>OX456523.1:161050635-162250635 GCA_949748255.1 Eustalomyia histrio | reverse complement strand
GCCCGATTGAAAGCTAGCATACTCAATGGCTCCCATCGTTCTTTACCAGCTTATATCTTATAAGGACTGATGTTTTAGTCCATTTTAATGAAATTCCTATATAGGGGTAAAATCCTTGTTCATTATAGTAAAAATGGCGCCCAACGTGGGGCCGAAAGTGTCACCTCCCAGTGTTCTTTCGGTTCCGAATTCTGTTAAAACCGTAGATTTCATAATTGATCGGGTGTAAGGTGTTATTGAAGTTTTTGGGTATTTCGATGAATAAATTCCAGACCCTTTCCGGATTTACAACTATTTGAGGCCAACAGTTCGAATACGTTGTCCGATAGAGTATCTGGATTTTCTTTTGTCTACATATGATGAAATTTTAATGAATTGTTATATCCTGAAATGATTTTTTTTTTAATTTTTTTCATTACTTTAAAACTTAGTTATCAGCTACTACCTGAAGTTAGGAAAATATTATAATTGTTGTACAGACAATTTAATATCCAATTTCGGTTGGGAAAGAATTTTATTTAAAAGTTGCACATTCTTTCGGCCGGTTTGTTTTAAACTAATGTATAGAATTTCTTAAAAAAAAAATCTCCATACCCAAAATTTTTTAATCTGTATTATTTGAGTCCTTTAATCCTATATGTTTTACTATCTTAATCCACTCGTCATCACATTTATAAGAAGCACCTTAATAAATTCGATTAGTTTTTTTTTAATTCCTTGTTTTACTTTTAAATTTTAAGAAACCAAATTTTTTTTTAAATACAGCAATTTCAAACACGAATTGTTTTTTTTTTTACCAAATCGCTATTAAAATATTCATAGGGATGTTTAACCACAGATTACCGAACGCTTAAATTTTATTTTTTTATATAATTTTTTTTCTCACGGCACATAATTGACTGATATCCACTTTCGGAATAATTAATGAAAGATTTTCGAAATTCGCGGAACAAAATTTTGTAATTTTTGGGTTCGAAAAAAAATATAAGTTAATAGACCGGGATACAATAAATCGGTCTAAACATCTTCAAAGAAAGGCTAAGGCAATTTTTAACAATTCTTTTTAAATCTAAAGTTAAAGTATATAATCAACTGATATTTACTGAATACGAATGCTGTTAAATAATAAAAAAAAAATAATAATACATTCTTATAAAAAAATTTATTGCGTGGCACTAATAAATAATCTTGTATCTTATGTGAAATTCAAAACTTTGTCGTAAAGAGTTATAAGCAGCAATATTTAATATAATTTTTTTCTTTCTACATTTTTTAAAGTCTTTACTTAGTCGGTAAAAACCAGAGATTAAAAAAAAAAAAAAAAAAAAAAACGACTAGTTTCTTTTAAAACCATCCAAAAGCTAAATTTGTATAGTCGTATTTGCGATAATAGGAGTTAATTCCTTATATTATAGATAGTACCTATTTTTTAGTTGGTTGTCTTTGGTTTTGGAAGTTCAAAGTTAAAATGTCACAGATATGTGTCAAATATGCAACGACCCAATGCTTGAGAATCAAACTTTGTTAATGATATCCAATTGCAATCATACGTTTCATCGTAGTTGCATCGAAAATCGTCTAGGTAATTCTTCGGAATGTCCGACATGCAAGGTGCCATGTGAACTTGCAGATTTAAAAAAAGTTCCATTGCTAGTTAAATCGGGTTTGCCTGGTAAAACTGGCAATAATAGGGATAAACCTCGTGGGGCATATCCCAAAAATTATAATACCAGAAATAGTAACCGAAATACCAACCGTGTGGATGATCAAAATCTTTTTCTCGAGATGAGTCATCAGGACACTGACGTAGGGCCTGTTTCTACACCGGTTAGGACGAATTTAAATACGTTAATTGCTCCTCGAAATAATAACACGCCGCGTAGAGAAACAGTTGATTATGACCGTATTAACCAAATGATTGAAACAACTTTGTCTAGGATATTATGTAATATTAATCTAGCTTCAAACCAGAATAATACGCATGCTAATGATATTGATCAAAACACTGTTAATACGAATCATACTAGGGCAAATGGTCATCCCAATAATAATTTTATGAGAGAGTTATACACCGGCAATCGAAATCAAAACTTTGCCCACAATTCGGCCGATCATTTTTTACATCCTTTTCCACAAAATGATAATTTGTTAAATCATGGAAATCCAAGTACTTCACAAAATTCAGATTCTTCTAATGCCAATAGTATTAGAGCGAATAAAATTACGTCGGTAATCCAAAGCTGGAATTTAAAGTTCGAAGGTAATTCTTCTGGTATCGCAATTGAGGAATTCCTCTACCGCGTTATATCACTAACTAATGACCATTTCAATGGGGATTTTACACCTATATGTAAAAATCTGAGTATTTTATTGCACGGTAAGGCTAAGGATTGGTACTGGCGTTACCACAAACAAGTCGGATCCATTGACTGGGAAAATTTTTGTATGGCCATAAAAACTCAATATCGGGATAGTAGGTCTTCGTTTGAGATTCTTGAAGAAATTAGAAATAGGAAACAGAAAGTTGGCGAAACTTTCGATACATTTTATGAGTCCTTTGTATCTATTATGGACAGGTTACCATATCCAATATCTGAAAGAGAGCAAATTGAAATTTTAACACGCAATCTTAGACCGGAAATACAACAGGAATTGTTATATGTCCCGGTTCACACTATCCCTAAATTGCGAGAACTTGTCCAAAAAAGCGAAAATTTTTTAGCAAATGAATATATTCGTAAAAACTATTCATTTCGCAATTTTAACCCTTCCATGCCACGAAAAAACATTGCAGAACTAGAATGTTCAGAAGTCGTGGAGAATATCGGAGAAAATAACGACGATGTCATGGTAAATGCGTTACAAGCTTCTGGTAGCAATCACCGCTGCTGGAACTGCGATGAATACGGCCACGTTTAGGATGATTGTATTCAACCTAAAACAATTTTCTGTTATGGTTGCGGGGAGAAAAATACATATAAGCCGCAATGCAAAAAATGTGCGAATCGAAAATTATTTTCTCAAAAAACTACAAGCCCCAATCCCCAATTAACAGTTCAAAAATCCCCCAAAAATAATTCCGTTACTTCGAACTCAGAATCTTTTCAGGCTAGTGACGAAAATGTTAATTTACATTTTAAAACTGATTCGAATTTAAATAATGCTTTGTTGAGAAACGCTGTTGAAGATAAGAAAAAAACCGTTACCATTTTAAAAAGACCTCCTTCGGAAGGGCGCATTTTAAATACCAATAAATTAATTTATCCATCGATGCCGTATCACAGAAAATCGGAAATATATATGGCGAAAAGGGATGAAATATTTAACGTGACAAGTATTTCAACGATTTCAAATAAAATCCCGAAACGATCCACTCTTCGAATACGAAATTATTTTAAAAATCGTAAAATTTGTAGAAAACTTTTAATTTCCGCAATAATTAGTAGCCCAACTGATAAAAGGTTTTACGCCAAAGTGTCGTTTTTAAAATATACCGAATACGGCCTTCTTGATACAGGCGCTAATATCACGTGTATTGGTTCCGAGTTGGCTAAAGAAAAATTTTCAGACTATCCCAATTTTCATAAATGCAAATCTTTTGTAAAAACCGCCGATGGTCAACACCAGAAAGTCTTTGGATGGCTTTCGGTTGAAGTAGAATTTAAGGCCCAAAAACGTTTTATAAACATTTTTATTATTCCTTCCATTTCCTTACGCCTTATACTTGGTATTGATTTTTGGAAAGCATTTAATTTAATTCCAGATATTGTGCAATCTAGAGATGTAGTAGATAAGTCAATGTTAGCTCATATTCCGTCTGAATTGGCTGTTGTTGAACAAATTCCGTCCGATGTTCTGTCCGTTTTTGATGATAAATCTGCTCGTAAGTCAGAGGAATTGAGATTTCTAATAACTCCCAGTCAACGCCAGCAACTTGATGCTATCATAGCAGTATTCCCCAGTTTTGAGAAGCAAGGGTTAGGGAGAACCAGCTTAATTAAGCATCAGATTAATGTGGGTAATGCCAAGCCAATCAAACAACGGTTTTATCCAGTTTCTCCGGCAGTGGAGAAACTGATGTTTGCAGAAATAGATAGGATGTTGGCTTTAGGGGTAATTGAACCGTCTCAATCCCCATGGAGTTCGCCCATGAGATTGGTTGTAAAACCAAATAAAATCCGACTTTGCCTCGATGCGAGAAAAGTAAATTCTGTCACCCTAAAGGACGCTTATCCACTTCCGTCAATAGAGGGTATTTTTGCAAGGCCTCCAAAAGCCAACATTATCACTAAGTTGGATCTGAAGGATGCTTATTGGCAAATCGGCTTAACCAATGAGGCTAAAACATTAACGGCATTTACGGTACCTGGAAGGCCATTGTACCAGTTCGTGGTAATGCCGTTCGGGCTATGTAATGCTCCTTCTACTATGTGCCGGTTAATGGATAATATAATTCCAGCAGATCTCCGTAACTGCGTTGTTGGTTATCTAGATGACCTCATTATCGTGTCCGAAAATTTTTCTACCCACCTCGCTATTCTCGTACGAATTGCCGAGCAATTTCGGAAAGCTAATTTAACCGTAAACGTATCGAAAAGCCAGTTTTGTGTAGTCCAAGTTCCTTATTTAGGATATGTGATTGGCAACGGTGATATCGCCACGGACCCTGAAAAGGTCAGTGCTATAATCAATTGGCCTGTGCCAAAGTCCTTAAAATAGGTGCGTAGATTTTTAGGGCTTGCTGGTTGGTATCGTCGGTTCGTGGAGAAATTTTCGAACGTCATATATCCCATTACGGAAGTACTTTCTACTAAAAAGAAGTTTGTTTGGACTCCCGAAGCTCAAGCGGCATTTGAAAATATCAAAACCATGCTTACCACGGCTCCAATTCTTATTAACCCAGATTTCCGGAAAACATTTTATCTTCACTGTGATGCCAGCGATTATGGCATAGGAGCGGTACTCGTACAGTTGGATGAAGAAGGTAGCGAACGTCCTATTGCCTTTATGAGTAAAAAGTTAAACTTGGCTCAAAGAAATTACAGTGTAACTGAACGTGAATGCTTAGCTGCCCTGGAGGCCATTAAACGTTTTCGTTGTTATCTCGAAATGCAAGAATTTGAGATAATAACCGACCACTCCAGCCTAGAATGGTTTATGAGACAACCGGATCTTTCTGGAAGATTGGCACGCTGAGTATTTAAGCTACAGCCGTATAAATTTAGTGTGAGTTACAGAAAGGGTAAGGAAAATGTCGTACCTGATGCCCTGTCGAGGATTTATTCGGCAGAAGTTTTAGGCCTTAATATTTTAGAACCGGAAGTTAATCTAAATTCCCCTCATTTTGAGGATCTGGAATATCAGAGTCTAAAGAAAAAAATAAAAACTAATCAAAGTCAATATCCCGATGTAAAAATTGTCGATAATTACGTGTATATTCGTACAGAGCACTATTCAGGGAACGATGACCAAGAGCAGAGTGCGTGGAAACTGTGGATACCCTATAAATTGCGAAAGGAAGTAATGTGTAGATCCCACGATGATCCTGTTGCCTCTCACGGTGGTCTCGCAAAAACGTTAGATCTTTTACGACGAAATTTCTATTGGCCTGGTATGGTGAAAGATGTTCGAGATTACATAAGACAGTGCGAAACCTGTAAAAGTACAAAAGCTCCAAATATTGTAATGAAGCCGGAAATGGGAGTTCAAGCAATTTCCATTAGGCCATTCCAAAGGCTTTATGTTGATACACTTGGCCCATATCCAAGGAGCAAGAGCGGCTATATAGGAATCCTGATTGTGCTTGACCACCTTACCAAATATCATTGGCTCTCTCCATTGAAAAAATTCACCTCTGGTGTCATTCAGGAATTCCTACAAAAACATATATTTCATGTATATGGAGTTCCAGAAACCCTTGTGAGCGACAACGGCTCTCAATTCCGTGCCAACGAGTTTAATTCATTTTTGACTAGCTTAGGTATAACACATATGTACACTGCTGTATATTCACCACAATCGAATGCCTCTGAGCGAGTAAATCGCTCTATTATTGCTGCCATCAGAGCGTATTTAAAAGACGATCATAGGCTGTGGGATGATCATCTCAGCCATATAAGTTGTGCCCTGCGCAACTCGTACCATCAATCAATTAAGTGTTCGCCATATCATGCTTTGTATGGATTCGAAATGGTCACGCATGGTTCTTCTTATGATCTTCTTCGTAATCTTAAAATGCTGGACGAACCGGAATACCACCTGCACCGCGAAGACTCTTTAAAACTACTTCGATATGACCTTCGGAAAAACATCAGGGAAGCTTATGAAACCAATCGAAATCAATACAATCTTCGAGCTAGGCCTCAGGATTTCAATGTTGGACAAGAAGTTTTCAGACGAAGTTTTGTTCAAAGTAATTTTGCTAAATATTTTAATTCCAAATTGTCACCTTTTCATTAAAAGTAAAATTAGAGAGAAGCTTGGTAAGCATTATTACACTCTGGAAGATCTAAATGGCAAAATTGTAGGCACCTTTCATGCAAAGGATATTCGTCCTTAAAAACGCCCTTGTTCAAGCTAATACTATTATGCATAAAGCATTAGTATTATCTAGTTTGTAGTGACCGTTTTATTCAAGTCAATTTTTGGTAGTTAATTGTCTGTTTTATTTCTACATTGTACATATTACCTCTATTGGTATATGGAGATTGTCAAAACCTGATAGTTTTTTTTTGTTGCCCCAAAAATTTTTTTTACTGGGTTAATATAATAAAAGTCGACATCTTAAAACATATTCACAAATAGGTGTTTATATACATAAATTACTAAAGAGTCTTATCAACAGGTATTTTGTTGGAGTACTCAACATGTTGGATATTTGTTTGCAACATTTTATATTATTGCTTTGCAACATTTTAATCATTGTATCGCATCATTTGATATCAACATGTATAAATATTTTATTAATAATCGCTGACATTGACCATTTTTTTTTTTAATATTATTGAATATTAAATAATACACTCAAAAAAAAAAATAAAAAAAAAAGTTTAAGTAGAAAAGTTTCTGTGCGGGTTGAGATATTTAGAAACGGATACTTTGTTCTTAAGAAATTGCTATCTGAATTTCGTGTTAAAATAATTAAGTTTTCTTAATAATCGCAAACAAAATTTTAGTAGGCATAAAAATGGCTATTTACTAACTATAATATAATAAAAGTAATTATATATATTCTCGCTAAGATGAGAATGCTGGCTTTTAATTTTTTTCTTTTTTTTAACTTCTACACGACCAACGTGAGCAGTTTATATAAGACTATATAGTAATCTTTTTTTTTTTTACATTACGCTTGCAGGGATTTTTGAAAAATTGTCTGAAAAAAAAAATAGTTGTTTGAACAAATGGAAAAGATATTGAGGTGTTTAAAAAATTTTCCTAATTTTATTAACAATTATGGCACAAATTTGTTTAAGTGCTTCTCCACGCGTTGGTTTGCGTTGTCATGCGTTGCATTAAGTTGTAATGAGTTAATTGATGCAATCTCGGCTTTTTCTAAAAACTTCATTCCGAATGCTTCCTAAATTATTCCACAGAACAATAATTTTTGCCACCATGAGTTTTCTTTTTATGTTAAAATCCCTTTATCTTCCATTTTCTGGCGACTTCGAAACCGTGCGGTCATAAATTACTCATCAAATATCCAGCATTAAGCTAAATTTTTAAAGTGAGTTAACTTCTATCCTCTGGGAATTGTAATCATCATAAAAAAAGGTAAAATTTTTATAAATTCCACAGCATGGTCTGATTTTAAAATTAAAGCAATATTTTCTTAGTCAGAAAATTTTGGACCTGAAATTGTTTATATCACAAGTATGGTTTAAAAAAAAAAAGAAAAAAAAATTAGGTTATGTCTAATCAGTCCGAAGGTGCAATTTTTGCCGTTTTGTTTAACAGGGCCTGATAAGCCTTTTATCAGAAGTCAATAAAATTCTCCACAAAAATTTAAGCCAGAAAAAGGGAAGCTGAGCTCGGAAAGGATAAATAATATTTCATGTTTTTTTTTACGGCCTCTCAAATAATTCAAATTATTTCAAAGGTAATTATATTTAGAAATGGCCGAATAATTTTCAAATTCTAAAACCTATATTTCTCCAAACTAGTTAGTGTCTACCATAACCTTAAAATAATTGAGGGCCGTAGGTTGGCCAGCCAGTAAGATACCCAAAGGAAAGGAACAGAGGAACAAAGAAAAGAGTTTCAGACATACTACAGTGAGAGTTGCTGGGAAAGATGAATATAAAAAAAAGAGCATCAAAACTACATCATCATCTAGTCTGTCTTTATGTACATATTTGCCAAGCATACGGTATCGAAAGACAATGCATTTCAATTAGCAATCTATACCGAACACGACATCATAATTTATTAATAATTTCCCTTAAGAAGCCGAAAAAAAAATAGGTTAAAAGAACTGTAGTTAAATTACTATAAATTTAATAATCATTACCTACCAGGTAACAACGTGAATTTTAAACATTGTAATCAAAAAAAAAAAAAAAATTGTGCTGGGTAAGTGATTCGATTTTATTGGCATTAAACCTATTTACCTTCATAAAAGCAAACTTAAATTCAAAAATCTAATAACATACCTAAAACCCTATAAAAAAATAAGTACAAACTTTTAAAATAACTAAACAATTCTATAAATTACTATTTAAATCATAAACTATCCCAGTTAAATATTGCTGCATTGGTATGCAGTTTTAATTGTCAGTGTACTATACCAACCCAAAGAAAAAGAAAACAAATTAAATTTTTTTTTTCTCCAAATACTGTACGAATATAGCAAAGTACATCAAACATCCAACATCATTGAAGCTCATCAAACATCGAACCGATCGTGAAGGCCTTCCCGTTCATCGATATTTGCAAAACTATTTATTGGTGAGTTGAGTAAATTGTGTTTTACTTTTTTAAGGTTAATATAAATTAAACAAATAGAAAAATACAGAATTAACCAAGGTTGGTTACCGAAACGAATAAAACCAACGACTTCGATTTTTTTCCGATACGCTTATATTAGGTATTTTCTTGTTTAGTATATTAAAACAAAAAGAAATAAAACATAGTTTCTCTTTGAAGTGATTGCAATACTGATTTTAAACTTAATGCAGGTAGTTTGTGCAATTCAGTTTTTGTGTTAAATTTTTTTAGAAAAAAAAAAACTCGATGTTTTCATAGAAAAAAAAACATAATTTTTATCTGCATAAGTAATACTGATAAACTGTCGATAACTACCCGAAAAAAAACGTTATCGTTAACGGTAACGGTATTTTTAATGATTTGTAGTTATACCCATAACGGTAATGGCATTTAATTGGGAACGGTATTCTAACGGTAACGCTAACCAACCATGGTATTAAAATAAAACAGAAAAAATTGTTTATGAGTGAATTATTAAATCAGTAGAGAGCTATCTCTAATCCACTCTTGTTTATACTTATTCTGTTTTGACTTTGAATAAATCTTGTTACACTGCATTATCATAAAACTTGTTACACAATTTAGATTTCCATCGGATATCAAAAGATTTTAACGTGATAGCTTTTAATATCTTTTCTTTGGTTTAAATACTTTTAACCCATTAATATTTTCGATTTCATTTCATCGAGCGTCATTACATCAAAAACAAAAAAAAAAAAGCTTTTGCTTGTTAATGCCAATTTAATTAGTATCAGTATTGTTACCCATTCATAGTTATTAGTCGATAAACATTTTAAAATTCAATTTATTTAAGGTTCCTTTTAAACTTAGAATTTAAACAAATATGAAATAACCGTTCCAAGCGTTTATTATAATTTGCTTATAGTTATAATGTTAAATTTTTTTTCCCCTATGAAGAAATAACCCAAATTGTTTAAACAAAAAAAAATCCTTGTTCATTATAGTTTCCATCACAATAGCGGCATTTAGCCAGACTCTGACAATTTTTGGCCTCACGAGTATGACCCAAGCAACAGGAGCAGTAATGGTGAAGAGTTACTAAGCGAAGCTTGCGTGCGTGACTTGACCTTCGAAAGGTAGAACAAGACCGCAGTGGGTGTTTACCACTACAAACTCGACATTGAAAACTTTTCGGATCAATTTTTTTCGCGGAAATATTCGAGGCCGGGGTTCCATTAGGACCGGATTATGATTTCGATGTCGATGATTTGTCTAAAGATCTGCAATATCCATGGCTTCCTCATAATGATCCAACAAAGCGTCGTCAAAAAGCGTGTTTAAAGCTTCCATTATGCTACGAAATAAAAATTGTTATTCGAAGAAAATAGATTTGTTTAATTTGTCAGAATGACCAGGTTTGCGATATGCCGCCTTACAACCCCATTCGCAGTCCGTACATCACCGACTCCAATATGACCATCACTTCCCGGATAAAGTTTGACTACCCGACCTAACCGCCACGAAGTTGGATTAATCTGCTTGTGCCGGATCACGACAAAATCATTTTCCTGAATTTCGCATTCAGCGTTTTTCCATTTATATCGTTTGTGTAAACGCATTAAATATTCGTCTTACCACCGACCGCAGAAATGTTGAAAAATAGCTTTCATTTGTTGGAAGCGATTAACCAGAATGATCGATGAATCAAATAATTCAGGTTTCGGTGGAGCTAATATTGAAGGACCGAAGAGAAAGTGACCAGGAGTCAGCGCAACTGCTTCCTGTGGACTATCGACATAGCACAAAGAAGTCTCGAATTAAGACATGCTTCAATTCTTGAAAGGATAGTCGAAAGTTCTTGAAATATATACTTAAATTATTGTGCTTCTTTTCGAAAGTGAAGTTAAAACTCTTCACCCCGGATTCCCAAAGTCCACCCATATGAGGAGCGCCCGCTGGAATAAAACGCCAAGAAAGGCCCTGAGTGCTATATGATGAGAATACCGTGTTTTGGCTCTCCCGAACAAAAGTCCTAAAATCTATTTCCAATTCACTCGACGCACGCACAAAGTTTGTGCCGTTGTCCAAAAATATTGTACTAGGGAAACCTCGCCGCGAAATAAACCGTTGAAAAGCAGACAAAAAGGTAGCAGTTTTGTCAACTGCTACCTTTTTGTCACTTTTAAATGTATTGCCTTCGTAGAAAAGCAAACAAAAATGCAGACGTAGCCTTTAGTAATCTTGCAAGCTCGACCCGTAAAACTCTTAATATAAAAAGGACCAACAAAATCAACACATGTGGTAATAAAAGGCCTATCAAGAAGGGTCCTCTCATTCGGAATAATTTGACTGCAAGAACGTTTCCTGTCAAGAACACAACGCTTGCAGCCGCTAATAATGGCGCAAATTTTAGATCTAAGTCTAGGTACCTAATATTCGATCCAAAGAATTCGCAGTATTAATTGATTTCCACCTGTAAGGGCGCTAGTAGCATAACATTCGTACATGGGTCATTTTCAAATATTTGGTTCTGTAAACGGTTGCAGTAGAAAGGAGAGCAATTAGTCTTATGCATTTTTATTAACTAGGAGAATGTTTCAAACGTTTATTTTAGAATTAGTGATAACAAAGAAAAAGGCTGAATTAGCGTTTATTTTCCAAAAAGATTTAGCATTTTTTATTGGGTATAAATGCAAATTCATGCCTTCAGTTCGTCCATTTTGGCTGTCATATTGTTGCCGAAAATTGTAATTTGGAGCATAAAATAAAAATAATTTTTTTTATAAATTTTGAATTTTTTTATCCTCTAGAAAAGAGTAAGTTCTCCGAAGTTGGTTTTGTTGACATTTTTTAAATTTATTTACTTTTTTATTTATTCTTTTGATTTTTTGTATTAAGGAAAGGCATCAATAGAGGATGGAAGAAAACATTAAGTAGACTTTTAACGGAGCCAAGTGTTCCGTTGCTTGATTCCTAAAGTTCGGCGTAGTAATTATTACTAAATCGAAATTTAGGCGACAGGCAGCTAGAACACAGGGGGTCCGTTAAGCGTACACACAGCACATCGATCGACGATGCCTTAGCCTATAAGGCTCCAATGACCGTCCATGCGTGGAGTTTGAGCTAGACTTATCGAGATGCAGACGTGGTTCCTTGTGATGAACGACTCGGAGTCGCATCTGCGGCTGGATGATCCATGCTTCAATCCACATCCTGCTCGGGGTGGCTCTGCTTTTACAGAACATGGCGGATCTAGAGCGGACCCTCGATAAAAACCCGTAATCCCAGGTGTTATCTGTACCGTGCCAATGGAACGAATAGCACTGCGTTAGTGTGTTTTTGAACGGTGGCCTCCAGGGGAGGCGTACCCTGGTTGTATCAGCTCACTGGTAGCATAGGGCTCTGCTACTACGTGTTCTGTTGTAATCCCTTATTTTTCTTTCCTTTTTAGATGGACTCAACAAATCTAATAAACAAAGAGCAAGAGAAGACCGATGCAGGTCTCACCTTAGGTGGCAAAGAGGTTTTAAACCTAAAAGGCACAGAGGAAGCAATAGTTTCGGCTGAGCAGACATTAGGCGCTCTGGTATCCAATGTTGCCGAACCCATGGATGCTAGTAATTTAACTCAGGACCCTCCTGGCCCTATTTCAGACACAACTACTAACATCTCAACGGACGAGGAGGATGAGCTGTTAAGCTCCCAGCCTGTAAGTGCCGTCATAGTCCCAGGCGATCGGTCAAAACCGAAGAGCTCACAGGTAGAAGGAAAAGGGTGCGCTCAGATGGCTCAACACCACCTGACACTAGACATCCTGCAAAGCGGACAGCTGATATGGCTGCAGTTGGCACACCTTGCAAGGCTGTAGGCGCTATACTGCCGAAACCAGCCTTGCCAGTTCCGGCCAATAAGCGGGCCCAAGAGGTATCCTACAAGGATGCAGTTGCCACCGTGAAGATTGGTGTTATTCCACCTGATTTCCCGGCAACTAGATGGACGGATGAGCAGCTCTACTCCATCCAAAGAGCTGTGCTACACAAAATAGCAGAGTTGAGTAAGGGAACAATTAAGCCCAGTTTCTCGAGTTGCTCCTTTTAACCAGGGTGGCTCAGTTTTGTTTGCCGCGACAAGGACACGGCGCAGTGGCTGGAGACTCATGTCCCCACTCTAAAGCCATGGAGCGACGCTGTGTTGAAGGTGGTTGTGGAGGAAAAAGTGCCGAAGGCCAAGTGTTCGTGGGTTATTTTCCCGAGATGGAGGACACGTCTAATGATTTAATTCTTAGACTAGTTGAGGGCCAGAACTGCGAGCTTTCGGTTGGGTATTGGAAGGTGTTGAATAGGGTTATCAAGGGTGGGATATTTGAGAGATTTGGTAGCACTCTCTGCAATGTTACCCTCCCTATCCGGGGTACATGAGGTAGTACTCGCCTCCGCGTGCTTGCCTGGCGACGAAGAAGCTGCACCAATAGCTAAGGTTTCAGCCTTGGTTGAATATTGCCCAAAGAGGTCAGTGAGCTGGATCCTAGCTTGCGACGCCAACGCACATCACACGGTATGGGGGAGTAAAGATATCAAAACACGTGGTGAGTACCTGCTAGAATTTATATATAGGAATAATATAAACATAGCGAACAGGGGTGACGAACCGACTTTTAGGAATGCAATTCGGTCGGAGGTCTTGGATCTCACTATTACGAGTTCCAATTTGTCTTTTTGCCATCTCTAACAGGCATGTCTCCAATGAGCTCTCAATGTCTGACCATCAACATCTGGTTTTTGATGTTATCAGTGCATTGGATTCTAATCAGGTTTACCGTAATCCTAGACGTACGAACTGGAAAAACTTTCGTCATCACTTGGAAAGCGATACCAACTTTTCCAAGGGGTTCATTCTGTGCTAAGGGAAATTGATTATGAGGCGGCGGAAATTCAAGGAATTTAGCTTCTGCTTACGCTGCGAGCTGCCCACTAAAGATCAGGAGCACGAAAAGGGATGTTCCATGGTGGAACAACGGTCTGGAGGAGCTCAAAAGTAAAGCCAGAAGGCTCTTTAATAATGCCAAACGAACAGGTGACTGGGTAACCTATAGGGTTGCACTCACTGCATACAACAAGGAACAACGCAGATCCAAAAGGTCCACGTGGCGCAGTTATTGTGAGAGGATCTCGAATCTTCAAGAGGCTGTGCGACTTCAGAAGGCCCTATAATGGGATTATACGAATGGTATCTGTACTCTGAGGAGACTAGACGGTTCCTACACTGAATCTTCCTTCAAAACCTACAAACTCCTGCTAGATACGCACTTCCCGCGATGCGTAATCTCCGGCGTGTCGCATGCCACATGGGGATCCGAAACCTGACGAGGAGGAATGTACGTCTATGGGGGTCTGTCTTTCAGGAGAACAGGAAAGTTGGGCGGTGGATAAGTTTTCTCCATACAAATCTCCAGGTCCAGACGGGGTCTATCCATGCCTTTTGCAGCAGGAGTTATTCGTAATTATCCCAGGGCTGGTTAGGATATTTAGATCCTGTCTGCTATTTGGTTATGTACCAACACCGTGGAGAGAGGTGAAAGTGGTCTTCATACCAAAGGCAGGGAGAAATTCCGAACAGTTCCCTAAATCGTATAGACAAATCAGCCTCAGCTCGATTATGCTTAAGACTATGGAGAAAGTCTTGGATCGCTATATTAGGGACACTTACCTCGCACGGAGACCGATACACGGTCTTCAGTTCGCGTATCAGCGGGAAAAGTCTACCGAAACAGCTGTTCATCACGTTGTCGACATGGTTGAGAGGGAACTAGGGGCAAAGCACATTGCCCTATGTGCCTTTATAGATATACAGGGCGCTTTTGACAACACGTCCTACGGTGCGATTGAAGGGGCCATGCTGCGTAAGGGTATCTCTCCAATCATAGTAAATTGGACTCTGGAGATGCTAAGGTCCAGGTATAGGGTCTGCACTCAGGACCGTAAATGCGACCAGAAGGTGTCCTCAGGGAGGTGTTTTATCGCCATTATTATGGACACTGGTCATAGATAAGTTGCTCGAGGATCTAAACGACCTGGGCTTCAGAGGATCTACCGTATGGCGTGCATTGGAATAACGGGTGCCAGCGGGACGTGTCCTACGGATGCCATCGGGGCCATGCTGGGAATTACTCCGTTGCATATCCCTGTAATGAAAGCGGCCGTCATGGGTTCAACTAGACTTAGGGAATTTGGTAGCATGAGACCTAAGGGGTCACATGAGGATCGCCAAGGTTCTTATGGATGACCCAATCAGATAGGTCATGGAGAAGATGCTGCCGGAACAGATTTTGGTCAGGTATTTTGACGCTTTGTCTTTTGATAGGAGCATGTGCACCAACCGGACTCGGGAACCTGAAGTTGGGGCCCAGTTATGGTTCACAGATGGCTCGAAACAGCTGAATAAGGATACGGGTGCGGGGGTTTTAGGGCCCGGGTTCCAGCGCGCCCTTCCCATGGGCAAAAATTCCTCCATTTTTTCAGGCGGAAATCTACGCCATATGTGTGTGTGTGGAGGAATGCCTACGGAGGTGTGTGGTCAGACCTCGTATCTATATTCTATCTGACAGTCAGGCGGCACTCAGGGCTCTTATGTCGCACGAGGTGTCATCTAAACTTGTCATGGAATGTATTACGGCACTCAACCGACTCGGTAGGAGCAACTCCCTTACTCAGGGATGGATACCGGGCCATGAGGGGCATGAGGGCAACGAAAGAGCGGACTGGCTAACTGAGGTGCCCGTCGGCCCTTCATGGGCTATATTAGGGAGAGGCTCAGGTAGTGGAGAGATTCGAGATTTTACGATTATTGGCAAACATCTTGTGGCCAACGACAGGCTAAGAGATTTATATCTATGCCCAGTGGTGGGTCTGGGCGACTATTGACCCTTGGTCAAAGGGACCTAAGAACCCTGACTGGATACTTTACTGGGCATTACGACCTTAGGTACCATAGGCACAAGAAGGGTCAATCGGACACTGAATTGTGCAGGTTTTCCGGGTTGAAATCGGAGACGTCAGAGCATGTCCTCTGCGATTGATCTGGGCTTTGTGTCAGGAGGATCAGGTTTTTGGGCGACCGTTTCTTTTTACCTTCCGACATTTGGAACACTTCACCCGGTTAGGTTCTTGGCTTCATCAATAGCTTGAACCTTTAGGGTGGTTCTGGGCAGCACAAAAGACCTATTGTGGTCGCGGTGCGTAGTGCCATTTGAAATAATAATAATAATAACATTAGAGGTAATAATTCACACACTGATGGAGAAAGATTCATAGCACTAATTGCCTCTTCTTGATAATGGAAATTCAGACGGTTCACAGGGGTAACAGGAACATGTTGTCTTGAATTTTTCGGGCCAGAGAAACCCCTTATCAAAAACCTTATGTCGCTTTCTTCATTACTCCAGCCATCATTTATACCATCACATCAAGGAAAAGTGAAGTGTTTTAGTGCGTGATTTTGCTAAAATTAATTAAAACTATTAAAAAGGAGGAAAAGTGATAAATTTCCCAGAAATTTCAATACTAGTTTTTTTTATTAAAAAGGAAAAAAGAATCTAAAGAAAAGTGGTACTAATGTTGGAGCCGGGGAAAAAAATTGCATTCCATTCATAAAAATTATTGTTAAAAGTAAATTTGTTTGCATCCGCGAAGTAATTATTGCAAATTTTTATTAGAAAATCAATTTAAATTTAATATACAAATTAAAGAAAAGTTCCTTCAAATAAGTGCTACCAATGTTTTATATATTTAATTAAATAATTTGACTTAAGCCTGAATATGTACGTGCAAGAATCACAAGTGAAAGGATGTGCAAAATTAAATAAAATCTCATTTAGGAAGATTTACATCAAGTGCGGTGCGCGAAAATTTGGGAAAAAAGGTGCTAATCTTTATACGAAATTAATGTGCTACATTGTGGAGAAAAAAAAAACATATAAAATACAAATAAATATATTTTTTTATGAAAGTCTTCTGATCATTATCCGTCAATAGAGAGGAGTCCAGAGAAAGATCTTTCGTCGTGGGAACCCAAGACCTTCTAAGTTTTAACTTTTAAAAAATTTTGTATTTGTGTTTGCCATTAAAGTAACATATGCTCACAATTTCTTGAATTGCCATTAATATTAAAAAAAAAATCCTTTAAAAACAAAAATAAATTAAGGTGATGAGCATATGTTATTTTACATCTTAGAAGCAAACTAATAACGGCATTCGATCGGGAATTAAATTTCAAGAAATTTTAGTGTATGACCTTGGCCACGTTACACTCGATTTTCTAAATTTCAGTTTGGTGATTACATCTGTATTTTATGAAAAGTTTTTTTAAATATATAAATATTTGCTTCAATAGTTTTTAACATAGAAACCAGCTCCAAGCAACTACAGTAATTGTTAATCGTTTTCATATCGGTAATTGGCACACTGCATACGTGTCTGTCTTGTAACTCGAGGAACGTGGGTTCGAGCCCCGGTGAAGGAAGCTAAAGATTTTTTTTGAATTTTTTTTTGTCCCCATGTTGTACATGGGGACATTTTTCTCCTTAGCACTCAATATCAAAATTAAAACGAATTTATAAATGGTCTACACTGAGGGTTTTATTTGCATGATGTTAGAGTTTTTTTCTCGCATAATATATGTATAATATTTTCTTCAAATAAAGAGAAAAAAAATCTAATATATTTGTAATAAAATTTTCGTACCCTTAACAGAGTAAGAGAGAAAAAGGGAAAAACAATCTCCATGCAAATGGTTCGGATTTTCGTTAATTCTAATTGATTTCTCATTTTTTTTACTTTGCTTGTTAAATTTCTCAAATTTCTTATTGAAATTTGCCTGTTAAAATTCTCCCAGTGTAGATAATAATAAATTTGGTATACCATTTAAAGTTATTTTTAGCTTTATAGGTAACTTCTTTTGTATATAAAAATAGTACGGTATTACGGTGAAACCCATTTATAACGATTTTACAGACATTTCAATACATAAAATTCATCAAAGTTTGTTTAAATGCAATAAGCTAAAAATTGCCAAATAAATAAATAAATTTTAATAAATAATATTTTTGGACATTTAAATTATTATATTTTCTTTTTTTTATTTTCCAATACATTGCTCGGTACATCTAAGTGCGCTCTTTCCAGTCTCCTCTGTACTTATTTTGATCTTGATTGTTAATTTTGGTGTTCTAAAAATAGATACACATGTTTACATGTGATAATGATCACGAGTGTAATCTGTCGATAAATTTCTATCAGTATTATAGATTCAAGCGTAGCTTAGGGTGATCGCGTCCAGCCGAATGTCCAATGGTTACAGATTCAAATCCCGCCATTTTTTAATTTTACTTCATAAACATCAGTTTTCTATAATTTAAAAATTTTACACCCGTCAATAAAGATTTTTTTTTTGTAGTAATTTTTTTTAATAATTTTTTTCGGCTAAAAATACAATGATAATAATTAATTATTGACTAATGTTGCACACCCACCACTGACATATTAACTTTAATATATTTATATTGATATGTATAATATCCGAACTGGATATTAATTTGTGTACTAAAAATATCCGAATCGGATATTTGTTTTCTTTTTCAGCAATTTTTTATTTATTGATTTTTGCACCATCGCGTTAAATTTTTTTTTGTTAATCTATTCTTTTTAAATTTTAAAACTATTAAAAAAATTTTTTTGAGGTAGTTTTTTTTAAATAATGATGAATTTATATTTAATTTCGAATTTAATTTATCATTTTGTAGTTAGTTGATAAATATATTTTTTTATAAACATTTTTGTATTTCAAATGAATTTTATGATAGATAAAAACATTGAGTTTTTGGAAATGAAATTCTAAAATGTTTGTTATGATTTCTGTCTAGCTGATCGGATGGTTTAGTTTATGAATGGGATCATGCAAAATAATTACTGTCTTCCACAGCATGATCATGGTTGGGTGGGGATAATGCCGTGTAAACATCTAAACACGCACACAGTCAACAATTTTAATTTCCTACTTCTATAGAAAATCTTGCTCTTCTTCATTTCAGTTTCCGCTTATTTCTTCGTCTATCTCTCTAAACATTATAGCATGCAAAAATTAAGTAATAATGATAATGTAGCACCGAACTCCCCGATTAGCCGACGAGCCGGAAGCCGCAAACAAAAGCAATGCTACAGTCTTTCTCATAAACAAATTTTAAGACATATTTATTAAACGTTACATGCTACAGATATTATCTTTGGTGCCCAACGTGGGGCCCACACGGTTATACCTAACATTATTTACATCTCTGAGTTTCCATTCAAGTTTTTGTGTGGTCCCAAGTAATTTTCTTTTCTTATTAAAATCTTTTCTATCCCAATCTGACGTGACTTCGTTCAAATGTTCTTAAGCTATTTCTATAAAATTTCATAACTCCCATACTTTCGTCTGATTATTTTAATATTTAGAATTAACAGGCAGCTATAAGTTTGCTGTTCACCCATTGTAAAGAAAATTAATTATACGCCTCAGTATAACGGAATAGAAGCTAAACACAGACCGTTTCATTAATGATTTACTTCGGTATAACTCATTTGTGTTTCAGATTTATTGGAATTGACTGTTTGGAAACTTTTCAAACTATTACCAATTATTCTCCTCTCTTAACTTAAATAAATTCAGTTTCTTTTCTAAAACTTCTAATTTTCTACACCCTAATAAATTTCTGTTGAAATTTACTCAACTTAAAGTAGGAAACTGTACTCCTACTATAAATTGGGTAAATGTACTCTATGTGCGTAAACGAAAAAAAGTGTACACATAATGCGTAAGTTGGTACACACATAATGGGTAATTTTACATTGAAAGTGCGTAAAAATTAAATGAAATTTTAAAAATAATGTGCAAATTTACTAAAATTGTGCTTAAAAAACCTATTTGAAGGGTAAATATAAAAAATGCATATGTTTACCAACGCAATGATTTTAATTAAACTGCACAAACACAATTTTTTTTTATAAAAATAAATTTATTTTTTTTACATACATATGTTTTAATAATAATGAATGATAAGTATAATACATAATGGGCAGTGATGGTCATCTTCAAATTGAATTGTAGTATGCGACTTCATTGTATCCTCTTCTCCGTTTTAAAAAGCAACCTTCCAGTTATTAAGATTTTTATTTTAAATTGCATTTCACTTTTTTTATATGGACGTTTAAGTGTTTATGGATTTGACCAAATCTTTTAACATTAATTGTCACAAATATTATATTTAAACACTTTTTTATAATTTCGAAAAATTATTATTCGTTTTTAGCTTTTTTTATTTTTGTAATGTTTTCCAATTTTAAAATGTCAAAATATTTATTACCACTCTAAGTTAGTAAATTTACAAAATTTGTGCGTAAAATTTTAATTTAACAAAGGAATACTAATTTTAGGCACAAAGTGTTTAATTTTAAACGCATTATGTCTAAAAATACTTTTTGTGTGTATTATTGTAAATCAAAGTGTATACAAAACATTTTTACGCATTTTATGTTTATATTTACCGAATTTTCGTAATATTACATAAAACTTTACCTATTTTAAAATTATACCTATTTTAAAATTTAAATTTTATGGTTTAAATCGAAATTAAATTTCTAATTTTTTTTATTCTTCGATTTGTTATCTTTGTTTTAAGGAAAGCTTCTTGAATTTTTTTGTTATAAATTGCCACATATTAGCATTAAACTTTTTAAATTTCGAATCATTTATTTTCTTTTGTGTTTTTTTAAGGGTAACTTTTTTCCCATACTTTTAATAAGATAAATCCATCTGGAAGAGTTCGAGATATTTTCATTGCTAAAATTTTCCTTCCTTATTTTTTTGGTGTTTCTGCACTTAGTTTCTCTTTAGTTTGGTTGGGAATCCGTGTTAGAAACTACTGAGATTTTTTCCAATTACACAACTGTCTTTTCGTTAAAATTTCACATTTTCAAATAATTTTCCGAACAATTTATTATTTTTTTATAGTAAGTTTTTTATTCACTTCAATAAGGAATTCTGTTTCCATAAATTTTTCTGAATCTTTAGTTTATTCAGTACCCTACATATTTTTTTTTTGTTTCGAATTTTAGTTTTTCTTTATTTCAACATGAGTGTAAATGATAATCCAAATAATTCATCGGCTGCAGGAGCTAATTCGTTGAATTGTGTTTCATGCAGGGAGGTTATTGCGAAATCAAAACATATGTATATTCCCCCTTGTCGTCATCCACTTCACCTCGCTTGTTTGAAGAAATTTCCGAAAAGTAGGGCGGTTTGTCCATTTTGCAAGTGTAAGATCACTATTCCCTCAAATTTGACTCTACTTGACCCTGGCGTACAACATCCTTTTGCTATAACTCGAGCACAGATGCAGCGTGCCTTAGACTTCGAGACAAATAGTCCAGTAAATCCTATTGAACCAACTTCGCAACAAACTTTGTCAACAAGTTCTCCAAAGATCTAAAGTCACCACGTAACGAATTTGGTTACAGCAGCTGTGACTGTACAACAAACCGATATGGCTACTCTTCTTAACCATCATTTTGACTAGGTGATTGAGGAGAAAATAGAGGAACTCTTTCGACGCTTAAATTTAGGTATTCGCCAGGCAGGTAGTACACCACACCTTGAATGAGAGGAAGCTGATATGGCAGTTCCGCCGCTTATTAGCACTTTGCCTGATATGGAAAAGCAAACATTGAAACAACTTCTAGGACTACCGATTGCTAACAATAGTCGAAATGCACAGCTCGGCTCAAATAACCTCAATGTGAATGGCGATGAATTCAACTCATCATCCTCCATTAAGACTGATAAAGAAGTGCATATAATAGCTACACTCACCAAAAAAAGTCTGTAATGGTAACTGAAAATTTTGCTATTATTATGGGAAATTTTGCTAATTTAAGCCCAGCGGTATATTGTTGACGACCCAAACATTAGGTAGTAATTTCGAACTTCTGTGCGATCACATTTCGACCCTTTTTGAGTCTAAAGCAAACGACTGGTTCTGGGGACATCATCGATCTGTGAGGAGAATAAGGTGCCCAATTTTATGTAGAGTTCTTCGCGAGCAATATCAGAATTCTCGTTCGGACGCCGATTTTCGGGAGATGATTCGTGATCGAAAGCAGAGATCTGGTGAGGATTGTGACTCATTCTACGGGGCCATCGTAGACATCTCCTAACGTTTGACAACGCCTCTTTCGGAGAATTTCCTTGTTGAAATTTTACGGCGGAATATATTACCACAAATTCAACACGAAATATTGAATCTCTCGATTTCTACCATTTAAAAATTACGTGACATTTGTCGTCGACGGGGATTCTTTTTGCAGGATGTTGCAAAAAGGCAATCGTATTCGAAACCATTTGCTCTTCGTAGGCAGATATAAGAGATTATTGAAAGCAATGTGGAATCAGATGTCGAGGATATTATCCTATTTTTAATGACCTACACATGAATAGGATAATGTTGATTGCAATTTTGAATGATCAAAAAAGCAATTTTAATTTCAAAAATTAAAATTGAATAAAATTCAGATGAATTTACTCATTGTACGGAGTAAAAAAACTTTCCTTTTTTGGAAACTAAAATATACATAGCTATGGCAACCAAAGGTTGTCTCTATGTAAATTAACAAGACTGCCATAACATTGTTTCTATTAAAGATAACTGGTTTAAACAAAGACAATATTGTTATTTGTATAATTCTCAATTAGTTGAAATTATACAACCAATATAGTGTTTGCTTTGGGAGCTTAAAGTTATATTTTTACTTTCTAAAGAGATCTGAAGATGGGGACCTAGAAAATCCCCGAAACGCGTCATCTCATTATTGAAAGTAATAGATCAATGTTTTGGCTAATAAAACTCTATGAAGTATTTATTTGGAGGATATCCATATAAAGAAAAATAGTGTTTTAATGACCTAAATATGAATAGGATAATGTTGATTATAATATGGTATTTTGGTTTTTTTTTAAGATTTTTTTTCCACTCAGCTTTCTTCGTAGCTACAAGCGGTATCAGTTTTGATGGTTTGGTAGCCCCAAACCTGATATTGGTAGGGGGGTTATGTAGGGGCGCTTGTAGCATAACATTCGTACTTGGGTCATTTTCAAATATTTGTTCTGTTAACGGTTGCAGTTTATCTACTATGGTAATGCAGTTCACCGTATATCGTAGAAATGAGAGCAATTAGTTTTATGCATATGTATTAGGTAGGAGAGATTTAAAACGTTTATTTTAGTATTAGTGATAACAAAGGAAAAGGCTGAATTAGCGTTTATTTTCCAAAAGGATTTAGCATTTTTAATTGGGTATAAATACTAGTTTATGCCTTCAGATCGTCCATTTTTGCTGTCATATTGTTGCCGAAAGTTGTAATTTGAAGAATTAATATTAATATTATATTTTTTTTTTTAATTTTGGATTTTTTTATCCTCCAGAAAATAGTAAGTTCTTCGAAACTGGTTTTGTTGAATTTCTTCAAATTTATTTATTGATTCTTTGGATTTTTTGTATGAAGGAAAGGCATCAATAGAGAAGGGAAAAAAACATTAGGTAGACTTTTACCTCTAGAGGTAATAATTCACACACTGATGGAGAAAGATTCATAGGACTAATTGCCTCTTCTTGATAATGGAAATTCCGACGGTGCACATGGGTTACAGGTACAGGTTGTCTTGTATTTTTCGGCCCAGGAAAAGTAATAAACTTTCCAGAAATTTCATTAGTATTTTTTTTATTAAAAAGAAAAAAAGAATCTAAACAAAAGTGGTACTATTGTTCCAAAAACCGCGAAAAAATTTGCATTCCATTTAGAAAAATTATTGTTTAAGGTAAATTTTTTTGAATCCGATAAGTAATTATTGAAAATTTTTATTTGAAAATCAATTTAAATAAGTGCTACCAATGTTTTATACATTTAATTAAACATTTTGTCTTAATCCTGAATACATACATATGTACGTGCAAGAATCAATAAGTGAAAGGTTGTGCAAAATTAAATAAAATCTCATTCTTGTTTAAAACGGAAAAAGAAAGAAATTTAAGAAGATTTAAATCAAGTTCGGTACGCGGAAATTTTGGGATATAAAGGTGCTAATCTTTATACGAAATTAATGTGCTACATTGTGGAGAAAAAAAACCATATAAAATACAAATAAAAATATTTCTTTTCTTTATGAAAGTCTTCTGATCATCATTCGTCAATAGAGAGGAGTCCAGCGAAAGATCTTTCGTCGTGGGAACCCAAGACCTTGTAAGTTTTAACTTTTAAAAAAATTTGTATTTGTGTTTACAATTAAAGTAACATATGCTCACAATTTCTTGAATTGCCATTAATATAAAAAAATCCTTTAAAAACAAAAATAAATTAAGGTGATGAGCATATGTTATTTTACATCTTAGAAGCAAACTAATAACGCCATTCGATCGGGAATTAAATTTCAAGAAATTTTAGTGTAATGACCTAGGTAGCTTGGAAATTGGCCACGTTACACTCGATTTTCTATATTTCAATTTGGTGATTCAAGAAACATTTTTGTATTTCAAATGAATTTTATGTTAAATAAAAACATTGAGTTTTTGAAAATAAAATTCTAAAATGTTTGTTATGATTTCTGTCTAGCTAAATGGGACCAATCAAAATAATTACTGCCTTCCACAGCATTATCATAGTTGAGTGCCTTGTAAACATCTCAACACGCACACAGTCAACAATTGAATTTCCTACTTCTATAGAAAATCTTCATTTCCGTTTCCGATTATTTCTCCGTCTATCTCTCTCTAAACATTATAGCATGCAAAATTTAAATAATAACCCCTGTAGTGATGCCATAAATTATTGGGATAAGGTAGTACCGAACTACCCATTAGCCAACGAGCCGGAAGCCGGAAAAAACGTGCTAATGCTACAATCTTTCGCATAAACAAATTTTAGGTCATATTTAGAAAACGTACATGCTACACTTATTTATACAATGCAATTGATTGCGTGCAATTTTCTTAATTCCCTTTACAAATTGCTTCCAAAGTTACGACGACTTTATTGGACGAAAACTGAATGTGTATCAAGCAACAAAAGAAGAATACATATGAGTGTGAAAGAGAGATAAGAGAAACATGCGCGAAAAACAAAAACCGTGCCTTTCTGTTATCCCGCTTGCAAAAATTGAACGCAATAATTGCATGCAACAAAGTCACCGTCTAAATTGGCCCTTATTTTGGGTTGGCGACTATATAGATTCGTTTTTAACGGCGATGTTGGGAAAATGTACTGCCATATACTGATTCAAAAAGAGGATCTGACTTTCCAAAGAATACATTTTCGCCCAGATCTGTTTATACTGAAGCCCAAACTACGTCTTTCCTTTTTTTAAAATTTGTATGAAATTTAAAGTTGAAAACTTAAAAAAAAATTAAATACGTGGTGTTCAATATTAACATAGTGAAACTTTAAACTATTCACTGCTATAGAGTTGCAAAAGTATTGAGCATTTGGATATTAGCTGTGCTTATTCGGCGAGCTATCAAAGTTACCTTATGTCATTTCCTGTAAATTTTACATATGTCAACGTTTAGTGTTAACGCTTAACGTTACATATGTCATATTTGTATGGGAAAGGAAAAAATTTTGGGCTCAGTTTTGTTTGTGTGACAAGTGGACAATTTTATCCCAAATATGAAATGAGAAAGCGGGGATTAGTGTGCGGGATTTTTAAATTATATATTTATTTCTGTGGTATTAGACCAACCTTTCTTGTTCTTTGTTATATGACAAATGACCTTACATATTGTTACTTGCAACTGAATAAGCAAGACGTGTTTTCCGCAATGTCGTCAGCTAAAAAACTAACTTGCGCTAAATGTTATAATTCTATTAAAAATTTCTCCTTAATAAAATGTAATAATTGTAATTTAAATTATCATACAGTTTGTGCCAATATTAAATCAGAAAATAATTACAATGCTTTGAAAAACAATAAAAACTTTTTTTTAACTGCGATAACTGTTTGAGTACATCAAGTGATTTAATAAAATCAATAAGTCGATTATGTCATGAAGTTAATGATTTAAAGCCAATGATCATTAAACTTCAAAACAAAGTAAACAACAGTAATAAAAACATAGATAACTCTAGTAAAAAAACAAAGCTAAAAAAACACTAATCATGTTGATAATCTACAGTTTTCAGTTAATTCCAATATTTTATCTGAATCCACAGAGAACTGCTGATTGAAAAACGTTCATACACAATAAACACAGAATAAATATGTGTTTGCGTTCAAACGCTGAATATACTCCAATACACATATTTGTTGATGATTTTAAATCAATCAAATGAAGTGCAACTTGTTTTGCCACTGATTTAATCTTCGGTCGTTTTCATACTATTGATTTTATTCGTGGTAGTTCAGAAAAAACAACAAATAGCGCGTATGTGTGTATTAGCATTAAACTTGCTCAGAATTTCGAATCATTTATTTTCTTTTGTGTTTTTTTAAGGGTAAATTAAATGGTTAAAATAACTTTTTTCCCATACTTTTAATAAGATAAATCCATCTGGAAGAGTTCGAGATATTTTCATTGCTAAAATTTTCCTTCATTATTTTTTTGGTGTTTCTGCATTTAGTTTCTCTTTAGTTTGGTTGGGAATCCGTGTTAGAAACTACTGAGATTTTTTTCCAATTACACAACTGTCTTTTCGTTAAAATTTCACATTAAGTTTTTTATTCACTTCAATTAGGTAATTCTGTTTCCATTAATTTTTCTGAATCTTATGTTTTATCAGTACCCTACATGATTTTTTTTTTGTTTCGAATTTTACTTTTTCTTTATTTCAAAATAAGTGTAAATGATAATCCAAATAATTCATCGGCTACAGGAGCTAATTCGTTGAGTTGTGTTTCTTGCAGGGAGGTTATTGCGAAATCAAAACATATGAATATTTTCCCCTGTGGTCATCCACTTCACCTCGTTGTTTGAAGAAATTTCCGAAAAGTAGGGCGGTTTGTCCATTTTGCAAGTGAAGGATCACTATTCCCTCAAATTCGACTCTACTTGACCCTGGCGTACAACATCCTTTTGCTATAACTCGAGCACAGATGCAGCGTGCCATAGACTTCGAGACAAATAGGCCAGTAAATCTTAGTGAACCAACTTCGCAAAAAACTTTGTCAACAAGTTCTCCAAAGATCCAAAGTCACCACGTAACGAATTTGGTTACAGCAGCTGTGAGTGCACAACAAACCGATATGCCTACTCTTCTTAACCATCATTTTGACTGGGTGATTGAGGAGAAAATAGAGGATCTCTTTCGACGCTTAAATTTAGGTATTCGACAGGCAGGTAGTACTCCACTCCCTGAATGAGAGGAAGCTGATATGGCAGTTCCGCCGCTAATTAGCACTTTGCCTGATATGAAAAAGCAAACATTGAAACAACTTCTAGGACTACCGAGTGCTAACAATAGTCGAAATGCACAGCTCGGTTCAAATAACCTCAATGTGAGTGGCAATGAATTCAACTCATCATCCTCCATTAAGACTGATAAAGAAGTGCATATAATAGCTAATTGGAAAATCAGATTTACAGGTGACTCGCGTGGAATGTCAGTGAAGAATTTTATTTACCGGATAGAAGTGTTGACGACCCAAACATTAGGTAGTAATTTCGAACTTCTGCGCGATCACATTTGAGTCTAAAGCAAACGACTGGCTCTGGAGACATCATCGATTTGTGAGGAGAATAAGGTGCCCAATTTTATGTAGAGCTCTTCGCGATCAATATCAGAATTCTCATTCGGACGCCGATTTCCGGGAGATGATTCGTGATCGAAAGCAGAGATCTGGTGAGGATTGTGACTTATTTTACGAGGCCATCGTAGACATCTCCTATCGTTTGACAACGCCTCTTCCGGAGAATTTCCTTGTTGAAATTTTACGGCGGAATATATTACCAGAAATTCAACAATAAATATTGAATCTCTCGATATCTACCATTTCGAAATTACGTGACATTTGTCGTCGACAGGGATTCTTTTTGCAGGATGTTGCAAAGAGGCAATCGTATTCGAAATCATTTGCTCTTCGTAGGCAGATACAAGAGATTATTGAAAGTAATGTGGAATCAGATGTCCTATTTTTAATGACCTGAACATGAATAGGATAATGTTGATTGTAATATTGAATGATCAAAAAAGCAATTTTAATTTTCAAAAATTAAAATTTAATAAAATTCAGATGAATTTACTCATTGTACGGAGTAAAAAAACATTCCTATGTTGGAAACTAAAATATACATAGCTATGGCAACCAAAGGTTGTCTCTATGTAAATTAACAAGATTGCCATAACATTGTTTCTATTAAAGATAACTGGTTTAAACAAAGACAATATTGTTATTTGTATAATTCAATTAGTTGAAATTATACAACCAATATAGTGTTTGCTTTGGGAGCTTAAAGTTATATTTTTACTTTCTAAAGAGATCTGAAGATGGGGACCTAGAAAATCACCGAAACGCGTCATCTAATTCTTGAAAGTAATAGATCAATGTTTTGGCTAATAAAACTCTATGAAGTATTTATTTGGAGGATATCCATATAAAGAAAAATAGTGTTTAAATGACCTAAACATGAATAGGATAATGTTGATTATATTTAAATTTTTTCCCACTCAGCTTTCTTCGTAGCTACAAGCGGTATCAGTTTTGATGGTTTGGTAGCCCCAAACCTGATATTGGCAGGGGGGTTATGTAGGGGCACTTGTAGCATAACATTCGTACTTGGGTTATTTTCAAATATTTGTTCTGTTAACGGTTGCAGTTTATCTACTATGGTAATGCAGTTCACCGTATATCGTTTTATGCATATGTATTAGGTAGGAGAGAGTTTAAAACGTTTATTTTAGTATTAGTGATAACAAAGAAAAAGGCTGAATTAGCGTTTATTTTCCAAAAAGATTTAGCATTTTTAATTGGGTATAAATACTAGTTTATGCCTTCAGATCGTCCATTTTTGCTGTCATATTGTTGCCGAAAGTTGTAATTTGGAGAATTAATATTAAAATTATATTCTTTTTTAAATTTTGGATTTTTTTTATCCTCCAGAAAATAGTAAGTTCTCGAAACTGGTTTTGTTGAATTTCTTTAAATTTATTTATTGATTCTTTGGATTTTTTTGTATGAAGGAAAGGCATCAATAGAGAAGGGAAAAAAAACATTAGGTAGACTTTTAACTCTAGAGGTAATAATTCACACACTGATGGAGAAAGATTCATAGGACTAATTGCCTCTTCTTGATAATGGAAATTCCGACGGTGCACAGGGGTTACAGGTTGTCTTGTATTTTTCGGCCCAGGAAAAGTGATAAATTTTCCAGAAATTTCATTAGAAATTTTTTTATTAAAAAAAAGGATCTAAACAAAAGTGGTCCTAATGTTCCAAAAACCGGGAAACAATTTTGCATCTATTTATAAAAATTATTGTTAAAGGTAAATTTGTTCGAATCCGAGGAGTAATTATTGAAAAATTTTATTTGAAAATCAATTTAAATAAATGCTTCTAATGTTTTATATATTTAATTAAACATTTTGTCTTAATCCTGAATACATACATATGTACGTGCAAGCATCAATAAGTGCAAGGTTGTGTAAAATTAAATAAAATATCATTCTTGTTTTAAACGGAAAAAGAAAGAAATTAAGGAAGACTTAAGTCATGTGCGATGCGCGGAAATTTTGGGCAATAAAGGTGCTAATCTTTATACGAAATTAATGTTCTACATTGTGGAGAAAAAAACCATATAAAATACAAATAAAAATATTTCTTTTCCTTATTAAAGTCTTCTGATCATCATTCGTCAATAGAGAGGAGTCCAACGAAAGATCTTTCGTCGTGGGAACCCAAGACCTTGTAAGTTTTAACTTTTAAAAAATTTTGTATTTGTGTTTACAATTAAAGTAACATATGCTCACAATTTCTTGAATTGCCATTAATATAAAAAAATCCTTTAAAAACAAAAATAAATTAAGGTGATGAGCATATGTTATTTTACATCTTAGAAGCAAACTAATAACGCCATTCGATCGGGAATTAAATTTCAAGATGATTCAAACCGATCTGAATTACGCGTTCAGTTACATGATGCTGATTTTATTCTACACTGAATTTTATTGAGTGATTAAATGTGAAGAAGAATTTTAGTGTATGATGTAATGAAGAAAAAAGTTGATTTTGCAGTTCTCTGGTGCTTATCATGTTGACGATATTATTGCCGTTAGTATAGCTGAAAATCAACCATACTCATCTTTACAACAAAATTGCTCGGAGAATGTTATTTCTCACAAGAACAATGCTGCTGGATACAGTTCAAATTCTAATGTAATTTCAAAGGATCATCTCCATGCTAATACTTTACCTAGTACATCTCACACTCAGTTAACGATGTCTAATGTAAATAGTTTCAATAATGTGATTACAGAATCATCTACAGATGTTAGAGCAAATGTTTATTTGGCAAACGAGTCGGATTAGGTTAATGTAACTAATAGAAAAAAAATAATAAAAGGAGGAACATTGTTGTTGGTCAGAGTGACAACAATGAGTTAGATGTAATAATAAGAAGAAAGTTTGTACCCGCTGTTACGGAAGAAAAATCATATCGTATGCTGCAAAGCATTTGGACATTAATAAAAGCCATTTAGTTTGTTATAAATTAGTTAAGAAAAATACAGATATCGCTACTTTGAGGAAAATTAACTTTAAATTAGGAGTTTCTGCTAATTTTTATGGTGAGCTTTTTAAATCTTCTCTTTGGCCTTCTCATGTTTCAGTAAGACCATTTAAAAATTTTCAAAAAGTGCATTCCAGCCTGGAATAAAATTAACTGGAAATCCAAATTGTCTTTCCTCATTGCGTTTATATTATCAAAATATATTAGAACTAAATTATCACGTATGCGTTCTTTTATTTCACAAGCTGATTATGATGTTTTCGTCATAGTGGAAACTTGTTTAAATAAAGATTTTTTTGATAGTGAAATTGTTGATTTAAACCAATTTCAGATTTTTAGGAAAAATAGAGATACTATTAAAACTGGCCACAGAAGAGGGGGGGGGGGGGGGGAGTTTTCGTTATTATTAAGCGTTCTTTTAAATCACAATTACATAACTTGTTAAATAATGTCACAGTAATTGATCAGTTGTGTGTATCTGTATCTGGTCCTCATATTCTTATGTATATATGTATTTCTTATGTACCTCCAAACAGGTCGGTAGAGCTTTATAAAATGCACGTTGATAATGTTATATATTTAAATGAAAAGATACATGATGAATCGGGTCCTTGTGGTATTGGGGATTTTAATTTACCCAATGTAACTTGGGCTTGTGTTCCTGGTACTGATTATGTGCCTCTTCCTGGTAATATAAAGCACTCTCATGAAATAGTTTAGTTGATGGTTTAATGGTTTAATAAATAATATCACTAATCAGCTTAATAGGATATTAGATTTAATATTTTTTTCTATTGAATTAAATTATTCTATTGTAAAATGTATATTTCCTATGTGCACCTCTGACATGCACCATGTTCCTCTTATTATTCATTTTTATGATTTTTTTAGAATTAAATAAAAATTTACGGTATAACTATAAGTTTGGGAATTTTTTAGCCGTTAATAATCTTATTTTATCTACTTATTGGATTGATTTCTTTAAAAATAACAATTTATCAGGAAATTATGATAGTTTTCTTTATAAAATAAAAATGTAAACCGAAAATACACAGAATACCTTGGTATACTAAAGGCTTTAAAAAGTTAACAAACATTTTAAAAACTTCAAATCTACTAATGATGCTGTACAGTGAAAGCCTATTCAAACGTTACATGAAAGAATTTAATGTTTTGGATAATTACTTGTATAAGCAATATATATCTAACATTGAACAATATATTAAGTTTGATCCAAAATTCTTTTGGAATTTTGGATCAAACTTTACATATATTATGGTATTATTTCTTCAAACAATATGAAAGAAATTGCGAATATTTTTGGTAATTTCTTCAGTTCAAACTATGAACCAACTGAAATTGATAGCGAACATTACGATGTATCAAATATTCTTTCGTTTGGACAATTTGTAAATTTTGAATTGTCTGAAGATGATGTATGTCTTAAATGGTATTGCAAACATGAAAAACACAAAAGGTTGTGATGATGATGGTCTGTCGTCTTTTTTATAAAAAAATGCTCCTCATCAATGTATTTGCCACTATTATTGCTTTTTAACTACTCTCTAAGAATTGGTGTTTTTATAGATAAATGGAAAATAACATCCACGCTAGTTTTCAAGAGTGGAAATAAATGTAAACAAAAATAGTAAATTTCATCTGTACTCAATAATAAAAATCAACTGTATGTTAGCATAAAATAGCTTTTTCCGTTAATTTGTGAGTTAAATAGAGATATTTACAATTGGTATTTCGGCACAAAGAATGTTGATGAAAGTCGTAGCTGACCAGAAAATGCATTCCATTCGGCTAGTGTCTAATAACTTTTTCTGTGTATTCTCCATGTATACTTAAAAATTAAAAAATAAGGAAAAATTTTTTCATTTGAAAAAACTTTTCCTATGATCTCGAATCAAACTAAAAATACATTTTCATACATATAAGTATTAAAAAGATCAACTATAAAATATACATTTTAATATTAAAATATAACTCGGCACGGTTAAAAGAATTGTTGAAACATATGTAAAAATAATTTAAAAAAACACATGTCTTTAGTAATAGCTAATAACTAATTTGGACATACGGTAAACAAAGGAGAATATAAATAACACAAAAATAGTTAGTAAATTTCATCTGTACTCAATAATAAAAATCAACTGTATGTTAGCATAAAATAGCTTTTTCCGTTGATTTGTGAGTTAAATAGAGATATTTACAATTGGTATTTCGGCACAAAAAATGTTGATGAAAGTCGTAGCTGACCAGAAAATGCATTCCATTCGGCTGATGTCTAATAACTTTTTCTGTGTATTCTTCATGTTTACTTAAAACTTAAAAAATAAGGAAAAATTTTTCATTTGAAAAAACTTTTCCTATGATCTCGAATCAAACTAAAAATACATTTTCATACATATAAAACGTTTTACGCTTAAACAGATTTTTTAAAGTTTCAGAAAACAAGTGCCACAAAAACCTTGGGTATACAATGTGCGATGAGTTCTCTTAAAATATAACACCACTTCAGACCTCGACCTCTGTCACAAAGAGGAGAATTTTCTCTGCCGTTTCGAAGCTTTTCGAACTCGCAGTTTGGATCTCCCCTATAATAATCCAAGCAATAATTTTATTGCACTCTCCTAGAATGGAACAAACTTGTTGACAATTCAAACCTGCATTGGATCAACTTTGCTCCCTCATTTTTAATACAAATTCATGGGTTTTGCGACGCCGCTGAGCGGGCATACTGCGCAGGTACCGATTCTATAAGACGAAAGCAAAATAGTCCCTCAAATGTCGATAATATCTTGTCTATTGAAAAGGGTATTTCCCAGCAGTGGCCATAAAAATTATAATCATAAGGAAATCCAAAAAAACAGGAATATGTTGATTTCTCTAACATAACAACAGCATTATAACCATGAATACTTTTCGTTAGTAAGCTCAAAGAAAGTCAATGAACATCATCCCATAATCATCCCTGCAAGCTAAAAATATTGTGAACTTCTTATATCGCTTACGCACAACTTTCTTATGTATGCAGGGAATAATTTATTATTAAGGCCAATCCGCTAGGAGTATTACATTTAGAGAGTTAGGTCAAAAATGCGGAAGTGCATTCGGTGCTGCAAAATTTGCTTAATTTATAAGTACAAAATTAAAACGCAAACGATGACGGAACTTCCGTAAGATGAAACCACATTTTCTCTTCCCTTTTGTATTACCGGGTTAGGCTTTGTTGGCCCTTTTTCTATTAAGCCCTCTATCCTACGAAATGCTCCTTACCATAAAAGCTACGTCTGTATATTTGTACCTTTTAGCACCAAGGCACTACACTTAGAGGTATGTTCAGATTTGACTTCAGGTTCCTTCCTTGCTGTTTTTACTAAGTTTGTATGCCGCCGAGGTTTACCCCACAAAATAATGTCTGATAATGCGACCAACTTTGTGGCCGCAGAACATATTCTTCAAGAAGAATTTCCGCAATTTGTTCACCTTACATCCAAGGATGTCATCCAAAAAATTTCATCACATGGTTTTGAGTGGTTACTATCCCTCCGAATGCTCCATACATGGGGAGGCGGGCTTTAAGTCCTTTAAAATGCACTTTAAGAAAGTGGCCCAGAATTAAAAGTTCACTTTTGAAGAATTTAGCACACGTTTAACGCGTATAGAAGCGGTCCTAAACTCGCGCCCTCTTTCCCATATGAAAGATCATCCAAATGAGCTATTAGCGTTGATTCCTGGACATTTTCTGCCAGGCGCGCCGCTCATAGCGTTTCCCAAACTTCCCAAAGGGAATACTAACCTACGAACCGATGTGAAAATTAAAATAATTTAATCACAAATGTGACCAACGCTGGTAGGATTAGTACCTTATGGAACTACAAAAAGATACAATGTAAAGGAGGGTCAACTCGTTGATATTAAGATTTGTTAATTTAATTTTGGCCACGATGGTTTGGCCCGAGTTGCCGACATATGATCCCAGGCAAGATAGTCACAAGGGCTACAGTTAAGTTGTGTGTCCTCCCTTTTGAGGAACCCCATGCCCCCGTAGATAAAACGAATAGTTTATAAAATTTAAGCTACATCAAAAGTCTAAGTTCTTGCGTTGCTTCTATACTATTTTCTTCACCATAGTTAGCTTTCATACACGTACACTCATCAACATCTTCATTGTACCGTCCACCATATATGGTGAGGGTATATATCAGTTTGTCATTCCGTTTGTAACATAAATAAAGGTCTGAAACCATAAAGTATATATATTCGTGATTCTTATGTGATTTCAAGTCAATTTAGCGATGTTCGTCTGTCCGTTTGTCTGCACTCAGGGGTCTTCATTTTTACCTAGATCTTTGGATATTATCCCGAGCAGTTTGCTATTGAAAATGAGCAAAATTGGTCTAGCGGTTAAAAAGTTATGAGTGAAAATGTGAAGGTACCTCTAAATTTTCCATACAAATTTGTGTATTTTAGTACAATTTCATAATACCGACCGGCAAGTAAAATATTTCGTGTTGTTTTTTCACTAGTCGCTTAGAATTGAATAATATTTTATATTCACATCAAATATTTTTTACCACTATTTTTCACCACTAAAATTTTTTTCAGTTAAAAAATTTTTTTCACTTCAAAATTTTTTTTCACTACAAAATTTGTTTTCACATCCAAAAAAAAGTTTTTCACCTCAAAAAATATTTTTCACCTCCAAAGTTCCACTTCTAAAGTTGTTTACATTATTTGTATCAAAAACAATAGAACATTTTTTTTGGATATTGGAGGAGGGTATTCAAAGATTCGGCACAGTCTTTTTATATAGTATATAAGTTTGTCATTCCGTTTGTAATTTCTACAATATTGATCTTAGACCCTATAAAGTATATATATTCTGGGTCCTGATGAAGTGCGAAGTTGATTTTAAGATGTCCGTCTGTGTGTTGAAATGGGGTTTCCAAAGACCCCAGACATGATGAGGACTTGCTTGTTATATATTTCTATTACATGTGATCCATTTCTATTTGCTATTGAAAATCAGACAAATCGGTTGATAAATGCCTGAGATATTAGCAAAAAACCACGACTACCTCTAATTTTCCTTTGTTTTTATATATATGTTGAATATTACGCACAACAAACACATCCATTTGTTGAAATTCTTTTCTTTCACCTCTTCACCTTTTATACACAAACGACAAACACATACAAAGATTTGTCATTTAAATAAAAACCAAACAAATCTCTAATGAACGAAAACTTTTTATATGCCTCTATTAACGATGATTTTTTATGAGCTTCAATAGCTCAGTTGTCTAAACGCTATGTCACAAATACTTTTTTTTCTCTTAGGCGAGGGTTCGATTCTCCGTCTATTCAACTTTTTTTTTTTTTGTACAATTTTTTAATATTTCTTAAGACTTTTTGATACAAACAAAATACACACGGTTTTATTTCTATTATTTGCTCCGATTTAAAATAATCTATAAACAGATTTTTAAACCATTTTATTTCTCATACATTAAGAAAATTTTATACATAATTTCCATTTGAGTGCAACTATTTTAGGTCATAACTTATAATAATTTATAAAAAAAAAATTATAAACTATTTTCCTTCAAATTTTTAAAATAATCTAAAGAAATTAAAAATATTGTTTAATAAAAAAGCAAAATAAAAAACCAAATGCAAATTTGCAGCTAAATCAAACGTTTTTGTAGAAATAAAACCCATGCAGTTCTAGTGATTTCTTTTAACGATTTGTTGCAATTCATTTCTTTCATCTCTTCACCTTTTATACACTAACAACAAACACACAAAGATTTGTCATTTAAATAAAAACCAAACAAATCACTAATGAACGAAAACTTTTTATATACCTCTATTAACGATAATTTTTTATGAGCTTCAATAGCTCAGTTGTCTAAACGCTATGTCACAAATACTTTTATTCTCTTAGGCGCGGGTTCGATTCCCCGTCTATTCAACTTTTTTTTTTTTTTTTTGTACAATTTTTTATATTTTCTTAAGACTTTTTTTTTGTTTTTTTAACATTTATTAATTTATATAAAATTTTAAGTTAATAATTAAATAATCCATAAATAGGCTAAAAACATCAAAATTTGTATAAAAACCCTCTGATCCAAACAAAATACAACGGTTTTATTTCTATTTTTTGCTCCGATTTAAAAGAATTTATAAAAAGATTTTTAAAACATTTTATTTCTCATGTATTACTTTATTTCTCATATATTATTTTAGAACTGTAATATGACCTGTGGATACGTCTTTAGTATAACATATTTGCTAAAAAACTCGGAAATATCGGTTCAGATACAAAAAATTTATGGCCAAAACATAAATTTTTTTTAAATACCTATTTTCTGGAACCATAAATCTTCCCGAGTCCAAGCTTTATCACCAAACTAAATGGTTAATTTCCTCTTAAAGGCGTCCGTATATAAATCTGTCCATTCCATATATGTCCATATATAAACTTCAGTTTTTTCCCAACCATGGTGAAGGGTATATAAGATTCGGCATAGCCGAATTTAGCCGCTCTTAATTGTTTTTTATTACATTTGTTTTCGCAATTTTGTTCTTATTATGTTGGTCTTTCGTCCCAGGGTTCCAAGAGATGTCAGTCTTAACATGGCTAATGCAATGTACCTAGTAAAATTAAATTTTACTATACTATATATTTCATTTTATCTGTTTACATTGAAGCCTTGAAGTACAAAAATTTAATAATAACACATTTTTGTATTATTTATGTACACAGTATATAAACTTTAATACCAAACTTTCATATAGTTATTTGAATTTTTACTGAATGAATCACAATGAATTTTGTTGACCTTACTGCCCAAGGGCCCCAGTATGTTTAAAACACTTTAAGGCCCATTATTATAACTTGCCGATAGCTAATGTTAGAATGTTAACGGACATATTATTAGTTTTTCGTTATTACTTTAACCTAAAAGGGACCGATAAGCTAAAGGTACCTAAGAAACATTTTTAAACATAAACGAAACATTAACGGACCGTATAATTGAATTTTCGAACGCTATACATTTTGACTCCATTTTGGTGTATCCGTTTCTGTACCGTCTAATAGGGACCACCGTTTTCACCGGTTTTTCTTCCGTTGCTTTTAGATTTGTTTAGTCATCAAAAAAGAATATTTAAATATCCATGAGGTAAATATTTATGAAATTTAAAATAAGTCTTACGATGATGTGTGCAAATTTATTCAGATTTGCAAATAAAAACAATGCTTAACAGTTTATAATAGATTTAGTGCTACATCATATTGTAAATACCACCATCTGAACTTAACTTAAATTTTTGTTTTATTTTTTCATAATTTTTTATGGGCTACAACCGCAGTGATTAATGGATCCTAATTATGCTGCAGGTAAAAATGGTATTTGTTGTTTTTAGTTTGTAAAATTTTTGTTTTCTTTATTTTAAATATCTGTTAAATGAAACCAGACAAGATGGCTAATTCTTGTGTACAAGTCCTTAAGGAATTATATGTATACAAAGAAAAGATGGCGTTGGTAACGTTATAAATTATATTTTTATTAACCTTTGATTACAAATTCACGGTTGGGTTACACAATTCAGTTTTGGAATTAGGGTCTAAATATAAATTTCTATTTGTATATAAGAACTGGTAAATGTTTTAACCTTAGATTTAAGTTTTAACAATCGATTTACGTTTCAACACTGGAGTTAAGTTTTTTAGCATTAGATTTAAGTTTTTAACACTAGTTTTAAGTTTTTAGCAGTAGGTTAAAATTGTTTAACATTAGCTTTAAGTTAGCAATAGAATTAAGCTTTAGAATTAGTTTTTAACATTAGAGTTTAAACACTAAGTTTTCAGTTTATAACTTTTATTTTCTACGTTAACCCTTTTTTCGTATTTTTTTCACTTTAACTGCACAAGCGATGCGGCCTTTTTGACGAATAAAAAAACAGTGTTATTATCTGTTGATGGTGAAGATGGCTGAAGTTTTTTCTAATGTCATACGGTCGGAAGAGTTAGTGTTGGCACTCTTGGTACTATTTGCTACATTTTGTTCACTATGTGAACATTCTCCCCGCCTTTACGTATCTGTAAATGAAATCGAAAAATAGACTTTAGTATTGGTTCAATCTTTATGGGTATTAAAGTGTGTAGAGTATGTAAATTTTTACAAATACTTTTAATTATAATTGGGTTAGGTTATCCAGAGTACGATCCCATTATGAGCCAACCAAGAGTGGAATTCTGGGCCATTAGAGATCCACCCGCTATAGTGATGGTGTTTGTATTCAAAATAGTTGTGTATAGGTCGCCACCAATTTCCATAGACACGGGGGCATTGGAGCAAAAGTTGGGATTTGCCAGTGCAAGATGCCCAAACTTTTCTTTTATGGGCTCATTAAATGGAGTGGTGTAAGGGTCTTTTGGTAAATCCTTCGCAACCAGCCAGCACATGTCATATTTAATGAGCGATGTCATGTTGGGTGTGATGGTAAGCTTCACATAATTTTTTCCATCGAGTGAAAAGGGTTTTAACTTGTTTTCTCGCACAAACGCAGCTGCAATACGAGACGACGTCGCACTGGGATTTAAAATTGCTCTAATAGAGACACAACCATCCTCAGTCATTCCGTAGACTTCGACCGTAGGAACAAATGTTCGGATTATGTATGACGGAACTCCAAGGGTTGAGCTGGTAGATGGCGCCGTTGTAGCTTGCCAGGGGTTTACTCTACGAGTAGCCGTTGGCCCATGAGCATCGGTGGGTATATCTCTTAAAACACGTTGGTGGCCATGAAGTACGGTGTGATGGTTTAAACCGCAGACACGACAACGCGCTTTGTTGGTGCAATCACCGACAAGATGGCCAGGCAATTTGTACAGTAATGTAACTGTAGCAAAGTTTTATACTTTTGTGCCAAGTTCTGATCCAAGAACTTTTTGTAGGTCACAATACGGTGGTCGGCTTTGCATATGCCGCATCCAAAGAAACGACGGCTTTGGAGCGGGCTTGACCGTACTGTGGATTCCTGCCTGGGTCTTCTGGGTTGGGTTGGAGCGCTTGTAGCCGTTTGGCGTCTGCTGACTCGTGAAGCTCGTCTACTGGTGGTGGTGACATTAGATGCACGTGTTGTGTTTCGGGTTTGGGTGTGTGGAGCCATTTTCTAAATGAAATGAAATAAAGAAATTAGCATAATGTGGTGAATAATGGAGGTTAGTGTGTTAGATGAGTGTACTGAGTTTTGGGTGAGTATGTAGTGTTAAAGGTTTAAGATACAAATGGGGTTAAGGGTACTATAAAAGGGTTTGTTTAGTTTGTGGGTAGAATCACGACTTTCGCTAAAGGCCTAGTCAACGTTCCAGTTGGAGTGTGTAAGTCCACGACTCTAGTACGGCCGTCGGATCCGGGTAGACCTTAGTCACCCGTCCTAATGACCATTCATTAGGGGGTAGATTGTCCTGCTTGATAACGACAATGTCACCGACATCAAGTTGACGCCTTGGGTTTTTCCATTTGTATCGCTTGTGGAGCTCATTTAGGTACTCATCCTTCCATCTTCTGCAGAAGTAATGGTGGTGAATCCTGAGCTTCTGACACCTATTTGCCAATGTAATGTTTCCATTACTTAGGTATGGTTCGGCTGGGGTTAATAAGGGTGAACCAATCGAGAAATAAGCTGGGGTTAAAGGGTTAAGATCCTGAGAGTTTTCGCTCGACGGGCTAAGGGGTCTAGAGTTCAAACAGCCCTCAATTCGAGCAAGAAGGTTAGCAAACTCCTCAAAGATATACTTGAAGGTATTCATTTTTCTGAGGTGGGACTTAAAGCTTTTGACTCCTGCCTCCCACAATCCTCCCATGTGTGGGGCTCCTGGCGGAATGAAAACTGTTCGCTGACGTAACAGAGCCCTTCAAGTTCATAATAAATTGCTGCCGTACCGTTGTCCGAGTAAATGGCGGCAGGGCATCCCCGCCTCGAAAAAAACCGTGCGAAGGCTGCCATAAAGTCCTGGGTAGATAGGTCCGATGTCGGTTCCAGATGAATGGCTTTTGTCGCAAAACAAACAAAAACGCATACGTAGCCCTTGGTCATTCTATACGTGCGGCCAGAATATATCTTAATGTCAAATGGTCCAGCGAAATCAATTCCGACATTATAAAAGGGTCGGGTTAACTGGGTGCGTTCCGGAGGAAGTGCTGCCATTAGCTAAGTCGCCTGACGATTTTTATATCGTACGCAGGGTGAGCACTTGTTGATAACTAGGCTAATCAAGTTCTGAAGTTTCGGTACCCAATAGCCTGATCGAATTATTCTTAGCATAACCTGATTTCCTCCATGTAGGGTTACCAAATGGACATGAAGGGTAAGTAATTTGGCAAAACAACTTGCATAGGGTAATAAAACTGGATGTCGTTCATCATAAGTTAGGCAATTAGATTTCGCTAATCGGCCATCTGCACGAAGAATATTTTTAGAATCTAAAAACGGTGTAAGGGTAAGTAGGCTACTCTTCTTTTGTATTGGGGTTTTCTTTTTCAAGCAATTATATTCGTCTGTGAAGTATTGGGTCTGACATAGTATTATCAGTCTATTTTTAGTGGAGTTTATTTCATGCGACTCGAGTGTGATACTTGGGTGATCTAATAAAATATTAAGCCTGTCATTGGCTGAAGTTGTTTTCCTACGATCAGGAACAACTCTTTCATGGCGAGCGATATTATGTCGGGTAACTGAAACGCGATCACAAAATCGATAAATATATGACATGACTCGAAGAGCTTTAGACCATTCTGAAAATCTGCTCAGAATATCAGGGTCCCCTGTCCTCTCTGGGTTGGTATTCACAGATATAGCAAAAGATTGTGTGTTTCTCCAGTTCGAAGGACCATGAATAATTACGGGTTAAATGGAGCGAAACAAGATGGCTAATTCTTGTGTACAAGTCTTTAAGGAATTATATGTATACAAAGAAAAGATGGCGTTGGTAAAGTTATAAATTATATTTTTATTTAGCCTTTGATTACAAATTCACGGTTGGGTTACACAATTCAGATTTGGAATTAGGGTCTAAATATAAATTTCTATTTGTATATAAGAACTGGTTAATGTTTTAACCTTAGATTTATGTTTTAACAATCGATTTACGTTTCAACACTTCAGCTAAGTTTTTTAGCATTAAATTTAAGTTTTTAACACTAGTTTTAAGTTTTTAGCAGTAGGTTAAAATTGTTTAACATTAGCTTTAAGTTAGCAATATAATTAAGCTTTAGAGTTTGAACACTAAGTTTTCAGTTTATAACTTTTATTTTCTACGTTAACTCTTTTTTCGTATTTTTTCACTTTAACTGCACAAGCGATGCGGCCTTGTTGACGAATAAAAAAACAATGTTATTATCTGTTGTTGGTGAAGATGGCTGAAGTTTTTTCTAATGTCATACGGTGGGAAGAGTTAGTGTTGGCACTCTTGGTACTACTTGGTACATTTTGTTCACTAGGTGAACATCTGTAAATCAATTTAAGGAAAAAAATAAAATTTGCTATTAAAGATTAAAAAAATTGACATTTACACGTTTTTTGTTGAAAAATCGGTATGAACACGGACCGAATACGGATCCGTAAATAGTCCGTCATTGACGGACTTTCAACGGATAACTCCGTTTTTCATCCGATATGTCAGTCCGTAAACGGTCCGTCATTGACGGACTTTTAACGGAAAACTCCGTTATTCATCCGATATATCGGTCCGTCATTGACGGTATTTCAAAGGATTCGAATCAGTTAAAATCCGTTTTCTGGTCCGTACACGGAGCCAGAAAACGGTAGTAAACCGAGTTGGATACCGTTTATGACGGACCGAAAACGGTACGTAAACGGAACGTATTATTTGTTGGGTAAGTTCATCTTACCTTTAACTTTTAACGTAAGGTTTAAGGATTTAAAGTTGCCATATTTTTTGCTGAGTAGTGTAGTTGCCGTGTAGTTTCTTGAGAATTTCCTTGCTGTTTGGTTTATTTATGTGTTCAGTGTCGACATTGTAAATTTTTTACAACAAACATTTTTAATTTTTACACAATTTGAAGAAATTTTTTTTTTGTTTTTTTTTTTGTTTGTTGTAAGTAAATAAATAAATAAAAGTGCGTTGTTGCCACTTCGTATTTTTAAGAACCATCTTAATTTGTCGAAAGTAATCGGTTTTTGCTCCGGTAATGGCATATTTTCAAAAAAATTTATTTTATAAGGAAGTTGTTATAACCAAAAATAGTTAAAGGTCACTTTATTGCTTACTTTAGCTAAAGTTACTTTTAACCGTACATGGGCGTACTGCATTATATTTTTACTGCATTGCGAATAGCAGTAATCAGTAACTTGTTACTGATTACTGAAATAAAATGCAGTAACCAGTAACGTGTTACTCATTACTGAAAAAAAATTGCAGTAACCAGTAACGTTTTACTGATTACTGAAAAAAATTGCAGTAACCAGTAAATTTTTACTGATTACTGAAAAAGTTGCGGTAATCAGTAAAATGTTAACAGTGAGGGCACATTTACATTTTACATGTGATTTGCCGTTTTATTTACCTTCTGAACAATTTGAAAAAACTCAGTAAAAAGAATTTTGTTAACACCAACCAATTCTTCATTAATCAACATATCAAGTGAGCCGTTTGAAGTTTCACATATCAGTTGAAATGTTTCGTTCACCACTTTGGAGATTTTCTTCGCAAACAAAATCTGGATTTGGAGGTTTAAGCATTTGAAGTTGCCACATTTTATGCTCTGCAGTGTAGTTGCCGTGTAGTTTTTTGACCGTATCTTTGCTGTTAGATTTATTTCTGTGTTCGACGTCGATAATGTAAATTTTTTGCAACAAACATTTTTATTTTTTACACAATTCGAAGATATTTTGTTTTCCGTTTGTATTTTTTGTTTGTTGTAAGTAAATAAATAAATAAAAGTAAGTCGTTGCCACTACGTATTTTTAAGAACCATTTTAATTTGTCAAAAGTAATCGGTTTTTGCTCTAGTAATGCCATATTTTCAAAAAACTTAATTTTATTTTATAAGGAAGTTGTAATAACCAAAAAAAGTTAAAGGTCACTTTATTCCTCACTTTAGCTAAAGTTACCTTTAACTAACACGCACCTTAAAGGCAAGTTATAATAATGGGCCTAAGTGTATAAATGATTTATTGATATAAATTTACTGATTACTTAATTTTTTTAGCAGTAAAAAAATACTGTTTACTACAATTTTTTTTCAGTAATCAGTAAAACGTTACTGGTTACTGCAATTTTTTTAGTAATCAGTAACAGTTTACTGGTACTGAAAATTACGTTGCATTACCAGTAAAAATGTATTTCTACTGAAATTTCTCTGGTACTGTAAAGTGCCCAACAATGCTTTTAACTAACCAGTTCCTTAAAGGCAAGTTATAATAAAAACTTAAATAAAACATTTTATTTGTATTTAAACGTTTAAGCATTTGCAACGCTGCACATTGGGTTCGAATTGTATCAAAGTGGCAATTAATTGCAATTTAGAAATAAAGTTTTTATAATAAATAATAGGGTAAAAGTAGATAAAATTCTGCATCACTAGCTGTCAAAATCAATCAACTAAGTTGTATACTTTCTTTTCAGTGAGCGGTCAAAGTTAGCAAATTATTGCTGTTTTTAAATAAAGTGAAAAAATTATTAGTGTTAAACCTATTGGAAGTAAATTTTTTATCATAGAACTTTCAACATCAGGTATTAAGATATAGTAATTTTTTTTGTTTATAAAAATTATGTGTAAACATTTTTAATAATTTTTTTAAAAAAGTTCCAAAATTGGGATAATTTCCGCAGTTAATGGGCCAAAAGTATTAAGTTAGTAAGAGTTGGAATTAGTTTTATGGATTTTAGAAAAGTATAGGATATCAGCTTATATTTAAAATAAAAAAAGTCCAGATAATGCCCGGCGGTTTTTTATTATCATTTTTGTGTAAAAACTCTGGTTGTCATTTATTGAAAAAGACCAGTAAATATGTTTTTATGTGTTAATTTTATGTGTTCTATTTAATTTTGTATTTTATTGTTTTTGTTGATGCATTTTCGGTCACTTAAGCTCACGTACAAAAAATTGTATCACGCACAATTTACAGGAAGTAAACATATTTTTAATACTTTTAGCTAAATTCAAGTGATTTAATTTTAATTTAATCACGATCACAAATGGTTTGCGCACGCTCACGAACTTTTTCTCACGTACTAAAATTTTCATAACCAAAAGCTTTTACCACCATATACTTTATGTTATATTAATTTTATTTATAATTAATAATTTAAACAAACAAGTTATAAAATTAAAGTTACACGCTTTTATTAATTTATTCTCGTCTCTACGATAACGCTTGATATCTGAAAAAATATGTCGTATCCAAAATGAGTTACGAGAAAGAACTAGTTTGATAGTTGATTAGCCAAAACCCGGCTTTGGTAATTCCAATGACGGAAGCACCGCCTGACGTTTTTTCTAAACGCGGAAATGTTTGCTGAAATCAAAAATTATTCGTAGAATACTAATTGTTGCTTCTTGTGGTCATGAGATTAATTTGAAAAATTTTCGTAAATTTGCTAGATATTTTGTTGAAAAATATCCCTGTTTTTGTATGCCTCTCACTTTGCATAAATAGTTTATTCACGGGCCGGAGATTATACAGCAAGCACTTTTACCAATAAGAGAATTATGGGAAGAAGCCAGAAACAAAGATTTTAAAAATATAGACAGCACTTTGCTCGCAAATGCAGCCGGAAAAAGTCCAATGAAGATATTTTCAATAGTTTTCTGCTAAGTTCTGACCCATTTATATCTAGCATAAGCAAGAAATATGAGCAGAAAAAAATCTAATTTATCAACTTCGGAATTAGAGTTAGTTTTGCCAGATATTTTTATTGAAAATTATAATAAAGATGATGGTAATGAAGATGGTGATGAAGATGCTGATGATAATAACGATGAAGATAGTGCTGATGATAATGATGAAGAAGATTATAATAATAATGATGAGGATAATGAAGATTATGATAATTGCGATATTTGTGATGAATTTAAAAATGCAGAATAATACAAATATTTTAATATATTTATTTTAAAAAGTAAAACGAAAACAAAGATTCCCCAAAAACTTTTAAATTTTATATTTTCTCAGATTAATTTTTACATTTACTGAATTTAGTGAAAGCAAAAACTGGATACAAATTTATACTAATAGGAATACATATTATTAACTTATTCTTTAAATTTATTTTTATTTCAAAGTTACAGCGAAAATTGTATATCAAGTTTTCCCGAAAAACAAAATACGCCTAACAGGTTAAAAAATAATTTTCTTCCATTTTTTTAAAGCTGTGTTTTTATGTATTTATGATTATTCATTACTAAACAATTATAATATTCTCTTTTGTGACTTTTTTGAAAAAATTTCTACATATATAAAATTTTGTGAAAAATAAAAATTGGATGTAAAATTAAATTTATACTAATATAAATACATATAATAAATTTATTATTTGAATTTTTAATACCCATCTAAAAATCAAAATATATATGAACATACATGATCATACATGAGCTTGTATATGATCATACATGGGCATACATGGTCATATACGTCCATACATGATCTCATATATGACCATATATCCTTGGATCCGAAATTTGAGGGTATATGGTGATATATGTGCATACATGCTCATATATTATTCATGTATGCTCGTATGTGATCATATACGTCCATATATCCTAAAATTTCGGATCCGAAGATATATGATCATATATGAGATCATGTATGGTCATATATTGAACAATGTATGGACGTATATGACCATGTATGCCCATGTATGATCATATACAGACCGATGTATGATCATGTATGCTCATATATATTTCGATTTTTAGATGGGTAGCACTTTAAGTATGCTTTAATTTTATTCATTAATTTATCGCTTTTCCTTCCAAAGTTACAGCATAAACTGTGAACTAAGGTCTTTTTTTCTAAAAAACTGTGCGCTGGGTCATCTGTACTTTTTTAGTGCTAACATTTCTATAAAATGTAAAATATATGTTCATTACCAGATTTGTAAAACAGGATGTTTTCAAAAATAATATATGAGAACTTTAAGGTCTTCTGTGTTTTTCAAATCTGCCATTTCAGTTTAAAAAATTAAAATATTTGGTTCTTTTGGAAATATTTCAAATTAAAAATTTGAAGTAAACAAATCATAAATAGTTTTATTTTTTTTAGACAAATTTTATTATTCAACACAAAAATGTTTGTGATAGAAAATTGTAAAAATTATCACACATTTTAAAACGTTTATTTTGTGTCTTTGTGTTTTGCTTTGGATAGATTTTCATTTTCGTTGTGTATTTACGTTTAGTATATGGATTGTATATGTTCAATGCAAAATAATGACAAAAAAAAAAAAACACAACAATACATCTTCTATTCTTATTTAACTCATTAAATTTGCTATACAGAGATACGTTTACATCTGGTATCTCTGTTCAGCAAATTTTATGAACTTAATAGGTATAGAAGATTTTGTGTCATTCTTATGCATTTGACATACATATAGAATACATATACAAAGAATATGTGTGGTGTAGTTTTATACGAAAAAAAAACAACAATACACCTACATAGCGAACTAAATAATAATAAAATGGTAACGAATTATTATTAAGTCAGGATCTGGCCCCACGGCCGGCACTGCGACCTATGTGGATCTTTTGTACCAAGGATCATAAACTAAACCAAATTCTGAACTTTAATGTAAAAGATACAGAAGAGTTCCTAATATCCTCTGGACCTAAAAATTCCTTATTGAAAACTTTCCTCCTGTTCCTATGCAATACAACACACTCACGCAAAAAGTGAAAGGTTGTTTCATATTCCTCAAGACATAGCCGACACAGAGGCGATTCCAACAGGTTCATCTTCCACAAATGGTAATTCAATGCGAAGTGTCCGGTAAGAAACCCTGTAAATAACATAATGTCCTTCCAAGCAAGGTCTAAAATTTTCCTATTGGAAAAGGGGTTGACCAATAGTTTCGCCTGCCTCATACCCAAAAAATTGTTCCAAAGGTCCTTTGCCATTGATAGTCCCCCTCCTTAACCAGGGCTGCTATGGTGAGCCAATTCACCCCACAGTACGGTTCCGGTCCCACCAAAGGTATGGAAGAACCCATTCTAGCTAGTTCGTCCGCTACCTCGATACCAACATGTCCACGATGACCTGGTATCCAATAAAGAGTAACCCTGTTACGCGCGGCCAACTGTTAAGGGGTATCGGAACACTCCTGAAGTGAATCTCCAAGATGACAAAGCCTAGTGTAATAACTTATGCACTTTTTTAATGAGTTATCCTACCTAGGGTTTTTAGCCGGCATTTAAAAACGCCACTGGCTTCTAATTTTTTTACCGGTACTAAAAAGCTCCAAGGCAAATATTTTTAATGTTTAAATAAAAACAAGGAGCCAATTTACTCGGCTGAGTTTTGATTTAAAACTTATCTATATTTAACAAAATCGTCCTGCTTATAAACTAAAATATATATTGTTGGACATAATAAATAAATCACTGATGACAGGATTGTTTCCTGATAATTGGAAGGAGTCTATGGTAACGCCAATCGAAAGGATTGCCAAAACAAGAAAATGTGTGGAGTTTCGCCCTATAAATTCATTAAAGACGTGTGAAAAAATAATCGAAAAGTTGTAAAGGATCAATTGGGATTTAGGAAAAATTTTTCATGTGAAACATCAGTAAATTACCTAGTAAACAGGTGGAAAAAAATAGAAAAGAATAAGAAAATTGTGGCAATATTTCTAGACTTTAAACGAGCATTCGAAACGATAGACAGATCAATACTACTGCAAAAGTTATATAAATACGGCATCCAGGATGTAGAGTCAGAATGGTTTAAATCATATTTAACGAACAGAAGGCAAACTACAAAAGTAAACAATGTAAAATCCAATATAATTAATAATGAATACGGAGTGCCAGAAGGATCAATTTTAGGAGCTTTACTTTTTAGTATATACATTAATGATATGCCAAACTTAGTGGATAATTGTGAAATAATACTGTATGCAGATGATACGTTGATTTTTACTGAGGGTGATTTTGAAGGTCAATGTTATGACAAATTAAATGAAGATAAAAAATGTTAAAAAATGGTTTAAAATGAACAAACTTAAATTAAACGAAATTAGAACGAAAATAATGGAAATAAACGCGAATAGTAACACAATTTTTAAAATTAATGACGAAATAATTGAAAAAGTAGATAATATAAAATATTTGGGCTTTGTAATTGACAAAAACTTAAACTTTAAAAACCACATTGAATATATTTGTAAAAAATCGGCAAAAAAATTAGTTTCTTCAAAAGATTAAGAAAACAAATATCAATACTAACAGCAATTAATATATACCACACCATGATTAAACCACACTTCGAGTTCGGATCAACAATAATTGTCTCATGCTGCACAGCAAACCAAATTGAAAGACTGCAAAAGTTACAAAATAAGGCAATGCGCTCCATACTGAAATTCAATCGATACACTTTTTAGAAACACTAAAATGGTTAAATATAAATCAGAGGCTGCAGCTAAACACCATAAACTTTATACAAAAAATTAAAGTTGGAATGGCACCAGAATATTTAACTGAACAAATATTATACGTAAGAGATGCTCAACCCTATCATCTACGGAACAATGAAAATTTTAGAATTCAAAAGGCATCAACAACTGCATTAAAGCGATCATTATTTTATAAAGGACTACAACTGTACAACACATTACCAAACAATATAAAATCTGAGAGTAATATATATATATATTTAGAAAACATATTGTACATTTTGTTAAGAATAATAATTATCAGTAGTCATGGAAATCTATGTAAAATTAATGTTATTAAGAAATCTATGTAAAATTAATGTTATTAACAGTATTATGAATACTAATAAATATATATAAAAAAAATTATGCTTATTTTCTATGTTCTCTGTTTTTGTTTTGTTTACATCTTATGTTTTTATTTAGATCAGCTGTTATTATTTACAATGTTAAAAATGTTTATATATCAGCTGTTATCTCTATATATAAAAGAATAGCGTTACTGACTGACTCTTTAATTCAACATCGTCCAGCCCAAACCGCAAGAGGTAGATGGCTGAAATTTGGTATGCAGGTTCCCCCTCCGGCGTAGACATCCGCTAACACGGGGTTTTTGGAAATTCCTTTGGGGTGGAAAAAACTCCCCTTTCACGGCCTGTCTAAGCCCCTTTTGCTAGAAACCTGAAATTTGAAATGTGCCTTCCTGAGAGTATGTGCTAACTCCTAGATAAGGTACGTTTTGGAATTTTGGCCAGTAATGTTGTAAAAATAGGGGTTTAAAGGGCGAAAAGTCTCCCCCTTTATGGCCTGACCAAATCGTTGGACCTAGGAAGTTGAAATTAGGTGTGCAGGCTCTTCTCCAGTGTAGATAATAGCTATGACGTAATTTTTGGAAAATCCAAAGGGGAGGGGCATTAAAAGGTAAAATCCTCACCTCGACGGTCTTCCCAAACCGTTGGACATGTGAAGTTGATATTTGGTATGCAGGCTCCTTCTCCAGTGTAGATAACAGCTAAGACGTGATTTTTGAAAAATCAAACGGGGAGGGGCAAAACCGTTAGATCTGAAAGGTTGAAATTATGTATATTAGTTCCACCTGAGGTGTAGACATGCACCTTGGTAGGATTTTTGTAAATTCCTACGGGGAAGGGCAAAAAGGGGGAAATCTCCCCCTTAACGTCCAGCCCACACTGAAATAGCAAGATATCTGAAATTTTTAATATGTATTACCTGGAGTATGGACTAACTCACCGACAAGCTATATTTTAGACGTGGTAAAAATGGGGTTTAAAAAGATGAAATGTCTCCCCTTTAACGGCTTGGTGAAATCGCTGAACATAGGAAGTTAAAATTTTGTATGCAGGCTCCTTCTCCACTGCAGATAACAGCTAAGATGTCAGTTTTGAAAAATCCTATGGGGAGAGCTGAAACTATAAAGTTACGATTTGGTATGCAGGTTCTCTCTTCAGTGTAGATAACAGACAAGTCGTCACTTTTGGAAAATTAAAGGGGAGGAGCAAAAAAGGGAAAATTCTCTCCCTTGACGGCCTGCCAAAACCGCTTGAGATGGGAAGCTTAAATTTAGTACATAGATTTCTCCTCCAATGTAAATGTTAATGTAAAAATGTGCATAGGTGCAAATGTTCAAATTTGCAAATGTGCAAATTTGCAAAAGTACAATTGCGCAAAATTACAAATGTGGAAATTTGCGAAAGTGCAAGTGTGAAAACTTGCAAAGGTGCGAATTTGCAAAAGTGCGAATGTGCAAAAGTCTAAATTTGCAAATTGTACATATCTGTAAATTAGCAAAAGTGCAAAACTGCGAATTTGCAAAAGTGAAAATTTGAAAAAGTGCGAATTTGCAAAATTGCAAATTTTTAAATGTGCATATGTGCAAATTTGCAAAAGTGCAAATGTGCGAATTTGCAAAAGTGTAAATGTGAAAACGTGCAAATTTGCAAATGTGCAAAAGTGAAAATTTGATTTTTTTGATGGTTTGATAGATTGATGGTTTAATTGATCAATGGTTTGATGGTCATGTAAATGTGCTAATATGCAAATGTGTAAATATGCACATTTGCTAATGCGCAAATGGTTAAATGGCAAATGTGTAAATGTACAGATATGAAAATGTATAAATACATATTTATTTATTTCATTCAACATCGCCCAGCCCTAAAGGCAGGAGGTAGGACGCTGAAATTTGGTAAGTAGGTTCCCCCTGTGGCGTAGACATTCGCTAATACGAGGTGCTTCGATATTCCTTCGGGGAAGAGCAAATCGGGGGAAAACCCTTTTCACGGCCTGCCCGAACTCCTATAGCTAGAAACCTTAAATTTGAAATATGCTTTTCTTAGAGTATGTGCTATCTCATCGATGAAGTCACCCATTTAACAGCCTGCACAAATCCCGTTGCACTTAGGAAGTTGAAATTTAGTATGCAGGCTCCATATCCAGTGTAGGTAACAGTTAAAATGTAATTTTTGGAAAATCCAACGGGGACGGGCAGAAAAGGGAAACATTCTTACCATTGCTAAAACCGCTGGAGCTGAGAAGTTGCAATTCGGTACAAAGGTTCCTCCTCCGGCGTAGACATTCACCTAGGTTGGGTTTCGGACATGTGTACGGGGAGGGCAAAAAGGTGTCTCTTCCTTAACGGGCTGCCCCCACCGATTTAGCTAGAAAGCTGAAATTTTGAATATGTGTTAACTGAGCATGGGCTAACTCATTATTGAGGTACATCTTAGAATTTTGGTCTGGGACATGGTCAAAATTTAGAACTCCGGGTAATTATCTGGCTTTGCCCGCCATGGTGTATATGGGGAATATTTGCAAAGAAAAATTGCAAATTGGAAGGGGACAGATATGGAATAGAAAGGGTACGAGTGAAGTTGAAAGACTGGACAAGGGATACGAAATGGAATGAAATGGGGTACGAGTGAAATCGATACACTTGATAGAGTAAAAAATAAAACGGAATGGGGAACGGGTATAATTGAAACATTAGAAGAGGGGAAATAAATGGAATGGAAACGGTATGAGTAAAATTGAAACACTTGACAAGGGGGCTGAAATGAGAAACGAGTGAAATCGATACACTTAATAGGGTAAAAAATAAAATGGAATGGGGAACGAGTGTAATAGAAACATTAGACGAGGGAAAATAAATGGAATGGCAACGAGTGCAAATGAATCATTAGACAAGGAGAACGAAATGGGATGGAAAGGGAAACAAGTGATATTAAAACAGTTAACACTGGGCACGTTCCCCTAAACATGACCTATAAACATGAAATTCAAAACTTTAAATTTAAACATCCCTTTAAAAGATGAAATAAATTTATTTAAATTGTAAAATCTTTAGAAAATAGAATAATATTTCCTTCTCAACATATTTCGATATTTAAAACTACCGCTAACGAAGTATCGGCCTTTTAAGCTAGTTATTTATAATATAACAATGGTTAGAGATGTGAATGGTTATCGATTCACTACACTAGAGTGCCGGTCCGCTATAAGAAAAGATCGAAATATATTCGCCCTTTAGACCCTTACCAATATTTAGTCTAGCGCATATGAGTATAGCCTGTAGTTCAGCTTGGAATACCGCTGGCCACTTTCCCATTGGCTCCGATATCCTCGTTTTGGGTCCAAAGACCCCCGCTCCCGTGTCTACTACCCCGTGTCTACTACCGGACTACCCGCCGCCCATTCCGACCTGCTTGGGAATACAACCTCGAATTTCTTACCGAATCTCAATTCAGTGTTAATACGGTCTGTCGGCATACCTAAGAATTTCTTGTTCCCTAAAGAATTGAAGATATTCGTATGACCCTTAACAGAAAAAGAACCATCATGTTCAAAGTGCAGCCAATGATGCTAAAGTTCTAATGAAGGTATTTAATGGGATTATACCAACAATGTCTTCTATGGCCAATGTTGGACAGGTCCGCATAGCCCCTGTGATGAGTAAACAAGCTAAGCATTGTACCTTCGCAAGATTAGCTATAGCCGTTGATTGAAGTGTTTTCGGCCACCAAACAATTGCCGCATACGTAATTATCAGTCTATCATCCTATAGATCCACATGACCATTTTAGGATTACCATTACCATTAGTTGCCTAAATTGTCCTAGTGACATTCTTTCCGGTATTATCCATATGAATATTCCAAGTCAGCTTACTATCCAAAGTAATCCCTTAATATTTAACCTCATTAGAATACAGGATATTGTTATCATTAATGAAAACAGCACCAAGGTTCAGTTTCCTTCTCAATGTGAAAGATACCAAGATTGTCTTACTAGGGTTAATAGAGATCATGTTCTCTGCACCAATTCGTTATCAGCTTAATAGCGTTATTCATAATATCCGATATGATATTATCAAATTTACCAGTTACTATAACTACTAAATCGTCCGCAAAACCAATTGCATCATAACCAAGCCTACAAAACTCCTCCTTGTGGGCAGCCTTTAACTGCGTTACCGTTCACAGGGGTATTGCAGATATTTCCCTACTTCCTAGCATGTTGCTGATCCATTTACTAGTGGTAGAATCAATGCCCCTGCGCACCTTCAATATCAAGAAAAACACAAAATGCAATTTCCCCAACACTAATAGCCTTCTATCCTCGCCACAAGATGATGTAGGGCCAACTCAGTCAACTTTCCCCTCACATATGCAAACTAAGTATCATGCAAGGGAAAGAGTTCCAAAGTAGTAGACCTAATATGAAGATCAAGTAAACTTTCCATAGTCCTCAGAAGAAAAGATGTAAGACTATAGGTCTATATGATTTCGGCAGCTCGTTGGATCTATTCCCAGTCTTTGAAATGAAAGCAACATTTACCTCTCTCCAGATGAGAGGTCTGCGTCCCATTATAAAGCTTGATATATATATATATATATATACAGAAACGAGTGCCGTTAGTAGATTATCAATACCATTTTGCAAAAGTGCAGGAAACATACCATCCCCACCTGGCGACTTAAAGGGGGAATTGCCCATCTAACTTTATCTGGGACGGAAATGACACGAGATAATCAGGAAATTGAAAATAAATAATTCTACGCATTCATGGTTCAACAACGAAGTCAAAGCTGCTTTTAAATTACGTGGTCGGTTTTTTTCCATTTGGAAGTCGAGCCAATCGGACCGTAACTGGGATCAATATAGGATCGCTGGAATAAAGGTCATGTTGGTACAAGGCACAGGAAATGTGTATATTATAAAAGTAATCAGTAGTCTTCCAGCAAAGCGTTTGTTGAGCAATCTTAGTAATATTGGCATAAAGAAAACTAAAACCCATTGTGATATATGCCCTGAAACTATGAATGAATTTTTCTTAAAATCAACAGCTGAATCTTACTTTTTGTGGCAACTTGTTTAGCTTTGAGTAATTTAGTATCGAGGATGTTGGTTAAGCTATTATTAAGCTTAAATCGAATGCTGCAGGATACGATGGTTTCAACCTTAAATTTGTAAAACCAATACTACCCTATATACTACCGTCCATTACTCCCCTGCGGATCAGTTGGGAATTGGGACCTGTCCCGGGATAGGTGAAAACTGAAACGGTTCCGAAAAAACATATCACGACATAGGTGAAAAGAACACCGGTTCCTAAAGTACCTATCACGTGACCGGTTGAAAAGTCACGACTTGTCCTTTTATACCAGTCCTGTGACATGTCACAGAGGGCAATTGACCCCCTCCTAGGACAAGCCCATGTTAAAGTGATCGGTCCCTGACCGGTCCCTATCACAATAAACCGGCCATGTGACGTGTCCTGGGATAAGTCCTTTTCCTGCAGGGTCATATCTTTAAGCACATTGTAACAACATCTATTTTTCCTTGGGATTGGAAAATAGCTAATATCATTCCAGTTGCTAAAAAGAATGCACCTTCGGCTCCTTGAGATTTTCGTCCTATCAGTATTTTACCTACTCTATCTAAAGCTCTTGAGCGACTTCTTTCTTCACAAATTATTGAACATCTGACCATCAATAAATTTCTGTCTGAAAATCAATCGGGTTATCGTGTTGGAAGAAGCTGCAATACTGCTATACTAAAATTTATGGAGGACATTCGGCCTGCATATGACAGGCGTGTCGTAACTATTCTAGTCTTAATTAACTTTTCTAAAGCATTTGATACTGTCAATGTTTTAATATTGAAACTTGACAAATATTATGGCTTTAGCAAATTTGAATCTAATCTCATAAAATCATATCTATCTTAACGTCATCAACAGGTTAGCTTAAACCACAAATTTTCGAATTTGAAACCAGTTCTTCTGGTGTGCCACAAGGTTCAATTCTTGGGCCAATATTGTTTAGTCTTTTTATCAATGATATAGTTTATTGTTCATCTTTGTACGGACGATGCACACATTTATTTATCTCGCCCATCCGGACTCCGTGAGGATCTGATATATCGTTTAAATAAGGACTTACATGAAATTTGCAGATGGCCACACAGGCACTTACGATTTACAAGGATAACAGTTTAACTGAACTTCCAGACATTTATATGGAAACTGCACACGCCAAATATGTTAGAGCAGTTAAGAATCTCGGATTCAAGATAAACTCCTTTCTCAATTGTAGAGAACATATCGACTACACTATAATAAAGATATATAGAGTACTAAGAAAACTTTGGTATTCATCCTCATACGTTCCTTGTGATACGAAATTAAAACTAGTTAAAACCCTAATTGTACCCTTTATTACCTATGGGGCTAACGTATATGGTAATCTTGACGCAATGTTGAAGAGTAAATTAAAAATTGTTATTAATAATTGTGCAAGGTATGTTTTCAATAAAAGGAAATACGATCGAATATCCCAATATTCTTTGCAGATTTTGGGGTGTAGCTTATCATCATATTTAAATATTCGAAACATTATGCTTTTACACAAAATTTTTTATACACGTCAACCAGACTATTTATACAATAAGTTGCCAATTCGAAACTCTACACGTCCAACATTACTCTACCTGATTGTACATATCTGTCCTCTTCTAGAATGTTTTTTGTCAGTGCTGTAAACCTTTGGAATAGTTTACCACATAATCTTAAGACCGAATCCCGTGTGTTGTTTATTAAAATGGCAGTTATAAAACATTATGATAGATTGTTTAATTTTTAATGTTTTTTTTTTTTAATTTGAAATTCAATTTATTTTTAATTTTTAAATATTTCTTTATTAAAATTTTATACCAACGTTTTCTTAGTTTAAGTTCTAAAAATATATCTTACATAAAATTTACAATGTCTGAGATAATGTTAAGAGACTTAAGGTCTTATTTGTACCAAAATTATACTGAAAATAAAAATAAATATATAAGACAGTGAAAAATAACTTAGGTGCGCCTCTACAGGAAGCAAAGGAGTCAGTTGTATTGCTACATTTCCAACAATCACTTAAGATTGAGTCAGGGAACTTTTAGCAGTGGCTCCAATGTTTCCTTACGATCCTTTGTAAAAACCCCATCACTCCCCTTCAAGAGACCGATATCACAAGAGAACGAACTAGTAAGAGCCCTGTACCATCTAACGTCCGTGGGAGTATCTTCTATGCTACCACAGAATTTCCTCCAAGATTCCCTTTTAGATTTCCTAATCACCCTGTTATAATCAGTCAGAGATCTCCTATACTCATCCCAATTCCTGTTGCGCTTCGCATCGTTAAATTATTTCCTAACCTTCTTGCGCATATCCTCGAGTAGTTTGCGCATATCCTCGAGTAGTAGAATCCTACTACTGTACTCTTACGAGGAATATAATCCCGGTGAGATAGGTTACCAGGAAAATCAAATCGAATGTGTTGATGATCCGTTAACGAGAACTCATCAGATACCCTCTAGTTATCCACATAAGTCGATGTAAATGGACTAGCTAGTGTGAGATCCAGTACCTCTTTCCTGATGGCATTAATGAAAGTAGGCCACGAGCCCCTATACAGAACCTCTATTATATTCGCCATCAGAAATTCTAAAAGAACCTCTCCCCTTTCATTAATGTCACTGTTACTCCAAACGGTGTGATGTGCATTTGCATCACATCCAATTATAAATTGCTCTCTTGGCAATAACTCCCATTTGGGGTTTTCGTAAAGATCAACTTCATCGTTGATATCCCTGCCGGTACTGCCGGTTTTCCCCTTGCAGTGCTACTAGTGGAAGGACCTTCAGCTATAGCGACCCTTTGCGGTTCCTTATTTCCAAGGCAACCTTTTGTGGTTCCATGTTTCCACCAGCGACTTTAGGGCGAGCCGCAGCCTCTTTCGTGCCGACATTACTCTTGGGTTCGGGGCCACCTTCCTTATCGACATCCTTCAGTTTCAGTGAGTAAACCGGTAGAAGGTGTAGGAGTTGACCATTTTTCTTTCTCATGACTACCTTCCAGTTTCTCGCATTCATGTTATTCTGGCTATTAAGGCCAGCACCTTTTCATTCTGAGTGTCCGAGCTACGTAGAAAGTAGCTCCGAACATAATGTGAGTGAGGAAACTCAGCTTCTGCCACAAATATTACCTCGAATTTACACTTTTCCTTAACAGAGTTGACGTTTGCCTTAAGCCAGTCTTCTGTCTGTCTGTTGTAACAACCATGAGCCACCCTTCAAATTCTAGACGAAACCCATTGCCATGCTCCAACGTAGTATCAATAATAGCTTCCTGAAGTTGCGCTATTTGTACAGAGGATTATTGCCTTCAACGCTGGTTACAAAACCAACCTTTACCATACCCACGATATGGCTATACATTGGTTTAGTGTTGCTAGGTATGTTACTTATTGTTTTGGGTTTTTTACCCGTTGGTACCGGTTTCTCATCCGATAGTGCACGTTTCGTGCTGGCTCTCTTCTCATAAGTAGCTTTGGCAAAATTCAATGCCTGGTCACGAGCATGCCCATCAGCTAAAGCTCGATTAAAACGACGTTTTTCATCTTGACAAACGGTAATCCCATACGGACATTCAGTTTGTTAAAGCATTCTCCTATTGTCGTGACCCCAGATCTATCGGAGCATCAGTTTTGGAAATCTCAGTTTCGGGCTTTTGCGGTTCATGGAAGGTAAGTTGGCCATCGGATTGCACTACAGCAGTTCCGGAGGCGTTTTTGTTTATAGTAGGTTTCTCAACAGCAACACTAGGTTTAATTTGGTCATCGAGTAGCCCTTCAGCATTTTTGGTGGCGGATGCGATTGCATCGGTTTATTTTTTATTTAAATTGTTTTTATCCATATGATTTGTTTTTAAAATTTTGAGGGATTTGAAGAACACCACATACTTAGGACCAAGCACGGCCACGCATCCTTTGGCATACGTTCCACCGTAGATTAGAGATTTCTTTTTTGAGAGAGTGAGAGTATCTACGCCCACTTACTTTTAACAAGAGATCTAGCAGATCCAAAGACCGCCCCCTACCTCTGACGAAGGAAGAGAGAGAGTAAGTGCACTACCATCAGTCAGGTGTAGATCCCCCAAAACTGCTGATCAATGAAAAATTTACCCCTTTCCTATGATCAAAGTATATATCCGTAATCGTACAGCACAAAAACTGTGGTATTAGTTTACCGGAAGGCACCTACTCTGGAAGTTTTGGAAGAGGATTAGCGTTAGCCAAAACGAATACATATGGTGTTAAAATTTATACTGGATGGAGTTCGTTTACACAAATACTCAGTTAAAATAAAGAGGGAATAAAGTGACAGTTTGTTATCGAGATTTTGGACTGGACAAATTTTTGTCAGCGAATATATATGATAAATTTTTGTAAATACAAATAAAAATGTTTTACAACTACGTTGTTGTATGCAAATCAATAAATATTGTAAAATGAATTGTGAAAAGGATACGAAAACCTTCTAAAATGTTTCTGCTTAAAATCAGATGAGTACCCTGTGGGCGAAAGGTGCCAACTTTGAAATGATTTCAGAAATACAATTTTTTTATTATTTTTAGTATAGCTTGTTTATTTGTTTATTTAAAATTTTATTTACAATAATCTAAATGAAATTGTATATACTTTTAGGTGTTAAATATGCTCTCGGTGAAAATTTCACCGTAAGAAGCAACCAAATAATATTTTGAACATATTACAGAGGTTCAGTAACTGAAAGAAAATTTCCCTGATTTCAAAGCAAATTTTTTACTTTTCTGCACAAATTTGAGCAAATTTTCCTGATATCTGTTTAAGATCAATTAAAATTACCAAAAAGCCTATTATAAAAACGCGTGTAAAAAAGATTATATATTAAGAGATTTTATTAGATCTAATTGTACCTAGCAACAAAGGCCTTCGGCTCGTTGTAGCGAAAACAGACCAGAGCCTCTGGTGGGAATTGAACCCAGGACCCCGCACTGATAAGCTAGAATGCTATATAATTATAATATGGCCACCAGATTTAATAAAGAATAAAAAAAAACAACTTTATTTTTATATACATTTTTATTTTGCTGCCTATAAAAGCGGCTCAAATGGCTAAATCTTGTACCAGATCTGATATGGCCACAAAAATCAACAAATTTCCCTGATCCCTTTGGATATGAACAGATCTGGTGCTAGATCTTTTCAAGACATATTGTGCAGAAAGGGAATACTTTGGTTTGACATCAGTGAAATTTGCTCAATTTTCTCTCAGTTCCGAACCTTTGAAATCTGTAAATTTTTCAAATATTTCTAAACCTTTTGTTTATTTGTATTTATTTTAGGATATATTTAGCTACCTTGCACAGGTCCTTAGTGGAATTATTTAAATTGTATATTTTCTTTTAAAACAATAAAATTCGTAATTCCAATTGTATTACTTTTTTCTATACGACTTATTCCATGGTTGACCTTTGATTTAAGGTTAGTTTATTCCGAGTTTTATATAAATATTCCATCTAAATTTAAGTAGATATGGACTTGCTAAGTAGTTATGGATACAACTGCTTAAGAATTAAAAATTTATAAAAATGCTGCCAAGTCTTGAAAATTCTTGGTTTTTCTCATTTAAATATAAACAAAGATATTTGTCAATAAATTTTGAAATTTTGGTAATAAAATATTACAAATAACAAAAGCTAACAAAAGATTTATATGTTAGTTAGTAAATGTAGAGCAGGGCATACAAAGGCGGTTCCAAATGTTCACACTGTACTTGTATAAAATAAATAAAAGACAGAGATTTTAATCTTCTTTACGAGTATTTATAGATATAGAGATAAAAATGAAAAGAAAATATTTAAGTCAGAATCGCCATAATAAAAATTTTAAATTACCCCTTTAATTGTCTAAAAATTACAATTCAAACTAAAAAAAAACGAATTATAATAACACAATTTGAGTTAAAAAAATTACAAATAAAATTCAAAAATTCGAAATAGATACTTAAGAAGGATCAATTTAAATTAAAAAATACCAAACGCAATTAAAAAAACTATTGAAAGTCAACAAATATTTATTAAATTTGGTGTTTCTGAACTTCAATTGATGTTTTATAAATGATATTTAGAGTCATTCTAAAAGTTTTTGAAATAATCTAAACGTTTTTGAAATGGTCTTAGGATTTGTCAAAAAATGTGTATGTGGATATTTCACGTTTCTGTGCTATTGTTTGTTTCTGAAAATTCGATGTAGTTCACGGTGTATCACGGCTCAAAGTGTTATAAATCGAAGACGTTTTTTAAGTTTTCGCGAATAAATTACGTTTTGCATTTTTGCAACATAGAATATCTAAACTTTCATATGAGATATAATTCGCAAAAACAATTACTTAAAAAGTTAGATCAGTCTGGGTAACAATCTTGTCGATATTCGAGGGCTTAACCCTAGCTTTGGCACTATTTACATATGTAGATATGTCAATTTTTAAAAGGCTATAATTTTTAAATTTGCGGACCAATTTGGATATGGTTTGGACTCAGTGATTAATTTTAATAAAAAAACTATAAAAAAAAATATTTTTGGGATTTTGTAATTTTTTCTTCATTATTTATATTATATTTATATTATGTGTTTTTTTGCATAGAATTAATTTTATTTTATTAGATTTTTACAAAAATATATTATTAAAAATTAAAGATCAGTATTTTAGACATTGGTTGCATTTTGCTTGCACTTTACTGTGTTCAAAGCAAACAGGTTTTTTACACTGGCCGCATATTTTCCGAGTTGAGCGTTTTCTTTTGCTTTCCTCGCGATAGCAAATATAGCAAGCACCTTTTACCTTTGAATGCCCACGGTCATCTTCATCTGGGACAAAATCCTCTGTTATGGATTTCCTTAGGGCTTCGATAGGAACACCCATTATGCATTCAATTGCATTCTTCGTTGAAAAATTCGATATGACCCGGGGTATTTGGGCTTCCTTCACAATTATTGGTTTACACAATTGCTCCGCTAATTGTTGAAGAAACAAACGACGTCCACCTATTTTAGCAGAAAAAAATGATCAAACTCTCTATGGCGAATATTATAAAAAATAATTACCTTTTTTTGATGTGAAATGTGAAGGATTATTTTCTGAATATATATAGGCTGCAAGTGCCGATACGTCTAACATATTAAAGAAAAGAGCAAGGGGCCAGCGATTTGTTTTACGTTTCGTTGAATATTGGCTTACCATATGATCCATTACATCAACGCCTCCCTTTGTGCGATTGTAGAACAATATTATGTTTGGTTTTTCTTTTACGTCAGAAATTGTGTCGTCACATGGCATTGTGGAAAGCAAAACCACCGCCTTGTTCATATGGTCGAATATGGTCGAATGCTCTGCTCGTTGTGGAGAGGGTTTGAACTCTGAGGGCAAATATGGTTTATTTTTTTTTCATTGTGCCAACCATAGACAATTTCCAACTTGTAAGTGTGTCGGCTAGTGAAAGACTTGTAAAAAAATTGTCGCAGGTGACATTCCTTCCGGTGTTTTTATATTGTTTTACCAAGTCCTTGACTACTCTTTCTCCTTGGTTTGTCTCTCTATTGTTGCCCGATTTGCCTGTATATATTTGCCCAGTAAGCGCATAGTACGATTTTGCATCACATACCCACCACAACTTTATTCCGTATTTGGCAGGTTTGGACGGAATATACTGCGTAAAATTGGTTCGTCCTCTAAAAGGAAATAGCTGTTCATCTACGGTTATATTTTCACTTGGCCTATAGTTTTGGTGCAAATTTGCATTTAGCATTTCAAAAATTTCAGAGATTGGTGCAGCTTTGTCAGTTAGAGATCTTGCCACTCTCGTAATTTGCTGATCAAACCGAATAAATCTTGAAATACTTAAAAATCGTTTTGCCGACATAGTTGCTCGGTACAACGGAAAAGCATTTTTTTGCCAAAGCGTTTCAAGTCTCTCATTATTGGAATTATGGCTTCCCATTGCTATTAATATGCCATAGTATGCACTAAGCTCTTCTTCAGTAATATCGACCCAAATATATTGTCTGGAGATTTTTTTGAACGCACCTTTTATTTACGAAATATAAATATGATATTAACTTACCTTATGTTTTGGCTCGCAGTTCCGCAGCTTTCTAGTTTTTCATACTCAATCTTGCCTTTCCTGTTAGTATTCCTACAAATAATTGACTGGATTGTTGGGTGCATTAGAACCAAAAATGTGTCAATAATGCTCAAATTCTTGGTATTTGAATTAGGACCAATAAAACGGCTCTCACGAAATATGTTTTGCTGCCGTATCCGTTGCAATCCAGGTGGAGTTTTGCTCCATTTTGTTCCATCCTTGGAGAGAAAATAGTTTTCTTCGTCAGTGTGGGGAACTTCTTCTTCTTCCTCTATCTCAAACTCATTTTCAGAGTCACCTCCATGTCCTAACTCTACTGGATATTCCGAGACTTCACCATCAGAGGCACCACCGTCCATTTCATGAAACGACATGAACGTACCCTCTTCATCGGTTGCAACACTCGGTGATGCATCTGCTATTATTTCCTCCTCATCGGAGTCAATGTTCTCAACAAGGTTTGCAAAATATCTTATTTGCATATCAAAAGGAAGCCTAAGATATTGGGAATATAGAAGTGAGGCTTCAACAATTTCATTATATTCTTACCGTGCTACTGAAGATGCACTCAAAATTTTAAATTTATTATTATTACTTTCCATTTCACTGATTACTTTCACTGATTACTTGAACAATAACTGAACACTAAAATTCAAGATTTTATTGAGCAAAAGCAAATGTAACGGTATTTTCAAACAAAGAGCAAAAAGAAAACAAAAGAATTGCAAAATCATAAACAAAAAACGTATGAAAGAAAACATATTTACAAATGTAAATAGTGAAAAAATGGTGCCAGAGCTAGGGTTAAGTGCACTCTACGGTTTTGATCCCCTGTGCTGAGGTATGCGCTTGATATGCTTTACAGGGGGTGAATAATTACGGGTTAAAGGGAGCGAAACAAGATGGCTAACTCTTGTGTACAAGTCCTTAAGGAATTATATATGTATACAAAGAAAAGATGGCGTTGGTAACCTTATAAATTATATTTTTATTTAACCTTTGATTACAAAATTCACTTTCATTAGATTTAAGTTTTGAACACTAGATTTAAGTTTTTTTTAGCATGGGGTTTAATAATTTTATAATTAAGTTTTTAGGGTTAAGGTTTAACACTTTAAGTTTTATTTTTCACTTTCTTTTTTTTCACAAGAGATGCGCCCTTGTTGAAGAGTAACAATGTTATGTTTTTATCTGTTGATGATGAAGATGGCTGAAGTTTTGTTTAATGTCATACGGTGGGAAGAGTTAGTGTTGGCACTCTTGGTACTATTTGGTACATTTTGTTCACTAGGTGAACAGGGGGTCATGAATACTGAAGGAGTGTGCAACTAAAGGTTACTCATCTTGTCAGGATAATGAGGCGGTAGTGGGAACGTACACTATCTGGCCCTTTATCAGTACATATAACATGACGTGCCAGCACGCGGGTTCGCCCCTTGGAAGGGTGGGGCCTTACCAGAGACCGGTGCGTGGCATATGCACTTTTAAGGCCAACGTGAAGGTAGCAGTGCCGAGGGCCTGTGTGGCTAGTTGGTGCGAAAAGAAAGTAGTTGTTAACAGTTCCCCTCAGCGTCAGGGCAAAGCGCTGTTGTATGTTAGTTCGCGCACGCCGTCACTGTGTCGTGGGAACAAAATTAAAGAATTTAAAAATAAAAACAAAAAGGAAGAGGACGCGACGGACAGGGTGATCGACGAGAGTCGTTCGGACGTCACGGTCAAGGAGTCGGGCAGTACTTGTGAGGGGGGATTGACCCTTTCAATCGTTCATGACAGCATTTTTGGGCATGAACGGCAAGTGTTGACCGACGCCGGTGGTGAAACCAGGACTACTCAGGGGTTGGAGAGTCTGACTATACTCTCTGACGAGGAGCATGATATCGAAAGTATATCTGCTCATAGTCAGACCACAGAGCCTGCCTCTTCAACCGGTGAGGCCAGGGGACACTCGGCAGGGCGCCGTGGAGGGGATGCCAAGCGCCCCTCCACGTGGCATAAACAACACCAGCCAAACGAAGGAGGAAAAGCCGCGGAGCAGGACGAGGAATTCTCTGGTGTATCTAGACAAGATGGCGAAGAGAGGACCTCTCCACGAGGGACAGCCACCTTTTAAAACGGCACCGACGAAGTTTCGACAGATTTGAAAGAATCTACGGCCCTGTCAGTACCGTTCTGGGTTGGTCCTCTCCCTGGAAGAAGCAGGTGGATGCAGCTGCCAACCTTGACCTTACTCAGAAGATAAGGGGCAGAAGGCTAGTTATCCTCCGTCCGATTCCTCAATTGGTTCCCGTAAGGAGACCAATATGGGAAAAGGCTCGGGTAGGAACAAGTTTTCCAAACCAGGGGTGCCGGGGCCACCGAACTCAATGAAGAGGTCTGGTGCACCAAGAATTCCTTGGAATTCTTAAGAACCACGATTGACAGGTGCAGCGACTTTAACCCGGAGGCAAAGCTTGAAGTCATACAACCTCCAGACTACCACTCAGGTGCATAGTGACAGTATGGATTCCACAACCCGTACGTGCGGTGGAAACCATACTGGCAGTACTGGGCAAGCAGAACGGTAGGCTCCTTACCAACCAATGGAGGCTTGTGACCTCACTGGCTTGTAAGGAGAATACTGGAAAGGACTTCCGGTTCGCCGTGGATCGGAAGTCCATGAAATTCTTACCCCCGTTGCCACATGCAAGTGCAAGTGCCAAAAACTCATACTTTTTTACTACCCCACTCACACTTATGCTACTTGCGACTCAGCTTGCAATGAAATATTGATGCAAGTGAATTTTTGACAGTAGATGCAAGTAGAATGACAAAACGAAAAACAGAGTTGCCGTGTACTGAGTTTTATATTATTTTTTTTATTTGTTGCAATAGGAGTTAATATTATCGTTGATTTTGTGCACATAAATAAGAAGGAAAAGAGAAAGAATATAAAGTCACCTTTTAAAGGTAAGTTTAAATACAAATTTTACGTTTTTATAAAAGATATATAATAACATGATATATATTCCTAGGTACCGCAGAGTATTAAGTATTGGCAATACTGCAATTCATTTAAGACAGCCATTTTGGATAGAACTTCTCCTATTGGCGACATCTTACAAATGAACTTGTGCTGTACAGTGTAGCCACTCAAAAAATTGTGTTCTTTTTCGTTGATAACACGTTGCAAGTAATAACTTGCATGTGACATCGGGGGGTTAGAGCAGGTTGGGGGGTTGTTAAGTTCGGTTTGGGTAATGTCAGGTTCCGGAACATGACAGGACCAAAGAAGCTGTTAGTGGTGCAAATAAACCTGCACCTTTCCTCACAAACACTCGGACGGACGTAGCCCTTATCCAAGAGCCTTGGATAAATAAGCAAACGTTTGCAGGTTACAAGTTACGGGATATATCCTGTTTGTCCAGTCCACAGAGGACAAGGTAAGAACGTGTATACTAGCGAGGAATGAATTGAATTTTCTCATCTCTCATTCTTTCAGGTGCGGTGACTTGGCTGTCGTTAATAGAGATGCCAAAGGTAAGCGCACTCTTACACTGGCTTCGGTGTATATGCCGTACGAGGCAATAGTTCCACCTGTCGCAGAGGTGGAAGAATTGGTAGCGTATGCAAGCAGGAGGGGTGCCATCTTGGTTTTATAAACAAAAGGGGTGAGTAAGTGTTTGATTTTATAACTACTAACAATCATATTATATGTAATATGGGTAACACTCCGACATTCAGATATAAGGATAGGCCGACAGTTATAGATTTGACATTAGTGAACACCGACGAGCAACTTGTGGATTTGAGGGTGGCAACGGACTGTACCATCTCAGACCATAGTCGTATAACCTTTACTCCGAATTTTGACCTGTCTAGGATTGATCCGTTTAATAACCCGAGGGGGGCGAAATAGGACTCCTTTAATGAATGGGTCCGCTCTGGGTTGGCGCAATGGGCTCTGGGCGACTTGCTGCCTACTGATGTGGAAGGTGCTGTGAACAGATTCACTCATCTGCTAAGAGAGAGCTATGCGCTGTCATGCCCGGTTACATTTCCGGGTAGGCGTAAACAGCCCAAATGGTGGACCAGGGAACTTCAGGTTCAAAGGTTGACGGCAAGGAGGCTGTTTAATAGGGCTAAGTTCACGGGAGCACCAGATGATTGGAATACCCATAGGGTGCATTTTTATAAGTATAAGGCGAATCTAAAAACGGCCAAGTGGCTCTCATGGAGACACTACTGTGAATCCATCGATAATATCAACAAGTTGCCTAGATTTCGACGGATTTTATCCAAGGATCTTAGGACCTTGGGGTATGTCCAAAATTATGAGGGCTCATGGACTGAGTCTAGCTCTGAAACCCTAACCTTACTCATGGAGGAGCACTTTCCTGGATGTACGGAAACCGAATGTATAGACAATGGTCAATGGGACGGAATGTCTGTGATATCGAGTCATACGTCCGCCTGCGTCGAGAAAATAGTCACAAGGGAGAAGCTTGAGTGGGCGGTCAATACCTTCAACCATGCTCTGCAATATCCCGGACGACGCAATATTTGTGCTGGTGAATATATTTAGGAAACGCCTCAGTAGGAGGTATCTGCCTAGAGGGTGGAGAGAGGTCAGGGTAATTTTCATAACCAAAGCTGGCAGGGCCCGCCACACATTGGTTGAAGAGTGTCCGAAATTAATTTTTTTTATGTTCGCCGATTTGGATAATTTTTTGGTATTTTGTTGTCAGATATCTGAATATTATGATTCCGTAATATTAGGCTGATATATTTATTATTTGTTTGGACAGACACGCTCGAAGTTCATATATGTTCGCTTGTTTAAAATGGCATGCTAATTTACTGTATATTCAATCTTTTGGTACAATCACGGTAAACTTATCATTTGATTTTGTTGTAAATTTTCGTAAATGACAATTGTCGTAGATGAGATTTGCATTAAAAAAGTTGGAAAAGGTGCCATATAAAAAATTTTGTAGAAAAAAATATAAACATCATCAAAATTTGAATGTTCCTCAACTTCAGTGGACTGCATCTTTTTAGCGCTGTGGAGCGCTGTTTAACGAAAGGTGTCAAATTACAGCTTGAAGTCTCAGCTAAAAGTTAAAAAAATGCTACTCCTACCTGCTCCTTTCCAAAAAAAAACAGTAAAAACTATAAAGTGATAAAGTAACAAAACATGAATTTTCGTTCATCCTTGTTGTTGTTGCCATAATTCTTGAATGTTTAAAATTATTACATAATGTAATATACATACTAGTCAATAGTGTTAATTGTTATATATTTCATTGCTGAAAAAAAGCATAAGCTTCAATTGAATTTGAATTGTTGTTTACTGATACTGTTTGATAACAACAATAGAAGATCAAGCACGATTATATAAGCTCAATAAGTGAGGAATAAAGACTTTAGAGCCTATAGATCACATCATTCGCGAAGAATTGGACGTGTAGCCACTAATGAAGACGTAATGCAAAGTCTTAATTGTCTTCAGACCCACTTTTAAATTCATTTCGCTCAAAGCTGCAAACCAAAAAATTGGAGTACGATAATGAGGTTAAAAAATTATTAAAAGACTATGTTTAAATTACTTATTCGTGTTTTTCTATTTGTTTTTTCTATGGGAGGTGGGCGTAAAAGTGGGCGGATCAGGTATTTATTTTCAGAAGCCCATTCTACAATTATAATATTTGTTTTTTGTGAAAATTAAGTTGATGCATTAAAAATCAAAGGAGTTATGGTACTTTTTCAATACAAGTTGTATGGGAAGTGGGCGTAAAAGTGGGCGGATATTTTTCAAATTTCACACAAATAATTCTGAGTGTTTAAAAATGCTATGTGCCAAAAACAATGCCGTAGTTCAAAATTTAATTTTCACTTTGTATGGGGGGTGGGCGGGTCATTTTGATTTTACCATTTTTTTTCTTGTTTCAAACAAAAAATGCCTATGTGCCAAGTTTCATTGTCCTTCGACAACTTCTTCTATTTTTAGCCGCTCGTTCTATGAACCTCAACTAATGTGCGCCACTCGTAGCCGGAGATTTCAGGCCTATTAGTCTGTCTTCATTCTTATTAAAGACACTTGATAGACTGATAGATCTCTTAAGAGTGCGCTACATGGGGTGGTGGGTTGTATTGAGCACGGGGGATCATAGTATAAGGGGGGATCTGAGTATAAGGGGGGATCATAGTATAAGGAGAAAGGTTACCAGGGGGAAACTGCAGGGGGGTTCTATCTCCTCTACTGTGGGTGCTTGCGGTCAACGGGATTCTCAGGTCATTTGATTCCGGGGGTAGGAAAGTCGTTGCCTATGCGGATGACAAAGTTCTGCTAGTCAGGTGAAGATTTCATTCCACGATCAGTGAAATTATGCAGGTGATGTTGGGCGATCTGCGAAGACTGAGCTGGTACTTTTTACCAGAAGGTACAGGATAAAGGGTTTTAAGGGTCTTGTGACGGATGGCGTCGAGTTAACTCTATCTAATAGTGCTAAGTATTTGGGTAACTTCCTCAACTGTAAACTGTCTTGGAGGAGAAACACCCAGGAGAGAATGAAAAGGCGACATTATTCTTAATACACATGCAGAAACTCCATCGGTAACAATTGGGGCTAAGATATTGTTAACTAGATTTATACATCGGTGGTACGGCCTGTTCTTACTTACAAATGCACTGTTTGGTGGGATGCGTTGAGAGCTATAGGAAGATGCTCAACAAGGCTCAGAGGAGTGCTGTAGTGTAACCTAATACACTTCACCAAATGAATATGGGCCACCCTAATAAATAACCCACATAGATAACAACTTGACACCACACATGCATTTAGTAAAAACAAATCGATGAACATTGATTTGTCAAAAGTGCAACATATGCAGTTTGGAAAATTGAGTGACTAATTTTTAACTCAATTTCCCAAACTAAATATGATTGGTCAAGAAACATCAAGGGCAAATAGAATAAGAATTTAGCATAAGATATTTTTGTTTAAAAAGGGGCTCACAGCCCAAAATAAATCAGATTGAATCTAAACTTCAAATCGGCAATACCTGCCTTAATTTTTCAATTATTCAAAATCTCCTTCTGCCCTCAGTTCCCTGAGATCGGCAAAAGTAAATAGCGTGGCCAGTGGCAAACTCTGCCGGTCACATAAAATACACTAATTAATATTCTTTTCACAACACATTACACTTAACATTACAGTGCATCTCTTGGCATCACAGGAGCAAAGAGAAGCACGCCGCATTTGTTTTTATAATTATTAATAATTTTTTTGTTATAATAATTAATATTGTTGTTTGTTGTATGCTAGGAAAAAAAAATCAAACATGTATACATTCACAACACAATCACTGTACTTGTGGTACAACCCTTGCTAGAGACTAAATGTTTCTTTAAATCGGCTAAGAATTCATGGTGTCGGCTAAGAATTTTTTGTAGTCGCTCCATTTGGCATCATGGCAGCATGGGATCATGGCATCATGGGTGCTAAAAATTTTGTAGTTTGTTCATCCTGGTTTGAAGGGTTCTTGGTAGAACAACAAACAAATCTAAATTTCCATTCAGTGGAATATGTGGTGCTCTTTATTTGTAATGTACGTACGTATATTGCATTTATTTATTATTATTATTTGATATTGTATTTAAATAAAGTTAAAAATATTAAAAATAAAATCATTGTTTTCATAATGGGAAAAAATATTTTTTTAATTAATAGGATATTATAAATATTATTACATTAAGTATTATGCTTGATATCGCTAAAGATATCATATATTTATGCTTATTTCGATATCGTTAATGATATCATATTTCCTTGGAATAACGATAGATTTTGAAGAATATTATTGCTCTGTCCGATATTTTCGATATCATAATAATATTGAAACGATATCGTTTGATTTGTAGGGAATCACTTTATTGGTTTTAATTTGAACTCGTATGACAAATGTAACTATAGGTTTGTTTTTTTCGAATTTTATATAAATATTCCAAACAAATTTAAGTAGACTTATAGACTTGCTAAGTAGTTCTAGATATAGCTGCTTAAAAATTAAGTATGTATAAAAATGCTGCCAAGTCTTAGAAATTACTGATTTTCTCTATTGAATGTAAACAAAAATATTTGTCATAAAAATATTTGAAATTTTTGTATTTTTAATTTGATAAAATATTAACAAGTAAGAGTGCTATATTCGGCTATGCCGAATCTTATATACCCTTCTCCATGGTTGGAAAAACTCAAGTTTATATATATAATGCCTACCTACACACATAAGAAACTTTTGCAATTACATATTTACATACAACACTGCAATGTAATAAAAACTGCTAATTTTAACAACATTGAAAAAAAACAAAAATTTTTTATTTTGAAAAAGTAACTGTGATCTGAACCGGCACTTGCTGTGTCTAGGCAGCCACCTGCACAGCTGAGCCATGAACGCTATTACTAACAATGCATTAAACTAAATCATATTTAGTCTATTTGTTTGTCTAATAGCGGCAAATCATGTGAATGCATGTGGATGTGTTTGTTACGGTAAAATTCAACAACACACAGACGGACGGACAGATAGACATCGTTAAATCAACTTCGCTCTTTATAAAGACCAAGAATAAATATACTTTATAGGGTCTAAGATTAATATTGTAAAAATTACAAACGGAATGACAAACTTATATATACTCTTTTTCACCACCTGTGGTGAAGGGTATAAAACAACTAAAGCTAACAAATAAATTATGTGTTTGTAAGTAAAGGTATATCAGGGCAAACACTATAATTGCTCTATTTCGCGTTCCCGCGAAGTGCATATACGAAAACAGCTTTCGTAAAAGGGCGACCCTAAATGTTCAAGTTGAATTTGTTTACAAAAATTAAAGAAAAGTCAGGTAAGTAGGGATAGTCGTTTTGTTAACAAGTAGTTAAAGATATAGATATATATTGTAAATATATATTGCCCCAATAAACCAAACGATATCGTTTCCATGATAAGTTCGCCCGAGAATGATATCATATACGATACATAAATAATAGGTACTGTGTAGAAAAATACACATTCGTTAATGATACCGATATATCGCGCGATAATATTTTCGCCAAATTCCAGAACTTTTGTCGTTATTTTATCGCTATTCCATAAAAATATGATATCATTAACGATAACGAAAGAAACAAAATGATATGATATCTTTAACAATATCGAAAATAATGTTGGTAACGATGTGTATTGCAGAAAATAAACAATTCTTTTACGTTTTTAATATATTTAATGCATATTTTAATAATTATAAACAGAAGTATATACAGCTGTGGACAACTAATTAGAAACGCTTTGTAATTCACTTAAAAGGCTTTAGTTTATACGTAAAGATATTTTCTTATTCATTTACTTCATCATATTTCCTTTAAATATTTTAAAGTTTTATCAAAAAAAAAAAAAAAAACAAAAAGAACTTAAGTAATTATTTAATCTTAAAAATATTTTAAAAAATAATTATATTATTTGAAATTTGACTGCGTCACCTAATTATAAGTATTAAGTTAATGTTCTTACTTTTTCTCAATATTTTGTTGCAAAACACTTTTGCTTCATCACTGCCTCACATCGAATGCGCATTGATGTTATGAGACGCCCACATCGCTCAACTTCCTCAAAAAGAGTTGCCATATTTGTGATATTTTGTAGGCTTAAGGCTCTTTTCATGTCACCCTACAGATGTTCGATGGGATTCAAGTCTGGACTGGATGATGGCTACTCTAAAACATTGATTTAATTGTCTGCAAATTTTTTTTTTGTGAACTTCGCCGTGTGCTTCGGATCTTTATCCTGTTGGAATTGATATATAACTTGCAAATTCTCCTCAGCCCACGGCAGCATGACATTATTAAATATTTGAACGTATTTTTCTTTATTTAAAATTCTATCAATCTTATGGATTGGTCCAATACCATTCCAGGAGAAGCATTTCCATACCTCGCTGACCGTTGGTTATAGTGTCATATATGTTTATATGCTTTAAAGCATTAAAAACCATGCTTTTGGAACAGTTGAGCTGCCCTGAAATTTCTTTGTAGGATTTTTCAGCTTTATGAAGCTCATTCTAAATCTTAAAAATAATAGTTTTAACTTTTTTTATACATTAACTTAAAAAAATATTTACAGAAAAACAATATAAAATTTATCAAAATAGCACTTTACAAAGAAGATTTTATATAATAATTTTGCGTTACTAATTAGTTGTCGCGCTTTGTTTAAATTGTACTTATTAAAATGAAAACAAATTTCAAAAATGATAACGGCATTTGAAATTCATAATACAAAGACAGGTGCATTTGATAGTAAAAAGAGTAATAAAAAAAATACAAGTGTTTGAATACACAAGATAACGGTAAATTTGCAAATTTTTTAATAATGCTCAGCAAACATGCAAACTAAATTGTCTTTGTTGATTGTGGTAAGGAGTAGTTTTGAAACTAATTCTCTGAAGGTGATCTATCGAGTAGTGATATAGAGTAGTTGTGAGACTACTCCACATAACTTCTTGGAACCCCAACAATATACCAATGGTTTTCGGTTATTTAAACTTTATATGTAGTTTGCATAAACAAATATAAGTTTAATCAGATTATAAAGAATTTTATAAGTCTGAAAGCGGATTAAAAAAGATATATTTCACACAAATTTTTTTGCAAAAAATGTTCTTACTTACCAAATAAATAAATTTGTTTGCAAAAGTTTAATTAACGCATATGCAAATGTATCATTCAATTTAAAAAAGTTTAATTATTACATGAAAATGTTTGGAATTTTGTTTCAAAACAAACCGTTTTTAAAACTAGTAGTTTTTTTTATTGTTACTTTTTTAAATTTAATATTGTATCGACATAATTAAATATCATAAACGAAATCATAAATTTTATGAAAAATTATATCGTTAACGATACTGTATCATTTCTTGGTTTATTAGGGTGTAGGAAATTGAATATACATATTTAACATTAAATACGTAAAATATGGACTAAATCGCTAAATGGACTATAATTGAAACTAATGTTATATAACATTATTGGCAGCAGAAACAACAATAATAATAAGATGCCAATATCAAGGTTTATTTGATGGTTCTAAACTTTAGCATACACTTATAAAGTACAATCATTAGGTTAAACATATGTACGTACATACAAACATATGTAAGATACATACAATTGTACGAAATTTAAAACCAAATTTGACAATAGATAACGCATGCTACACCCCAGCAAAAAAACTGAAACGGCTTTTAAATTAATTAATTTTTCATTAAATCACCAAGAAGTATTCCTTAAGAAGTTCTTTTAAACTACCTTCAAAGCTGTTATAAATATGGATATGTTAAATAGGATTTCTTTTTTACAAGTTAATGTTGTGTGTCCGGATTGCATGCACAGTTTCCAAAAACCAAAAAAAAATATATTTTGTGAACGGTCCAGCAATTTAAAAACTCTATTAAATGAATCAATTATGACTCATTATGGAATCCAAAATTTGTTTGGTTAAGAGGTTATGATATTTTAGAGACCTTGAATATTCATAATTTTTGGTTGTAATAATTCTTTTAATTGAGTTTTCTACTACGTTTTGTGTATGAGTGGTCCTTAGTTTTGACTACAAAAATTAAAAAAAAAAAAAGAAAAGGAAAATAACTAAAATAAATGCATAATATTTATTAATACAAATACTCCTTTCTGTTCTTTTTTTTTACAAAGTTTTTCACATTTTGCAAATCTTTTATTTACACACTTCTTTTCTTCAGCTTATATAAAATCAGCTGATCAATGTTCCGACTTGCTTATTTTTTAGTAGAAAATGAATGTGGGCATTTGATACATTTGATGTGATACCCATTTAAAGCCGGTTCAACTTAAAAATGGCTTTAGTTCTGATTATAAATAGCAAAGTAGATAATAACAAGTTTTAAATTTAAAATCATTTTTAAAAAAAGCAGACTTTAGCGCTTGACTATGAATACGGGCCATTATATTTATAAATAGAAACAAATTTTAATATCTAATTAAATGGTACGATTTCTAATCCCGTATTGAAACCATACAAAATATAGCTACTGCAAGAACTGAAGCTAGTGCCCGGTTTCTGTATTTGAATTAAAAAATGCAACGCTTCCTTGCTTAGAACAGGGTAAGTCACATAATGTCAAATTTATGTTCATATTACAAAAAAAAGCCTATTACCAAAATGAGAAATTTTAAAAGGATTTGTGTATGGGAAAGAGATATAAAGAAAAAGGAATTAGAGGTTAATTAATAGTTTGTACAATTATATTTATTTTGTTACTCACCCTTTGGTAGTTACAATGTAAGTGAAGTTTTAAGCAATTAAAAGTTTTAAAAAACTTATTATTTCATTTAAATGTATGCTATGTTTTTATCTTAAGTACAAATTTAATTCACAATAGTTTGAATAACTAATATTTTTCAATCGTTACTTTAACAATAATTCATTACAACTTTAAAGAATGAATTCATTTTTTGAACATTTTGAAAAAATACGAAATTTCTTATAAATAAACGTTTACAAATATATTTATAATTTTTTGTGTGTATAAAATTATGATTTTAGACAAGAAAATATTTCATTATTTAATGATTGCCACTTTCTATTTTATAACATGAAATAATTTAATACACAATAGACTTTGCGACGTGAAATGTTTTTAAATTAATTTAGTTATTTAAAATGTCAAGTGCCATCTTAATGCCAGTCAGAAATTGCCGATGGTACAATAAATAAAGTGCTGGCATAGAACTTACCAACGTTAGTACAACGTGCTTTGCGAGTACTTGACTTACAAAATTTACAATCGTAAAAATAATTAAAGCAGTGACAAAGCCTTGGCTTTGAACACTTTCCCAGCGTTGTCTTTGACAGTAATGTGTAAACATAATTTACATCCGTTTATGAAATAAAAAATATATAAAGCACTCGCTTACAACACTTTCCCAATGCAAATAAAAAGTGCTTTTGCAGTACCCGATTAACAAAATTTAGGTGGTGTTTCCAGATCACGTTTTGCTTTATACGAACGAAAAACAATAACAAAATACATGCAATACAAAAAGGAAATACATGTATTCAATTATTCGTTTCGCGACGAAGGTCTTATGGGAACACCATATAACAATCATTTATGAAACAAAATGTATTCGTATATAAAAATGTATAATTTTGTAACGTTTTCAACACATTTTTTCACATATGTATATTTCAGTATAAATTTGACATTCAAAATTGCCCCACCAGAAATTGCCAAATATATAAGTATTTAGAAAGCACTTTGTATGGGGGTTCAAAGCATTGCAATAATCTAAAATAAAGTGATTTTTAGTAAGTGCATTTAATACGAAGAAATAATGTTTTCCGAGAACTTTAAAAAGGAGAAGAAGAAATCCCCTGGTACAAAAAATAATTTCCCAGTACTGAAAAAAAAACATTTATTAATTAATACTTATTATTTACATTTATATTATATTAGAAATTCTAGAGTAATAATATCTTACACGCCTGTTTTGTAAATACAAACCAAACAATTTTATATAGGCATCAGTAATGTAATTTGTAAACTTGTGTGTAACTTTTTATTTGCTTTTCAAGTTTTTTGTTAAAAAAAGAACATTTAAAAATTACAAAAAAAACTGTTAGTAATCGAATTTGAATTTAAAAAATATTGTTATTGGTTCGAAACATGGAGCAAAATTCCAAAATTGGTGCTGACAAAGCACTTATGTTATTATTACACCCCTGCGGGGAAAGGACCTATCCCAGGACACGTCACATGACCGGTTCATTGTGATAGGGAATGGTCACGGGACCGATCACTTTAACATGGGCTTGTCCTAGGAGGGGGTAAACTTCCCTCTGTGACATGTCACAGGACTAGTCTAAAAGGACAAGTCGTGACTTTTAAACCGGTCACGTGATAGGTACTTTAGGAACCGGTGCTCTTTTCACCTATCCCGTGATATGTTTTTTCGGAACTGGTTAGTTTTCACCTATTCCGGGACAGGTTCCAATTCCGTATTAAAAAAGAAACGGTCAAGCCCAGCCCGGAATTATAATTTTGGGGTTGACAAAGTACTTATTTCATCATTGGAAAAGCACTTTATTGATTGCTTCGCCAGTACTTTGCCAACTTAAAAAAAAAAAAAACGGTCAAGTCCAGCCAGGTGTTATCATTTTGGGGTTGGCAAAGCACTATATTTTCAAAATCTTTCGTTCTGCCAACGCTGGCACTAAAAGATGTTTTGCGGGGAAGTCTGATAACCTTCTTTCATTTGAAGAAAACGGCTGCTGAAAGTTCTCGATTGTTTGTAGAAGCGCAAAAAGTCATATGTAAAGCCCGGCCAACTAGCCAAATCAACGCCGAAGCCGATGAGAAGAGTGCTTTGTATTAATCGGTATCAGAAATTGGCTTGATTCATTCTTTACCTCAAAACCAGAGCAGTTCTTTTGGCGCGGAATCCATATGCTGCCAGAAAGATGGGAAAAAGTAGTGGCTAACGATGGACAATACTTCAAATAATGTATCAATTCATTTTGTTTTTAATATAAATGCATTTTTCAAGCAACGTTATTAATTTGTCAATGAGACTACGATTTCGCTGGCGAATGCGTTAATCTCTTACTTACTATTCCGAGGAAAATGTTTTCCTATTGAATATTTTTTTAAATACAAATGGAATTTAAATTTCAAATTATTTTTACATTTTTAGACTATCTTTCTGCACTTTTTATTGACATTTATTCCCGAAAATAAAAAAATAGTGAAAATGATTTGGAAATTAGCTGTTTGGAATTAGCTATTGATGTCGAACAAAAGAAGCAAAAAGTTGATATTAATAGATATATAGGATTAAGGGAACTTTTACAAAAAACAAGTAAAAAAGGGCTAAATTTGGCTGTGCCGAATCTTTGAATACCCTCCACCAAAGGGGATGAAGATGATATACGTATATACTAAATTTTGCATGAACTGTAATATGAATATGTTTTGTCAATTTATGTAACGAACTTTTGTTATTTAGTTTTAGCAATGTTATTTACAGAGGTCTGCTCTGTTAGCGACTTTAACATTGTTCATTTTTAAGTTAACTTAGTTATCATAGTATGTAAGACAATAAATTTAATCGAACAATAAGAAGACTTAATAACATTTTTACTTAACAGAAAAAAAAATAGATACAGAAAAATTGTACAAATTTGTATGGAAAATTTAGAGGTACCTACACATTTTCACTCATAACTTTTGAACCGCTTGACCGATTTTGCTCATTTTAAATACCAAACTGCTCGGGAGGATGTTCAATAATCTGCGTAAAAATAGGCAGCCCCGCTTGCGTCTTCGCGTCGTGATCGTGATTTCAACAGACAGACAGACAGACGGACATCGCTAAATCGACTTAAAATTGCATAAGGATCACGAATATATATACTTTATGGGGTCTTAAACCTATATATACTTTATGGGGTCTTAAACCTATACATATTACAAACGGAATGACAAACTGATATATACCCTCATCATATATGGTGGAGGGTATAAAAAAATTCAAATGTTGTTACTGTAAAAACTAACCCACAAAATCAAGGGCCGGATCCGCCACTGTGATTGGCTGTAAGCATATTGGGGTAACAAAAATTCTGACTATGGAAAATATATGATAATTATGCAACTATAAAATGCTGGCAACAATCAATGAACAATTATAAATAAAAAAAAACATGACTGACATTTACAGTCATAATATTGTGTTGTTTTCATAAAAAAATTTGTATTAGTTCAGTCAGTTTGTTTTTACTACAAAGTGTCGAAAAATACAATCATATATTTTTTTACTAAAATTGGTCTAATATCAGATGGATAGAAGTACATTTCATATGACATTAAAGCAGTTCAAAAAATGACCCATCCAGTTTAGGAAGTTAATTTTTGTTCTAAGTTTAGATGGTTTTATTTCCGAAAATTCCTTATACATATGATATTATAATTTACACTAATCAATTCAATGTCGAAAATATTCATTGTCAAATAGATAACACATAAAGATTTAAAAATTTTAAATCTTTGTGATAAAAATAATAACAATGTTTTAAAAAAAAAATATGTTTATTAATTAAGTTTTTGTAAAATAATGACTTTCTTGTGGAAAAAGAACTCAGAATATTACTTTAAATTGTTATAAAGAAAAAGTGTGCAGAACCAAAGAGTTTTTTTGTACGAAAAAGTTTCTTATACAAAATACTAGATTTTTAAAATTTTTTCTGATAGAAACATTTTTAGATTTTGTAGATTTTTCCTTTAAGTAGAATTCTCAGATTCTGGAAACTTTTTCTTAAATAAAAATTTATATATTCTTAAAAAAACTTAGATTCCAAATCCTTTCTTTGAAAGGAAAATTCTTAGATTCTGAGGACTTTTCATCATGAAGAATAATTAGATTCTATCGACTTTTTCTAATAGAAATATTCTTAGATGCTAAGACTATAAAAAAAATCTTTAAAATGTCTTAATAATCTAAAAACTTTTCTATTAGAAAAAATTCTTAGAATATATCTTATTTTATGCAAAAAAAGTCATTAGAATTTTAAAATATTTCTTGAAGTATATTTCTTAAAAAAGTCCTTAGAATCCAAGTTTTTTAGAAAGAAAAGTTCTTAGAATCTATGATTTTTTCTTTAAAAAGTTCTTAATGTCAAATTTTTTCTTTAAAAAAACATGCCATAATGAAATGTTCTTCAATTTAAAGGACTTTTCTTTAAGAAATTTTCTTAGTTCGTAATATGACTGTAGGTAAAATTATGGTTTTTTTATTATCATAGTATGATAATAATATCATAATACGACTATAGTTGGCACAATCATAATCAAAAAAATATATGATGCCTTCGAATATGAAAGCCAAACTATGTTTTCTCGATATATGTAGTATCTTTATATTAAAACTGACTCGCGCATTATCGACATTGTAAATTTATAAAGTGTAAAAATGCATAAAGTGACGTAACGTATCAGCGTTTTTATTTATACAGTAGAGTCGCGATAATTCGAAATCGCAAGGGACCAACAGTTTCTTACGAGTTAGAGGGAGTTACGATTTGTTGAGATTTCGATTTATAGAGGTAAATTAAAAAAAATACGAATTAAAGGACTTTTTATTTTAGTATTTGTGAAGTAGTTTAAGTTTAGTTTTTTTTGGCAAAAAATTGCGCATTTTTTATTAACAATGAACCGCACACAGCAATATTAAACTGCCGACATTGCGTAAACCATAATAGAAGATACTTCTCTATATCTAGGCCTTTGTTGACGCTTTATTTCACTTTTCGAAGATGCTTGCAGTATATATTCTCTCTTGTGCTGTATTAATGAAGCGATTTTAATTTCTTTAGCCGCACGCAATATGGTTGGGGCAATCATATTCGAAGAGCATCATATATTTTTGTGAATTATGATTGTACCAACCATAGTCGTACATAATATAGTTATCATATTATGATAATAAAATAACCATAATTGTACCATAATATTGTCCCTACAGTTATATTATGATTTTAAAATTATCATATTAAGGTTCTAAATAAACATTTTCGATTTAAAGACTTTTTCCATTAAAAATCTTAGTCCCTAAGGATTTGATAAACAAAGGTCCTCAGATTTTAAGAACTTTTTGTAAACAAAACTTTTATTAGAGGGACTTATTCTTAAAGAAAAATTCTGAGGACCTTTTCTAAAAAGCTTAGAATCTACGGAATGACTATTTCTTACAGAAAAATTATTAAATTTTAAGCACTTGTTAAAGAAAAATACTGTGATTCTAGGAAGTGAGTAGAATTTTAAAAGTATGAGAATTTTTCTAAAAGACGAAAAATTCATGAGAATCTAAATTTAACTATTAGACACAGTTCCTAGAATCTAAAAGGGTTTTTAAATAAAAAGTTCTCAAAGCTAAGATTTTTCTATAAGAGATGTTTTTCCTAAAGAAAAAACTAGATATTAGGGACTTTTTCAAGAAAACTTTTTTGATTCTACAAATTTTTTTTAATGAAAAATACTTAAAAAATTTTAAATTCCATGGACGTTTGTTAATAAAAAAATAAAGATTCTATGGACTGTTGCTAATAGAAAAATTTTTAGATTCCAAGGACTTTTTAAGATTTTTTTAGATAGCCTTTAGAGTTTCCGAATTTTTCTTTTGGAAGAAAATTGTTACGATTTTACCCTTTATAAAATCGTTGATTTATTTACCTTTTAAATAAATCGAGTTCTTTTTATATTGCAAATAATAAACTCTATTTGAAATTATTTATAGCTGTATTTATTTATAACTGTCACTAAAAATTACAGAAAAAACACTTTAATAGCCCACTTTATTTACACACTCTGCGTATTACTTATCAATTGAACTGCTGCGTCACCGAGTACCAGTATTTATATAGATAGGTGTTCTAGATATTTCGAGTTTATTACGACACTAGAGTTTTTGCTGCCCACTTAAGCCTGTTCGTCCCGAACAGACATAGCTGTTCCTTTTCTATAGTTGGCTAGTCGTTCTAGATGAACAACCTTCATTTTGGACCTTGGGCTCTGATCTTTCTTTATTCTGTATACCACATCATTCAACCTTTTTATTACTCTATAGGGACCGTCCCAAAGCGTTTGTAGTTTGGGAGATAATCCTTTCTTTCGTTGCGGGTTAAATAGCAGAACCAGCTGACCCTCATTAAATCCTTCAGACCTCGCCTTCATCTTATCGCTGACTATTTTAATTCGATTGCGAACAAACTCATGAAGCTCGTTAAGGTCTTCTTGTTCCCGGGAAGCGTTGTCGTTGTTTTTATCTATAGCGGCGGGCTTAACTCCAAATTCTAAATCGCCAGGCAATTTAAGTTCCGTTCCGAAAATTATTTTTGCAGGTGTCCGGGAGGTGGAATCGTGAACAGCCGATCTATATGCCAGCAGAAATTTGGGGATGTGTTCGTCTCAGTCCTTCTGATGAGTACTTACCACTTTTCTTAAGTATTCTTCTAAAGTGCGATTGAATCTTTCGACTATACCATCAGATTGCGGATGCAGCGGGGTGGTTCTTGTTTTTCTTATTCCATACAACTCACACATTTCCTTAAAGATAGCAGATTCACAATTCCTTCCCTGGTCAGAGTGTATTTCTAATAGAACTCCGTAGCAGCACACCCAGTTGTACACAAATGCGCTTATTACCGTTCTGGCTTCCTGGTTCGGTATAGCGAATACCTCAGGCCATGTACTGAAATAGTCGATCACCACAAGATCGTAACGGTTTCCGGAATCACTGACAGGGAAAGGGCCTGCTACATCCATTGCAATCCGCTCAAATGGGGCACCCGAGTTGTTGAAGTTGCCCACGACTTCTCCTTACTGGTCCTTTAGCTGCGATGCATTGCGCGCAATTTGCTATCCAGTGGCTTACAGCTTGCTGGAAGCCGACACAGTAGAATCGTTGTTTTAACTTCTCTAGGGTTTTCGTGACACCGAGATGACCATCACTGGCACCGTCATGGAACTCTTTTAACACTTCGTCTATTTTGCTTAACGGCACCACAATTAGCTTTGTCTCAGTTTTGCCGTCCGCACTTTCCCATATACGGTATAAGCAGTGATTAATTACCCGTAGACTGTTCCACTGTACCCAATACGCCTTCATCAGCGGACTTTCAGCTGATATTTGTTCACCGGAAGGCCTCCTATCCTCTGCTTTGGCTGACATAATTTTTGACAGTATGGGGTAATTCTGTTGCGCCGCCGACGAGGCTTCACTTGACTCAATATGCGTTTGTCTTGTATCAACAATGCACTCTTTTCCTACAGCCCTCGAACAATGTTTGCACTCTAAATTACAGGGGCGTCTTGAAAGGGCGTCTGGATTGCAATGCTTTATGCCTTTCCTGTGCTCGATGCTGAAATCACAGCTTTGAAGTCGTTCAATCCAACGAGCTAGCTGCCGATCTGGTTGTTTAAATTGCAGCAGCCACCTGAGTGCAGAATGGTCGGTTCTTAGTTGAAAGTGCTGACCGTACAGATACTTGTGGTAGTGCTTTATACGTTATACCGCTGCCAAGAGTTCCCGCCGTGTTACGCAGTAGTTCCTTTCGGGTTTCAAAAGTACTCGACTGTAATAGCCTATGACTTTTTCCATTCCATTGATCACCTGCGAAAGCACACCTCCTATTCCGTGTCCGCTTGCATCGCTATCCATCACAAATTTTTCTCCGGTCACAGGATATCCAAGAATCGGTGCCGTACATAATAACTCCTTGAGCCTAAGGAATGCTTTTTCTTGGGCTTCTCCCCAATAAAGCGGTTGCGCCTTCTTAGTCAGCTCATGTAGACTCGCAGCCACACTGGAAAAGTTTGGTACAAATCGTTTTCTCCTTGTCTTGGTCACAAATTTCTACTTGCCAATAACCACTTTGCAAGTCCAATGTGGAGAACAATTTGGTCCTTCTAGCATGTCTAGAGTGTCGTCAATTCTCGGTAGTGGATAGCTGTCCTTCTTGGTGATATCGTTAAGTTTTCTGTAATCAACACAGAATCGGGTGCTGCCATCTTTCTTCTTAACTAAAACTATAGGCGAGCTCCATGGGCTAGAAGATGGTTCGATTACTCCACTACGCTCTATTTCGTTGACTAACTCCTTTACTTCATTTCGTTTTGCTAGAGGAATACTTCGAAGCGCCTGCTTTATTGGCCTCGCCTCAACAATATTTGTTCGGTGTTTAACAATCGCCGTTCTTCCTTGACTTTGGGTTTTCATGGCGAAGACGGGCCGTTCTTTTACCCATTTTTCCACATATTTTGCCAGCATCTGTCGATCTTCAACGGACGCGATGGAAGGTTCTTTTCGCAACTGATTATTGCTTCTGGCGCAGTACATTTGGCTATTTTAGAGTTCGCTTTGCCAACTTTTTCACAATTTGATAGGTTTAGTTCTCTTCAGGAACTCTTCTGTCTTTGCTGGTTTCCACTAGGGCTTTCGCTGTTATTAGGTCACTTTTTATTTCTGATGGTTCTACCACCCACACAATCTCCCTCCATACGCACCCATACTAAAGTTTCCGCCCGTGCTGGTAGTTTTTGGTGGCTGGTGGTAACTAGCTTTCTTACTTGATCCTCGCGTTCATATCCACCCAAATCATAACTTTTTGCCCCATATGCAGCTAATTCCGTGCCTAATCCTAAAATCTGCACCAATAATTACTTCGTCCACAATATCGACAACAATAAATACGTGACTGACGCTTATGTTGACAATTGTTAGTTTCACATTTTCCTTAACATAGACAGAAGCCTGCTCTTCAGTAGCTGTTCGCAAACTTACCCCGTGCAATGGTTCAACTGGCTTTATAATTATATCGGGCCTGATGACGGACTGTGATGCTCCTGTATCTATGGTTAAAATGTGCTTTTGTCCGTTGAAGCACCCATAAGCAGTAATATTGCTTTTCCCCTGCTGTGCTACTGATATGGAGATTGTGGGGCCATCAGTTGTGGGAGCTAGCTCATGCCCCGTAGTGCTAGCTCTTTTTAGTTTAACGGTGACTCTTTAGGTGGTTGCTGATCGGACCGAGGGCTCTTCCGTGGTGCTTTGCAGTTTGCCTCGCTTTTCACATAATGCCTTCATAACTACCTCTGTAAACTTCGTGCTCATATCTGCCTCTTTTTCAGCAGTCACTTCGTGGTTACGCACCTTAAATAATTGTGGCTTGGAAATCACCTTCGCAGTCTCTTGGGCCAGCGCGGATGAGACAGTTTCAGCAAAAGTCGATTTCTGCGTAGCACATACCGCATGTCTCACATGAGAGTCCCGAATTCCATTCACAAATGCTTCAATTTTAAACTGACCTAAGAATGGATGCAATGACTCATTTGCTTTCTGCAGTCTACCTCTTATTTCCATTCTGTATATTTCTTTTTTATGTTCGCCACCATACTTTCGCTGCAGTGCCACCATTATGTCGTCATAATTAGTTCTGCAGGTGATTGGCACACTTTCTGGAATATCTGCAGCGTTTCCTTTTAAGGCCAGAATCAGCGCTATAGCTTTTTCTTCGCTGTTCCACATATTTCTGGAGGCTACTGTCTCAGTTTCTCGCTGTTTGCTCGAGAGGTTTCTATTTTTTCCATCATAGCAGCAAACATTGCGCTTAACTCCATATTACCTTCTAATTTACGGGTACTAACCTCCATTGGTTCATTTTCATCAAATTCGTAAGTCGCAATGTCAATGTTACGCCGCTCGAATTCCTCTATCAGCCTCTTATGTAATTCAGTCTTATTACCTGCTGTCGGTAGCTCCAACTTACTCAACTCCTTCTTGAATTGTTCCACTTTAAGCTCCTCCAATTTCATGACTGCTTATTATTTTGCAATCCCACTTCTGACACCAATTGTTACGATTTTACCCTTTATAAAATCGTTGATTTATTTACCTTTTAAATAAATCGAGTTCTTTCTATATTGCAAATAATAAACTCTGTTTGAAATTATTTATGGCTGTATTTATTTATAACAGTCACTAAAAATTACAGAAAAACACTTTAATAGCACACTTTATTTACACGATGTAGATAGACTAAACGTTAGCCACACTTCAGTTCTTCACACTCTGCGTTTTCTTATCAATTGAACTGCTGCGTCACCGAGTAACAGTATTTATGAGTAGTCTACCTGACTACTCATACAGTTTATTACGACACTAGATTTTTCCTTCTGTTAAAATCCGTGTGAAGAAATTTCTAGTTGTAGAAATTTCTTGTAACAATATATATAATTACAAATTATATCCTAATACCAGACCAGAGCCTCTGGTGGGAATAGAACCCACGACCCCCACACTGATAAGTTAGCATGCTATCAACTAGACGTTCTCAGAATTTGTGTTAAAAGAAAGGCATAAGAATCTAAGTTTTTTTTTTAGAATATATGAATTTTTATCTTAGAAACAGTTTGCAGAATCTGAGAAATTTTTTTTAATGAGATGTCCCATCAGCAAAATTTCTAAAAATCTAATAAATTGTATAAGAAATTGTTTGTACAAAACAACTCTTGGGTTCAACAGACTTTTTATTCTTATTATTCTGAGTACTTTTTCCACAAGAAAGTCGTTTTTTCCAAAAAATGATTTTTAAAGATTTTTTTGAAAAAAAATTATTGTTATTTTTGTTTAAAAGAATTAAAAAATATAAAATCTTTATATGGAATCTTTTTGGCAATAATACTGTATAACATAAATAATAATGTTATTCAGTGGCACAGAAAAGTATTCACACCCCTTAGAAAAATACATTTTATACAAAAATTCATATTTTTTTATGATAAAAATTATACTGCGCCATTCGATACTAAACAATATTACAGAAAAAATACCAATTTATTTTAAAATATGTAGTTTATTTCCAAAAATTTAAGAAATTCGATTTTCAAAACACAGAGAAGTATACATACGACTATCTTGGGGTAACGGTATTTTTCCAGGGAAAAATTTATATGTGTAATATATTATTATTATAATCCTTTAAAGTTCTTAGTTAATATTTAAAAAGGTTTGGAATTGGTCGCGTTTAGTTTTGCTGAGAATGAGTCCAAAGCTTAAAGAAATTAGTTTAGATATAAGAAATTTTATTGTTCGGCAAAAAAAATTTTAAATCTCTGTGTAATTGTATTAGAATTTTTCCGTGCGGCTATAATATGATTCAGTTCAAACACATAAATCTGAACTGAGATATTATTTGCCTTAATTGTCCTCCAAGCACTTTAACTTGTAGAACGCTAACAGATTCAATAAATAAAACACTTTAAATTCCTTATAGTAATTGAACTTCTTTCTTTATTTTTGTTCTTTCTTATATAGTAAAATTTAATACATTAATTTAAGTTGAATGGCACTATTGCACAATGCGGAAATGCCACCATTGAATAATGTGGAAATGACCCAAATTAATTGTTTGCATAATTGCTGACTAAACATTTCAATGGACAAAAAATAAAATTATGCTTAACAATTGTTTGGGATGATTGAACTTCAAGCAAACAAAATAAAATAATGCTATGTCAACAATTCTTTATAAACAAAAAAAAAAGGTAAAATAAAGCTATGTTATGTCAGCGATAAAACCCATGTAGTTCATTAACATTAAGTAAAATAATAAAAAATAAAATTAAAAATAAATGTATGTTGATGTGAATGTCACCATTCTCCCCAGCGTTGACCACTGGTCGATGATAACACATGTGGGTTAGGTGTCTATGATGTCAATGGTGAGAGGCCGGGGTAATGGAACTGGATGCGGTGTTGGTTGGTTGGAGTTGTGGCCTATTCCTTCTTGATGGGTTGAGCTTCTTTTTATTAGTGTTATGGCTACCGCGATGAGCAAGGAAATTATAAGTGCGGAATAGCTTACTATATGATGATGTTGGCTATTATACTTGATTAGCTCTGGTACACGTGTAATTGTTCACTCATTAAGTTGTTTTGTTGGTTATTGAGTTAATTAAGGTGAGTCTCAAACTGGCTATCTGTAGTGTTAAGAATTTGTTTGATTTCCTGTGGTGTGCTTATACGGTCGATGTGTTTAAGTTGGACGTATGATTTGTGCAAACTGTTTGACGCACTAAAGTGACCTTGAATCGTGATGAAGTTGATTTTGATTATACAAGTTTGGTCTATTTGCATTATGCCAGTGCCCCTTATAAGGTGTTGTGAAGTTTCAGTGCCGCAGACTGCTGAGATTTCTACTTCTGTGGTGGAAGCGAAAATCCAGTTGTTAGGATTTTTTAATTGTGTCCATGTTGTGTTGGATGGAATTCGGATAAGTTTGCAGTTGGCTGTGTTCCGGTTGTTAAAAATGTTTATTTCACAGGAATTGGCAAGTGTGTCCCCCTTGAGCTTGACTTGCCTGTTTTGTCATATGTATTCATCGGGTTTAGACATTATGCAGCTGGTAACATCTTTAGTTGAAAAGGGGATATATTCATCTCTGTGTGAATTAATTGCTAGAAACGATTCCTTTGTTGGAACCGGAATTACACTGAAGAATTTTAGGAGTTGCTGGTCGACAAGTGGCAATATAATTTCAAAGATAACTTCGCTCTTTGTTATCGCTGCACTGGCCTTCATAAGCTTATAAAATTGTATCAGATTATCGTCTTCTACAGGAAGTGCACGTTGCCTTGGGAGATGTGCCCTTATTACGGTTAACTAATTCCTAAGTTGATGAGGAGCTAATAGAAGCGGACTAATTTTTCCATGATGAGCATCGGATATTACGTCTATTACTTCCCCTTCTATTCTTTGCAGGTTTAAGGCGGTTAAGGTCAATTGGTTGGCGAGTAGTGACATTTGTTGTGTTTGACTATTTGTTCGGATTCCTTTGCTATTTCGTTTGTAGCTTCGTTAAGTTTTTTGACCATTTCTCTTAATTGGTTCTGTGCATTAAGCTCATCTTGTTTAATGATGTTAACAGTAGAATCAATGATGGACATTTGGTTTTTTAGTAGCTGGAAAAGATAGTCTGTTTCGATCTTGGACCTTTTAATGGTGTCTGACATTTCATTTGCGTAGTCTGAGTCAAGAAAACCAAACAGTGACCTTGCTACATTTTCTACAACGTTAAATGCGCCTCTTTTTGTTCTACTAGTAACGAGATGTGCCTTCTCCTTTAGTAGATCTTCCTTAATTTGAATAAAGCTGTTTACCAATGTGTTGCATATTGACAGGTGTTTAATGGATGAGCATAGCTGCTGCAAAGTGGATATTCCAGACTGAAAAACCCTTAGCTCAGACGAAAAGGGTGTAAAGTCGTAGTATACCATGAGCTTCTATTCAGCCGTAACGAGTTTTACAGTTCCAATTCCTTAAAAATATATTCCTGGATCAGAGCGAAAGTTGGTGATATTGATGTTACTGCTTATGACCGCTGGGATGAGAAGGATCGCTATGATCGTTTTAAGATGGATTGGGTTACTGTTAGTCCTGGCCTTTTGACTGGTAGAATATCTGCTTCATCAGATGTCAATTGGGGCGTAGAGTTGGATTCTCCATTTTCGTCCTCGGGAAGTAGTGGGGCTAAATTGTGAATTGGCCGTCTTTTTATTCCTAATGCTATTTTTACGTCTGCTACTCGAACCTTGCCATCGTTTCCTTCATACGTTTTAAGAATCCTATCGAGTGGCCATTGCATAACCGGTAGATTATCCTCCTTTATTATGACTAATTTACCTTCCCTTGCATTTTCGGATGACGGTTTCCATTTTCGTTTCTCTTGGAGATGGTGCAGGTATTCCAATGACCAGAGTTTCCAAAATTAATGTTCTCCGATCAAAAAATGACCAGGAGTTAAGGCTGCATAGTCGTTGGATTACTTGATAGAGGCGTTAGTGGTCGCGAGTTTAGTATTGCCTCAATTTCGACATACTTCTAAGCAGCAACTGATTATCGGATTTCACTGCTGCTTCCCATAATCCACCGAAATGTGGTGCCCTTGGGGGTATAAATATGAATTCGATACCACTGTTGCTACAAGATCTTTTGATTGTTTCCTGCGAATGCTCAGAAAAGATGACGTCATTAAATTCTTTAAGTTGGTTTCATGCTCCTACAAAATTTGTAGCGTTGTCCGAGTATATAGATTGGCAGCATTTTGAATGAAACGAAGTGTATATGCTACCACCCTTTGAAGATTCTTGAATGAGTCGTGATTATTAATTTTGTAGATTATGTCTTCCAATCCACGTGAAGTGGTAGATAGAGCCGTTACAGGGTTTAAATTCTTTAGTTATTAAATTCTTTAGGCCACACCTTTTCACTGCCATGTAGGAATATTGGACCGACGAACTACAGGTTGCATTGAGACAGTTTTTCTCGAGAAATTAGATCAGCTGGATTTTGTTTCGAGCCAACATGTCTCCACTGGATGTTTGTTGTTTGCTCTTGAATCTTGCTTACCCGATTGGCGACGAATGTGCAAAGTGACGATGTTGACGATGTAATCCAGTAAAGAACTCTTTCTGAATCCGACCATAGGTATGTTGGGGTGTTTTCGGCTCGTATTTCCTTTTTTACTCTCCTGGTAAGTTCGGTCGCAAGGAGAACAGCGCATAGTTCTAATCTTGGTAAGGTTACCTTCCTTAAGGGTGCGATTCGTGATTTGGAACATAACAATCTGACTATGATTCGATTATCCTTCAATTTGGAACGTATGTAGATGGCGGCCCCATAAGCTCTTTAGTAGTTTAATTGTTTATATGTTTTAAGTTGTGCCGGAATGACCACCAATAGTTATAAAGATCTTCTGGGAGAACGTCATCCCATGCTAGTTCTAGCTGCCATAGCTGTTGGAAAAACATTTTTGCGGCACCAGCACCAGCGGGACCAGCGACGCCCAATGGGTCAAATATCCGTGCCACATCTGATGTTACTGTTCTCTTTGTGATTCCTTGGGTTTCTTGGATATCTGCCTTGAGGCAGAAGACGTCTGCCTTGGGATTCCATGTTAATCCCAAGATTTTTGTGCTTTGATCGTCGAAGTCTAGGTTTAACTCCACGTCTTCAGGGTGTATTCCAGACAGTAGCTGAGGATGGTTTGCGCACCATTTTCTCAGCTTAAACCCAGCCTCCTGTAACAAACTACTTAGTTGTTTTTTCATATCGACTGCTGTTATTAAACTGTCTGAGCCACTCATGACATCGTCGACATAAAAATCGTATCTTAGACATTTAGCGCCAGGAGGATATTTCTCCATATTTTTGTCTGCGAGCTGCTGTAGGCATTTCGTAGCTAAGTATGGGGCTGCAGACGTTTCATAAGTTACCGTATTAAGCTTGTATGTTTGCATTGTCTCAGTCGGATCCCTTCTCCAATATATAAGTTGCATATTTCGATCAGCCGGATCAACCAGAATTTTCCGATACATTTTTTCGATATCGGTGCAGAAAACAAATCTGGGCAATCGAGATCGTAACAGCATGCCAAAGAGATCTCCTTGAGTTTGAGGGCCAATGCTAAGTATATCGTTAAGAGAGAGACCTGTCGAGGATTTTACTGACGCATCAAATACAACTCGAAGCTTCGTGGTCTTACCTTCTGGTTTCAGCACACAGTGATGGGGAATGTAGCAATGGGGGTCATTCACTTCAGGAGTATCTATGCGAGTCATGTGGCCTAGCTTTTCATATTGGTCCATAAAATCAACATATTGAGCCTTGATGTCTTGGTTTCTTGCTAATCGATGTTCCAGGGCTATAAATCTTGAAAATGAATGCTTTCTTGTGCTGCCTAAACTACTTGGGTCTTCACGAAATGGTAGTCGTACTACGAATCGACCCTCAGGGTTTCTTTTTGTGGTTTGAAAAAAATGTGGTTCGCATCGCCTTTCTCCCTCCGTGAGAGTGTCATTTGACTCAAAACCATCTATTTTCCAAAAACGCTCGATTAGTTCGTTTGTGTCTGGGCTGCCTTTAGTATTTATTACACATGTTGCTGATATAATGGAGCCTTGTCCTAGCCTTCCGCTAACGACCCATCCGAGTCTTGTATTTATTAAACTTGGTAGTTCCGGTGATAACTTAATTTTACCGGAAATTATCAGATCATGGTAGTATTCGGCGCCTAAGAGAACAACAATGTTGTTGGGTTTGTTAAACTCAGGATCAGCTAATTGTATATTTTCTGGAATTGGCCAGGATGTGCAATTGAATTCCTCGGAAGGTTGAATTGGAATAATGTTGGGGAGTACAAACGCTTCTAGTCTTGTGCTGAAGTTGGTTGAGGTGGAATGAAGCCCTACGTTGATGCGTTGATTTGATCTGCATGATTGACTGCCGACACCTTCGATGCATAGAGATGTTTCTGTGGGCTTGATGGACAAATGATTTACTAGTCGGTTTGTCACAATGTTGATTTGTGAGCCTGAATCCAATATTGCCTTGAAAATAACAGATTGCCCGTTATTGGCAGTGATTTTTAGGCGTGCTGTTGCTAGCAGGACGTAGCCTTCCCGGGCTCCAGCCAAATGAGCCGACGCTACTGTTGATGTTGTTGGTACATTAGTCACTTGTGTGAACTAGCGTGTTTTGCCTTTTCTGACATTTTCTGCAGCAACTTGTTGTGCGATGTCTTGCTGTTCATTCCATTTTAATCGGTCGGGAGCTGAACTTGATAAAAATTGTTTGCAATGATACAACTGATGATTTCAATTGTCGCATAATTTGCATGAGTATGTATCTTGAGACGTGGTTGCTGCTGAAACCGTTTTTTTTTTTGCGTGTTTTGAATTCGACCGACTGCTTCTAGTGACTGGAATCTAGTTTCTAGGAAACCCAATAGCTCTTCTAAAGATGGTACAGATTTGGGAAGCTGTATGGACTGCTCATACAGAACATGCGTGCCCTGGTCTAGTTTTTTAATCAATATATTGACTATTATTGGATCCCAAGTCGATGTATTGATATTCAAATTGTTTAGTGCTGCAATAGATTCGCGCGTCGTATCGTGCAGCAATTTTATAGCTGCTGCAGAGGGATTTTCCGGTATTTTTTGCTGGCCTAAAAATTTATTTATAATACTATTTGTTAGAATTCTTGGATTGTTAAAGCGGTTTTGAATTGTATTCCATGCCGTCTCATAATTGGTTTCTGTTGGAGATAAATTTTGTACTAGTCTTTCGGCCTTACCTGTTACATTTGTTTTTAGAAACCACATTTTTTGTATGGATGGTTGGCATTGCCTTTTTTTGTATCATTTCGTTAAACATGTCATAGAATGGTTGCCAGCTCAGATAATCCCCATTGAATTTTGGTATTGTTACTTTGGGAAGATGATGCGGGTGGGTATCTTGATTAATTCTTACTTGGTTAATAGCTTCTGGCGTCAAACTAGCTTTTATGTCTTTAATTTGCATTATCTTGTTCGTTATTTTTGTTTGTTTTGCCAGAAATTGGTATATATCGTGTTCGATATTCTCCGTACAAATCTTATCCTACAACTGCTGTATAGTTTTCATATTGTAATCGACTTCCTTTAGTTTTACCTCAATCTGCTGCCTTGTATACTGAACACCTATGGATAGCATATCGTCCAATGTGCTGATAATTTTGGATATGGTGGTGTTCTGTATGTTTATCAAATTGTTCATTGTTGTCTCCGATGCCTGTTTCCCATTGATGCCTGAGTTGCTTGCATGCATCTTTGATTTTTCCTTCATAATTTGAATTTGTTTTTGGATGTAATCATCAGCCTCTCTAAACCTTTGACCCGTCTCTTCGTATAGTTTTTGTAAAAAATATGGATGATCTTTCTTTGCTGTCGAATCACTTTTTATGCGATTGTCTATCTTTTCGTAGTTCTTCCACAATTTTTCGAGCTCCTTAGATTTTCTTTCATAAAATTCTACAGATCTCCTTTTTATATGTGTCTTCCTTATAGTACTAATCGCCCGATTTATTTCTTCCGCCTTTCCGTCTTGTATCTTTACAAGATCGTTTAATGACGTCATTTTGTTTTATAGCTCTGTAATACTGTTGTTTGTTTTGTTGAAAAAAAAAATTTTTGTGTAGCTCTTGCACTACTGTTTGTATTGCTTTTACTTCTTTGCTCCAAATTCCGAAGGGTTCACCAATGTTTTTGGTGTTTGAGGATTGTTGCGCATTCCGCCTTTAGAGTTAAAAGTCCCTTACCTATGCTGGGGGGAAACTTGAAATAACTAAAGACTCTGGGGTCATCAATGTTTGATTGTATTAGAATTATTTTGTGGCTATAATATGATTCAGTTCAAACAAATAAATCTGAACTGAGATATTATTTGCCTAAATTGTCCTCCAAGCACTTCAACTTGTAGAACGCTAACAGATTCAATCAATAAAACACTTTAAATGTCTTATAGTAATTGAACTTCTTTCTTAATTTTTGTTCTTTCTAATATACTAAAATTTAATACATTAATTTAAGTTGAATGCCACTTTTGCACAATGCGAAAATGCCAACATTGCATAATGTGTAAATGACCCAAACTAATTGTTTGCATAATTGCTGACTAAACATTTCAATGGACAAAAAATAAAATTATGCTTAACAATTGTTTGGGATGATTGAACTTCAAGTAAACAAAATAAAATAATGCCATGTCAACAATAAAGCTATATAAAACTGAACTTATGTAGTTCATTAACATTAAGTAAAATAATAAAAAATAAAATTAAAATAAATGTATGTTGATGTGAATGTCAACAATCTCTAAGTGAGATTTCTGAAATTGATGGTCACCCAAAATCTAGTGTTCAACCCGTTTTAAGAAATCATAAGAACAATAAAAGTGTAAAAAATAAACCCAGAAATAGACGTTCACCAAAAATTAATGCTCGAGTAAAACGAAACCCAAGAATAACTGCTGTTGATAAACCAAAGATATGGAAAAATCTTCGATAGCCAGTGTCCATCCAGAAACGGCTTTAGTTTGCTAAAAAGCATATAAATGCTGATGAAGACTTTTGGAAAAACGTCATCTTTAGTGATGAAAACAAGTTGAAAATATTTGGATGTGAAGCAAAACAAAAGGTTGGCGAAAAAGAACGAAGAGCTTCAACCTAAAAACTTGATACCCACAGTGAAGCACAGTGGTGGCTTCGATATGGTAGGGTTTGTATGTCGGTGCTTGGGGTAGGAAATTTAGTTTTTATTGAAGCAACTATAGATTGAAGTAACTATTGACGTATATGAACTTGCTTAAGGATAATTTTTAAAGCAATCAGTAAGCAAAATGGGTCTCTCTGGGAGCTAGTACTTCCAACAAGATAATGACATAAAACACATTGAACGAATTGTAAAGAAGTGGCTGTGATATAACGTTCCAAAACAACTTCATTCTCCACCCCAGTCGCCTGACTTAAATTTAATAATGTATGGTTCTTAAAAAAGTTGGTGTATTTAATATTATGTATATTTTTTTATAGAGTCACACGTTATTAAAAACGTATGATTTTGATTTTGTATAAAATCCATTTTAAGGGGTATATATACTTTTCTGCGCCACTGTATGTATAAGGAATTTTCGAAAATAAAACCCCCCAGGTGAAAATGATCATATATTACCATTTTTTCGTGGGTGATCCAACTGATACAATTTTTTATTGAAACATAAAGGTATTACGACTGTAAATGTCAGTTATATAAGGTCAGTTTGTGTACCCAGTAACAAAATTAGAGAGAACAAAACAAAATTTGCTCCCAAAAAGAAAAATATCCAAAAAAGTACGCAAACGGAAAATTGGTAAGAATTAGTAAGATAGTTAAAACAGCTCATTGTAAATACAAAACAACAAAAAAATTCAACAGGTCAATATGGAAAATATGAATAATAAACGGAAATTAAGAGTGTTCTCCAGGAACATTCCGGACTTCCATCTTACTTCTACCATCGTAAATAAGCTGATATATACTTATTTTTTTTTACTTTTATAAAAAAAATATTTAATGTGTTTGGACAAATTCTTTTTTTTTCAGTTATATTTTTTCAATCAGCTGTTTTTTTTTTCTTACAAATTCTAACTGGAAAAAATGTATACAGTAAAATGCAGTAAGTTCTCAAGCATCAAACTGTCACTTTACTATATATTTTTGCTCTGTCCTTACTGAGTATTTGTATAAACAAACACCTTCCCGTAAAAACTTTTATAAATTTGTACGAATTTGTACAAAGTTTTAAGTTCCCAAACACACTTATATAATTTGATTTGTAATTATTCATTGATTTTTGTCCGCATTTTATAGTTGCAACCTATCATATTTTTTTCATAATCAGAATTTTCTTAATCATACTGTGTTATCAAATAAAAAGTGGCAAATAATAAAATATTTACTATAATATTGGTAGCGACCATATTTATATACCAATAACTTGATTGTCAAACACATACCCAAATACAGAAATGGTTATGTTGCAACAAAGTTTTATCTCTGCGTGCACATACATTTTTTTGCTCCATTATCAATAGCCGAAATAATTTGTTGTTTTTTTAACACAGATAATGATACATGACAGCTCTTGTTTGTAATTTTTACGCGACTAAAAAAACTGATCAAAAGAAAGAACAAAAAATTTCATTGTTCAAAGTAACGCTAATACACGCAAAGAAAAAACATGGTTGGGAGAATCATATTCGAAGAGCATCATATATTTTTGGGTTTATGATTGTGCCAACCATAGTCGTACTATATTATAATTATCATATTATGATAATAAAATATCCATAATTTTACCATAATACTGACCCTACAGTTATATTATGATCCAAAAATTACCATATTATGATTCTAAATAAACATATTATGATGTTGAATTTATCATAATATGATTGCATGTAAACATAGTATGCTCAAAATGTTATTACATTATGGTCCCCATAACTATATTATGATTTCATAATATGATCCATAAAAAATCTTTATATAGAATATTAATTGATTATTGTAAATAATATTACATGTATGAGGAATTTTCGAAAGAAACCCTCAAAAAAAATCTTCTAAAGTATAAAAAAAAATAAACTGGATCTTAATAGGTCAATTGATGAAATGTTTTAATGCCACATGAAAGGTATTTTCTACCCATCTGATATTTGTCCAGTTTTAGAAAACAATTTGTGATTGTTTTTTAAGACATTTTGGTTTTTATGAAAACAAGACAATACCCGTATTATGACTGTAAATGTCAAAGTCATGTTTTATTTGATATATAATTATTTTTTGATTGTTGCCAGCATTTTATGGTTGCATAATTATCATATTTTTTTCATAGTCAGAATATTTATTACCACAGTATGGTTACAGCCAATCATGTTATAAAATAGAAAGTGGCAATCATAAAATAGTGAAATATTTACTATAATAATGATGGTAGCGACCATGTTGATGGTTAGACAACCAATAATATGGTTGTGACAACCATACCTGATTGCAGCAAGCACAATATAGTAGCAGTGATCATGTTGCAACTATGTTTTTTCTCTGCGTGTAGTATGTAGCCAATGATATTTTCGAACCGTTATTGTAGAGAATTTTGCTTGTGCATTACGAATTGTAAGACATTTTAAACGATTTATAAGAGGTCTTGAGTGGATCGTTTTTCAAAAAAATAAAAAATTACAAGGGGACCAAAGTGTATATAAATTGTAACGAATTCTCAACATTTTCGAATTATCGAGGTACGAATTGTAGCGATTCTTTTGTAATAATTCAAATTTAATTTAAATTTTTAATGTAGCTTATTTTTTTTATTCTAAATGATTTTAATTGTGGTTTCTTCATTTTAATAGTGAATTCTTAATTAGACACAGTTTTTCATAATATTTCTCCATTTAAAGTTACCCTGCAGGGAATGATAAGTAAGTTGACAAAGCGCAACTCGTCCCCCCTATGACAAGCCCATATTAAATTGACCTGTCCCTTTCATATAAAAGCCCATATTAAATTGACCTGTCCCTTTCATATAAAAGTCTGAGGACCAGTCCCTATCTCAATGTACTAGTCACGGAACGTGCACTGTGACATGTGCATTTCCTAGCGGGAACCGACAGCACAGGGGGTGGAACGTCCGCTTGAATTGCATACAAGTCTGGGTTTAAACTCCACACCAGGCATGATATTTTTTGAATGACCATGGCGATCTAAAATAGATTAAATATTGAAATTTTGTGTGGAAAGTTCCATTACAAAGCAAATAAAATAAAACAAGTAAAAAAGACTTAAATTCGGCTGTGCTGAATCTTTCAATACCCTCAACCAATGTCCTAAAAAAATGTTCTCACTGTTTTTGATACAAACAATTTAAAAAACTTTAGAAGTGAAATTATGGAGGTGAAAAACATTTTTTGAGGTGAAAAGCTTTTTTGGATGTTTTGGTTGGAAAAAACATTTTTTAATTTAAATATTTGAGGTGAATATAAAATATTAAATTCTAACCCTTTAAACATTTGGAAGATATATCGTCGAGAGGATACTACGACAATATCTTCTTTTTATCGTCATCAAAAAATTATCAAAGTAGTATTTTAAAAATATCTTCTTGTATCTCCTAGAAGATATTTCTGCGATATTAGAGAAATTTATTGCGGTAATATCATCTTTTTATATTCTGAAAGAAAAGCAAATAGTTTGTAATAATCGAACGTCATTTGAAATAAATTATAAAATTATTTCAAGCTAATTTTCAACACATTGCGGCAAAATTAAAAGCAAAAGTAAAAGAATTTACCATTGGACAACAAAACAAGAATATACATTTGAGCTTAGGTAAGTTAACATTGATTGCATAAATTAAAAAGTGCAATTAAGTTCAATAACTTGTTTTTGAGGAAAGCTGCAAAGGAAATACGATTTCATGGAGGGCTAGTATGGCTTCAAGGAAATAAAATAAGTAACACTTTATAATGTAATTAAGAAATTTTAATGTAAATATTTAGTTTAAAATAAAATTTTGACGGATTATACAAAAACTTTTGTTTATCTTCCCGGTGATTATTTGGCGATATCAGTTATTCGCCTTAACTATGATATTGCCGCAATATTGATAGTATTGCCAGTTTATCACGGGACACGTTTTCTAGCGAATGGGGTATTTTCCGCAATACGGAGACGATTGTTGCCGCAATAAAGTTTTCCTTCTAGGCAATATGATTGGGGATTTGCTTTCGTCATATTTACTGGGAAGGGACTGGTTAAAAAAAAAGAGAAAATATTTTACTTACCAGTCGCTTCATGAAATTGTACTAAAATACATCGCATTTGTATGAAAAATTTAGAGGTACCTTCACATCTTCACTGATAACTTTTTAACCGCTGGTCCGATTTTGCTCTTTTTTATTTGGTTTGGTTGCAGCAATTTTTTGGTTGTAGCAATCAAATGTATTTTTGGTCGACAAACAAACACATCAGTGGTTCAGTATGTACATTAATTCGTTTTTTAAAATTTTTGTATGGGAATATGCCTTAATGTTACGAAAATTGTATTTATTTTTATACAAAGTTACTGCATTCTTAAAAATATGAAATTCGATACCCACATTATTTATTTTCATACAGCGTTGCCGTTATATGGCAAAATATGGTTCTTCGGAAATTCAAATTTTTAGAAATTGTGTTTAAGGCAACGTAGATGTACTATAGAAATTAAGTTTAATATCCAAATATTGTATACGTTTCGTTAAAAAAGACGCTACCCTTCAAAAAACAAAGTGCATCGGAAACTCTAAATGCAAAATATAGACAATATGCGCAGTATGTCTAAGCTGAACAAAAACAATTTTCAAGTCATTCATTAAATGCTATAAAAACTACGGCTATTTTACTTTGGGACTCTTTTTCAGAATATACTGGATTTTCTCATGGGTACATCCAAAGGTTGATTTTTGCCGGACGGTGTGAAAAGCCAGTGTTAAATTCATAAATGAAAAACCCAAATTTAAGCAACTTCCTTTGCAACAGTTCTGGTGCTTTTATTTTTTAGCCTCATTTTTATTTTTTTGCTGGGGAGGTAAATATCAATTAATTTGATAACAACAGTATTTCTAAAGACATATCGATTTAAAGCTTAATGAAAATTAACATTAGTGCTAGTTCAACAGTTAAAACTAAAAGACTGAATTTTGGTGTAACCTAAAATCAAAGTAGTTCTTATAGAATTTACCCAGAGGTGTGTTTAAACATTTGAATATGCGAATTTTTCGAGAACTTGAAAAATTGATACTTAACAATGTTTAAAACAAATTAACCACTGAAATTAATAATGTTTTTATAATACGCACAGAAAATAAATTGTTTGGAGTTTTATCGGAACCACTAAAATTGTATCGTTATTGAAAACTTAATTGTAAGTACTTAAAATTATTAATAAGAATAGTTAAATTTAATTATAAACAGAAAATATATAAAATTAATCATCCAAAATATTGGTTTTTCTGATCAATATTGAAAATATTATTTTCTAGATTACCTTTAATACCAACAATTTATCGATGATTTTGTAATTTGAGCAAAATATTACCCGCAAAAATCTAATATTATTCAATAAATAATATTGTAGGTTATATGTAAGTCACTCCATCCAAAATATTAGTTTTTCCAATCAAATTGTTTATCTATATTAGTGCAATCTACCAATTTTGGTAATTACATATTATCAAATATTGAGATTAGCGACCAAAATTTGTATTATTATAATACAATTTTTAAATGAACTATGTATATACTTTTGCTTTTTATTAATACGAGTATACATTAGAGTGCACCTTGTTGTATACAATTAATAGCAAAACAGTCCATTTTCTATAATCCCGACTAAAAAAGTTTATATTTAATCTTATGTGGCTTCATCATATAATATATAATATATTGAAAAAAGTTAGTATGATTACCCGAGGAAAAAGGTTTAGACATAATCATATGTGCCCTTATTTAATAATATATTATCATATATAAATACATATGTCAGTATCATTACCAAATATAATTATATATTACATAATTTTTTTTAAATTACCTTATATTTTGTCATCTATGTCCACATCTAGTTATATATTAATCTTAATAAAATTATATATAACACTATATTTAATTATATATCGCTTACACGGGACCGTATATATTATTATATGACTTATATAGAACCCAATTTTTGGCCTATACAAAACCATATATATTTGTATTGGAAATGAAACAAAAAATAAAATACACGTATTTTTTGATTTTTTTATTTGAGGTAAGTGGTCAAAACCTATATTACTGTAGAACATGTTACAAAAGATGGAAGTTTCTAAAGCAATTCATGGTTTTTGTGTTGCATAAGGCCACCTCCAACACGCTTCGGAAACTTGCATCTTATTTTCTTATCGGACCATTGCGGCCAGATCCCAATCGGATCTTGATGGACTGCTTTTGGAGGTACATGCTGAGCAGGTCCATTGTGCTTGTTGACTTTAATCTCGCTCTGCAACGGACGCCGACTAGATAAATTACACATTTTTCAAATAAATATTTAGATTAGTCCTTAGAGTCTCAGAATTTTTCTTTTAGAAAAGGACCTTAGAATCTAAAAATTTTTCTACAAGAAAAAATCCTAAGTATTTTTTATGATGAAAAGTCCTCAAAATCTAAGAATTTTTTATTCAAAGAATAAAAGTTTTTTTTGAAGAATATATGAGTTTTTATCTAAGAAACAGTTTGCAGAATCTGAGAATTTTACTTTAAGGAAAAGTCCATAGAATTTAAAAATGTTTTTAATAGAAATATTTTTAAAAATCTAGTAGTTAGTTAACTGTACTTTATTATTTTTATTGTATTACAATGTCTCATAAAATATAATAAAAATTATTTTAACATACGAAACTGAAATTCAGAATTAAGACTGCATTTAAATTATGTGTCGAATATAAAGTATTTTTGAAAGCAATTTCGAAAAAAAAAATTTGCCGATCGTATTTTTCGTTATATTTTCGACATTTACAGTCGGATCTTAAAGCATGAAATATACATATTTTTGTTTCGAAGAGACCAATATTTTGTTCTAAGCGCCGAGGATATGAAGACAATTAAAAAAAAATTCAATAGTTCTGCTGGAATTATGAAATACTTCCGTAGCTTTTTTTCTCATAGAAGAGTGCTACATTAAGATTGTAGGAACTCAGATCTGGTGGGTAAATCTAGTATTTACTTGAGGTCAATGACCCTTAGAGAAAAGCATTGGTCCGTTCAAGACAAAAATATAGATATATCTCACTTTGAAATCCGACTGTTAAAAAAATAGAAAAATTTTCAAAAATACTTTAGATTCGAAGATGTATGTCAAACTTTTCTCTGGTACAGTCTAGTGTGTTGTAGAGAGTAGTGTGGAATATATAAATTTAGCAATATATTTTAATTAATAAAGAGAAACATAAGAAGTTTTATTTAAAAATTGAGTTCCAGGTCCCCAAATTTTTTTTTGCAAAATTCTTTCGGCCTGCAGGTGGCAAGAAACAGTCAAAGTAACATATATTTTCTATCGGTTAATCAATTGTATTTCAGAATAGGCAATTGTATTTCAGAAATAGTCAATTGTATTTCAGAAATAATCCATTGTATTTCAAAAATAGTCAATTGTATTTCAGAAATAGTCAATTGTATTTCATAAATTGTCAATTGTATTTCAGAAATAGTCAATTTAATTTCAGAAATAGTCAATTTTATTTCAGAAATAGTCAATAATATTTTCAGAAATAAAAAAACAGCACACCCTACGTTTTAGAGTTGTTATATTTAGTTTCCTTATTGCCTTGTAGTTTAATAATTTTTTTACTTACTTTTTTATAGTACTAAGAATCATTTAAAAATGCTTTATTTAATTTGATAAAGAGGTTTTATGAACAAAAATAGTAAGATTTTATTTGAAAAACCAAAATAATTCAATTCATGAAAAATTAATAAAAAAAAGAACATAGTATATGTTCTTATAATGTAGGGTGTACTATTTATGTGTAGAGTGTAGTTATCTTTCTTTTTTTTAGTAACATAAAAACAAAAAGCACATATAATATTTTTTTACGTTTTATTTAATTCTTCCTAAACATCTAGGACTGAGCGGGCTATTTTTACTGATTATAGTAACGCAAGGTTGGTAACTGAGACACTGTCTACTACGGTGGCAGTATTGTGATTTCAATGGGACGAGTTTTTATGTAATTTTCCAGAAAAAATGAAGTTGCCTCCACGAAAGAATGAAAAAAGTTATTAATTTTGAAATAAAATGTGCGGCTATAAAAAAAGTACTGATTATTTTTTCAAATTTCTATTTTTATTGGAAAGGTTGAACTTTGTCATTTAAGAATGGAATACAATATCATTCATATGACTACCACGACTGACTCGGCAGTCAAATCAAACCAATTTTCGATTGTTTCGGTTCGAATCACTTCAATGGCAACTTCCATTTCATGTTTCAACGCTTAAATTGTCTCTGGATGGTTTGCGTAACATTTATCCTTAATGGCTCCCCACAGAAAATAATCCAAAGGGCTCAATTTCGGCTGATTATTCGATTTTCAAGAACAGTGCGTAAAATATCGATGGTTGTGTTAGCTGTGTGACATGTGGCCCCGTTTTGTTGAAACCAACTGTTGTCTATGTCATTCTCTTGAATTTTTTTGGAAACAAATACTCGTTGAGCATGGCGCGGTAACGCACACCGTTGACGGTAACGACGGCTCCTTGCTCATTTTCGAAGAAAAAGAGTTATTATTACAGAGACCATTTAAAAAAACATTAGGTTTACAAAACTTATTGTTGTTGCTTTTGATTTAAATCAAAAAATTTTAGGTTGCAAGAACAATCTTATCTGAAATTAGATTTGAGATAAATATCGAAGATCACATATGTTGATACTTTGTTTTCTCCCTTTATAGCAGATGCTGTGGACTAAAAGTTCTTGCATTGGATTAATTTTATTAAAGGATTTTAAAAGAATGCAATTATTAATTGTATTTTTTATGATATGATTTAAATTAGATTAGATGTTTAAATACACTGTCCAAAAAATTAAGACTTTTTGAATGGAACAGAATAGCGACCCCATAATTCAGAAAGGGTATGTTGAGTAGATCATTTTTGTAGAACAAGCTTATGGTCCAGCACGTCGGAGTATTTTTTAACAGTGGGTCAAAGTTTTCATTTTTCGGTCAAGGGAGCATTATACTATATGAAAAAAAAAATGCTGTAAGTTAATGTCTGAGAGAATTCTTATGGTCAGAGTTGTATTGTGGAATTGTATGAGGATTATTTTTATGGAAGATCTTAACCCTCTAACTGGTCTCTTTATGGGTCAATATGACCTTTTTTTCGAGAAAATCAAAAAATATCCTTTAAAAAAGGATATTTAAGGATTAAAATATACTACGAAACTATTTGCCGGAAAATTTCAGTGGGGAACCAATGTTGTAAATAAAGCTCTTTACGCTTAATTAGTAAAATTATACACCAACATATACAAAACAGGTAAAAACGGCGTCAAGTTCGGCCGGGCCAAACACTGAGGTCTCGCGTCTAGTCAGCTGTGACTTACAAATCGGGTGTGATATTTATTAAAATTAATAATAAAAAAAAAAAGAAAAAATTCAAGCATAATTGAGCTACTAAGCAGTACATATCGGGTGTGATTTTTACTTAAATCAATATAAAAAAAGAAAAATTAAAGCTTAAATAAGCATGGCGGATTCTGTTTGCAAATTAAGAGATTGGTTTTGTTTTATTTGTGGACATTTTACGCACCATCAAAGCAGAAGAAAGATATTCCCTACAATTGGAGAACCATATTTTCTTTTCTTTGGAATACGATTTTTATCTGAAGCTTGGATACCAAAAACCGTATGTACAACTTGCGAAAGTGGTCTTTTGACCTGGTACAAATGCGGTACTAAGGCGCTGCCATTTTCTGCGCCTATTACATGGATTGAACCTGAAGATCACAAATCAGATACATGCTATTTCTGCGTAAATTACAAATTTGGTAGAAGCCAAAGGCACTACGCGATAATGACATACGAAGCAACAAATAATGTCATTTTACCAGAAGTGCGCTGTGAAGGTGTTCCGGTGCCTCAACCGCCTACACATACATTTTCGGCCAATATGACAGTCGCCAATACAGAAATAATAGCGGCGGTTGAAAACATATCAGATATAAGTTACTTGCCTCTTGATGGTTTAAACATATGTCCTAATTTGATAGACCAAGCTTATTTTGAAGATCTTGTAAGAGATTTAGGACTAACAAAAGAGAAAGCTGAAATATTGTGTTCCAGATTGAAAAACAGGAATTTGATAAAAGCCGATGTAAAAGTTACATTTCCAAGAAAAAGACACGCCGACCTGGAAAGTTATTTTAAAAAATCAGAAGAACTTGTATACTGTTGCAGTATTGAAGAGGTTCTAAAATATCTAAAGCTTCCACTGGACTCTTCCGCTTGGCGACTATTTATAGATAGTTTAAAACACAGCTTAAAAGCAGTTTTACTGCACAATGGAAATCAGCATCCATCAATACCGGTTGCGTATTCCACAAAAAAGGAGGAAACATACGCAAATATTTCAAATCTCTTAATTAAAATTGAATACTATAAATGTTAATGGGAAGTATGCGCAGACTTCAAAATGATTGCAATATTGACTGGAATGCATACAGGATACACAAAATATATATGCTTTCTTTGTAAATGGGATTCACGTGCTACCAGCAGCCCTTATCATATTAAATATTTCGAGGAACGTAAAGAAAATATTATTGGTGACTTAAATGTAATCCATGAATCCCTTGTCCCAAAAGATAAGGTCATGCTCCCACCGCTGAATATTAAGTTGGACGTGGTGAAACATTTTATTAAAAGCTTAAATACACAAGGAAATGCTTTCAAACGCATTCAAACAATTTTCCCCAGATTATCTGCAGCAAAATTAAAAGAAGGTAAAATATCATTTAATGTAAATTACCTTTTCTAGGAATGCTCGTTGGACCCGATATAAGAAAATTATAACAAGATGAAGAATTTTATGGTCATCTGTCGGATATGCAAAAGACAGCATTTGACTTTATGCAGCTGGTTATATCAGAATTCCTTGGAAACTCAAAAGCACAAAACTATGCAGAAAATATTGAAAGCATGCTAATCGGTTTTAACAATATTGGCGTTAAGATGTCACTAAAGCTGCACTCTCATCTCAATTTTTTTTAAAGAAAACCTTGGAGCGGTTTCAGATGAACACGGTGAAAGGTTTCATCAGGATATAAAGGTATTGGAAGAAAGATTCAAAGGGAAATCCCAAAGTGTAATGCTTGCTGAATACGTATGGGGCTTGTACAGAAATTTTGACCCATCGGAACATTCACGTCAAGCTAAATACAGGAAAGCATATTAAGTTTAATCTTTAATCCATTGTCATACTACTGCTATTTCCCAATTCCCTTTTACTCGAAAATTTGAAGCAAAAAAATAAATATGTACTTACTATAATAAACCACTATTAAAACAAAATTATAATTTTTTTATAGAAGTTGGCGTGTAATTTTGCCAATTAATCGTAAAGAGCTTTATTTACAACAATGGTGTCTTTGGTGACCCCCACTGAAATTTTCCGGCAAACATTTTTCTTGGAATATTTTAATCCTTAAATGTCCTTTTTTAAAGGATATTTTTTGATTTTCTCGAAAAAAGGGTCAAATTGACCCATAAAGAGACCAGTTAGAGGGTTAAGATCTTCCACAAAAATAATCCTCATACAATTCGACAATACAACTCTGACCATAAGAATTCTCTCAGACATTAACTTACAGCATTTTTTTCATATAGTATAATGCTCCCTTCGACCGAAAAATGAAAACTTTGACCCACTGTAAAAAAATACTACGACGTGCTGGACCATAAGTTTGTTCTACAAAAATGATCTACTCAACATACCCTTTCAGAATTATAGGGTCGCTATTCTGTTCCAAAAATGCTGTTGGACAGTGATATTATTTCTTTTGTCTGTTTTATTTTTCAATTCCTATTAACTTTTTTTAATATTAAAATAGTTCGTGAATCCAAAAAGAATAAGATTTTTCTTCTGTGATCTAATACGGATACTTATTTTACAATTGAGTATCGAAATATTACTAAAAATTCTTAAGAAAACTCGTACAACTTTATTTTGATATAAAATCATAGGAAAATGTATAGTTTTTAAATTGAAAGCAAAAGCAGTTACTTGCGCGGCCCCACAGGGCCTAAAAACTGGTACGCGTAGTAACACATAAATGTGTGTACTCAAATGAAAGGAAAAATTTTTAATTTTTGGATAAATAGTCCCAAAGGGGTCTTTTATGGATCTAGAGGGAGCCACATACCATTGATCGTGAAACAAAATGCATATTTGAGATCATGAGGAAATTTCCTTTTATTTGAGTACCTACACTTATATGTTACTACGCGTACCAATTTTTGGGCCCTGGGGGTCTCACAAGCCCCGATCCCAAAAATGAAAGATAGAAAAAAATTTTTTTTTTATTCCAGAGGGGTCAATTTTGTTTTCTTTTTTTTTAGCAACGCCCGACAAAGTACATTTTTGCCAGTGCTTCATTCAATCATTGTCTATGCTATTGGCGTTGAAATGCAAAGTTTGACGAATTCTTCATATTTGTTTAACGTAATGGTTTTCGGTATAAGAGGTGTTTCAAGCATTGGACCCCAGTGGTTGGTAAGTCTAGGTAATTGGATGAGATATATTTGATATGCCACACCTGCAAATTGCCTGACATCATCTTCATTTAGCCGAAAAGGCTATTAGGATCTTTCTGCACTTGATATAAGTTAGTCTCCTCAGAATGTTTCTTGATTAGTTTATTTGGAAATAGATAGAAGAAAAACTGTTCGGGAGTACATAGCTCAAGAAGGTCAGGATACAGCGTCTTATTTCCCATAAACATGGGGTGCTCTGCATTCAACTCAAGATTATTCTTTTTCCAGCGAAAATTCAGTTTAGCTGGCTTTTCCTTGGTATCTTTTCTTAGGTTGGAAGGTTGAACAGTGATTTCGTATAGCGGTGCAATTTAAGTGCTAGAGCAAGGACTTTCTTCAATGTTTTCTAAAGCTTCTATTATGTAATCCACTTCAATATCTATATCTAAAGCCTCATCATCGAAAGAGGCTTCCATGTTGATCATTTAGAGCAGCAATCATTTTTCGTCACTAAGGCTCCGCTTACAAGAAACATAAAAACAAGCAACAATCAGCATAACTGGTGTCAAATAAAATTTCACCCCTTTCGCATGATGATAAAATGAATTGAATGAAATTTGAATCAATTCAAATGAATTGGAAATGTATTGAACATTTATTTATCTAATTCATTTGAATTAATTCAAAATAAATTAAATTCAAATGAATTGAAATTCCTCTTGCCAAATTGTACAACAATTATAACATATATATATTAGGGCGGGTCAAATTGTATGAAACGATTTTTTTTGATGAAGCGTATAGCAAAAACGTAATCTATAGGTGATTCTGAGAAATTTTGCTCAAGAGAACATAGCTCTAAGTCGGATTTGGAGCCCCCCAAAATTTGAAAATATAAATTTTTCCATATAAACATAGAACAATTTAATTAAATTCGTCATAAAATCGGATAGAATTATAGTATATTTCTCAATCTGGGCTTGTTTGAAAGGTATTTTTATCACCTTTCAGAATCTGTATTAATACCTGGCAGCATTGATTAATTGAACAACTTTGTAACACTGAATAATGACGTTACAAAATAATGACGTTTACCAACACTAAACGTTGCCAAGCTTGCTTTTCCTTCTTCCTTAATCGTTCATCGTGCAATGCGCACGCAGTTTGCCAAAATACTTAAATAAAAACTCGGTTATAACAATACCAATATTTTTTTTTTATTTTTAAATTTAGTGTGACACAATATCAAAGTTATTATGGATAATCAAGAACCATCAACATCGTCTGCGGTGTCTTCGGAAATGGAAGCAACAACATCAACAAGTTTTGACTCTAGATTCACTAACATGCCTCATCAAGATATTGTTGTTTTTGGCTTATCAAGTGATTTAAATGATCTTAGTTTGCTTACTAAATGTGTCATTTTAAAATATTATTTTTTTTTAAGTGATCGTGCTAAATTTGAAAACAAAATGTTCTCGTACAAAACTTTTACTCCTCACGTAACAGATAAATTGATCCAAATTTGGTGTAAATTAAATATTGAAATAGAATAGAATAGAAAGAGTGTTTTAAAAAAATTAACTGGTTTACTTGATAAATACCAGAAACATGTACAACATAGAAACAAAAGAGATGAATTCAAAGCATTTGTTGATTCAATAAACGAATTATTTTATATTGGCAAATGTAATTGCAAATTAAAAACAACAGAATGCTCGTGTAGATTGATTCCAGAACATCTAAAAGAATTTATGATGGATAAGCATAATGATAGAAAATTCACAATACCTGAATATACGGAAGACGTTGAAGAAGTAGCTACAACAATACCAACACTTACAACTGGTACCGATGATCCAAATTACGAACCACCTGAAAACCACATAGATGACGATGAAAATGAAGCAACAACAGAAGTTCCAGAAGCAACTGTTCAAATGAGACGTCATTATACTCAAAGATACGATGCCTTAAATGTTGCTATAATGTGTGATAGATTCGGTGTTTCAGATAGAGTCGCTTCATGCTTAGCAACAGCTTTATTCGAAGATATAAATTTTAGAGATGTTCATGGTAATCTTGTTATTATGGATAAATCAAAAGTGGCTAGAGAAAAAGTTAAATCTAGAGATGCAGTGCTTCGTACACGACAAACAAATTCTTCCATAACTGCATTCTCTTTCGATGGTAGAAAAGATGACTCATTAACTACAGTGAAAATTAATGACAAATTTCATACCACTATGGTAAAAGAACCGCATTTAGTTGTTCTGACAGAGCCCTATAATGAGTTACTTGGATATGTGAATTTGGGTAGTCAAGAAGATGCAAAAACCAAACACAGATAACTGGAAAGTTATTCAAAGCTATTCAAGAATGTGAGAAATTGCAGGTATGTAACACTTTATTTTATTTACTATCATCATTTATTATCAGTATTTATTGTCATTATTTTACTTTTTCGATTGGAATAAAGTTAAAATAAAATAATTGCATTTTAATTGATCTAAACATTTCATTTTTCAGGTAGTAGCTGATTTTGATCCAATACCACTGGAGAATATGCCTGCAATTATGGATCATGAACTTGAGCTCAAACTATCAACAGATGTTAAATATTTATATCAAATAGCTAAAGCAATTTCGAATGGTATTGTTCCAGTTGATTTAGCTAACATTAAACCAGGACCAATTGCACATTCTCATTGGATAACCAAAGCAAGTAGATTATAGGTAACAAAAAACTTTGGCAGTTTATATTATTACAGTTTATGTGCCAATGTACTTCAATGTGAAGTTTTATAACTCTGTTGTGTACGGCAGTGCACTTTTATTAAAATTTATACGTTGGACTTTCGTAATATTGTAGATGGTGTAATTCAAAACAACTCATATTACGCACATCCAGAAAATATCTTATTAACAATGTTATTTGATGATCGAAAACCAATACGTGATAGAGCTATCAAAAAGATTTTACACTATCGAGAAATATTGTACGATCCAACTAAACTCAGAGTTTACAAAAAATATATCTTAAATTTCGATGCTACCGATTATGTCAATATTTGAACCAGCATTTACTCGACAGATTCCATATGATCACTTGGTAGAATACTTAGATTTCGATGAACCACCAGAAAGACATGTACAATTATTAACGAGTGTTTCAAAACGAGTTATAGAAAAGAATCGTGAAGGAGTTATGGCAGTGACATTAGAAAATCGTAAGAAAACTCCTCGAATGGAAAGTAAAAAGGACCTTAAAAAATAATATTAACACGTTAAAACAAAAACAAAATCTCTAAAAAAGTCTAAGAAAATTCAGAATTTATTAGTTAAAAGTTTATTTTAGGCTATTTTTCGAAAAAAAATTCCTAATATCTCTACTAAAAATAAAAAAAAGGTGATAAAAATACCTTTCAAACAAACCCAGATTCAGAAATCTCCTATAATTCTATCCGATTTTATGACGAATTTAATTAAATTATTCTATGTGTATATGGAAAAATTTCTATTTTGAAATTTTGGGGGGCTCCAAATCCGACTTAGAGCTATGGTCGCTTGAGCAAAATTTCTCAGAATCGCCTATAGATTACGTTTTTGCTATCCCCTTTATCAAAAAAAAAAAAATAACTCGCCCTAATGAAATTTGAATCAATTCAAATGAATTGGAAAGGAATTGTACATTAATTTTTCTAATTCATTTGAATTAATTCAAAATAAATTAAATTCAAATGAATTGAAATTCATCTTGCCAAATTGTACAACAAGTATGTATATATATATATGAATATATATATATATATATATATATATATATATATATATATATGCATTGCCCATACTTTGAAGACATCTGTATATACAGCCAAAAAAGTCCCTATAAAATGCGCTGTGTCCAGTAAAATGTCTTCAGAGTAAACACTAGAATAATGAAAAGTTTAAGGACAGTCCCCAAAGTAACAAAATGTCTTCATAGTAACTTGTGGAACGAAAACCCGTCCCCGCAATACAGATGTCTTCAAAGTATGTGAAATATATATATATATATATATATATATATATATATATATATATATATATATATATATATATATATATATGCATTTCTCATACTTTGAAGACATCTGTATATACAGGCACAAAAGTAATATGAGCTGTATCCAGTAAAATGTCTTTAGTTTATACAGTGGATTAATAAAAAGTTTGAGGACGGTCTCCAAAGTAACAAAATGTCTTCATAGTAACTTGTGGAACGAAAAACCGTCCCCGCATCATGCACTGTGCACACATATATATATATATATATATATATATATATATATATATATATATATATATATATGTGCACAGCACATGTTGTGGGGACGGGTTTTCGTTCCACAAGTTACTATGAAGACATTTTGTTACTTTGGGGACTGTCCTTAAACTTTTCGTTATTCTAGTGTTTACTCTGAAGACATTTTACTGGACACAGCGCATTTTATAGGGACTTTTTTGGCTGTATATACAGATGTCTTCAAAGTATGGGCAATGAATATATATATATATATATATATATATATATTATATATATATATATATTCATTGCAATTAATATATATATATGTGCACGGCGCATGTTGCGGGGACGGGTTTTCGTTCCACAAGATACTACGAAGACATTTTGTTACTTTGAGGACCGTCCTCAAACTTCTCATTTATCTTCTGTATACACTGAAGACATTTTACTGGATACAGAGCATATTATAGGGACGTTTTTGGCTGTATATACAGATGTCTTCAAAGAATGCGAAATGAATATATATATATATATATATATATATATATATATATATATATATATATATATATATATATATATATATATATATATATATATATTCATTGCCCATACTTTGAAGACATCTGTATATACAGCCAGAAAAGTCCCTATTATATGCGCTGTATCCAGAAAAATGTCTTCAGTGTAAACAGTAGAATAACGAAAACGGTCCTCAAAGTAACAAAATGTCTTCATAGTAACTTGTGGAACGAAAACCCGTCCCCGCAATATGTGCTGTGCACATATATATATATATATATATATATATATATATATATAGCTCATATTGCGGGGACGGTTTTTCGTTCCACAAGTTACTATAAAGACATTATGTTACTTTGAGGACCGTCCTTAAACTTTTAATTAATCTACTGTATACACTTAAGACAGTTTACTGGATACAGCCCATATTATGGGGCCTTTTTTGGCTGTATATACATATCTCTTCAAAGTATGTGCAATGCATATCTATATATGTGCACAGCACATGTTCCGGGGACGGGTTTTCGTTCCACAAGTTACTATGAAGACATTTTGTTACTTTGGGGACTGTCCTTAAACTTTTTGTTATTCTACTGTTTACACTGAGGACATTTTACTGGATTCAGCGCATATTATAGGGACTTTTTTGCCTGTATATACAGATGTCTTCAAAGTATGCGCAATGAATATATATATATATATATATATATATATATATATATATATATATATGTGCACAGCACATGTTGCGGGGACGGGTTTTCGTTCCACAAGGTACTATGAAGACATTTTGTTACTTTGGGGACTGTCCTTAAACTTTTCATTATTTTAGTGTGTACTCTGAAGACATTTTACTGGACACAGCGCATTTTATAGGGACTTTTTTTGGCTGTATATACAGATGTCTTCAAAGTATGGGCAATGCATAAATATATATATATATATATATATATATATTCATTTCGCATACTTTGAAGACATCTGTATATACAGCCAAAAAAGTCCCTATAATATGCGCCGTATCCAGTAAAATGTCTTCAGTGTAAACAGTAGAATAATTAAAAGTTTGAGGACGGTCCCCAAAGTACCAAAATGTCTTCATAGTAACTTGTGGAACGAAAACCCGTCCCCGCAACATGCGCAGTGCACATATATATATATATATATATATATACTTTGAGGACCGTCCTTAAACTTTTAATTAATCTACTGTATACACTTAAGACAGTTTACTGGATACAGCCCATATTATGGGGCCTTTTTTGGCTGTATATACATATCTCTTCAAAGTATGTGCAATGCATATCTATATATATATATATGTGCACAGCACATGTTCCGGGGACGGGCTTTCGTTCCACAAGTTACTATGAAGACATTTTGTTACTTTGGGGACTGTCCTTAAACTTTTCGTTATTCTAGTGTTTACTCTGAAGACATTTTACTGGACACAGCGCATTTTATAGGGACTTTTTTGGCTGTATATACAGATGTCTTCAAAGTATGGGCAATGAATATATATATATATATATGTCTTCAAAGTATGCATAATGAATATAGATATATATATATATATATATATATATATATATATATATATATATGTGCATAGCGCATGTTGCGGGGACCAGTTTTCGTTCCACAAGTTACTATGAAGACATTTTGTTACTTTGGGGACTGTCCACAAACTTTTCATTATTCTACTGTTTACACTGAAGACATTTTACTGGATACAGCGCATATTACAGGGACTTTTTTGGCTGTATATATAGATGTCTTCAAAGTATGTGAAATGCATATATATATATATATATATATATATATAATACCGTTACTGACTCACTCATTTAATATCGCCCAGCCCAAGGAGCAAGAGGTAGGAGGCTGAAATTTGCTATGTAAGTTCCGGCGTAGACATCCGCTAAGACGGCGATTTTTGAAATACCTTCGATGAGGTGCAAAAAGGGGGAAAAACTCTATTTTCACGACCTGCACATACCCCTTTTGCTAGAAATTTGAAATATGCCTTCCTGGGAGTATGTGCTAACTCCTTGATGACGTATATTTTAGAATTGTGGCCAGTGGCACTGTAAAAATGAGGGTTTAAAGGGCAAACAGTCTCCCCCTTTGCGGCCTGCCGAAACCGTTGGACCTAGGAAGTTAAAATTTCGTTTTCAGGCTCCTTCTCCAGTGTAGATAACAGCAAACACGTGATTTTTGAAAAATCCAACGGGGAGGGACATAAAAGGGTAAAATTCTCCCCCTTGACGGCGTGCCGAAACCGTTGGAAATGGGAAGTTGATATTTGGTATGCAGGCGCCTTCTCCAGTGTAGATAACAGAAAGGACGTGATTTTTGAAAAATCATACGGGGAGGGTCAGAAAAGGGTCAAATTCTCTCTCTCGACGGCCTTACAAAAAAGTTAGACCTAGAAGGTTGAAATTGTGTATATTGGTTCCACCTGAGGTGTAAACATCTACCCAGGTAGAATTTTTGTAAATTCAAATTGGGAGGTGCAATAAGGGGAAAAGTCTCCTCCCGAACGGCCTGCCCAAGCCGCTGAAACTTGAAAGTTAAAATTTGGTGTGCAGATTTCTTCTTCAGTGTAGATAACAGATAAGACGTGACTTTTGGAAAATCTAACGCGGAGGGGCAAAAAATCGAAAATTCTTCCCCTTGAGTTTGGAAGTGATTTCATCATTTATTTGAAATTGTTTCGTTTTTTGTATTTATTGTTTTGTTTTTTAATCTACAAATTGTATGTAAGCATAGCTGTAGACACTTTTTGTGTGAATGTGTTTGTGCATGCATTTGTGTTTATGAAGTTCTTGTAATTTGAATTGAAATAATTTTGTATATACTATATTATTCCTTAAAATCGAGTTCAAGATCCTTTTATAAAAAATAATAATAATGATTATTTATTATTTCTTTCTTTCCAATATTTCGTCACCACATTGGGTGACTTCTTCAGGGAATTTATATAATGTTTTCAACAATAAAATATATTTTGTATATATATACAACCAATTTAAATAAAAAAACAAATTGAAATTTTTTTAATATTTTTTTTGAAATAGACAACAAACAAAATTTAAATTTGTGATAACTGTAACGGACACAAATAAACCACAAATTTCCGTTTAGTGGGTAATTTTTCATTAAATTTCAAACAAATGAAAAAAATAAATGAAACTGAAAAAAATCGGTAAATAATAGTAAATCATTTCGAATAAATGTATAAAAAAGTTAATATAGATATTTCTTTGAAAGCAAATGTATGTTCCTTTATTTTTAAATGGAACGGAAAACTTTTTTATTAAACTACAAACAGTAAACTACGTAATATTCTGAGTGTAATTTTGACTACAATATAGGAGTTTTAATTAATTACATGAAATTATTTTTGGCGATAAAAAATCTTGGCATGTCTTATATCTAAGGACCCGTAACAAATCTTCGTTATAATAGTTCAGTATGTTTTGCCTCTTTGTTCTCTGCGATTCTCATGTTCTTTATTTCCCCATATATTTAAAATGTACGGAATGTGAATAAAGCAAAGAATTTTATTAATAATAGAATTTTTTCAACCGATATGCGTTTACAGAATATGATTTTTATGCCCATATTCTGTATTTACTTTTTTCATTATGTTATTATTTTTAAACTAAAACATTAACATTCTAATTTCATATTCTGTAGCATTCGTGACTACATACAATTATTTATTATGTTACATAAAAGAAATTTGTATATTTAAGCTTAAAGCAGTTTTATGTTTTTGAAATCTGGTAATATAAAATATATTAAATTTTTCTAATGACATAAAAATATAAATTTTTTGTTGAATTGTTATTATTCTTTCTTTTACATTTTTTGAAATTATAAGACACAATTTTATATTTTATCGTGAAAATGGAATAGAACATTGTCATTATAGCCAAAAAATAATAGTGAAGTTATATAAACTACTGAAAGAAAATGCATCGTAGCAGCTATAAACACAGTTTTTTTAAAGTAAAAAAAAAAAACGTTGGCAAATTTACATACGATGGTTTCTGAATTCTTGACATGAATACTTATATATAAATTAATTTTTATTTAAATCCTATCCAATCTAAAATATAATAAGTAAATGCTCTATTTTTCATTATACTATCATAATAAAAAACAAAGATATTATAAAAACATTAAAATTGTTTACCTTGTCACGCCCAATTTATTTATCGTCAATTTTGGCAGGTAATTTCGTGCAACAACTCCTTGAAGAAAAAGTGCTGTGATATTAAAATATTTAAAACATTTTTTTATAGAAAAGTTTTTAAATTTGGTTGTTTAATGTAAGTTAATGCTAAAACAATTTTGAAAAATGCTTAATCTGGAACTGAAAATGCCTTAATGGCACACAGCTTTGTTCGCTTTGAGAAAAAAGTGCCAAAACAGGGCAACCTAGTCGAGATAATGCTTTTACCTGTGTTCTTCAAACACGGCTTTTAACATATTGTTGATAACAGCAAAACACAAATACTTTAGATTCATATTAGCGAATCTTAATCAACCTACAAATATGTAAATTTCCAGCCTGTAAATATTTTTGGAAAGCATTTGATATCATTTTACGTTGTCAGAATAAGATTCCGTTAATATTTAAATAAAAATCATATAAAATCGCTCCCTCATACGAACATGATAATATTCAACGGTACTGACTAATCAATCAATAGCTTGATCGATTTACCTAACTTCACACAAATAAAGGTTATTTTATGATATGTGTGTGTGATTTTACCACTCTGTAAAACAGGTTATATTGAGTTTGTGCTAAGCTTTGTAACTACAAAATATAATAGCAGTAGTCCTACTTTATATTATACCGATTGACATAGAATCAGTTTCTGAGGCGATTAAGCGTGTGCGTCCATGTAAAATGAACGATCTTTGTAATCAAACTTCAGGTTACAATATTGCTATAAATAATTGTTAAAATCGATCCATTTTTTAACCCCGTCGCGATAGAAAGATCACATCTCAACTTAAATGTATTGAGCTTAAATAATTACCAAACCAAAACGATGTTAAGCGATTTTTTACACGAGACCTATATAATTTCCTGAACCAGATAGTGTTCATTCCAGAAAAATAACATGACCAACTTTGACTTAGTTTCTCACGGTTTCTTAAAACGTCGAAAAGTTCGAAAAAATATAAAAGATTAATTTCTCTCTTTCCAGTTCTCGGTATAAAAATGTGGAATGAATCATACTGATTTGGATATTATAACTCTAGTAAGTCAAAAGTTTGAAGTGTAAAAAAAGAAAAATAGTATATAGAAATATTTTATAAAATTATACATTCTTATTATTACACCGACCGTCACAAGTCTGCACCCCTGATCATATCTAGTATAGATACGCAGCAAAAGCATGGTAATGACAGTTCGTTACTGTGTAGATTACCATGTAATGATAGGTCGTTACTTTTTGCATTCCTTTAAAAAAATAATGACCTTCTGATAATGGGTGAAAGAAATTCTTATATGTACACGCAAAATAATGATTAACTAGAAGTTTTTTTTGAAAAACTTTACAACAAAATAGAAAATTATTTGCAGTACACTCACCAAAAAAAGTCTGTAATGGCAACTGAAAATTTTGCTTTTATTACGGGAAATTCTGCTAATTTGAGCCCAGCGGTATTTTTGCTAATCTTAGCAACACATGTCTGCTGACGTGTAGTACAATGAAATTAGTAGAAAAATTAGTAGCCGCTACTAAATTTTAGTAGACTTTTTGTAAAGTGGAATTTAAAATCTGTTTGCTAAAATCAGCAAAAAAAATTACTAAATATTATTGATATTAGTTAAAAGTTTTAAATTTATTTTTCGTATAGAGCATCAAAAATTTTGATATATTTTTTAAAAAATATTTTATACAAAATAAAAAAAAATCAAAGGCTTAAAAATCTTAAAAATTGTTGAAATATAAACGAATTAATCATTTTGTTTTAATTTGGTAATTTCTGTTTTGAAAAATATATTGGTCATTTTTTTTTACTTTTAAGGTTAAATTTTAATTGTTGTTAGGGCGGATTTTTAGAACTAAAAAACCTTTTTAGTGCTATTTTAAGTGGATGTCCTCTTTTTAGACATGAGTCGGTATCTTCACTTCCGATCCCTTTTTTAATCTATGTAACATTTTAAGGCAATTTAAATTTGAAGATGTAAGTTTTAATTAGAAATAAAACTTCCTTCAATATCCACTTTTTTAAAATTAGTAATATTTTTTGCTAATTTTAGCAAGCCGTTTTTCAAGATTTGTAAAATGATTTCTGAAATTAGCAACATAAATTTGAAAATATTCTGTAATTTGTAAAATGTAATTAGCAAAAAGATTTGCTTAATAATAATTTTTTAGTTTGGTGAAGCCATATACTTCAAGTGGATCAGTAATATATATGGTTGCGACAACAGAATAGTTCGGTTGCTGCCACCAAACTTTTAAGTTGCCAAGAAATTCGGTTCCCAGGTGAAAATGTTCATATATGTTAATATATCGTCATATATGGTTTCATGTATGAGTATATATGGTTTCATGTATAAGCATATATGAACATATATGTCATATATGTAAACATATATGGGCAAATACATTCAAAGAAAAAGTTCATATATGATAAAATATATTGGCAATATATGATAATATATTGCATATATTTGTCTATATATTGGTTCATATATGCAATATATGTTTAAATATCAATACATATATTATTCCATATATAGGTAATATGTTTTATTTTATATCAGATATGGCTATATTTTAAGGCAACGTTTTTTTTTCAATTTAAACCCTTGTTCCACCGAATTAAGATCCAGTTTAAATTCTTTAGCGAAAATTGGAGTGAACATAAGACTTTTAGTAATTTTTATCCTACGTAACCAAAAATAAAACTTTGAAAGCCCAAATGGCAAAGAATGAATGTTTTAATGTCAAAGCAAAAAGAGCCGATGGTGGTGAGCATACGCAACAATCAACTTGGTACTTTTATCACCATTAGTTTTATTTTTTTTAGAGTTTTCTATAGAATATGGCCAAAAAATTGGATGTGCAAAACGGAATACCTACAATATCAAGAGGCCGAAGCCGAAGGCGAGTTTAAGCGGCTCCAAAAACACCACGACCGATAAATAAAAAATGTGTTTTTGTTAATTATAATTAATAATAAATATAGTTAATAATAATGTATGGTTGTGTACACTGATTTGAAAAAAGTTGTGTGACATATTTTCAGTTGTAGTACAAAATTTTAAAAAAAGAAATATGTTTTATAATAATTTTGGTCACCACCACCACGAAAACACCACCAACATTAAAAGTCAATTGTTTAAATATCAATTCGACTTAAGTGTCAAAAAAAAAACATAAAAATAATTCATAATAAAAATTCTGGAAACAAAATACAAACAGAAATTAAAAAAAATACAAAAGAATTGTCGCATTTATAGATACTAACATATAAGTGCGATATTGTATACCGTGTAGTGCAGTTGACGAAAAACAAATTAAAGGTAATTTAAAAAAAGATAATCTGTTAATTTATTTTTTTTAACCAAATATCAATTTTCAATGTAGAAGATGACTTTTAACACTGGTAACAAATAAATATGAATGCAAAAGCATTCTCTTCGCTTGACGAAATTGGAAAATAGCGAATAACTAATAAAGGGTGTCCCAAGAAGAACGCAATTTTTAAATCTGGCAACATTCGAAGTGTCATTGTTTGACATTTGAACAATTGTTATTGTTTGCTAGTAGAAGGTACGAGGTTAGTAAAAATGAACCGCTACACGAATGAACAACGCATTCTCATTGTGAAATTGTTTTACCAAAATGGTGAAAGTTTTGCGGCTACAATTCGCAAATTGCGATCAATTTGGGGTCACAATAATGCTCCAAAAGAGTCAACTGTAACGAGATTAATGGATAAATTTGCCGAAACTGGGTCTGTTAGTGATGTAAAGACAACAACGCGCCATCGACCAGGTCGATCGACCGAAAATGTCGCAGCTGTACGTGATGATGTCGCTCAAACTCCATCCACCTCAATTCGACACCGAGCTCAGCAAATTGGTGTCTCCAAATCCACTTTGCAGCGAATTTTGACGAAAGATTTGCATCTTCATGCATACAAAGTTCAATTGACTCAGGAACTGAAGCCAGCTGACCATGGACAGCGAAGGGAGTTCGTTAATTGGGTATTGGAGAGACAACATGAAAATGCTGATTTTGCCGATAAAATCATCTTCAGTGACGAGGCCCATTTTCATCTTGATGGCTTCGTTAGTAGGCAGAATTGTCGCATTTGGGGTGAGGAAAATCCTCGAGTGATTCACGAGAAGCAAATGCATCCTCAACGTGTCACTGTGTAGTGTGGTTTTTGGGCTGGAGGAATCATTGGACCTTTTTTTTATGAAAATGAGGCATGTCAAGCGCAAACAGTCAATAGTGTTCGGTATCGTGAAATGATAACCAGTTTTTTCTTGCCTAGAATTGAAGAAATGAATGTGGAGGGCATGTGGTTCCAACAAGACGGCGCCACATGTCATACAGCCAGAGAAACAATTCAATTGCTGCATCAGTCATTTCCCGGTCTTGTTATTTCGCGTTTTGGAGATCAGAATTGGCCGCCTAGATCGTGCGATTTAACACCATTAGATTTTTTTCTTTTGGGTTTTTTGAAGTCGATGGTTTACGCGAATAAGCCGACGACGACTCAAGCCTTAAAAGAGGAAATTGGATGCTGCATTAATGAAATACCGCAGCATTCATGCAAAACGGTCATTGAAAATTTCATTAAAAGATCGCGTGCATGCCAGCAAAGCCGCGGCGGCCATCTGCACGATATATTGTTCCATACATAACCTCATTCTGTCTACTTTACGATATAATAAAGTTTCACGATTTTTTTTTAAATATCTGTGTTTTATTTAAAATTTCAAAATTGCGTTCTTCTTGGGACACCCTTTATAAGCCGTAAAGAAAAAATACAAAAAATGCATAGAAAAACTTTCTTAAGATTCTGGAGTTTTTCATATATAACTACTAAACAAATTTTTTTCAGTTGGTTTTGCTGTGAGAAAAAGCTTTCAAAATCGAGGATTTTTCGAAGAAGATAAGTTTCTCTACTAAAAGATTTTAGATCATAGTTCCTTCTTATTATGGACTGAAATCTTACATCTTTACATCTTTATTATCAACATACATATATTTTCTATAATCTTAAACTAATGTACCTTATTAATTTATCTTAACATTTTTAATTAATAAAAAATTTTTCGAAACAGTGTTTTTATTACATAAATAAACTCGGTCGGGTTTTTCCTAACAATTCATTTCATTTTACTGAAAAGTACTCATATGTGCCCATATATAGACTTTCATATATGTCCATATGTGAGCACATACGTCCATATACCCTCAAATTACGGATCCGAGCATTTATGGAGTAATATATGAACCCATATATTACCATATATTAACATTTTCACCTGGGTTGTCACAATTAATATGTTTTCTCTGTTAAGCACTGAATTATGAACTTAAAATTTTTAATGCAAAAAGTAAGTATTCTGAAGATTTTTTATAAATTTAAATACAATTTATTCTTGTCGATTTTTTTAGGAAAGAAAATATTACTTGATTAAGGTCTACTATTGTTTTATTACTTACTTTATTATTGTAGATAATCACTTATTTTTCACTATAGTAACCATGCTTGTAACCCATTATTTTTACTTTTTTTGTAAGCGAGAGTGTAATGCCTACCCTTCTGGGACATCGCGAACAAAAGTAATTAAGAAAGTAAATAGGCTGGTAACTATTGAAACCCTTTGTGTGCTACTTGATGGGTATATTCCAAATTAGACAACAACTAAATGAGTTCAAATCACACAAGAAACAAAAATTTTTAAAATATTTTTTTTATTTACTTAAGGCACAACGCAATGTAAAATATTCAAATTTCAAACCTAAAAATATTTAAGTTTGAAATTTGACTAAAAAAAATTAAATAGGGCTTAGCCTAGAGAAAAAGCAATAAGCTAACAAACTAAAAGTCGCCGGTTCCATTTCGAGGCATAAACAACTTTTTGTTTTAACAAATTTTCTGGAGTAAATAGAATATCTATGTATTTATAAAATATTATAATCTATTAAAATAAAAGCAATCAAATTTCTTCAATTACAGCTGCGTTAAATATTAAAAAAGTGATTGTACCTGAAACTATAAAAATTCGGTTGGCTAAAGATTCACTAGCAGCTACGAATCTGTTTTCTGTATGTACAGCGTTTACGATGTTTTGCATATGTTTTGTTAACTAACAGAGGCCATTCTCTTAAAAAATACTAAGTGCTTCGGAAACTCTGGTCACGTAGTCAATATGTACGTCAAAGCTGATCTAACACAATTTTCAATTTCCAAAAACCTACATCTATACACATTTTAGCGAATTATTAATTTAAGCTCTATGCCCGTGCTGTCAGTTTAGGGGATTTATCCCCAAATTGGGGTTTTTATTTCTTAAATAGGGGATTTGATGTGGATGACAATAACATTTTAGGGGATAAAATATTAACAATATTTTGTTCTCTTTTAATTTTTATTATTTTTTACTATCACAACCTCGTATCTCAAAAACTACTACTTTTCAGGAGAGAAAAAGAAAACATTTTATAATAAACTCGTGGCATTTTTTTTTAATTTCTAATTTATCATTACTTTTTAAATTAAAAAAAAAATTATTAAAAAATGTCACCAGTTTATTATCTCTCCTGAAACGTAGTAAGTTTTGGGATACGAGGTAGCGTTAGTAAACCCTCGAGATTAACCAACTTCCAGTCAGTCATGCCGTAAGTCATCATGCGTATTCCGGGAAGTTTTTAGTTCGACCGCGTACTATAAAATACGCCAAGATGTTCGGATCCGATTGCAGGTCCATATTTTGGAGACAGGACTTAACAATGCTGGCCACAATCAAAAAAAAAAATCAATTAACAAATTTCCACTATAATTCAGTATCAGATTTGAAAAAAAATGTCCTGGCCGGTATTGGATTAAAATAATTCGTTCTCTTTATCAAATAAAACGAATTTCAATGTACAAATTACTGCTTCAAATAATTTACATTACAAAAATTAATTTACAAAATATGAATTTTGACTAAAAACATTTTGGGGACCAGAAAATAACAATTTGTGGATTTTTGGGGAAATTTGTTTCTCTTCCTCGAATATGATGAGCCAAATCGAACACAGCAGGGTATTTTATAGTCGGCATGTCCCACCTTAATTTTTATTACTTGTCTTTTCTGGTCCACTAGGAATTTAAAATAAATTAATGGTTGTGTTCACCGGATAAATGTTATCATTCGATATGCATGAGATGCTTATTGGTATTCACAAGTACTGCGTGTTTTAATACGTATAAACAACCTACTGATTTAATTTTGTAGATTTTTTAATCAAATTTGCACTTTACCCAGAACAACTTTGAATTTAAAACAAACAGAAAACATCAACATTAACAATTCCATACAACATGTAGAGAAGACATTACATATTTTAATAATTTTGCATACGAAATACTATACAAATTATACATAAATATCATTGGAATTAATTGTGTTTCCATTAATTTAGGACACATGCATACAAATGTGTAATTTTTTGTACATGAGAGTGATAACCACTTCAGAAATACAAAACTAGATGTCATCAAAATCTTCCCTGGCCCCGAAGCTTCGGATACCTAAATTTTAATCATTAATATAATTTCTAAACTTACAATATTTTTTTGCTAAAAACTACCGAAAATGCACAAAAATCAATTTAAAAGCCGTACTGTATGCATGTGTTTCCATTAATTTAGGACACATGCATACAAATGTGTAATTTTTTGTACATGAGAGTGATAACCACTTCAGAAATACAAAACTAGATGTCATCAAAATCTTCCCTGGCCCCGAAGCTTCGGATACCTAAATTTTAATCATTAATATAATTTCTAAACTTACAATATTTTTTTGCTAAAAACTACCGAAAATGCACAAAAATCAATTTAAAAGCCGTACTGTAAGCTTTTCATTTAGATCAATTGATCACCTGACTAAAAAATATATTATACACAGTTATTTTTGTGTCTTTCGAGAAAAATATGTATCATAAAAGGTTTTTAAATCTATAAACAGAAACTTAAATGACTTTAACATTCAGTTGTCATAGGAATGCTCCCCTCCCATTTTAAAATTTTTTCTGTACTTTCATTGAAAATAGCAAGAAAATATACTTATTGCCTCCACCGGGTATCGAACTTGCGATATGAAGAATACTAGTCTACCCCTCTACCGCTGTTCACTGCCTTAAAACACCACTTTGTTATTGTGAGATATTGTATCTTATTCACTTCAATAAAAGTAATTATTAACAATTGCAGAAGCTGCAAAGCAAATAAATTTCCAATGCTTTTTCACAAGTGCGTAAAAAGCAATTTATCATCATTTCTATTTTATTTATATTTAAAAATTAAAAGTCTATTGATTTTAATCAAATTAAATATTAATAGAATGACCGCGCCAGGAATCAACCCGGCGATCATCTGTCTGGAAATAAACTGTATCGAAATCACTTTAAAAGCAATAATGCTTCAGAAGTAATAATTAAGTCATTTTGTTGATGTTGTTCAGAATTCATGCGAAAAGTTCTAAACCATACTAACGGATACTTTGAAAGCAATAAAAAAGTGTTTTTTGAAGTTGGCGACCCCCAGAGGTTGTCGAAGTGGGCCGAAATGTTTTAAAAAATAATTTTTTTTATTATGTTAGTAAAGGGTGGTCCAAACATAATGCACGATGTTAATTGTAAATAAAACAAAAAGTTTTCAGAGAATTATCTTAATATTTTTTATTAAGACAATTATGTGTGAAACAAAATATCGGTCAAATGCTTGCCACGGCTTCGGTGGCATACCTCTATCCGATGGTCCATATTTTCAATGACTCTGAGACATAATTGAGGTTCAATGTCGTTAATCTGCAGAATTATCTCATCCTTTAGCACTTGAATTGTTCTTGGCTTATATTCCCAAAGAAAGAAATCCAATTTACATGATAGTGGCGGCCAATTTACATCGCCACGACGTGAGATAACACGGCCATTGAATTTTTCGCGCAAAAGAGCCATTGTTTCGTTGGCTGTGTGGCAATTGGTACCATCCAGTTGGAACCACATATCGTCCAGCTCTATATCCTCAATTCCTGGCCACAAGAAGTCCGTAATCATCTCGCGATAGCAAACACCGACGACGACAGCAAAAACCTTGACGTTAAGGTGCGAATCACAATTAACATCGTGCATTATGGTTCGACCACCCTTTATATATACAATATACACAGAATAAAATTACAAAATTCTGTTTGTAATATTGAACATCGTCCATAGAACATTTTTGTAAATACAAAAAAAATATTTTTCAAAAAGGCACCAACAATGGAATTTGTAAATACAAAAAACTTTTTGTTATTTTTTTGTTACTTAAATTTTTATTTTCAAAGAATTTTTATATGAAAAATGACAATTTACAAATATTTCAAACAAAAAATTGTTAGAAATCGAGTTTAAATTTTAACAAGTAATTTTTATTACTTTAAATTTTGTGATACTTTTTTCTGTGTAGCTTGTATTTTTTGTACATTTAAAATTTTATTTAATGTAAATGAAATTGTATATACTTTTAGGTGTTAAATATGCTCTAACATAGAGGAAGGATAAATACAGAGATTTCCTCATAATAAGCAGTCAAATAAAATTTCAGACATATTACAAAGGTCATTTTTCCAATGGGTTCTTTTTGTAATTGAGCAAATTTGTGCATAAAAGGAAAAAATGTGCTTTGAAATCTGCAAAATTATCTCAATATTTTCATATTTACCGAACCTTTGTAATCTGTACAAAATTTTATTTTGCCGCTGCTTACGATGAAACCTCTTTACTTATCCTTCCTCTAGGATGACACCTAAATAATGGTTTCTACACTTATAAAAAAGGGTAATTTTTTTGCTATTTGTTTTTTTAGTGTAAAAAATGATTCGTGACATTTGGCAATGCGAAAAATGCTCAGTAAAATAGACTAACAAACGAACGACGCACAGTGGCGCGATTTGGGTTTTTGCAAAAACCATAACTTTTGAAATAAATGAGATAATCAAAAAGGCATATGATAGAAAATTGATTAACCTATTAAATGAGTGTTTGGAAAAAGTTCTACGCCTTTTAGGTGCCTACTTAGGGGTTAGCAAAGTTGAAATTTTTGGAAAAATCAATTTTATCTGAAGTAAAATAAAATATTTTTTCAAAAATTTTTGATTTCTTATATTTCTTTTTAAAGGCTTTTATGATTTAAAATTATTCCGAAAAAGACTTAAAATTTTTTTTAAATTTATTTTTAAATTTTTTGTAAAATATTGCTCACAATCCGTAAAAGAAGGTATGTATATCTAAAAGACTAATCATTTCTGAACTATAATTATTTTCTAACTCTTTTCGTGACTTTACATCCCGCAGTGATGAAGTGGATTGGAAGATGCTGCTAACATGTTGAAGAGGTTCTCATTTTGTCTCACCCTTGATGATCTGAAAGTGTTCAGCAATCTATGTTTTATAAAATTTGTTTATTAACTCCTGTGATCCTTCAGAAAGCTCTCCAATTGGCAAAGTCTGCTATTCAATTATATCTTTCCCGTGGGACAATATTTTATGAACTGTCGGGGTCAACTTTTTCTGTGGATATAGTTCTGCTAAAAGTGATGAAGTTTTCGAAGCATATTCTCCATATTTTTGCAGTTTTAAACATTTAAGGTCGTTCCCAATCTCTTAACGATTTGATTGTTTATTCCAGTGATTCGAGTTACAGGCTTATCATGCTCCTCGAACTGTTTCCATCGTTTGAGTTTCGGTATCCGTACTAGGGGCAGTCTTATTTTATTCCAACTTGTTTGAAAAACGCATACTGTATACTTTCTGATCCTTTTCTTATCTTTGTTTGATGTATTTTCATCAAAGAATTCCCTCTCTTGTGGAAGCTTATATGCTAATTTTAACAAAAACTCCATAAACCTTATTCTTGTGTGCAATGGTGGGATTCCATATTCATAATACTCTTCGTTTGTAGAATAATAACAATATTAATAAAATAACAATAAGAATGGGTTTTCACGTTTATATGACATAAATTGCCAAAATGCATGCAACACATTTTTGGAACCATGTCTTTTTTCAAAATTTTATCTCTAACAAAAAATGGGACAAGGACGGGCAGCTGCAAATTTTTGCATTAGGTACAGAAATAATCAAAGAACTTATTTCGAAAATATTGCAAAAAAATATTGTTTTTTTCCATCAAATTTGAGAAATATTAAAATATAAGTATCGATTTACCTGAACAAACAGTACAATTTTTTGTATTATTTTCTTAATAAATATGTCAAAAGAATAACGATTCGTTACCTAGCTTTCGAGATACTGTATCTGAAAACGGACCAAATTAACTAAAAATGGTCTGTTTTTTTGAACACTGAAAATAAGTCAACTTTGAAGGGATATATCTTCTGAACCAAAAATTATTAAGGCTGTTCACGGTAGGTTGGTTATCAGCTTATTTATTTATAAAATTAAAAATAACCTCTGGGCACCGAGAACACCCTTTAATGTTGGTTATCTACTTATTTTTTTTTTTTTTTCAATCAGCTGTGCTGGTGTAAAGAGTGACCAGATGGTTTGTGTTCCGGCAGCATCATTGGACTGTTCTTCTAAAAGAACGATGAAAATCCGAACGTTACAGTCAATAGAGCAAGGTACCGTGCGCTGATTACCGATTTTTTTTCTTTTGCCCAAAATGGAAGAATTGGACTTGTTAGAAATGTGTTTTCAATAAGACGGTGCCACATGCCACAAGCCACGCGATACCATGAACTATTGAAAGGCGAGTTTGGTGAGCAATTAAACTAACGTTTTGGCCTGCAAGATCATGCGATTTGATCCCACTAGACTATTTTTTGTGGGGATACGTGAAGTCTCTCGTGTACAGGGTGAGATACCGGGCAAAATGCTGGAAAAAGCATGCCAAAATTGGAGCTCACGGATGAACCACCTACGCCGTAGCAGCGGGCAACATTTACATGAAATAATCTTTAAAAAGTAATTGACAGTCATTCATGTATCGCCTCAAATAAATATTCCATTCACTTTTGCAATTTTTCTGTGTTTCAAAGGCCAAAAGGTTAAAAAATCACCCTTTATAAATAGTATTAAATTCTTCACGACTGAACGGATCAAAATTAGCATAATACTTAAATTGCAAAAATTCAATATTTTTAGAACAGCGATTTAGAATTCTAATGTTGCTAGACTTAAAAAAAATGTGACATTCAGCATATCTCTGCGGCTTTTTAGCGTGGGCAATTTTATTACGGCAAGTCGATCTTCATAACGTGGAAAATCATTACTAGGATTCCATCCCAATCCTCGAAGGAAGAATAACAAAAATTGTGTTTAAACCGACTTAATAGCATTAACATGGACCTTATATTGAGGGTCCCAAATAACAGATCCATTCTCAAGGATAATTGTTTATAATTGAAAATGAGCAAAATCAGTCCAGCGGTTAAAAAGTAATGAATGAAAGTGTGAAGGTACCTCTAAATTTTCCATACAAATTGGTGTATTTTAATACAATTTCATAGTAGCGACCGGCAAGTAAAATATTTCGTCTTATTTTTTCACCAGTCGCTTAGAATTAAATAATATTTTACATTCATCACTAAATTTTTTTTTCACCAAAAATTTTTTTTCAGCTCTAAATTTTTTTTTATCACAAAATTTATTTTCTCACCCAAAAAATTTTTTTACCTTCATAATTTTACTTCTAAAGTTTTTTACAATATTTGTATCAAAAACGTAGAACATTTTTTTTTTTGGATATTGGTGGAGGGTATTCAAAAATTCGGCACAGCCTAATTTAAGCCTTTTTTTCTTGTTTTTTGTAATAAAACTCAGTGGGCTCCTTGACAAAAATAAGATCAAGTAACCATCAAACAATTCTGCTGCAGCAATAGATAAGCGTACTGCATATAAATAGTTTAAATCAGGAACATATTGCCAGGATATTGTCGCCATATTGAGATCACCCGCAATCATAATCCAATCAGATAGATGGTTTTAATTTTGCTAAAATGAAATCAATAGCTTTATTGTGATCGTCATAGATAGCAGCAAAAAAAATACAGGCTGGATACTGAACATTAAACATAAAAGCGTTTGTTATTTATCATTACCAATCTCTTCTGATGAAAAACAATTAACGATGGCAATTAACACACCATTACCACCCTTATTAGTTATAGGTATTGTAGGTGGAGGTATAGGATTTAAAGATTTTGTACAGAATCAATATTAACATTAGAATTAAAAGATGTTGATGGGTTAGGAATATCTTCAGTGGAATCTGATTTAGGATTCTTGTAGGATGCCTTTTTTGATGATCTAGTAGCACGAACTGAATTTTTAGAGGCATTCGAATTAGAAGGCTTATGAGAAACTGCAGTCATTTCAAAAGATGGAACAGGAATAGCGACTATATTATCTGTATCAGCATAAGAATTACAATCATGTGATTTCTGGAATGTTGTAGATAAAGGAGAACCTGCACCAATATCTGTTTGATGGGGCAGAAAATAAGGAACTTGAAGTAGAAGGCTGATTAGGAAAATTTTCAAAATTTTGAAAGATGAATTTGTAAATTTATCCAAATTGTTGAATTTTATTAAAAATTATTTCAATTTTTTCATATTTACCGAACTTTTGTAATCTGTACTAATACAAAACCAATGCCTTCAGATAATAAACAATAAGCACTGGAGATACTCCACTTAGCTTTTTCAAAGCGAAACTGGTTATGAGCGAATCGATGATTTCATTCAAAAACTTAATCAAAAATATTATGAAAACATAGAAAATTCGTCTTATCAACTGATAAGAGAATGTAAAGAGTCGGCTTCAGTGTAGCTTTAAAACATAAATCACCAACTCGAAAATGATTATATATATACATATATATAATGTATTATAAACTTATATAATCCAATTATAAACTTATATAATTCAATTATATACATATATATTTTCTAATTATATTTGAAATTTCCAATTTGTCAAATAAAACCTTTATTATTTTCCCTTTAAACGATATATACGATATTTTAATATATGTGATCATAAATTTAATTCGCTGTAATATCTAAAGTTAAAATCTCGAAAAAAGTAAATATGTAAATAAGAACTGTAAAAAAAGTTGAACTTATAAATGAAAAAAAAAAAATGTAACCAGTACAAAATTTTATTTGGCCGCTGCTTGCGATGAAATCTCTTTACTTATCCTTCCTCTAGGACGACACCTAAATAATGATTTCCACACTCATAAAAAGGATAATTTTTTGTTATTTGGTTTTTCAGTGTAAATGAAAAAATATAAGCCTTAATAATTTTAAGCTTATAAGCCCAACAAAACAGTTAGTGAATTTTTCACTAATGTAAAAACACCGATAGATAGACAACACCAAAGTAATGTTATCTATAAAGTTAAATGCAAAGGGAGTATTAAGGACAACTTTAACCTTATTTACATAGGAACACTAAGTACTAGAATGAACGAACACAACACAGACATCAGTAAAAATAAAGATAGAACCAATTCTAAAAAAGCAGCAGAAATACCCCTGCGGGAAAAAAGGAGTCAGTTGGGAATGGGGTCCTGTCCCATGATAGGTGAAAACAGGATGAGTTCCTAAAGTACCTACCACGTGAAAGGTTTAAAAGCCTATATCACGTGGTGGGTCTGAAGGTACCAGTTCTGTGTTAGGTGAAAACAGGATCGGTTTCTAAAGAACATATCACGTGATCGATAAAAAAAAAAGTCTCTATCACGTATTGCGCCCGAAGGTACTAGTTCCGTGTTAGGTGAACCGGTACCGGTTCTCAAAAAACTGCACATGCTCGGTTTAAAAGCCTGTATCAGGTGATGAGTTAGAAAGTACAACTCCTGTGATATGTTCTTTGGAGTTAGTTGTGTGATATGTTCTTGAACACAAGTCCTGTGGCATGTCACAGAGGGGCAAGGACAAGCCCATGTTGACTCAAATGAGCAAAACTTTCGTAAATATAAACATTTTTGGCTGAATTTGGGGAAATATGCAAACAAAAAAATGATAGATCGATTTCAAAATTAAACGTTTTCTTATACACCCATTTCATACAACGATTTTTAAATTCTCCTTAAAAGTAACTTTCAAAAACTTAACACTTTCATATAATGATTTTGTCCCCATGATTTTAGGGTTGATTTTTTATTGCCATAGTCGCTCATTCTTCTTTACTTTCTTCTTTACAACATGGTGTGTGTACGTAATAACACAGTGCTTTTGTATTGTAGGGCAGGGATGGAAAAGTTGATACAAAATATACAAAATAAGATAAAAAAATGTTGCTCGATAAAAAGAATATAAATTTGTATATTCGAATTCGTAAGGCAATTTCATAAGAAATGACAGCTTAAATTAACAAAATTTCCCGTAATAACAGCAAAATTTTCAGTTGCCATTACAAATTTTTTTTGGTGAGTGTAGGTGTACCATTGCGGTTAATATTTCTTTTTTGGCCAACCGCATGGTTCGGTTATGGTCATCCATATTTTTGTTTGTGGCGACAGAAATTCGGCTTATACATCGGAATTTCGGTGGAATTCTATTTTTTCTATTTTCCCAGAAATTCATATAGTTGCGACGACAAAATAATTCGGTTGCCACAACCAAAACATTCGGTTGGCAATGAATTCGTTTGTCTCTGGATTTATACCTATTATTATTATTAAGTCAAGTTCTAGCCCCACGGCCAGCACTACGACCCATATGGATCTTTTGTACCAAGGATCATAAAACTAACCCAAATTCTGTATTATTGCCTATGAACTTTAATATAGAAGATGGAGAAGAGTTCCTAATGTCTTCTGGACCTAAATTCCCTATTGAAAACTTTCCTTCTGTTCCTATGCAATACAACACACTCACAGAAAATGTGGATGGTTGTTTTGTTTTTCTCAAGACATAGTCGACACAGAGGCGATTCTAACAGATTCATCTTCCACAAATGGTAATTTAATCCGAAGTGTCCGGTAAGAAACCCTGTTAGTAACCTAATCCCGTTCCTGTCAAGATCCAAAATTTTCCCACTGGAAAAGGGGTTGACCAATAGTCTTGCCTGTCTCATCCCCAAAGAATTGTTCGAAAGGTGCTTTGCGATTGGAAGTTCTCCTTCCTTAACCAGGGCTGCTATGGTGGACCAATTTGCCCCACAGTACGGTTTCGGTCCTACTAAAGGTGTGAAAGAACCCATTATAGATAGTTCGTCCGCTACGTCGTTACCAACATGTCCACTATGACCTGCTATCCAGTAAAGAGTAACGCTGTTTCGCGAAGCCAACTGTTGAGGGGTATTGTTTAATTGTACTAAAATTGTTTCTTGCGGCTATAATATAATTCAGTTTAAACACATAAATCTGAACTGAGATATTATTTGCCTTAATTGTTCTCCAAGCACTTTAACTTGTAAAACGCTAACAGATACAATCAATAAAACACCTTAAATGCCTTATAGTAATTGAACGTCTTTCTTTATTTTTTTTTCTTTCTTATATACTTAAATTTAATATATTAATTAAAGTTGAATGCCACTATTGCACAATTAATTGTTTGCATAATTGCTGACCAAACATTTCAATGGACAAAAAATAGAATTATGCTTAACAATTGTTTGGGATGATTGAACTTCAAGTAAACAAAATAAAATAATGCTATGTCAACAATTCTTTATAAACAAATAAAAGATAAAATAAAGCTATGTTATGTCAGCGATAAAACCCATGTAGTTCATTAACATTAAGTAAAATAATAAAAAATAAAATTAAAAATAAATGTATGTTGATGTGAATGTCAACATTCTCCCCCGCGTTGACCACTGGTCGATGATAACCCATGTGGGTTAGGTGTCTATGATGTCAATGGTGACAGGTCGGGGTAATGGAACTGGATGCGGTGTTGGTTGGTTGGAGTTGTGGCCTATTCCTTCTTGATGGGTTGAGCTTCTTTTAATTAGTGTTATGGCTACCGCGATGAGCAAGGAAATTATAAGTGCGGAATATCTTACTATATGATGATGTTGGCTTTTAGACTTGATTAGCTCTGGTAGACGTGTAATTGTTCACTCATTAAGATGTTTTTGCAGGTTATTGAGTTGATTAAGGTGAGTCTCAAACTGGCTATCTGTAGTGTTAAGAATTTGTTTGATTTCCTGTGGTGTGCTTATACGGTTGATGTGTTTAAGTTGGACGTATGCTGTGTGCAAACTGTTTGACGCACTAAAGTGACCTTAAATCGTGATGAAGTTGTTTTTGATTATACAAATTTGATCTATTTGCATTATGCCAGTGCCTCTTATAAGGTGTTGTGAAGTTTCTGTGCCGCAGACTGCTGAGATTTCTACTTCTGTGGTGGAAGCAAAAATCCAGGGGATGTATTTATCTCTGTGTGAATTAATTGCTAGAAACGATTCCTTTGAGTTGATAGATATTAGAAGGTAATTTCTTATTGTTGGAACCGAAATTACACTGAAGATTTCCAGGAATCGCTGGTCGACAAGTGGCAACATAATTTCAAAGATAACTTCGCTCTTTGATACGTCTCCACTAGCCTTCATAAGCTTATAAAATTGTATTAGATTATCGTCTTTTACAGGAAGTGCACGTTTTCTTGGGAGATGTACCCTTATTACGGTTAACTTATTCCTAAGTTGATGAGGAGCTAATAGAAGCGGACTGATATTTCCATGATGAGCATCGGTTAATACATCTATTATTTCCCTTTCTATTCTTTGCAGGTTAAGGCGGTTAAGGTCAATTGGTTGGCGAGTAGTGATTTGTTCGGATTCTTTTGCTATTTCATTTGTTGCTTCGTTAAGATTTTTGACAATTTCTCTTAATTGGTTCTGTGCATTAAGCTCATCTTGTTTAATGATGTTAATGTTATCTGACATTTCATTTGCGTAGTGTGAGTCCAGAACACCAAACAGTGACCTTGCTACATTTCCTACAATGTTAAATGCGCCTCTTTTTGTTCTACTAGTAACGAAAAGTGCCTTCTCCTCTAGTAAATCTTCCTTAATTTGAATACTATTGGGTTACTATTGGGTTACTGTTAGTCCAGGCCCTTTTGACTGGTGGAATATTTGCTTCATCAGATGACAATTGTGGCGTAGAGTGGGATGCTTCATTTTCCTTTAATTCGTCCTCGGGTAGTAGTGGGGCTAAATTTTGAATTGGCCGTCTTTTTATTCCTGATTCTGTTTTTACGTCTGCTACTCGAACCTTGCCATCGTTTCCTTCATAAGTTTTAAGAATCCTGCCGAGTGGCCATTGCATAACCGGTAGATTATCCTCCTTTATTATGACTAATTTACCTTCCCTTGCATTTTCGGATGACGTTTTCCATTTTCGTTTCTCTTGGAGATGGTGCAGGTATTCCAATGACCAGCGTTTCCAAAATGCATGTTTCAGTTGGGAGACAAGATTCCACCTTTTTGATAGTGATGAGTTGGTAGGGTTGGGTGCTCTTGAATCTATTTGTGCCGTAAGTGATTCTCCGATCAAAAAATGACCCGGAGTTAAGGCGGTATAGTCGTTTGGATTACTTGAGAGAGGCGTTAGTGGTCGCGAATTTAGTATTGCCTCAATTTCGACAATGACAGTTTCTAGTTCTTCGTATGTAAGTGAAACTGTTGCCATTTTTCTAAGCAGCAGCTGTTTAGCGGATTTCACTGCTGCTTCCCATAATTCACCGAAATGTGGTGCCCTTGGGGGTATAAACTTGAATTCGATACCACTGTTGCTACAAGCGAATGCTCAGAAAAGTTGACGTCATTCATTTCTTTCAGTTGGTTTCGTGCTCCTACAAAATTTGTAGCGTTGTCTGAGTATATGGTTTGGCTGCGTCTTCGGCGGGCAATAAATCTTTTGAGAGCCCCAATAAATGCTTCTGTTGTAAGGTCGCTTACTACCTCAAATGTATTGCCTTCGTTTAAAAACAAATTAATACTGCTTGTGGTGGACCCAGAGTGAGCCACAGTGGTCTACACCTGCTATCATGAATGGCCTTGTTGGAGTCACTCTAGTAGCGGGTAAGTCTCCCATAACTTGCTGCATTAGGATCGGTCTTGATTTTGTACATCGGACACAGTTTCGGACGATGCTTCATTCTACCGACTTACCCTTGATGATCCAAAACTGCTGTCTTGAGATGGCTAACAGCGTTAGTGGACCGCAGTGGTGGTTGTCGATGTGTAGCATCTTCATTATAAGCCTTGAGATCGGGTCATTGTATGGAAGGAGTATTGGGTGTTTTGCGTTGTATGAGAGGCAGCCTTCCCCTACCCTTATAATGCCATTCTCGTTCAGGAAAGGAGATAAACCACTTACATGACTTGATTTTTCGATTTCACGCCCTTTCCTTAACTTGTTTAGCTCAATTTTGAATTCGGACGCCTGAATGGCCTTTGTGATTAGGTTAGTTGCTGAAGTGAGTTCGTGAAGGGTGAGTGTTTTGCTTATTGGTCGGGCGGCTATGGATGTCTTAGCATTTTGGATGAAACGAAGTGTATATGCCACCACCCTTTGAAGAGTCTGGAATGAGTCGTGATAATTAATTTTGTAGATTATCTCTTCCAATCCACGTGAAGTGGTAGATAGAGCCGTTACAGGGTTTAGTTTGAATTCTTCGGAATAAGGAGGTGATTGAGATTTATTAAATTCTTTAGGCCACACCTTTTCATTGCCATGTGGGAATATTGGTCCGACGAACCACAGGTTGCATTGAGACAGTTTTTCTGGGCTTATACCTCGAGAAATTATATCAGCTGGATTTTGTTTCGAGCCAACATGTCTCCACTGGATGTTTGTTTCTTGCTCTTGAATGTGCAAAGTGACGATGTTGACGATGTAATACAGTGAAGAACTTTTTCTGAATCCGACCATAGGTATGTTGGAGTGTTTTCAGCTTGTAATTCCTTTTTTACACTCCTGGTAAGTTCGGTCCCAAGGAGAGCAGCGCATAGTTCTAATCTTAGTAAGGTTACCTTCTTTTAGGGTGCGATTCGAACGTATGTAGACTGCGGCCCTATAAGCTCTTTCTGACGCATCACAAAAGTGTGTATTTGAGATTCTTTTGAGACTTGCCCATTAAAAATATGTCTTTTAGTAGATAAATTGTTTATATGTTTAAAGTTTTGCCGGAATGACCACCAATAGTTATAACGATCTTCTGGGAGTACGTCATCCCATGCTAGTTCTAGCTGCCATAGCTGTTGGATAAACATTTTTGAGGCAACTACTACGGGACCAGCAACGCCCAAGGGGTAAAATATCCGTGCCACATCTGATTTTACTGTTCTCTTTGTGATTTCTTGGGTTTCTTGGATACCTGCCTTGAGGCAGAAGACGTCTGCCTTGGGATTCCATGTAAATCCCAAGATTTTTGTGCTTTGATCGTCGAAGTCTAGGTTTAGCTCCACGTCTTCAGGGTGTATTCCAGACAGTAGCTGAGGATGGTTTGCGCACCATTTTCTCAGCTTAAACCCAGCCTCCTGTAACAAACTACTTAGTTGTTTTTTCATATCGACTGCTGTTATTAAACTGTCTGAGCCACTCATGACATCGTCGACATAAAAATCGTATCTTTTTGTGGTTTGAAAAAAGTGTGTTTCGCATCGCCTTTCTCCCTCCCTGAGAGTGTCATTTGACTCAAAACCATCTATTTTCCAAAAACGCTCGATTAGTTCGTTTGTGTCTGGGCTGCCTTTAGTATTTATTACACATGTTGCTGATATAATGGAGCCTTGTCCTAGCCTTCCGCTAACGACCCATCCGAGTCTTGTATTTATTAAACTTGGTAGTTCCGGTGATAACTTAATTTTACCGGAAATTATCAGATCATGGTAGTATTCGGCGCCTAAGAGAACATCAATGTTGTTGGGTTTGTTAAACTCAGGATCAGCTAATTGTATATATTCTGGAATTGGTCAGGATGTGCAATTGAATTCCTCGGAAGGTTGAATTGGAATAATGTTGGGGAGTACAAACGCTTCTAGTCTTGTGCTGAAGTTGGTTGAGGTGGAATGAAGCCCTACGTTGATGCGTTGATTTGATCTGCATGATTGACTGCCGACACCTTCGATGCATAGAGATGTTTCAGTGGGCTTGATGGACAATTGATTTACTAGTCGGTTTATCACAATGTTGATTTTTGAACCTGAATCCAATATTACCTTGAAAATACCAGATTGCCCGTTATTGGCAGTGATTTTTACGCGTGCTGTTGCTAGCAGGACGTAGCCTTCCCGGGTTCCAGCCAAATGAGCCGACGCTACTGTTGATGTTGTTGGTACATTAGTCACTGGTGTGTTACTCACAGAGGGCACCATTTTTGATGTCGATGGTGCATTGCTTGTGTTTTGTTGATAAATTTCCAGGTGAACTAACGTGTTTTGCCTTTATGCAGCAACTTGTTGTGCAATGTCTTGCTATGGGGCCAGGCTTGAAACAGTTGACACATAGTTGCTGCTGTTCAATCCATTTAATCGGTCGGGAGCTGACATTGATAAAAATTGTTTGCAATGATACAACTGATGATTTCAATTGTCGCATAATTTGCATGAGTATGTATCTTGAGACGTGGTTGCTGCTGAAACCGTTTTTTTGCGTGTTTTGAATTCGACCGACTGCTTCTAGTGACTGGAATCTAGTTTCTAGGAAACCCAATAGCTCTTCTAAAATTGGTAAAGATTTGGGAAGCTGTATGGACTGCTTATACAGTACATGCGTGCCCTGGTCTAGTTTTTTAATCAATATATTGACTATTATTGGATCCCAAGTCGATGTATTGATATTCAAATTGTTTAGTGCTACAATGGATTCGCCCGTCGTATCGTGCAGCAATTTTATAGCTGCAGCAGAGGGATTTTCCGGTATTTTTGCTGGCCTAAAAATTTATTTATAATACTATTTGTTAGAATTCTTGGATTGTTAAAGCGGTTTTGAATTGTATTCCATGCCGTCTCATAATTGGTTTCTGTTGGAGATAAATTTTGTACTAGTCTTGCGACCTTACCTGTTACATTTGTTTTTAGAAACCACATTTTTTGTATGGATGGTTGGCATTGCCTTTTTTTGTATCATTTCGTTGAACATGTCATAGAATGGTTGCCAGCTCAGATAATCCCCATTGAATTTTGGTATTGTTACTTTGGGAAGATGATGCGGGTGGGTATCTTGATTAATTCTTACTTGGTTAATAGCTTCTGGCGTCAAACTAGCTTTTATGTCTTCAATTTGCATTATCTTCTTCGTTATTTTTGTTTGTTTTGCCAGAAATTGGTATATATCGTGCTCGATATTCTCCGTACAAATCTTATCCTACAACTGCTGTATAGTTTTCATATTGTAATCGACTTCCTTTAGTTTTACCTCAATCTGCTGCCTTGTATACTGAACACCTATGGATAGCATATCGTCCAATGTGCTGATAGTTTTGGATATGGTGGCGTTCTGTATGTTTATCAAATTCTTCATTGTTGTCTCCGATGCCTGTTTCCCAGTTTTTTTTCCTTATTTCATATTATTTATTGAATCTTCACTTTTAAAAACTGTGAACTAACAATAATTATCCAAATCTTAAAACTAAATATTAATTGTTAAGTCCAGCCAGTGCCAGACTGATGTTATGTGGTTCAACTGGGACCATTATTTCCCCTTATTATTAGCGGACCAGATCCGCAGTGTCCCTCCTCCTAAGACGCTGGTGGCCGTGATTATTAGTTAAGTTATGGGCTAGTATGTTGGGGTGTGTTTCCAGTTTTGTTAAATAGCCTTGACAGTGTCTAATAATTTCATCTTTGACCAGGGGTACATTCAGGTATTTATGTATGTTGTAATTCCTAACATACCAGGGTGCGTTCGTTATCGTCCTCAAGAATTTATTTTGCATTCTCTGAATTTTCCCTATATTGGACGCAGAGGCAGTACCCCAGAGCTGAATTCCGTAGCACCATATGGGTTTCATGATCGAATTGTAAATGAGTAATTTGCAGTCCAGGCCTAGTTTAGAGTTTTTGCCAGTAAGCCAAGCGAGTTGAGCAGTTTTTAGCCTCATCTGAGTTATTTTCGCATCTATATGATTTTTCCACGTGAGTCGACGGTCAAGGTGAATACCGAGATATTTCACACATGCGTGTTGGGGTATATTCAGATTATTAATTTTAATGGGTGGACACGTCTCTTTTCTCAGTGTGAAAGTAATGTGGATACATTTCTGTTCATTCACTTTGGGAAGTGCATTAAAGAAAATTATCTTTAATGCTATACGGGGTAACTCCAAGAGCATCTTGTTACCGATTCCATCGATACCAGGAGCTTTTTTGGGGTTTAGTTCAAAAATAGCCTTTTCGACCTCTCTCATCTCAAACGTTAATCGGGTAGCTGCTCGGTGCTGTTTACCCCAGCACCGATCGGTGGCAACTCTGTTACAGAACTTGTTATATTTGGCGTGAATACTTTTCTTAAATGTTCTACAAACAGATCTCCTTTTTCAGTATCATTTCTAGCCCAACCTCCGTCTAATTTTCTCAAAGGAGGCTTACATAAGACAGGTCTTTTTAAATTTTTCGTTGCACGCCATAATGAGTAATCAGTTCTTGATGTTGGATCTAAATTTTCAAGATATCTGTTTACTGAAGCAGTTCTGTTATGTTCAAGTAGCTTTCTTAATTTTTTAGTGCATTCTTTCAACCGTTCCTTAAGTTGAGGAGATCTGTGCTGTTGCCACTCTCTTCGAGCTCTTCTTTTTTCATTTAAGAGGCGTTCGACATCGGCAAACAAAATAATATTTTGTCTGTTGTGTCGGAGGGGTTTGGTAGCAAGTTGAGCAGCAAGTTTGAGATTTAGTTCAAAATTTTGAATCGAGAGGTCGATATCTTCCGGTGTTCTTAGCGGTATGTTTTCCGAGCAATGTGTACTGATAAATTTTTTATACTTCAACCAATCTGTTGTTTTGCCTGTCAGTGCTAAGTCACCAGAGGGGGGTATAATTCCTCGCGGGTTTAAAATAGTAACAACTGTAGGTGTGTGATCAGATGAGAGATTCAATAATGGTTCTACATGGACCAATTCTCTTGCAATAGACATTGTTATTCCAAAGTCTATCAGATCGGGTATTTTCCGACGATCCGTTGGCCAGTACGTGGGTTCTTCACTAGAGATCACATCCATACCCAGCTTAGAAATTGTATTAAACAAAACACGGCCCTTAGGGGTAACAAGCCGTGACCCCCAGAATGTATGCTTGGTATTATAGTCTCCAGCTGCCAGAAAACGCGGTCCTAATGATTCGAAAAAGCATGTGTACTGATCCTCCGTTATGGAGAATCTGGGGGGAAAATAAATTGACGAAATCACTAAGTCCTTATCGAATTCTTCAAAACATATAGCAGTGGCCTGAAGATAATTTTCGCAAAGATCACACATAAGAAAATGTTTTAATATAGATTTAATGAGAATAGCTGATCCTCCACATGACCTGCCTCTTGGGTCCTTAGTATCATACATTGTGTACCCGCGAATTGAAAATGAACTTCTCTGGGTTAAATGGGTCTCAGAAATAAGCATTACGTCAATTTGCTGATTTCTGAGAAAATACTCGAGCTCTTCTTTATGTTGACATATGCCGTTAGCATTCCAGTAACATATTTTCAAACTGTTCATGGTTTAGTTAACAAAGCTTGCATCAAAATAGACTCGTCGCTTATGTGGTGCTTCAACTGTAACTCTATAGTGTAGCAAGTTAGGTAAATAGGGTGTGTTTCATTTTTCTTCAACTTGATATCGCCAGGCTCTAATTCACCTCGGAAAAGGGGTTGGGGGAGCTTATCCCGGTTTCCAATATTAACAACGGACTTAACTTTAAAGCCGTTGATTTCGAGTGCCTTCTTTACTTCAAGTGGGTCATTGTATGATTCAATACCCTTAATCACTATCTGAAGACCTTTGCTGCTCTTCAACTGGTAAGTATAAAATTTTTTTTTTCTGGATTCAAGAAATGATACTAATTTTCTGAAATTGGATTCACATTGAACTTGAATCTTAGTTTCAACAATTTTTGCCATTTTTTATTGGCACAATATAAAAAGAGTTTTCCCCAATAAGGCTGACTAGGGTTTAACAAATTCATTTGAATTTTGCTTTCTTAGATAGATAGGGGGAGGTCTTTGTGGTTTAAGTATCACCGGGGCATCATTATCTTCGCTTTCCAGTATGGCAAAACGGTTTTGGGATTGAGTGACATTTATTTCACCTCTACTAAGCTTAGGATAGGGAGCTGTTTTAGCCGATTTTGGGCTTCTTTTCCTCTTAACTATTTTAACATACCTATCTAATCCAGTCTGTACCAATGGTTTGGCGGTAATGATGACTGGCAGGTCAACATTGGGTGTTGCGCCAGTTGAGGGGTTAATAGTTAAACTACTTACTGACGGAAAGTGAAGCATACTTTGGGGCTGTTTTAAGTTATTAGGTTGAGCCATAATATTGATATCACTGTTTAACGTAGCAGAAGATGTTGTTGGTGTTTTAATAATCTCACTATTTGTTTATATTGTAGCTGTAGGTTTTGGTGAAGTCAAAGCAGACAGCGTTTTGTGTGTTGTTGTTAAACTAGGCACTGTATTTGTTGGTACTTTTATATTTTCATGTTCCTTTGTGTTATTGGTTTTAATTTTTTCACATGAGAGTAAAGGAGAACATGAACGGGATCTCTCAATTGTTTTTGCGGTTAAATAATTTTTGTTGTAATTGGCTTCACTAATGTTTTTATTAACATTGTTGTTATCTCCCTTTAGAAAAACGTAGGCATTTCTGCCATTTGCACTGAGCCTTATCTCCTCTTGAATTATAGAGCTCATATGCTCTTTTCTTTATAAGAAAGAAAAGAAAAAAATAAACAAAACAAACAAGACAAATCCCTGTTTGTTAAGGGTTTTTTATAAATGTTTCCCAGTGATGCCTGAGTTGCTTGCATGCATCTTTGATTTTTCCTTCATAATTTGAATTTGTTTTTGGATGTAATCATCAGCCTCTCTAAACCTTTGACCCGTCTCTTCGTACAGTTTTTGTAAAATATATGGATGATCTTTCTTTGCTGTCGAATCACTTTTTATGCGATTGTCTATCTTTTCGTAGTTCTTCCACAATTTTTCGAGCTCCTTAGATTTTCTTTCATAAAAATCTACGGATCTCCTTTTTATAGGTGTCTTCCTTATAGTACTAATCGCCCGATTTATTTCTTCCGTCTTTCCGTCTTGTATCTTTACAAGATCGTTTAATGACGTCATTTTGTTTTTTAGCTCTGTGATACTGTTGTTTGTTTTGTTGAAAAAAAAATTTTGTGTAGCTCTTGCACTACTGTTTGTATTGCTTTTGCTTCTTTGCTCCAAATTCCGAAGGGTTCACCAATGTTTTGGTGTTTGAGGTTTGTTGCGTGTTCCGCCTTTAGAGTTAAAAGTCCCTTACCTCTGGTGGGGGGAAACTTGAAATAACTAAAGACTCTGGGGTCACCAATATCACGTCAGGGTCACCAATGTTTAATTGTACTAAAATTGTTTCTTGCGGCTATAATATGATTCAGTTCAAACACATAAATCTGAACTGAGATATTATTTGCCTTAATTGTTCTCCAAGCACTTTAGCTTGTAGAACGCTAACAGATTCAATCAATAAATCACCTTAAATGCCTTATAGTAATTGAACGTCCTTCTTTATTTTTGTTCTTTCTTAAATACTAAAATTTAATACATTAATTAAAGTTGAATGCCACTATTGCACAATTAATTATTTGCATAATTGTTGACCAAACATTTCAATGGACAAAAATTAAAATTATGCTTAACAATTGTTTAGGATGATTGAACTTCAAGTAAACAAAATAAAATAATGCTATGTCAACAATTTTTTATAAACAAAAAAAGGTAAAATAAAGCTATGTTATGTCAGCAATAAAACCCATGTAGTTCATTAACATTAAAAATAATAAAAAATAAAATTAAAAATACATGTATGTTGATGTGAATGTCAACAGGTATCAAAACACTCAAGAGCTGAAGTAAATGTCCACGACGACAAAGCCTGGAGTGCCGCTCCGCTATCAGAGAAGATCGAAATATATGCGCCCTTTAGACCCTTATCAATATTCACTCTAGCGCATATGAGTATAGCCTGCAGTTCAGCTTGGAATACAGTTGGCGACTTGCCCATTGGCTCCCATATCCTCGTGTTGGGTCCAAAGACCCCCGCTTCCACACCGGAGTCCATTTTCGACCCGTCAGTGTACCAGTTTAGACTGAGATTGTCCACTGTTGGACTACCCGCTGCCCATTCCGTCCTGCTTGAGATGACAACACCGAATTTCCCACTGAATCTCAATTCAGTGTTAATACGGTCTGTCATACCTAAGAATTAAAGATATTCGTATGCCACTTAACATAACAAGAACCATCATATTCAAAGTTCAATCTACGTGCAGCCAATGATGCTAGTGTTCCAATGAAGATATTTAAGGGGATTAGACCAACAATGGCTTCCATGGCGTTGATCCTTCGCAAACTTAGCTATAGCCGTTATCGGTCTAACTATCATCCTATAGATCTACATGACCATTTTAGGATTAGGACCCCAAGTCTTACCTACAAAATCATTAGTTGCCCAAATTACCCAAGTGGCCTTCTTTATGGTATTATCCATATGAATATTCCAAGTCAGTTTCCTATCCAAAGTAATCCCTAAATATTTAACCTCCTTAAAATACAGGATATTGTTATCATTAATGGAAACAGCACCAAGGTTCAGTTTCCTTCTCAATGTAAAGGTGCCAAGATTGTCTTGCTAGGTTTAATAGAGAGATCATGTTCCTTGCAACAATTTTTTATCAGCTTAAGAGCGTTATTCATAATATCCGATATGATATTATAAAATTTACCAATTACTATAACTCAGTCGTCCGCATAACCAAGCCTACCTACCTTTTGAAGCAGGTCGTCTATAACCAAAGATGTGGAGAAAAACTCCTAACTTAGTAGTTATTTCCCTACTTCCTACATAGTATGTTCCTGATCAATTTTCTAGTGGTAGAATCAACACCCCTGTTATCAAAAGCGTCTTCAATATCAGGAAAAGCACAAAGAGCTGTTTCCTAACACTGATAACCTTTTCATCCTCGCCACAAGACGATGTAAGGCCAACTCAGTCGACTTACCCTTTACATATGCAAACTAAGTATCATGCAGGAGAGAGAGTTTCAAAGTAGTAGACCTAATATAAAAATGCAGTAATTTTTCCATGGTCTTCAAAAGTAAAGATGTAAGACTAATAGGTCTATATGATGTCGGCAGTTCGTTGGATCTATTCCCAGTCTTTGGAATGAAAGCAACACTTACCTTTCTCCAGGAGAGAGGTATGTGTACCAATATAAAACTGGATCTAAATACCGAAACGAGTGCCGTCAGTAGAGTATCAATACCATTTTGCAAAAGTGCAGGAAAGAAACCATCCTTAAAGAGAACAAAGTATCGATTGGCCCATCTAACTTTATCTGGGTCGAAAATGAATGACACGAGATATTTTATGTGCGCCTCTACAGCAAGCAAAGGAGTCGGTTGCATTGTTACATTCCCTACCATAGAATTTCCTCTAAGATTCTCTCTTAGATTTCCTAATTTCCTTGTTATAATCAGTCAATGACTTCCTATACTCATCCCAAATCCTGTTGCGTTTCGCATCGTTTAATAATTTCCTAACCTTATTGCGCATATTCTCGAGTAGTTTGTTCCACCAGGGGACCTTACGTCGCACCTTGCGTTGCGGAACCTTACTACTGTCATGATATGAAGAGACAACCACGTTATTAAGCTGGTCTGCTGCCACCTCAAGTTCACCAATAGAGTTAATAACGGTGATTAGCAGATCAGAATTACAGGTAATTGCCTCCTTATATGCCGTCCAGTTAGTACTTTTACGAGGTATATAATTCCGGGTGAGAGATAGGTTACCAGGAAAATCAAATCGAATTTGTTGATGATCCGATAACATACCCTCCAGTTATCCATATAAGTCGATATAAATGGACTAGCTAGTGTGAGATCCAGTACATCTTCCCTGATGGCATTAAAGAAAGTAGGTTTCGCTCCCCTATTCAGAACCTCTATTCTATTCCCCACCAGAAATTCCAAAAGAACCTCTCCCCTTTTACTAATATCACTGGTACTCCAATCAGTGCGATGTGCATTTGCATCACATCCAATTATAAATTGTTCTCTTGGCAATAACTTACCATTTGCTTAACCTCCTGAGGAGCTATAGGTACATCACCTGCAATTAAGACTTCTCTCGTCCCAAAAAATGCCGACACCAAATCCCGCTGGATGAATTCTATTTATACCTAAATATAATTTTCGATTTTTAACTTGTGGGATATTTTTATTTTAAAGTACATTTGAATTGTTTTCTTTTTATTGAGAAATAAAAACACCTGGTTTATACCTATCCCCTTCTTAATTAAATTAGAACTTGGTACTCATTGAAGTTTAAAGTAACCAGAACCATTAAACAAAATTGTTTCATCACTAAAACGTTGTGTTTAGTAAACCAGCAATGCCAGCCAATACATACACGTGTGTTGGGCTACCTATTGGGGAGACATTTTTTACTAACTCAAAGAATTAGTAGTTTTGCCGTGGCCTGCAATTGTTTTAAATTTATTATTTTGTTTTTAAAGAAAACAAAACTTGTTTATTCGAATATTATAACACATTTTTATAAGATAGCAGTTTTTCAACTGCAAACAGGATAATCAGAGGTAATAACCCCCCTTTCAGTATCCACCGCAAGGTCATAACCATAAAGGTTATGACTAGGGCTCGGAAGTCCATGTAAATACATGCTTGTTGTAGCTAGCAGGAGAACAACGTTAACCAAATATCTTTGCGAAGAAAACAGTATTAATTTGTTAATGCATATTTCTTACATACCATGACATAAATGGATATTATTGCATATTATTCTATGAATGCATATTTTGTAATTTTTAATGCATATTTTGTTATAAATGCATTTTTCGGATATTTTGTTAAAAAAATCATGTTTTTTGGCATATATTTTTTTCATGTTTTAATAAAAACTGTGTTTTAAACAACCCAGAAGCAAATGACCGATCTACCCGGCTATATGTTCATATGTTCACGTATGCCCACATATGATCTATCCATACATGTCTTATATATTTACATTAACGAAAATTAAGGTAATTTGTAGATTTATGTTTACGTATGAAGGTATACGATGACATATTTGTATTCATACATGTTTACACCATCGTGGGTTTTATATAATATTGCCATTAAAAATACAAATTATAAGTTTTTAATACAATTGTTTGGTTTTTTATAATATTTTATTTTAAAACCAAATTTTCAACTAAATTATATGTTATACAAGTTTTTATTAATTATCAAAACACTATTTTAGGGTTAAGACAATTCTTATGCAAACTGACAAAGCGTTTGGAACTGTGTAAGTACAACCAAATTTAATGGCTGTTTTAAATTTTAATTTATTAGCTAATATTATTTGAAATATCACGTAAAAACCAAACAACTAAAATTCAGACTGCTCCGCCAATTTGACTTTATCAGGAAATTTTTGTGTAAAACATTTTTATCTGCTATTTTCATAGGTAATTTTAGTCTCTTTCCCCTTAAATCAGGCTACAAATTTCTCTAGGGGGAGTAAAAAAATTTAGATGTAATCATATGTGGCTTTAACCAATAATATATTGTTAAGATTTACCCTTTATAAAATCGTTGATTTATTTACCTTTTAAATAAATGGAGTTCTTACTATATTGCAAATAATAAACGCTGTTTGAAATTATTTATAGCTTTATTTATTTATAACAGTCACTAAAATTACAGAAAAACACTTTAATAGCACACTCTATTTACACGATGCAGATAGACTAAACGTTAGCCACACATCGGTTGATATACCCTCTGCATTTACGCGGTGTGCCAAATACTTGACTTCCCTCTGGAACAGTGTACATTTCTTTGCGCTAAGCTTGAGTCCAGACGCTGATATTCGCCTTAAAACTTCTGCTAAGTTGTCATCAAGGTACACTTGGCATGTTTTCCAGTGGAGTCCTTTCAGCACATTTTTTATTAACCGCTCGAATGTTGCTGGGGCACTGCAGAGTCCAAAGGGCATCACATTAAACTGCCATAATCCGTTACCTGTGCTTAAGGCAGTTTTCGCCTTGTCTTGGTCACAAATTTCTACTTGCCAATAACCACTTTGCAAGTCCAAAGTGGAGAACAATTTGGTTCCTGCTAGCGTGTCTAGAGTGTCGTCAATTCTCGGTAGTGGATAGCTGTCCTTCTTGGTGATATCGTTTAGTTTTCTGTAATTAACACAGAATCGGGTGCTGCCATCTTTTTTCTTAACTAAAACTAAAGGCGAGCTCCATTGGCTAAAAGATGTTTCGATTACTCCACTACGCTCCATTTCGTTGACTACTCCTTTACTTCATTTGTTTTGCTAGAGTAATACTTCTGGGCGCCTGCTTTATTGGCCCGCTTCACCAGTATTTATTCGGTGTTTCACAATCGCCGTTCTTCCTTGACCTTGGGGTTTTATGGCGAAGACAGAGCTGTATTTCCTGATTAGCTGTTTGGCTGTATTTCTATCAGGCGGCGCCAGTCCTTTTGCCCATTTTTCCACATATTCTGCCAGCATCTCTCGATCTTCAACGGACGCACTGGAAGGTTCCAAGTTCTTTTCGCAACTGATTATTGCTTCTAGCGCAGTACATTTGGCTATTTCAGAGTTTGCTCGGACAACTTTTTCAGAATTTGATAGGTTCAGTATTCTTACAGGAACTCTTTTGTCTTTGCTGGTTTTTACGAGGGCTTTCGCTGCTATAAGGTCACTTTTTATTTCTGATGGTTCTACCACCCACAAGCTGCTGTTCTCACAATCTCCCTCCATACGCACCCATACTAAAGTTTCTGCCCGTGCTGGTAGTTTTTGGTCGCTGATGGTAACTAGCTTTCTTACTTGATCCTCGCGTTCATATCCAACACAAAGGGGTATTTCAACATTCTGCCAAATCATAACTTTTTGCCCCATATGCAGGTTAATGCCGTGACTAATCATAAAATCTGCACCGATAATTACTTCGTCCACAATATCGGCAACAATAAATACGTGACTGACGCTTATGTTGGCAATTGTTAGTTTCACATTAACCTTACCATAGACAGAAGCCTTCTCTCCACTAGCTGTTCGCAAACTTACCCCGTGCAATGTTCAACTGGCTTTCTAATTATATCGGGCCTGAAGATGGATTGTGATGCTCCTGTATCTATGGTTAAAATGTGCTTTTGTCCGTTGATGCACCCATAAGCAGTAAGATTGCTTTTCCCCTGCTGTGCTATTGATATGGATATTGTGGGGCCATCGGTTGTGGGAGCTAGCTCATGCCCCGTAGTGCTAGGTCTTCTTAGTTTAACGGTGACTCTTGAGGTGATTGCTGATCGGCTCTGAGGCTTTTTCTGGGTGCTTTGCAGTTTTGCTGAAAGTGTCCCACTTTGCCTCAGTTGTAGCATTTGTCCTTTGGTTTGCTGCGCTTTTCACCTAATGCCAGTTATTTCGAGGTTACGCACCTTAAATATTTGTGGCTTGGAAATCACCTTCGCAGTCTCTTGGGCCAGCGCGAATGAGACAGTTTCAGCAAAAGTCGATTTCTGCGTAGCACACACCGCATGTCTCAGATCAGAATCTCGGATTCCATTCACAAATGCTTCAATTTTGAACTGATCTAAGAATGGATGATTCTGGATAAGTCAGCTGCACCAACCGCTCAATCTCTGTCGCAAAATTTTGCAATGACTCATTTGCTTTCTGCAGTCTACCTCTTAGTTCCATTCTGTATATTTCTTTTTTGTGTTCGCCACCATACTTCCGCTGCAGTGCCACCATTATGTCGTCATAATTATTTCTGCAAGTAATTGGCACACTTTCTAGAATTTCTGCAGCGTTTCCTTTTAAGGCCAGAATCAACTCTATAGCTTTTTCTTCGATGTTCCACATATTTCTGGCGGCAACTGTCTCGAACTGGAACTTGAAAACAATAAATGGTACGCTGCCGTCAAAAGTAGGGGCCTTTGCTCTACCAGAACTTTCCTGAATAATTCGTACTGGGCCCTCTTGACATTGAGAATTATTTATTTTACTTTCCAGATCTTGCAGTTTTTTCTCGACGTCATTCTCTAAGTCGGTCACTCTTTTTGAAACCTCGGAAATTTCTTTAGAAGTTTCTTTAAATTTTTCTTCCATCTTCGATAGCAATTTCTCGTTCGTCTCCATCTTAGTTAATACGTACGTTGCAATGTCAATGTTACGTCGCTCGAATTCCTCTATGAGCCTCTTTTGCAATTCGACTTTATTTCCTGCTGTCGGTAGCGCCAATTTGCTCAATTCCTTCTTGAGCTGTTCCACCTTAAGCTCCTCCAATTTCATGACTGCTTATTATTTTGCAATCCCACTTCTGACACCAATTGTTACGATTTTACCCTTTATAAAATCGTTGATTTATTTACCTTTTAAATAAATCGAGTTCTTACTATATTGCAAATAATAAACACTGTTTGAAATTATTTATATCTCTATTTATTTATAACAGTCACTAAAAATTACAGAAAAACACTTTAATAGCACACTTTATTTACACGATGCAGATAGACTAAACGTTAGCCACACTTTAGTTCTTCACACTTTGCGTTTTACTTATGAACTGAACTACTGCGTCATCAAATACCCTTATTTATATGAGTAGTCAGGTATTCCAGTTATTTCCAGTTTATTACGACACTAGATGTTTCCAGCCGTCAAAATTCGCGTGAAGAAATTTCTAGTTGTGGATATTTCTTGTAACAATATTATCATATATAAATTCATATGTCGGCATGCAAAAATATGTTTAAGTCATTTATAACGAACAACTTTTAGATCGGTTAGAATAACTGATTTTTTCGATTCCGAATGCAAGTACTTTTAAATTTCACACAAAATGTAGATATAAATGTTGTTTTTTCGCTTTTAAATGTATTGATTTGATTATTACTTGTATTTGCAAATAAATTTTAAATGGCAATAATAAGCAGCTGATAATTTTGACAACTGATGCAAATATCGTTTAGTGTTGTGATTTTACTTTAACCTTGCGAGTACTTGCTAAAACAAGTCGTAGTTTAAATATTAGTTGCACAGAAAAAAACTATTTTGAGAAAAACGAAAAAGAAAGTTTAGAATAATATTTTTTTAATATCTACACAAGACAAAATGCACATTCTTTTTTATTTCTACTTAATGATTTATTTTTATTTTCATTAAAAAGGAACACCTACTTATACCACATGTATCAGGTATTCTAATAAAACTACCCGTTACTGCCTCTTCAAAAACAAATGTCAATTAGGAAATGGAAGTAAGGAAATCTACGCAAATATAAATTTTGATTAATTGTTTTAAGATATTTAACTCTGTTATTACGATTTGCTATACAAATTAAAAAAAAAAAAAAACAAAATTTGCCCCAAAATTCGATCAATAAGCCCATAATTTTATTATTTGTTTATGAATAGCAGCCTAAAAAGTTAAGCTGTATCGAATATTTTCATTACTAATGGTAGGTAAATTTTGTACAAACTATTTTTCTTGCAAAATACTTCCTAAGGAAAAAATACAAGCATTTATTGAAAGTTTTTTTTCATCTTTGTGTGAAAAATATGGACAACAAAATATTTGGAACGAGGCAAAAGAAAAATTTGGAAATAAGAACAGGAAAACTGGATGATTTCCAAATGTCAAAATATATTTATTTATTTATTTATTTGACGCGCCAAGTAGTCGTTGAAAAAATTATTGTTTTCGCGCCCATAAAACACTCGCCCCCGATTGATTTAAGAATGAGCAGCAAAAGAACTTACCAACGAAAGGTAAGACAATAGCGACAAAATTTGGCCAATATTTTAAATCCTTTTGAATCTCAACAAGCTGTTGCCTACGAAGCATCGAACTCGATGAATTTTCAATCAGTTGAGTTGGAAGAAGACAAAAACTACAACTGTGGTTTGCTGAATTTAGACAGTCGGTCGAATATTGTAGCAGCCTTTTAAAAATTTTAAAGGATGAAAATTTAGATGCCTATAAGCCTATAAGCGTTGGAGGTCTTATTAAGCGTAAAAGATTAAGTTGAGAACAGTTGCACCAGGAGAATAGAATTAGAAAAACTCTAGAAACTTTTAATGAAAGTTTGCTGCAAAACTCAAAAGAGTAAATACTGTTAAATATTGAAATTGATGGAGTTCCGCTTTTTAAGAGCTCTGCCGTTGGTTTATGGCCAATACTAGGCAAGGTAGTATTTTTAATTGGCACTAACATTGGCAAAATTAAGCCAAATAATGTGAACTTGTACCTTCACGACTTAGTCGAAGAGTGGAATTCTTTAAAGAGAGGTTTCCAAATCCAAATCCAAAAAACATATATTGTTCGAATCAGAGCTTTTATTTGCGATTCCACTGCAAAATCTTTTATTTGTGGTACTAAAGGTCATAATGCACTAAATGGATGTCTTAAATGTCAGCAAGAGGGCTCCAGAATGCCAGTGCGAACTGGCATTGATTTTTAAAATAGAACTTCTCCAAACTTCCACAGAGAATTGTATTTGAAAACCGGACACGATTTAGAATCATTGGGTATTGGAATGGTGATCCCATTCCCATTAGATTGTATGCAACTTTTGGACTTGGGTGTCACCAAAAAAATATTAAATCTTTTGCTTAACAACAAAACCGCGGCCTGCCATCAGTCAAATTGCACTCTATACGGGAATTGTTCTTTTAAAAGATTTTGTCGATTTGGAATTTTATAAACACTTGTTTTTTTTTTGTAGCTTACAGAATCTTTCTAGGCTCAAAAATATATAGCAATTCCATTTCTAATAACGATGCTGAACATTTGTTCGAGATATTCATCCAAGAATATCCCAATATTTAGGCATGGGGGCTGTAATAAAAATTACAGAAACCTAATAAATTTTTCTGCTTATTCATTTGTAAGTTTTTTACAAAAAATTTAAAAAAGCGTTAAAATGCCGCGTAATGTACCGCAACAAGTTTATAACAATTTTTATGATTTTACTATAATTTTGCGGCCGAAAATTAGTGGAGCAAAAACAAAAAAGAAAGGAGAAGTCAAATCATTTACAATAAATGATTTTACGTACAAAAGTACATCCCTCACAACATCTGCTGTTCAATAATAGTACATATATTGTTATAAATGATATTTTTCCAAACGGATATATTGAGGGACAGAAAATTTTAAATTTAACAAACTTTTTTTGAATATCTGATAACATCCCTTGATATCGGTGTGGCCTATGTTGAAAATTTAGGGAAAAAAGATGAAATAAATGCTTTTGATTTAAAATATGCTTCAAAAATACAACTTATTCCTTATAAATTATTAAAAAAATGTTTAATTTAATATAGCTTTAATATGAGTAAAGGTGCTAGAAATGCCATGCTGGGACTTTTAATTCAAAAAGTGGACATGTTAACAGGTATCAGATTTGTTTTCCAGTTGGGTACAGGTCCAGCACTTCATTTTTGAAAAGTAACAAGTAGCATATTAGGATTTTCCTCAGCTTTTTCAGATGTACTTTATTTATTTCTAATACAATTTCAGTGTGCTTCAATCAAAGCTATAATTGGATATCGAGGCATTTGAAAACATCTATCGGAAGTTATATCTTCGACAGTGTTGATTCATTTTAATTTACATGGAAGCCACAACAAGCAAAGACTGTTAAATTTTGAAAATTTTTGCATGTTTTACGTTGTAAGTATTTATTACCTAAAAGAAAAAAAATCAGATTGTTGTAACTCCAATGATAAGTCCTTTAAAAACGAGCTGCAAAGTGCTATAAAATAGCAAAAAACCGATATATCAGAGAGAAATTTTATTTGAAACATAAAAATTTATCAAATTCGAACTAAAATGTTGACGTAAATATTGAAGAAATCCTGTCCAAGAAGTTTAAAAAGCACGGAAAAAAATTACCAAGCTTTTTTAATTTTATAATTTTACAAATATTAGTCGTTGAGTAATATAAAAAAGTCACCCCAGATCTCGTTATCTTCATTTTATGCTTTTGATATGCATTTATCTTTATATTTCAGTTATAAAAAACCATAAGTTTATTTTTATATGAAGCTTTTTGTTAATTTAAATTTCACTTAATTGTCTTATTTTTTTTTATTTAAAAAATGAATTAAACACTTTTTAAAAAAATGAGTAAAAATACACTGTTAAACAAAATGAAAGAAAACTTTTGTTTTGTATGAGATTTTTATAAATAAACCAGACAAAAAAAATCGTTTTCTCCGTTTAGTTCAACAAATTACATTAACTTTGTTATTTTACATTAGGTTCAAAATGAGTTTTAAGGTTAAAATTAAAATCGATTTAAAAATGTACTTTTCAAACCATTATAAAAATTACTTTTATATCGATTTTAAAAAGTACTTTAGAATCACTCTTAAAACGCTAATGAAATGTGATTTATTACAAGTGATTCAAATGTATATTTTAAAAATCAAACATAAATGACATTTTTTATATCAGTTTTAAATTACTATCATAATATTAAAATCAACTACTTACAAAGTGCGACATCCCTTGTTAAATAAATTAGTTTTTGAGCAGATTTGAAAGTACTCTAAAAAGAGTAGATGCGATTTAGATTTATCTAAAACTACTTTTTTGTATTGACTTTTTTTGATGGGTTACATTCATTTTTTTTACATTAGCTTATATTTTGTCAGATATAACCACATCCAGTTATATATTGATCTTTATAAAATTAGATATGGTTTATGTGATAAGATTGGTATAAGTATTATATCATATTAAGTTATATATAACACTACATAAACATAATTATATATGGCTTATGCAGAACCATATACTATAATTATATATGCCATCTTATACTTGAGATATAATAACATTATAAAAAATGTATTTTAATATGGTATAATTTTATATGATTTATTATATGGTCCAATAGGGTTGTGGGGCTAATGAATTCGAACTTTTTTTTAGAACACCTTAATGTAGGTACATTAAGGTTCGAACTCATTAGCTCCACATCCCTACAAATACGCCATTATGATAAGTTTAGATCTTACTAAATCTCCAAATATATTGCAGGATCTATGATCTGCCATTTTTCGGATCAATTTAGATCCTTCTAAATCTCTAAATATATTGCTATTGATCTAATTTGATCTGCAATTTTTCGGATTAATTTAGATCCTTCTAAATCACCAAATATATTGCTGGATCTAATTTGATCTGCCATTTTTCGGATCAATTTAAGTATTAAGGAATATAAAATTGGATATGATTAAATATTGTGCCAGATATTTTTTTTTACTCGGGTAGATATAAAATCTTGAAAAAGCTAAATTGTGATTTATCACTTGGAATTAGTCAGGGTTTTCCCATTTGGCAATTTTGATCCAGTTCTATTCCTTGTGGTAAGACCGATGAAACATCTTATAGTTCATGAAATATTTACATATAGGCAGTCGGAGTTTTCCCATTTGGCAATTTTGATCCATTTCTATTCTTTGTGGTAAGACCGATGAAACAGTTAAGATATTGAATATGTCAATGCATTCGTTAACATCTTATAGGTCATGAAATATTTACATATATCGTAATCAAAAACTTTAATTATAACTTGACTTGTTCCTTTTCTTATATAACCGAACAAGTCAAATTAGTACAGTACAGACAAGGAATTCATCTTGTAGATATAAAATCTTGGAAAAAAAAATTTAATGTATTATTTGTAGTCATGTGAAATAGCAATGTAAATGTACTACTGAAAGTTTTTATTTTAACGTTATAACCTGATATTTTGATTCAATATTTGAACCTTTTTCCTCCCTCTTTTATGGGTAATTTTTAAAAAATTGCTATAGTGGAAATACGATCATAAGAATCCAAAAATGGGAAGTAAACAGTTAAAATATATAGTGAAAAAATTCCACGTAAAATTTTACATTATTCGTTGTATTTACATTGTTATTTTATAGGACTACGAGTATAAATGATAAATTAAAATTTATCATTTATACTTTTGCACTAATTTTTAAGTATTGTTTCATAAAATATTGCACAAAACAATAAACATTTTAAACGGTCATCAAATTTTGCTGCACACAGCGTCGAACTGTTTACTATTTAGTACCAACCTCATATTTTTGGCTACAATAAAAATTGTCCGCATCCGAAGTCATGACCATTATTTTGTTGAATAACTTTTTGCTGTTTGTCCCGTTTTAAATGCATATATTCGGTAGACTGAAATAAAAATTAAAGACGACAATAAACATAACAAAAATAATTTTTGAGAAAAACTTACTAAAAACTAATGAATTTCCACAAAAATACTCATAAAAAATGTTTAAAAATATTAAAAACTTCAAAATAAATAAATAAATAGAAAAATTTTGCATTGTGATTTTAAAGATTGTATGACATTAATAGGAAAATACATGACATACACTTCCATGTATCATTCCATATGTCGCCAGAAATGGGTGTCTTTGTACCATATACAGATAAATATATGCGTCCATAAATTTCACATTTTTTCATATATGATTCATATATTACATTTTATAGCGGGATTTTGTCGTCGGCTGAGGTAAGTCAGTCGTGTCCAGGGTCAACTTGAGGACCCGAAATCCTTAAGTAACAACACAATAAATTTAAGCCTTTTTGAAGATTATAAATCTCTCCTTATTTAACAATAATTTCAACTACAATAGCTACATGTATTTCACGAACGGCAACACCCTTATTGTCCACTCGGTGTAAAATATCATTCGGCAGCATAGTCGTCGGCAAATGTTCGGCAGATAGTCGTCTACTGACTTCGGCAAGAAGTCGTCTACTGACTCGGTTACAGGTTCGGAAGGTAGTCGTCTACTGACTCGGTTACAGGCTCGGTAGGTAGTCGTCTTCCGACTCGGTTACAGGTTCGGGTTGGCGACCTCCTCGGCGTAGGAGTCGTATTTAACCCCACTGAAATGAAATTAGAACAGACCGCGAAGGCTGTAAAATTAGAACAGTGCACCAAGACTGCAAAATTAGAGCTATCCGCGAAGGCTGTCATATTATAACAACTAACCGAAGTCTATCGTCTCTGAAAATTGCTCGTTACTGACCAGGCGGTAAATACTAACAATAAGAAAATCGACCAAAGTTTATTGTCTCTTGAAATGACTAATTACTGGCCAATGATGAATACATTAAACAATATGTGAGAATACATGAGCATATATTTTTATTTTTACTTGGGTAGTTTAAAAACATACTAGTTATTGGGCTAGTAATTACAAAACCAGTTCTCAAAATAATCATCTTGTACCAAATGTGTACTAGTTTAATAGTATCGGTGTAAAAAGTTGCTTAAATTTAAATACATGTTTTGAAATTCTCATTTTGTTTACATTTGTTTTTCATAACAAAATCTGATTTTTTAAATAAACATTAAAATTTTGTCATCGTAAATTGAATTGAGGTGCAATTAGTGTAGACTCATAAGTACCAGTTTGGTTACATCCAAGTAGCAAGAGGCCGAAATACTTCTCAAATGTACTAGTTTTTGGTCTGGTGATTAGAAAACTAGTTCTCAAAATAATCATCCCAGCAAAAATATGGTAATGGCAGATCGATACTGTGTAGATTACTATGTAATGATAGGAACTTTACTTTATGCATTACTTTAAAAAACAAAATAAGGACATACTGATAATATGTGAAAGAAGTACATATATTTGGAAACTGGTAGTTGTTTTTGTTACTATTATATTTATTAATTTGTTTCTACAACAAATTTATAACAAAATTAAAAATTATCTGCTGTAATATTGATTTTTTTAAAATTTTAATATTTTAAAAGCATTTTTTGATTAATAGCATTAAATTATGAACTTAAATTTTTGAATACAAAAAGTAGATATTTTAAAGATTTTTTATAAATTTAAATACAAATTATTCTTGTTGATTTCTTTAAGTTTTAGTAAGAGCAAATGCTTACTTTATTTATGTAGGTTACCTCTTATTTCTCCATTATTACTAACCATTCTGGTAACTCATTATTCTCACCATTTTTATTAGCTAGATGGTAATGAGCACCCATGAAATTTTGGGACATCGCGAACAAAAGTAATTAAGCGACTAAATAGTAACCTTTGGGTGTTACATATTCCCTTAATTACTTAATGTCTGTTTTTGCTGGAATTTTGAACCAGTTGTGTACTAATTTAATAGCATCGATGTATAGACGGTTTAAAAAAATTTCCTAAATTTAAATAAGTTTGGGATGGGAAATGAAGGGTCGACTGATCCTATGTGATTATTCTATGATAGCTGAATAAGGGACATGTCACAAAGCTGGTGTTAAATATAATTCAGAGTCTGAAAAAGTGGTAATTGCTGTAAAATTAACAGTGCCCAAACTATTAAATTGGTTATTTTGACTGGTTCTTTTTCGATATACCATGTAACTAGAGAGAAATGAACCTACCATCAATGTGGACTAAAGAAATTAGGAGTGTCATAGTTGAAATAATGACAGAACACGGAACTGGTGCAAAAAAATGCTGCTGTTTATAAAAGAATGTCAATCGGTGGCGAAACCACAATTCCGCGAATGTTACAAAACTGACATAGTACTGAACTAATAAAATGCAGAAATGATAACATGACACTAATCTAGTTCAAAAAAAAAGTGATCACGCAACTCTTTATATAGCGACATATAACTGCATTAATTTAAAATAAAGCCAATGTGCATGATAAAGTGTCAATGACATGCAAATCAACCTCCTAGGTATCACAACACTTAGGGGTTTATTAAGAAACACATTATCCCTAGAAATTTGCTATTGAAAATTTCGACCGACGACTCTTTTTTCTAAACATTGTTAAAATTTTATTACAAAACTCATTATGGACACTGTTCCATTTGAATTGAGAATTTTTTTTGTAAAATTTAAGTCAAAAATCCTCATTAGTTTTGACTATGATATTGGCCTAAATACTTCCTTTGATTAAATAATATTAATCCATTTTCCTAATTAATTGAAACAACTCTTTTCTCGAGTCCATTTTTTGTTCAAATGATTTGTTAAAGTTGATTCCTTGATTAACATAAATTTGTAACATGTAACTATCACAAAAATTGCATAAGGGTCAAAAATTCGAATTTTGAAAAGAAATTGGAATTAAGCTTGTCTATGCGATAGTTGCGTGTGTGTAAAATTGTAGTATATAAATCCGATGAAGCTCCGAATATTTTTCAATATGTACCACTGTGTAGTTAGCGTGGTTTGATACTTCTAACCAATACGTTAATGTTTGTAATTATAGAAATTAACTTATCCATATGAGCCCGTAAAATTATAGCGATTTATTTTTAAAATTCTAATCCCCAACACGCCTTGAATGCGTTTGTGAACGATATTCAAGTCAAATTAAACAACAAATTATTATTTGTCCTCCGTATTTATAATGAAAAGTTAGCAGACACTTATACGTCTTACACAACAAGCTGCTTTCTATAATGTTTTTTAGCCGTACAAACACTGATATTGACTTGAAAATATTTTAATCTATAAAATCAATGTATTAAGTTCATTTAATACATATAAAATACATTAATTCACAAACAATCGAAATTGAATTATTGGATTTTGATTTATTACTACCCTGGGAATTGGAACCTGACCCGTGATAGGTGAAAGCAGGACAGGTTCCGAAAATACATATCTTGAGATAGGACCGGTTCCTAATGTTCCTACCAGTCCTGTGGTAGGTGAAAACAGCATCGATTTCTAAAGTAACTATCACGTGATTGTTATAAAAAGTTTCTATCACATATAGGTTCTGAAAGTACTAGTCCCGTGTTAGGTGGTTTAAAATCCTCTATCACGTGATGAGTGTAAAAGTACGAGTCCTGTGATATGTTCTTTAGGGTAAGTTGTGTGACATATTCTTTTAGACTAGTCCTGTGACATGTCGAAGAGGGCAATTCACCCCCTACTAGGGCAAGTCCATGTTAATATGACCGGTCCTTTTCGTATAAAAAAAGGTCACGGGGCCTATCACAATTAACCGGTCCCGTGACGTGTCCAGAAAAAGATCGATTTTCCGCAGGGTATGTACAAATTTTCCTTTTGGAAAAATATTCCTGGGGCCATAGGATGCGATTTTGAGAGAAAATAAAAAGAAAAGTCGGAAAAACATTGACAGTCGAAGAGCTAAGCTACGTCCTAGAGCATTAGCGTGAATTGGACTGTCTGAGGCAGCCTTGTCTCCACAGATCTGCTGGTAACCCCACCATAATTTTAAAATTTTTAATTAAATTTTTGTTTAACCCTCCGATGAGTGACAGTTCTGAACTTCACGGCCGTGTGAAAAGGTCCCTACGGACCTTTTTTGTAAATCATGTTTTTTTCATATAAAGAATTTTTTGATTTTTTTTTGTTTTTATTGTTTATAACTAAATTCTACATACAAAAATAATTTTTTCAATTTTTTTATTTTTTTTTTTTTTGCTTGAATTTTCTTAAGACTATTATAAAAAAGTTTAAAAATTATTGTTGTTGAGCGTGTACTTCTTGTCCCCCGCCCTGTGCGCAAGTGTTGCAGCGATGTAAAAGTGTACTATGTTTTCCGCTGCCGCCCGTACTCAGAACGGCAAAGGCGACATGACGGTCTACTTGACCTAGCCGCAAACGACGGTGCATTGTCTTCCATCGGTCTTGGTAATACCTGAAATGAAAAAAAAAAAATAAAAAACAAATAAATATATATTCTATTCTTGAATTTGAAGATGTTTTTCTTACCCTGACATCGAATGTTTCCATCGCATCGTTGTTCAGGGCACGATCTTCGATATTTGGTGTGGCCAATTGTTTCGTTCGCAGTAACAAGAACGACCGCCGTCTGTCACTCCTTTTTATAGGCTTCAGTTCGTTGTAAATCGTAAAAGCAGCCAATGCAGCGACGTCCAGCATATTATAAAACATGGCCAACGGCCATCGTTGTGTTGCTCTTTTGCAGCTGTAAGTGCCTAGCATTTGATCCATGGTATCAACGCCGCATTTGTTGGCGTTGTAATCTAATATGGCATAGGGCTTCCGCTTCTCGGTTTGCTCGTCAACGCGGCAGGTGTAGTGCATTGTGAGAGCACGTTCACCACTTTATTTTTTTTCGGCACGTATGAGCATAACGCTATATCCCCTTCGTTGAACCCAAATAATGTACTATTGATGGTGCGCTTCGGGTTCTTCTTGAACTCCTGTGGAATGAATGATTTGTTGTAGCGCACTTTACCAACATATGCGGTCTTCCTCCTCATCAAAATACGCGCCAAGTCAAGAGTGGTAAAGAAATTATCCGCGTATATAGTACGGCCAGCATCTAAATATTTTTCCACAAGATCCAGCACTACGTTCTGCCCTTGGTTTATCTCCCGTTGTTGGTTTGGCAGTTTTCCAGAATATATCATTCCCTTCACAGGATAATAACTCTGTGAGTCGCATAACCACCATACTTTCAAACCATACTTAGCTGGCTTTGACGGAATATATTGCGTGAAGCGGGTGCGGTCTCTATAAGGGAACAACTGCTCATCAACTGTTAGTGCTTCATGAGGAGTGTAAGTTGCTGCCAAGTTCATGAGGAGTGTAAGCTGCTGCCAAGTTGCAACATTTGCCAAATATCGTCAATTGCCGCAGTTTTGCTGTTGATGAGTCGCTGTTGTCGAGTATTTCCATTGTCGAATCGAATAAATTGCTTTATACACATGAAGCGATCGTACGACAACGCATCTTTGTATATTGGGCAACGCGTCGCGCTCCATAATTCCATAGCTGGTTCATGGTTTGATCTTGTGAGTCCAGCATACAAAAGAATAGCTACAAAGGCGTCAAACTCTTTCACTGTCACTGGCTTCCACTCCTTTTTCTTTGTGGGATTCGCCAAATTCCATGCAGCTGTAACCTCCCTGCCTTTACGATTTGTTTCACGTAGCACTAAGTGTATTATTTCCTGTGTCATGATTGAACGCATTATTGTATAGGGGTCGTGTATATTTCCTGTTGGTCCTGGTTTCTTTCTTGTGAAGTCGACCACGTTATGATTACGAGTGCGTGATGTTGGTGGTGCTTTTTTACTCCATTGGGTGCCATCTTTACCAATATAGCAACTTTCATTCATTTCCTGTCCATCATTTTCTTCCTCTTCATCATCGTCGTCATCAATATCTTCATTTAGCTTGACGTATCCTTCAGTTTCGGCATCTGACTCTTCAGCAGGTTGGTATGTGCGATCTTCATCATCCTCAACTTCATAATTATCAATTGCAGCAATATCAATTTCTTCATCCATGTCTTCGTCCATAAAATCAGCAAATCTACTATCAGCTGCACGCCTTTCATCCGCAGTCATTTGCTGGTAACGTGTACTACGGCGTACAACCATTTGAGCAACGTCCAAATTACTTGCATCTGCCATATTTATATTTTTGTTTCTATCACACACGATTCTACTCTTCGCTGTCTAAACTTTGATTTGGTTTACGAAACTACAACTTATTTTATACTCTTTCGTACGTCTACCTGAACTCAAAGACATTTAGGGATTACTTCATCATCATAATAATTTTTTTATTGTTTCAACACATAATTTACTTGTTCTGAACACAAAGACCTAAACTCAAAGACATTAGGGATGATGATAAAAACAAAAAATTTTAAGAACTGGTTTATTGCTAGTAGTATAAAATTAGAATATTGTACCTTTCCTTGAAAGCAATAAAGTTCATGTCTTCGAATTTTTCTTAGAAGGAAGAAATATGACAGGTTACATGTAATAATTTTTCGTTTGCTCAAGTGATATGTCACGAAACTAATCATTCCCTATATAACACATTGCGATTGATATGTAACCAGTTTTTTATTAAATACTTGCCTTCAGTCCTGTGGTATGTAAATTTGAGCTAGTCACGTAACGTTCCATTTTGCACTAGTTCTGATACACATCACGTAGTGTCAAACATGAGACTAGTTACTTGTAAGAAAATTATAAACTCATCTCTTGCGCATTTACGTACACCAATGCAGTGATATGGTACCCTAAACAAGCTCTGCGATGTCAAAGTTACCGGTTACTTTCATATAAGATAACCAAACCGATGACCGGTTTCTGCCACAAAGTTCCGGTCACGTTACCAACTCTGTGACTTGTACATTTCCCGTAGGGGCACTAGTGGATACTTTGGAAGCAATGAAAGAAGTGGTTGGTATGGCATGAATTTTATTATCTTCCTGGGAAGTTACTTTAAAACTTATTCGTGGTAACTTTTTAAGTTCTATTTAGAGTTGTCACGTGTTCGACCTATTTAAAAACTCGTTATTCGAATACTTCCAAAAATCGTCTTTTTAAAACTCAGATTTAATTTTTTATAATTAAAAACCGGTTCGAATAACCGGTTTTCCGTTTTTTAGATCATAATTTAGTATTGCTGATACATCATATCTCAAAAACTACTACTTTTCACAAGAGAAAAAAAAAACATTTTATAATAAAATAAATTTAAATGTATAAATTAATGCTGCAAATGATTTACATTACAAAAATATGTTTTATTTTATATTAATTTAAAAAACATATATTTGATCAAAATATTTTGGGGATTTTTAAGGACCAGAAAATAATAATTTGGGGTTTTTTGAGGATAAAAACAATATTTGGGGATAAGACCTTTAAAAAAACTGACAACACTGTTAAATAGCTTAAACCATTCATAATAGAACTATTTAGAGTTGTTTGTTGCTATATATCAGGCAGTTAGTACATTAAAGAAATTAATAAAAACTAAAAAAAATTTTGACAATTATTTTGTTTTTTCTAAGTTTATTATTTTTTTACTGGAAATGTAACAAACAGATCGATTAGTTCAACTGAATGTTACAATAGTACTCAAGATTTTTTTATTTTAAATAATATGGAAAAGTAGATGTTTTAATTAATCAAACAGCACTTAAATACTGCCAAAATTTCTAACTAAGTTCGCTCGATAACACTGAAAAAAACCAACAAGCGGGGCTCCCCGTGGGTTAAACTAAATCAACTATGCTTAATACAATGCACACTTGTTCATAAAGTTTTTTAGGACTTTTTAGAGGTTAAGACTCATTTCAGAATCAACTTGCACCAATTCTTATAACTATGTAGAGCCTTTTTTTCTTTGTCTAAATTTACAAAATTTGGTGCGTAGGTTAACAATATAATATCTGAACTAGAGATGGGCACGTGAGCGATTTTTGAGTCACGCTAACGCTAGATCACGAACCAAAAATTACAATCACGCACGAGACTTGTTTCTACTCACGCTCGGCCAAGTGAGTAATTTAAATTTTTGCACACGCTCACGAAAGTCTCACGCTCACGAAATACTGCGATTCAAAATATTTCGAAAAATTAAACAAAATTCTTATACGTATATAGTGGCTAAGAGGCTAGGTCATTGGTACGATGAGATTTATTTTGTATATCCTGTATATTTCCTTGAAATCGACCAATTGCATTTAATTTTTCCATTACTTGAAAAAAATAAAAATAGCTTCGGACAAAGAGGAATGTAAGTTGAAAAAAGTTTTAGTATTTTTTAAGTTTTAAAATCCAGTGAATTTTATTTTATTTATGGATGCACCGGTCTGTTCGACAATTATTTCATCCAATATTTTAACACACACACGGTTAAAGCACCATTTGCTATTTCGAACTCTTCATCAATCGATATTAACATTTCCAGAAGCCTTATGGATTAAATCCGATTCACAATTACTACAAATTTCAGTACTGTTACGTCGTTTACTTCTCTTGGAACAAACATTATATGCAACTTCAGGCCTTCGCCACTAGTTTTTCGACTTGTCTCAGTATCTTTTTTTATAAATAGTATTATTATTATTATAAATATTAGTTAAATGTAAACTTACGCAATGTTCATACTTCAAGTATTCATTAAAATGTTTTTTTTTAAATATTCTGATTCCTGTAGTAATGAAACCTACAATTTTTGATTTTATTTTATCCCGTTTAAATTTTTTTTGATCTTTTCTCAACATGTTGAATAATTATAGTTACTATTTCATCATTTTTTATGTTGATGTGCATTCCAGACATCAAAACGCTCTCCATTTGTAATTATAGACGTCACTAAAAAGGGCTCTAGTTATAAGAATTGGTTCAAGTTGATTCTGAAATTCATATTACTTACTTAGGAACCCTATTTTTTAGTTCTAAAAAAATTTTGTCGCTTACCAAGTTTTTATTTTTTTGTTATTATTATTATTTTTTGCAACACCTTTTATCACTACAAAATTTTATGAACGACACACTCACAATTACTAAAATTTAAATACGTGGTTAAAAAACTATTCAACTTAAAAAAAATACTTAAAAAATAAAAGTAATAGATTTTAAAATTAATAAATTCAAATATCAATTTCGATGCATTAAAAAAGTTACCAAATGCCAATATATATTTTCCATAAAATTTTGTTTAAAAGCTGGTAATTATAAACCCTAAATTCTTCGACCAATTTCGAATTTACAGCTTTTAAATTCATTTGAAATTTGTATTTAAAACTTATTTAGCATATTTACTCAGATCTAATGTATACATTTAATATTGAACAAAAAATTAAAACAACGATTTTTAGACACAAAACTCAACAATTTTGTCTGGGTCTACTTCTTCACAAAAAAGTCTTACTTCGGTCATTAAATTTACTAAGTGAGTCTTGATTTTCTGTGTTATAAAGCTTTGTCCGTAAAATAATATTCAAAAATTATTCTAAAAAGGAAGAAAAAAACGGATTATTAATTTTTTCTAAAAACGTTATAAATTTTATTTTTGTCTTGTTGTCGGGTGTAACAAGCAAAACTAACGTACCTTTTTTGCGGGTGGTTACAATAGTAATAAACAGTAGCTTAACAAAACAAGATCTCTAAGGCTACCAAAAAATGCCAAAGAGAGCAAGAGGAAAGTTTTGTTAAGCTAAATAATAGGCGTATTCCTGCACTCTACGCGTAAACATCCCGCCCCCCTTGCACGGGTGCAACAAGAGGAGCTAAGGAATAAGTGCGTTCGGGAAATTTATAACGGGTAAGTTCAATAAAATACTTAAAACTAATTCATTTAAAATATTTAAATATTTACAAAATTATTTTATGATTCATTTTTTTGTAAAAAAAAATAAAAATTAAAATGAAAATTAAAATAAAAATAAAAATGGGAAAACATAATTGAAAAAAAAAATAAAAAATTAAAAAAAAATAAAAATTTAAATCAAAAAAATATGTACATAGTACAAAAAAGAAATAAAAATCAAACAATTTGTCCCGATGATGGTGGCTGGCTGTCCATTATTGTTGATTGGACCAATTGGATATGAATGCTGTTGGGTTTGCTGTTGTTGACGCTTATGTTGACGTTGTTGATGTTTATGTTGTTGTTTTTGATATTTTTGTTGGTTTTTGTTGTTTCTTCGGTTTTCTCCGTTGTGATTGTTTTTTATTTGCCAAATGGTGGGATCTGTGCAACAGGGTATGGTGCTCCTCCAGACACTCCAAACATCGATCACGGCTCTCATAGGCCCTTAGGAGGTGGGTGGTTGCCAGACAATTAAAACAATATTTATGCCGTTTTACAGTCTTTATACGGTCAACTACCGACATCCTTTTTGCATAACTTACAGGCCGGTCCTTTTTCGGGCGTCTCTTTGGACTCTTCGACCGTGGCCTGGTTACCTGTGGGGGGTGAACTTGCAGACGTCGCGATATGTCTGACATTTTACCTGTGAGGAAAAACAAGAAAAATAAACGGGTTAATTTTGTTCGGATATGGGTAGAAGAACGAACTTCACAATTGGCCGAGTGAAAATGCCAGAAGCTGTCTTTACATCGCAGACGCGTACTTTTTCATCGGGGCCATTATAAACTTTTTCTACGCGCCCTAACCTCCATTCATTGGGAGGTAGATTATACTGACGGATAACAACAATATCTCCTATCTGGAACTCCCTCTTTGGATATTTCCACTTCACACGCCTGTGAAGTTCCTTCAAATATTCTTCTTTCCAACGCAGAGCAAGTTGGTGGTGAAGAATTTTGAGTTTTTGCCACCTATTGGCACGACTGAGGGATAAATCTGATAAGTTGGGTTCGGGGGGAGCTAATAAGGGGCCACCTATTAAGAAATGACGGGGTGATAAGGGGGCTATGTCATAAGGGTTTTCATTCATCGGGGATAAAGGTCGTGAATTAAGACAAGATTCTATTCGGGTGAGCATCGTAGAAAACTCTTCGTATGTATATTTCTGCGCGTTAGAAATCTTTTTTAAATGAGTTTTAAAACTTTTAACTCCCACTTCCCAAAGTCCGCCCATATGAGGGGCACCGGGGGGTATAAAATGCAATTTCACAATGTGCAGGCTGCTTTGGGAGAGGAGTTGGCGTTTCAAGTCGGAAAGAAAATGTCTTCTATCGACTTCTAACAAATTCGAGGCACCAACAAAAGCCGTTCCATTATCGGAATATAAATGAGACGGACAACCTCGTCGAGAGCAAAAACGAGCAAACGCCGCTAAAAAGGTTTCAGATGACATGTCACCGGTTGCCTCTAAATGTATTGCTTTCGTAGCAAAACATACAAAAACTACGACATAGCCCTTAGTGGTTCTACAACCCCGACCGCTGTAGGGTTTTATGTCAAAGGGGCCTGCGAAATCTAGCCCAGTGTGAGTGAATGGTCTTGAAAAAGTCGACCTTTCAAGGGGTAAAGCTGCCATAAGCTGCTGGCCAGACTTCTTCTGGTGTAAAGTGCACACAGTGCATCTACGAATAGCTCCGAGCACCAGATTCTTCAGGTGCGGAACCCAGAACTCCATTCGTATTACCCGAAGCATCAAAGACTGTCCGCCATGTATCGTACACTTATGGACGTGCTTCACGAATAATTTCGTAAAAGTGCAGGAGTAAGGCAAAATCTTCGGGTATCTTTCATCATGTGTCAAACCAGGGGCATGAACAAGTCGGCCGTTCATTCGAACGAATCCATTCGAATCAATAAAAGGATTCAAAGCCAACAAGTTACTTTTCGGGGGTAAAGGAAGATTCTTCGATAAAAACGAATATTCCGGAAGATAAATGCGCTGACACACGAGAACTAAACGGTTTCGAACAAATTCCATTTCGGAATGTGTAATATCAAGGGTATGACATGATTGGGAACGAGTTTTCAGAAAATTAAAGCAACGGAATAAATAGGCAATAATACGCATTGCCCGGGGTAAATCAGAGAACTTTCCGAGAATATCAAATGGTTTCTCTAGGATCTGATGTGTTTTAACACATTCTAAATATGAATAAATATTCACCGATTTCGAAGGCCATTTATCCCTTGGTTGAGCCAACCATTTAGGACCGTGCCACTACAAAGGGTTATCGGTCAAATCACGAGCAATCCACGACTGGCCAAATCGGCGGGGTTATCCTTGGAAACGACATGGGACCATTTATCATTTCCAACTTTACGTTCAATTAATGCAACTCTATTCGCTACAAAAGTTGGCAAATGGCACGGGGGTTTTTGAAGCCAAGTCAAAACAATGTTAGAGTCAGTCCAAAGATGAATCTTATCTCTGTTCAAATTCAGTTGGCTACTCAAAGATTCTACCATGTTTGCCATAAGTGCCGCTCCACAGAGTTCTAAACGGGGTAAAGTCTCATATTTAACTGGAGCTACTTTTGTTTTTGACGCTAGCAACTGCGAGGTTATCTCAATCGGGGAAGAGATTGTGCGAACATAGATCGTTGCATCATAGGCTTTTTCTGAGGCATCACAAAAGCCATGAATTTCGAAATCACCACTTGGATCGTACTTGACCCATCTGGGTATTTGAATTTTTTCAATATTCGGGTAAACATCGAGAAAGGCGTGCCATTGAGTCAAAGTGGTAGAACTCAAGCACTCATCCCAATCTGTTTTGTCTTTCCATATCTGTTGCATAATCATTTTAGCAACGATAATCTTAGGGGAAAGCCAGCCGGCGGGATCAAATAATCTGGCTATTTCAGACAAAACTGCACGTTTTGTGACCACATTTCGACCTGGTTGCGAAACGAGTTTAAAATAGAAGCTGTCTCTATCAGCGTTCCATCGCAAACCCAGGATTTTTGTAGTGCTCGCATCTGAGAATTTTAAGAAATCTGCATCGAGCAGATTATTTTCGGAGAGGTTCTCAAGAAGACGAAGATGATTTGAGGTCCATTTTCGGAGAATAAACCCAGCAGATTCAAGAACTCTTATAAGTTCGTCTCTTTTCCTCAAACCATCTTCCAGTTCATGAGAACCGGCAAGCACGTCATCGACATAGACATGATCTTTTAAAATCTCAGATGCAGCAGGACTCTGAGCTTCACAATCAATGGCCAATTGAAGTAGTGTCCGTATTGCGAGGTAAGGAGCACAATTCACCCCAAAGGTTACAGTCTTTAGCTCATAGTCCTTAATTTCATCATCAGGATTACGACGGAAAAGAATCCTTTGAAATGTGGTTTGATTGGGATTTACGAGTATTTGCCGATACATTTTTTCAATGTCAGCATTAAATACGAAACGATAAAATCGCCAACGGAGAATCAAAATTGTCAGGTCCGCTTGAAGTATTGGAGCGGGGTACAAAATACCATTTAAACTTACTCCATTCGAGAAAGAGTTTGAAGCGTTAAATACTACACGGAGTTTTGTAGTAACGCTATCGGGTTAAATGACTGCATGATGCGGCATATAATAATTAAATGTCTCCGAAGTCGGTGGTTCGACCTCACGCATATGGCCCAAAACCATATATTCACCGATCACTTTATCGTATTGCGACTTCAATTCGGGATTTTTCAGAAGTCTATTTTCGTTTCTCCTAAACTGAGAAAGAGCCAAATCACGGGAATTGCCCAAAGATAAATATTTCGGAAAATCGGGTTTAAATGGGAGTGAAACCACATATCGACCGTTGGAGTCCCTGTGAGTAGTGGATCGGAAAAGTTCCTCACAAAACTCTTCAGTTTCTGTTAAACGCGAAACTGGGGGAACCTCTTCAAGTTCCCAAAAACGCGCGAGTTGGGCGTTTAATCCTATATGGTTACAAAAAGTAGTAATCGATCATGATGGTTCGGGATAAGGCACCTCACCGGTGACAATCCAATCAAAAACGGTCTCTTGTGCGACCAGGTTGCCATTCGGATTAATTCGCACACATGGTTTCAAAATTCGGGGATAGACCTCCCCCCCAAGGAGAAGATCCATTCGGGTGCAATCAATGTTAGATAATGTAACATCGGGGAAATCATTATCTAAGCCATTCGCAAGTAAACCGGAGGGTATAGGGCCTGTAACCCTTCCGACTACATAGGCCTTCGTCTGAAGTGCAAAATCAGGGTCGATTGGAGAACCAATTGTAAAACAGAATATTCTCGATGGTGTTGACGTCAAATTGTCCTCTACACCTGAAACTTCAGTAACCGGAACAAAAAAAGTAGGTATACCGAGTTTTTCCTGTAACCTTTTCGAAATAAAGGAAACTTGAGAACATGGATCGATCAAAGCTCGAGTCGAGCTAAAAATGTCACGATTATGCACTTTGCACACCACGGACCCCAATAACACGGTTGTATTCGAGTCAGAGGATAACTTCGTGACATATGTTAGATGGGATCGCACTCCCGTCGAAGTAGACGGACCATCATCGGCGATCGTCGGAGTCCGAGAGCTATTGGGATCTGGGAAAACATGATTGCCAGTGATTTGGACAGATGTAATTGAGTCCCTCGGTGGTGCAATACCACCTGAATTTCTCGCAGTGGGATTATTGCTCCTGTGAAGCAACGAGGGATGCTTTTGCTTACACATAAAGCAAGCGTGAATGCTTTTACAAGCCTTGAATTCATGGGAGGTAGCAAGGCAATTCGTACAACACTTAAGCCTTCTCACCGTTAACATACGCTCCTCAACATTCTGCGCTAAAAATATAGCACATAGTCGTAACAGGTGCTGTTCTTGGCATAGAACACAACGACTAACGGGTTGACTAGATTTAGTCTTGGTAACAAAACTGTTAACCTTTTTCGGGTTACAAAAAGACCTATTCGAGGTATATGGATTTGTGGACTGAGTCCTAGCTGGTTGGTGCCGAATAGGATTTCCAACCTGCTTTTGTTTCAATTGGGAGCGTCCTATATCGGTAACGGATTCGAGGGTATGATACCGCGACGCTAGGAATTTATCCATTTCTTCCCATTTCGGAGTATCGGGATTACTTTTGACTGACTCTTGCCAAAGTGTCAAAGTATTTTCGGGTAATTTGATAGAGCAAATATAAACAAAGATTACGTGAAAAAATAATTCCGGGGTAACCTTTAATAATTCGAGATTTGAAATAATATCATTTATTCTTCGTTGCAACTCTTTTATCGGGGGAATACTTAAAAGAGTTGCCATTTGAGCGTTTATGGGACTTTTCTTATTCTCGTAAGTGTCGACCAAATTCTTCCACGCGAGGTCAAAGCCTTCAATGGTCAAAGGACACTTACTAATTACCTTATGAACATCTTCGAATACCAATCCCAAAAGATGAAGTAATTTCTCAACGGGACTTATCAGGCGGTTTATATACATTGCGGTGAATAAATCGCGAAAAGTTGACCACATCGTGTAAGTGCCATCAAAAGGTTTAATCTTACAAGGAGGTAGATTAATAGAAGGAGCTGGTATTGGGGTAAGATCCCTCTCCTTTTCCGCCCGAAGTCGTTCTAAATGTTCGGTAACGTTGGAAATAGCTCGGATGTAGGTCTTGTACGAAGACGCGTACCTATGCTTTATTTCCTTAAGCATCTTTTTTTCCGTTTCCGATTCCATTTTCAAAGAATCGTATGATGCTCGAATTGACTCCCATAAACGGTTTAGTTACCTTTCGTGAACAATAAGGGAACCGATTCTATGATCCGCTGGAGGTATTGCGGCAATAATCGCCTCAAATTCGCTCAATCGATCGGAACATTTAATTAATTCAGAAATATCTGAAAATTTTCGGGGATATTATTTTCAGCTAATTACGTAAAAACGAGAAAAATTATAGTTAATTTCCGTAAAGGATGCAACAAGTATTGAAGATTCAAAAAAATTATTGAATATCGAAAAAGATTCAATCAAATATTTACTCGGGTATTTAAAACGGGATTAACTTTGAATAAAAATTACTTTCATTCGAGTGGAAGTCGGTTTAATTAAAAAATAAAAAAATCACGAGGTAAATATTTTATCGCAAACCGAAAAAATTAATAAAAATACCGAGAAAAATCTTTAAATATTCGATAAAGTTAAATAAATTGATAATATTTTAAGTGATCTTACACTGTTTCACGATTATTCGGGTTAAAAACAGGGAAAATTTTCCAATTTTTAATCAAAATCGATCACAAAACAATTCGGGACAATGTTTTGTCTCAGTGTAAAATCACTTTAATGTATAAAAAGGTTCAAAATGTTTATATAATTCACAAAAGTGGTGCAAAGTTTCACTTCGAATTTACACGGGTATAAAAAAAATTTAAAAAAATCGAGAAATTTAAAAAATATTCGAAAATTATTCCAAAATAATGGACCGAGATTATATTTCACATCGAATTAATGCGAAAAATATTAGTTTTTATCACAAATCACTATAAAAAACCTTTTTATTCGAATATTCGTTCGAATCGAAAACTTTGCAACACTATTATGTTGTGTATAATAACATATACATACCAACAACAACAATAAAAAAAACAACTGTTTTGCTTTGTTCACTTTGAATATAAAAAACACAATGTAAAAAATGTTCACAACACACTAATATAATTTAAAAATAGCGAGTTATTTTAAATTATTTATTTTTATTTTTTTACCGAGAAAAAACAAAAAAAAATAATAAATAACACCAACTTTTTTTGTATATATTAATTGTTCGTCCGATTGTTTACAAAACAACAACGAGTTAATGTTATTTTGTCTTCTCTTTTATGTTTTATTTGTACTAGTTAAAACGCACTTTCGCACTTTATTTTTTTTTTTTTTTTTGTTTTACAATAAAAGAGAATTAACACGGAACTTTATTTAAGAGAAGGAAAAAAACGAAACATTGGATAACAAATAAATAATTTTGTATAAAATAGACCTTAAGCTTGAATACTTATTACCTGAAAACGGAGTTTATTTATTTCCTTTCTTTTTATATTTATTAAAAAAAGTACACAATTTTTTTTTTAATTTTTTCCAGAAATGTTTTGCACACAAAAAAAATTAACGGATGGTTTGTTGGTATATTTTACAGTGTTTTATTTTATATGTTTTCAAAACAGTCTCTTTTATTTTTTTGTATTTTTCCTTTTTCTGTTGTTGGTATGTTTAATAATGATCAAACGGCCGCTTCTGATATGAATAAACGCCCGTATCAGAGGGGGCAAGTTTCAGAAGTAGTTGAAAATGATGATCGAACGAACGTGGAGGATCAATTCGATGCTGGGGATACTGAAGTTTGTGGCATTTTAAGGAGCGGAAAATGTTGGAACTATGATAAAATAGGTCACAGTTACATGGATTGCATGGAACCTCGCACTGTATTTTGCTATGGTTGCGGATTAAAGAATATATACAAACCACAATGCACAAAATGTTCTCAGGATCGGGGAAACGGATGGAGGGATGCCCGTGCGACCAAGCATGGGCATCCGACCCCAATAAATTAAAACAACGTAAGCCGGATAAGAATTACCAGCCTGATGTGACAAAATTACCTGATTTGACTCATTTACCGGATAAGAAGGATCGTAGAATCTAAATCGTTTAAACGGGGAGTTGGATCAGTAAAAACAGCGGATGGACAACGACAACGTGTTTTGGGAACCGTGGAATTGGAAATTGGTTACAACAAATACAAGAAAACAGCAGAATTTTTGTTAATTCCATCGATTAAACAAGATGTTATATGTGGCATGGATTTCTGGAAACAATTCGGAATTCAAATTTTATCTTTGAACACCGTGAACGAGATTGTGTCGGATGAGGATTCAGATAGGATACCAATAACTCCTCAACAGGAACAACAGCTACAGAGGATCATTGATTATTTTCCAAATTCGGAACGAGATGGGTTAGGATACACAATGCTATTGGAACATCACATCGATACCGGAAGTGCAGGCCCAATTAAACAAAGATATTATCCTATATCTCCGGCTAGGGAGAAGCTTTTGTGCGGTGAAATCGATCGTATGTTAAAGTTGGGCGTAATTGAGGAGTGTCCGACGTCTCCGTGGTCATCTCCTGGAGTTTTAGTAATGAAACCTGAAACAGTCGAAAAGTCAACTCCGTAACTATAAAAGACGCGTATCCGATACCGAACATAGACGGACTTATTTCGAGGCTTCTCCAGTTTATTATATTTCCAAAGTGGATTTAAAAGATGCATTTTGGCAAATCAAACTTGACGAAACCTCAAGACAAAAGACTGCGTTCACAATCCCTAATCGACCATTATATCAATTCACTAGGATGCCGTTTGGATTGTGCAATGCTTCGCAGACAATGTGCAGACTAATCGATCAAGTCATTACCATAACCTCATTCTGTCTACTTTACGATATAATAAAGTTTCACGATTTTTTTTTAAATATCTGTGTTTTACTTAAAATTTAAAAATTGCATTCTTCTTGGGACACCCTTTATATGTTTTACACTGCACTGCACTTTTCTTCTTTTTTTTGTTTTTTTTTTTCAATATATATATTATATATTATTTATATATTTCCTTTAAACAAAAAAACACAGTACATACCTTTTTAATTTTAAATGGGTTTAAGAAAATTAATAATGGGGGTTTTCTGGGGTGTACTTATTCCTATACAGGAAATCCAAGTATTCGGGTTACACTTTGGAGAAGAGCTGAAAATAAAAATAATTTTTAAAAAATTATTTTACGGGTCCGGGTTCGGGGTATCCAGTTCAAAGGACCAAAATGTTTTTGTCCGTAAAATAATATTCAAAAATTATTGTAAAAAGGAAGAAAAAAACGGATTATTAATTTTTTCTAAAAACGTTATAAATTTTATTTTTGTCTTGTCGGGTGTAACAAGAAAAACTAACGTACCTTTCTTGCGGATGGTTACAATAGTAATAAACAGTAGCTTAGCAAAACAAGATCTCTAAGGCTACCAAAAAATGCCAAAGAGAACAAGAGGAAAGTTTCGTTAAGCTAAATAATAGGCGTATTCATGCAATCTACGCGTAAACAAAGCTTCTCTCCGCTTTTAGATCATTTTGATAAAAATCTATGAGGCTACAGAATTATTTTGACGAAATGTTACCAATTCGGCTTTGTACACTATTTTATAAATTCTTTACCACATTTTCATTACCGGAAAATCTATTTGATATACTTGAGTTTAATTATCTAAATATGGAATGAATAAGACTGATGTGTAATATTCCGTTGAATCATTTGTTTGTAAATTTTTTTTTTTTTCATTATTTATTTATTGAATCTTCATATATTGAATATGAACTAACAATAATTAATCAAATCTTATCCTAATACTTTAGTTTATGCCCTGCCAGTGCCAGGCAAAAATTTTCTTCATCACGGGTTCTGTCAATAAATAAGTGTTTATCGCTCATCTTAATGGGTAAGTGCTGCAGTGTCTCTTCTCCTTAAGCGAGTGTGGCCGCTATCATTTAAAATATTTCGAGCTAGTGGATTTGGGTGCAACTCTAGCCTTTTTAAATATTTTACCACATACTTCGTAATAATAGTCCTTACCAGTGGCACATTGAGATCCTTTTGGATATTTGAGTTTTTAACATACCAAGGGGCAGCTGTGATTATTCGTAGAAGTTTATTTTGGCGCCTTTGAATTTTTTCGATATTTGAGGCCGAGGCAGTGCCCCATAGTTGAATACCGTAGCACCATATTGGCTTTAAAATAAAGTTGTAAAGTAGTAGTTTGCAATCGAGACTAAGAACAGAATTTCTTCCAATAAGCCAGTTAATTTGGATTGCTTTTAGTTTCATTTGGGTTAATTTAGCTTCTATATGGCATTTCCAAGTTAAACGCCGATCTAGATGAATACCAAGATATTTGACATGCGATTGTTGAGGCACTAGTTGATTATTAATTTTAATAGGGGGGCATGTTTCCCGACGCAAGGTGAATGTAATATGTACGCATTTTTGCTCATTGACCTTTATTCTCCATTGTTTTAACCACAGTTCTAGTTGAAATATATGATCCTGCAGATATCGAGATGCTTCACCACTGTTCTCGTGTACGCTTAGAAAAGCAGTATCATCAGCTAAAGTTGAGGTAAGGGTGTAATTGTTTGTTGGCATGTCCGAGGTATATATAAGGTAAAAAAAGTGGGCCCAGGATGCTTCCCTGAGGGACTCCAGCTTCAATTGGCTGAGGAGAACTTAAAAAATCACCTTCTTTAATAATAAATTTTCGACCGACCAAGTAGCTTTCTAACAGCTTGTGTGTGTTAACCGGTAGGTTTAGTTTTAATTTATGTAACAAGCCTACGTGCCAGACTTTATCAAAAGCTTGAGAAACATCGATGAAGAGAGCGGAGCAATATTTTCTTTCTTCAAAGGCTTTTCTAATGGCGTTCACTATCCGATGGGTTTGTTCAATTGTGCTATGTTCTCTTCTGAAACCGAATTGATGGTTAGGTATACACCCATTGTCATTTAAAATTGGGGTTAATTTTGATGCTAAGAGCTTCTCAAACAGCTTTGACATGTTAGATAATAAACTAATAGGCCTATATGACTCAACTTTTGTGTGATCTTTCCCTGGCTTTGGTATCATCGTTACTAAGGAGACCTTCCATTCTTGAGGGTAGTATTGAAGGCGTAAAATAGCATTAAAAATATAAAGAATAATTTTCTTTGCTATGCGAGGTAGCTCCAAAAGCATTTTGTTACTGATCTTATCAATACCAGGTGCCTTCTTGGTTTTTAGTTTACAAATAGTCTTTTCTATTTCTCTTATATCAAATCTTAGGGGGATAGCTGCTCTAACATTAAGAGGCGGTAACTCGTCCGCTATATCGTCAGATATATTTGGGGTAAATACATTTTTCAAATGATTTACAAACAGATTATTTTTTCATTATCATTTCTTGCCCAACTTCCATTCAGGTTTCTTAATGGTGGTTTCGAGATAACTGGCCTTTTGAGATTTCTAGCTACACGCCATAATGAGTAGTCTGATAGTGGAGTTGCATCCAGGTCCTTAAGATATTTTTCCACGGAAGCCGTCTTCTGAGACTGCAGTAATTTTCTTAGCCTTTTTGTACACTCTTTTAATTGTTTCTTAAGTTGCGGAGATCTGTGCAATTGCCACTCTCTTCGCACTCTCCTTTTTTCATTCAAGATGCGCTCGACGTCTGTGGAATATATTTTGTTATTATTGGATTTTTTGAGGGTTTTGCTGGAATGTTGAACAGCTAGTTTAATATAACTGTCAAAATTTACAATAGAGCGATCCACATTCTCTGGTGTACTAAGCGGAATGTTTTCAGTGCAATGGGTACTGAGATATTTTTTATATTTTAACCAATTTATTTGTGTGGCTGACGTCGCTGAGTAACCAGGCGGAGATACAATTATATTAGGGTCCATTATAGTAACTATTGTAGGTGTGTGATCGGAAGATAGTTCTAAGGAAGCTTCAACATGAATCGTTTCTGTGCGAATGTTTTTAACCACGCCAAAATCGATGACATCTGGAATTTTTTGCTGATCAGTAGGCCAGTATGTTGGTTGTCCGCTCGCGACCACATTCAAATCCATTTTGGAGATTGTATTAAATAAAGTACGACGCTTTGGTGTTATTAGTCGTGACCCCCAGAAAGTGTGTTTAGCGTTATAATCACCAGCGGCCAGGAAACAGGGTCCTAATGATTTATAATATTGGTCTTCAGATATAGAAAATCTAGGTGGGAAGTATAAAGATGAAATAACTAGGTTGCGATTAAGCTCTTCAATGCAAATATTCGTTGCTTGCAGATAGTCTTCACAATGATCACACATTACGTAGTGTTTGATTCGGTTTTTTATTAACATGGCAGAACCTCCACAAGCTCTATCTCGAGGGTCCTTGGTATCATATAGTATGTAACCATTGATTTTAAACGTGTTTCTTGAGGTCAAATGAGTTTCAGAAACCATCATGATATCAATTTGTTTATTTTTAAGGAAGTATTCTAATTCATTTTTATGTTGGCGGATGCCGTTTGCGTTCCAGAAACAAATTTTTAAACAGTTCATGTCTTGTTAAGTATAGCTTGCAATAACATCGATTGCATTCTTAGCATTTCTTGCATCATATTACCCATTGTATTCGTAAAATTGTTTACTGTTTGCACTAAAGTTTCCATTGTTTTTTCTAATCGACTAAAATTAGTAACGGGAGTTTCATCATTATTTGGTAAAGGACCTTGTATTGGCATTTGGTTTGATTTTAGGACGTTAGCGTAAGAGGTTCTGCTATTATTAGGCTGCGGAGCCTGAATGTCATTAGTAGTTAATTGATTTGATACCAGAATTTGAGTGGGATTAGTTTTCGGTCCAACCGACTGCTTGACAATATTATATACAGGGCATCCTCTATAATTGGCAGTGTGATTACCGCCACAGTTGCTACATTTTTTTACGTTGGGGTCGGTTTTAGACTTATCGCAAAGAACTGTGTAATGTAATTCACCACATACTACGCAAACAGGGGGTAAATAGCAGTATGCCTTAGTATGGCCAAATTCTTGGCAGTTAAGACATTGAACGGGACCATTTCTTTTGTGCGGCTCCTCAATAGTTATTCTTCTGTAGAGAATATATTTTAAATTATAAATAGGATGCGTTTCATTTTTTTTAAGCTTAACGTCGCCAGGTTCTAACTCCACTCGAAATAATGGCTGGGGATTTTTTTCCTTATTTTTAATATTTGAAACGTTTTTTATTTTAAAGCCCTTCTCTTCCAAAAAAGTTTTGATTTCCTCTGGGTCCACGCATGAGTCTATGCCCTTGATCACTACCTGAAGAAGTATGTGTAAAAGCTTTTTTTAAGGGCTTCGAATTTGTTAATTATTTTACGAAAATCATTCTCATGATTAACCTGTATTTTTGTCTCGTTTATATTACCACGTTTGATTGCAGCTACGTAAAACGAATTTTCACCTATTACCGAGATCACGCTCTTTATTAACTCACTTGAGTTTTGCTCCCTAAGATATATCGGGGGTGGCTTAGACGATTTTATGATGTTTGGTGCTTCAGGGGATTCATCCTCCAGAATTGCAAAACGATTTTGAGGGTTTATTTTATCAAAAGATGGTACTTTTGAGGCCGAAGCAACTGCTGCAGAGGTAGGGCTGCGACCCCGTTTAAACACTGTTATGTACCTGTCCATACCAACTTGTACTTGAGGTTTTTGACAACTTTTTACTACGGATGTTTCCATTGCATCTGTATTTGAGTTTGTTGCTAAGGTTGTTTTTGCCGCTGTGGCAACACTTGCAAGTGAGAGATTAATATTTTTTAACGTATCACCATCAACCGTCTTTGTAAAAACCGAGGGCGAAAGGGAACGTGTACGAACGATTGGTTTAGCCGTTAGGTAGTTACTATTGTTTTCTTTTGTTTTATTTATTACAGCATTGCCTTCGTTAGCATGCACTGTCACATAAACATTTTTTTTCATTTAGTTTTATTGTTGTTTCATTGTTTCATGCAATAAATTCTTTTTGTTTCTCACCGTTTTACTGTGTTTTTAATATTTTAATTATTTATTGTATTTATAATAACAAATTAGTTTTATCGTTGTTTCACTGTTTTTACTCGTGTAATCACAAATAGTTTTATCGTTGTTTCACTGTTTTTACTCATACAACAAGTTGTCTCCGTTTTTATTATTTGTTACAATAACACCAAAAATAAAAGAACATCACCTAAAATGTTTTTGCTCAGTAACAGTATATGAAAACGTACATATGTATATATTTTTTTCTTTATCTTTTAGTTTTCTTTTTGATAATAGTTCACTTTTGTGTCAAATAATTTAAATAAAATAAAAAATTATTTATGTTTTGCGTCCATTCGCTTGTATATTTATTTAGCAATATCAATTTATTTATCCAATAATTTAAACCGTATGCGGGGTTAAAAAAAACACGTCTGCTCGCAGCAAAGCAATTTTTTTGAATTGTTTGTAAATTTAAACGATATTTTTGTGTTCCTATCCGTCTTGTTAACTCTACACCATACATCTTTACGATATCAGTAGTCTCCATATAAATAGTAATAAGCTCCTGCTCAACATTTAAAAAATATTAAATAATATTAAAAAACCAAAGAGTCATTTTATGGATATCACTGTATAAGGAACCTGCGGTTAGTCCGGGTTTGAAGCTTGGATAGTTCAGAACTTGCATTAAAATAAAAAGACAGCTTTGATTTCACTTTATTTAACACTTGATTTAAATTAATTTTATTGGGTTTCTTGGCCAGGCCGCCTAGCGGTTTATCTAAAATAATAGTATGAACTCTCTGCATCTCCTGAGTCTTTCTCCTGTCCCTAAACTGGTCGGATGAGAACCCGACTGTTGGATGGGAATCCAACCGTGGAGGATGGTAATCCGCCCCTAATCTGTGTCGGATAAATATCCAACCCTTTTTCATCTTGGTTGTAAAACCGGGAGCATCTCCTCTAAACCCTTTCTGTATGCTCCTAAACTCTATGCTGGATGTCAATCCGGCTATCGACGGATGTAGTCCGACACTAACTTTGTCAGATGGAAATCCAACACCCTATAACTTCACACTAGTCCACTTTTCTTAGCAAATGTTGCCCGCTTGCCGGCTGTCAAACTAAGTATTTTCTTCACACACATCTCCTTTTATACTCTTTATCTTCACAAAAACTAACCCGCCTATTTTAGGTATCCACCTTCTGCGTCTAAGATTTTTCCTGACCATTGCAAATATCTCCAGCATCAGCTTGGCCTTGTCTTCAGGACTTCGTGATATTATACCAGTGCCATACGTCTCCTCATCACACAATGCGGCTGGGAGCCTTGGATCCCTTCCTTGAACAAGAAATGCGGGGCTATAATGGGTGGAATCCGATTTTGCCGTGCTCATGGCTAACTGAATTTCCGGTATCATATCATCCCAAGTCTTCTGATTTGCTTTCGTGTATTCACTGTTCGGTTCACTCTCTCGGTCGTGTTTTCTTGTGGAGTGTACAGGGCTGTAAGCTGATGTTTTACACCCAATCCTTGCAAGTACTGCCAAATCATCTTACAGGTAAACTGCGTTCCATTGTCAGTGATGAGCATCTTAGGGACTCCAAAGTTTGCCAAAATTCTTTTGCGGAATGCTTTCTGCAACGTGTCACCTGTTGCTCGTCTTAGTGGTATAAATTCGGACCACTTCGGTAGTGGGACAACAAAATCCGCGCATACCATGGCCCACGGCTCTTCCGTCATTCTGGTTAGCAATTAGCCAGCAGGTAGTTGTTGGGAGGGTTTAAACGTTTGTCAGTTTTGACAATTTCACACATACTCCGTGATATCTTTAAACATACCTGGCAAATAGTAGCGATTGACAACTCTAGCTACCGTCTTCCGGATTCCCAGATGACCAGCCGCCGGGGTATCATGATTTTCTTCTTCACATTCTTCATCGTCGTGGAATGCCGGCAGGTGCCTATATAGCTGGCCATTTATCATTGCATAGTCAGGGTACTTCTCGGAGAATTGGTCCACCTCTTCACGTCGCTTTTTCCACCAATGACACTCTTTGGGTTTTTCCTGTCTGTCTGACACACGTCGACAGGCTGTCTCGATAGAGCCTCCGCTACAACGTTTAACTTGCATCACCGGTACTGCACATCGAAATTATACTGCTGTAGTTCCAGCGCCCAACTAGCCACTCTTCCGGACGGGCTCTCTATTACGGTAATATGGTAGCCCTCTAGGTACGGCCGTAGTTTCCTAATTGCCCATACCATCGCCAGACACTCCTTCTCTGTTGGTGAATAGTTCAGTGTAAATTTCTGTGAAAAATCTGGGCATTCCAACACCAGAGTGTAAATCAGATACCCTTTCAATTCTTGCTGCTGCTCTTGATTCAACCGGAAATGTTTGACTTTTTCAGTAATGCCGTCAGGAGAGGTACTATCTTAGAAGATTCTGGAACAAACTGTCTGTACACGATGCAATGCCAAGACTTCGTCGCAACTCTAGGAAATTTTGCGGCGGTTCTAGCTCTCGAATTTTCGGAGCCATTTCTATTGGGGCGCTGTGCGGACTTTTTGATGGTTCGATGCACCCGTTCCTCAACAATTCATGTGTACCTCTTATTTTAGTGTTATCTTGTATTCTGCCAAACTTTGCCAACTCATCTCTGAGGAACTTCTGGATATTTTGTTCATCGGTTGCCGTCGCCACTCGTCTCTCCGGCTCATCGGAACGCACTACATGGTATCACTCTTTTCATCGACTCCAATCGTATTTGCTGGTTTCTAATAGGTATTTTTGCCCTGGCAGCCTTTAGAAAATCAAGACCCAAAAGTGCATAATTGATTATGTGGGGCATTACCCCCATTTTCAGCCGACAGTCTTCTCCTCCAAGGCTTATGTTCATCCTTACTTCCTTCTTTAGCTCCACGCGGGCCAAACTTATCATGATGGTAGCTCACAACTTCGTTATCACTTCTCACTGGCCAGCTTTTCGTTTACGTAACTTTTTGACGCACATGTATCGATCGTGACCTCTTTCTGTTGGTTGTCGAGGTCAACGGTAGCCGATGATCAGTCTGCCGTTTCGGCCGCTACTTTTCCTTGCTGTTGGCGCGGTCCTACGTAGTTTCCCGAACTTCTGCGGCAACACTATATTGTTCTGATCCCTCTGCGGCCGCACTCTCAACAGAACAAAACGCTTTGGTTGCGGCAGAATCTAAAACCGTGCCCATCCTGTCCACATTTTTTGCACGCCGTTTTGGGGTTGATGGGTGGGGCACTCCTCTTTGGATTACTTGCCTGGTGCGATCCTCTCGACGGGTTACGTTGTGGCGGTTATCTCGACCTATTTCAGAGTGATTCGCTTTGATACGCTCATACTCCTCGGCTATGTGAATGAGCTCATCGAGGTTGGAAAAATCTTTGCGTCGAATATACATCTGGTATTCCACGTGGGCGTTACGAATGATCCGATCGAGTTGCTCTTGTGTAATTGGCGTGATGCATCATGTTTTGCATGGTGATGACATAGTCTTTAAAACTTTCGCGATTTCTTTGCTGCCTCTTCCGGATATCTTCATCTAGGACTCCAAGTATCTGGGAGGTAGAAAAAATACAAGAAAATCAGCCCGGGAACCAATGCCGGTTGTTGTTCCGGAGCGCACTTTATAAAGCCAATGGGGTCTTTACCTCGGTCATATTTAAAGGACCACTTGCGTACTGTGTCTTTTACGGTCGCGTAGGGCATTTCAATACGTGGTGGTGGACCTGATGCTACCAGACGGTGTCCCTCTCCGCGGTGGCGGAACAAGCATTGTATTGCTGCCGCCTGGCGAGCTATCAGTATTTGTTCCTGGTGGTAGAACGGAAGATGCCATCCTGTAACTCTAGCTGCTCCAATCGAGAGATTCCCTCCTCCTTGTGGTGACCTTAACATATAAAACCTGCAAACCTGCAGTTCTCCAACTGTACCCATCATCTCCAATTTGAACTCCGTCATACATTGCATTAGCTGCTACCGGCGGAGGGAGTAGATCCAGTTGCAGCGCACCATGTTTTGTCGTTTTTTTCTTTTTCTAGTGAGGCTTGGACATTTTCTTTTCTTCCTATAGATTTATTCTTTTAGTAAGTCCCTGCTCGGGCGCCAAATGTAAGGAACCTCCGGTTAGTACGGGTATTAAGCTGGGATAGTTCAGCTAGTTCAGGGTCCTTGCATTACATAAAAAACAACTTTGATTTCAGCTTTTTTCTTCACAGTTAATTTAACACTTCATTTAAATCAATTTTACTTTGTTTCTTGGCCTGGCTGCCTAGCGGTTTATCTGAAATAATAGTGTTAACTCTCTATATCTCCTGTTCCTAGGCACCAAGTTTTGTAAATTTACATAAAGATATATAGAAGTTTTGGCTGTTTTCTACAACTGTGACTGTGAGAACACGAACGCAAGCGGTACATTAATGTGTTGTACTTTGAACACAGACATAGCCTGAATACACTTCTTTTAATGTATTTTCCTGAGTGTATATAACCCAAATACAGGGGTGACGATTTTACGAGATTTTGACTTTTTTTAGTAAAAATTTGCCAAATGACGATTTATAAAAAAGAAATGAACTAATTTAAATAGTCTTCTGCCAGAAACATTTTATCTTATATCCCAACTTTTCTAGTTTAAATTCCCAAAAATTGTCGAAAAAAATTGGGTTTTCCGAGAACTTTGGACAGCATATTATAACTCTCAAGGAGACCTATAAAATATGTAGTATATATACAATTTTTTCTATTTGAGGGACCCCCATGTAGTACGCTCTTGGAATTAAGGTCCATCTTATAGGTCTTATCGAGAGTTATAATCCGGTAAAGAAGTTCACAGAACTGTTTCTAGAAGGCAAAAAAAGCCTGTACGAGAAGGTAATTTCGAAAGAAATGTTTTTTATCTAGTTCAAGGACCCCTATGGGATAAGTCCTTGAGAAATAACTTCATATTATAGGTCTCCGGGTAGAAAATCCACAACCACTACGATGTAGTGTTTGTGTTCAAAGTAACTGTACATTATCGTAGCAACCTCTACGAGGTAGTGTTTGTGTTCAAAGTAACAGTACACTATCGTAGCGTTCCTTTTCTCACCATCAAAGTGTACAAAGTGGGTTGCGTACACATAAAAAACACAAAAAAAAATATAGTGTATGTGTTCTTTGGGGATTCCGTTCGAGTTGGGTACTGTTTTGTTTTCTACTCTTGTTGTCAAACTAAGAACAATGACATACTACATGTTACGATTGAACTAAAAATCGCGGGGCAGGATCCAAAAAACAAAAAGAGCGGTATCTAGGAGCGTGGCAAAAATTTTTTTCCTGAAATCGTCTTCTACTAAACTTTAATTCTACGGGGTGGCTGGTACAACTTTTTTTAGCGACCCACATAAAAGCAAGGTCTGGATCCGCCACTGTATTTTTATATTATTTGTAACAAAAACATTGTAGAGGGGGGACGACAAAATTGGAACTATAGTACTTTTTTATACTAATAGAGCCATTAAAGGGCAATGATTCTCTTTTGACTCAATTTGGTAAATTTTTTATTTATGACAACTTCTTGGTGAACAATTTCTTGTAAATGCAGTTTTGGTAGAAAGTAAAAATTTCGGGGATGATTAAGTTGGTACTATAGTACATTTTATGCTACAATTAAAACAACCTCAAAAGTATTTTGGTACCTAAAAACCTAACTATTTTATAACGTTTCCAATATCAAATTAAAGCTTTTAATTTCTATAACATGGTAGATATCGGTTTAAAAGCAGCTTTCACACACTAAAGGGGAAAGCTTTGTATATAACTCGTAAATTCTTCTTTGTGGATGTCAGATTAATCAATTGTATTATCATTATAAGAAAAACTGCAGTACGTATGTATCTCCTCAAATGTGTTTTATATTTTAATTTAATGTTTTGTGAATATTTAAATTAAAATTTTTTTGTACTTTTTAGATCAAAAAATACTACTTTTAAATTCTCATTTATTTTTTTTTTAACGCAGTGGAAATTTATATTTTCTAGATCTTAATTCAAAGGCAGAATATAAAATCGCTTAGATTATATAAAATGTAAATATGTAAGTACATACCAATATGCTCATAAACTTTTGTTTGGGCAACTCACAACGGGTATTGTATCATTATATCTGTTGCATTAGGTATTACTTTACAGTAGTGTAAAATTATTGTTGGTAATTTACGCTTAAAAACTTTACAACTTCATTTTCTGTGGTTTTTAAAGAATGAATGCCAGTTTCTAATAAAAAGAAAATTCTAGCAACAAACGTAGTCTATAAAAATTCATAAATGGCTAGTAATACATTGGTTAGTTTTTTTTTTTTAATATACGTTTATATATATTTTCTTATTTTATTCTCAACCAAAACGCATTCGCCAAAACCCAATAAGAAAGTGTGCAGTGGCAAAAGAAAAGTCTTTAATTGACTTTTTAATGGATAAAGAAAAATTTTAATGGAAAACCTATATTTTTCATTATTTTCTTATTTTTTAATCTTGTTTCTATAAATTGTTAAATATTTTTAATCTTCTTTACAATTTGACTTTTTACAACATGCTAATACAACTGACTGTTCACACAAAATATTTATGTATTGTATTTTAATACAACATAAAAAATACAATACCGGTTGTGAATTGCCCAATTGGGTATTAAGTGCTTCCATAATTAAATAAAAAAGGCAAATATGTTATGTTAAATTTTATCGAAATATTTTGCTGATATGTGTAATCTATTTTCAGTGATTTCGCAAATCATTGTTTTTAGGACACTAGTGGAGGGTATTCAAGATTCGGCACCGTCGAATTTAATTTTTTTACTTGTTTATATGCATATTGACGTTTTGTTAACGTCGAGTTTTTCAAATTAGTTCGCTTTAACTGATAAATCGTCTTAAACGAGTTTTTCTGTTTATTGTAATTTAGTGGGAAAATACTTTTGTATTGTATACTATTTTATTTTATGTTTGGAAGGCAGATGACTTTGGGTTTCGGCAAGACCGGGTACTAATAAATAAACAGGGCAAGGGACTTTCTGTATATACATGTATGTTGTCGTTAGCTTGAGAAGAGCATAAACTAAATATCTTTGCGGATCAGCAAATTTGCAACGAAATGTCAAAAATATGATTAATGCATATTCTGGTATAAATACACATTTGTGGCATATTTTGTCAAAAAAATATTTTTGCATAGATTGCTAAAAAACAATGTTTTAAAGCATATTTTTGACATTTCAATAAAACCAAGTTTTCAAAATACATATTTATATTAACCATTTTTTAAAATTTTAAATGCATAATTTTTGATTGTTATTATTTTTTGATTTTTAATACATAAAACATGATTTTTAGTTGTAAACTTCCTTGCCCTAATAATAAAGAACCAAAAACGAGGAGATCATTTATCTCGTTTATGTGAATACCGTATTAGAGTACTTTACTTACCTTCTTAGGTTTCATATATCAAATTGTTCATTTCAATTCAAAACGCTTTAAAAAACACTACGCAGCAACAACTACACCCTAATGTTTATACATAAGATATTGTGTTATTCTTAAGTTTCGAATTTTAGAAAAGTTTAGTGGAAAATCATATAAATGATGCATTTAATTTGATCATATTCAAAGTACCGGTGACAACTTGCTATGATAAAGCTATTAGTAGATAAAGTTCGTCATAAAACGGTACCGTCGATCAGTATCTAAGTACCTATATAAACAACAACAGTTCATCAGGGATTCGTAATATATGTTAGAATAAAAAATTGTTGGTATTGAAACGAAATTATATTCAGATTTTATACGTATTTTGTCTTTTTATAGGATCAATAATCGGAAATGGAATATTGCAAAATAAATATAACTTCAGTTATAAATCAAATTGATATTGCTAAAAAAATGGAGCATTTTATTGGTGTCGGGGATAGTGGTGCATTATTTACAAGTGTTAATACACTTTGTGTTGCTTTGATTGGAATGTCAATTTTGTATTGGCTATTTTATGTACCATGTAACTGGAAAAAGGTAAGTTCGTTTTAATTGTCTTTTAATTTAAGAATGTTTGTGTTAAATATTTCCATATAAACACTTGAACTTCCAGCTTGTATTTAAGTTTCTCTGTATTAAGATGAATATGCAACTAAGTGTACAAAGAAGTACTTTGATGTGTGTTCGCGATTCGTTACCTAGTTTTGCCAATTATTCGACCCTGTCGGTTAATCACTTCAAAAAATTAAGAAAATTGATTAATCTGTTATTCGGGTCGATCAATTGAAAAAATTTGGGATTAATCGTTTAATGCAAAATAAATGTATTTCTTTCATCAATAATAACACAAAGAGCTGCTTTTTGCTAAAATTTCAAATTGGGTCTATTGCATTGGTTTCTAAAGTGTTTGCTCAGTACAATCCAAAGCATCAAGTCTTAAAATCTTAGGTTTTTTCAGAGGAAGTAAACTCTTAAAAATGCAGTGTAGATAGTGTTTTACCGAAGTGGGACATTTTGTCGATAAAGTTCGTTTTTATTTTCTATATGACCGCCTTATAGTGCCTGATAGGCTAGTTGGTAGCGTGCTAGCTTATCAGTGCGGGGGTCGTGTTTTCGATTCCCACCAGAGGCTCCTTTGTTGCTAGTGTTTGGTTAAGGTATTAATATATAATTTGTAATTATATGATTAATATAAATAAATAAATTTTCTAGATATGAAAATGCTCAGAATAAAAAAAATTGCCTAAATAAACAAGAGCTGCCTTCAAAAAAAAATCAATAACAAATTCTTAAAAATATTGTATGAATAGTTTGTGCGAAATTCACAAACAAATTTTGATAGAACTGCCATTTTTCCCTGACTCCTTCACTACCTGGTTTAAGCTTTAGAGTTAAAGAGGTTATCTATTAGAAAAGACATAAAAATCACGCATGTTCCTGACAAGTCCTCACCGATTTTTGTGGATTTTTATGTTTGAGCAAATAAGAATTCAAATAAGCGAATTCTTAAATATTTTTGTCTTAAAAACTTAATTCTACTGATTTTCCTACTTCATCAAAATTTGCTGTTAAATCAAATTAAAAACAAAATTCCATGTTATTTTTTAGTTTTTAACATAACATAACATAACATAAGTACCTTCATTAGGAATATACCTAGTCACGTGTTTCATTGCTTAGGAGAAAAATATATATTTTAATAAGTTTTTTGTTAAAGCTCTGCTTTGAGGCTCTAGCTTTTCTAAACTTCCCGTTCTGATGAGATCTTTTGTCTATTTTAATTTTTTTAACATGAAAATAAAATTTTATATTATTTAAAATTTATTTCTTAAAGGAATTGAAACAAAAATAAAAATTTTCTATCATATTTCCTAAAGCCTATATAACATTTGATTGTATTTTAATTGATGTTTTTTTCTACCATTTTCTTGCCAAAGTTAAGAAAATTAGGAAGTTTTAAGAAAAATAACAGAAAAATTAATATTAACAATTTAACCGGTTAATCGACCTATTTCAATTGATTATTTAAGTCGAATTGAGTTTAAAATTAGGTTTGTTTTTTTCGAATTATATTTAAATATTCCATAGAAATTTAAGAAGATATAAACTTGCTGAGTAGTTATAGATATAGCTACTTAAAAATTAAGAATGTATAAAAATGCTGCCAAGTCTTAGAAGTTATTTGCTTTTCTCTTTTAAAAAAGTTGGCATCACAAGAGTATATATTTTTTTGATCTCTTGTATGAGTTTTTAAAAACTAATTTTTGAAAGTGATTTAAAAACTAAACAACTTAAAAAACATTCTGGTACGTAAAATTAAAACATTAAGGTCGTTCACGGTAGGTTGGTTTTCAGCTTATTTGGTTTAAACATTATAATAACCTCTGGGCACCGTGAACACCCTTTAATGTTGGTGATCTACTTATGTTTTTCAATCAGCTGTGCTTATACCAGTGGTCGGCAGAGAGAGAATATGAATGTATTACTGTTTTACACCGTAAGAAATTATTTTATTTTTCTAGATAAATCAATGAATGAATAAATAAATTAATAAATGAGTTAATAGTTAAGAGAATATCCGTATTCATTGAATTAAAATAGTTCATGTTTTTGTTTTCCCTATTATAAAAAATAATTCATAATAATAATTTTTTGATTGCATACAACTCGCTCTGCCCCATTTCTAATATTTAAAGAAAATAAAAGAAATTTTTCCCACTCAAAGTTAGACATTTTTAATTTAAAGTATAAACGAAAAACAAAATAAATACCTACAATAAAAAAATAAATACCTATAATAAAAAAACAAATTTTTAGAGTGTACTTTATTTCTTCAACAAAGAGGCATATACTTGCTCTGTTAAAAGTTAGCGTGCTACTGAATGAAATTATTGTATTTTTGTGCTCTTAGCTGTGAGATTTTTTGACATTCGTGTTGTGTACGTGTAAGTAGCCGAGTGTGTTCGGCTTCTGTGTGCTATGAGTGCTGATCACTGGCTTACACTCATAATATTCCATATTGCATATATATTTTTCGTACAATATACAATTATTTTGTATATAAATATTACAAAACTTTCGTATATTACAAATTTCATAAATTTATAAATTTTGTAAATAATACAATGATATTGTTAATTATTTTTAGTATAAAATTGTAATATCACACAATTTTCGTACTCAGCTGATGATAATACGTTTCTTAAGTTTACAAATTTCGTAAATAATACAAACGAAGTTTTGTTTTTACACAAAATTATTTTGCATTTTAACAAAATATTTGTATTTTTATAAATATGTTTAGTATTTTTATGAAATTTCGTAAAATATAGAAATAAAAATTTGCTACTATTTACGATGTCATTTGTATATATCACAAAATTTTTCGTAATGTCAAAATAACCAAGTTTTTTAAAAAACTTAACCACTATTTCTGTGTATTTTACCTATGGATTATAAAGAGTTCTCAGTTTTATTAATTTTTATAAATAAAAACGATATGTGAATGCCAATGCTACCAACATTTAATATAAAATTTGAGATGCCATTTGCTAAAAAGTAGCTTTTTTTTGTGTTGCCAGTTAGTTAAATTTATACTATTTTCCAACACTACAAATAAGCACATAACTACATAATCTGTAAACAAGGGTATAGGTTGTGCAAAGTTGGTTATTTTCTTATAATGTATTTTGTTGTTATTGATATAAGCATTTAATCACATAACCTTATAACCAGCCTACCGTGAACAACCTTATTATAATTCGAAATAGTTAAAATATGCCATAGACAAGTCGTATAAGTATAATAAACAGCAAAAAAAATTGTGCTCAGTGAAGAACAGAAGTAGATTTAAAAAAGGAAGATAATATCGCATGCGATAAATGTAATAAAATCTTTCATGCTCAGTGCACTAGACTGGATAAGCTGCAGTTTGCGAATTTAATTGAAAATGAAGGTGAAGAATATATATGTCAAGTAGGAGATGATACAACAATTAAAATAGATTTAAAGTCTATTAAAACAAAACTTAGTCAGCTGCATCAGTTAACTGCTATTTATGAATCGAAAACTTTTTTAATAGAGCTGGTTGAACATAAAAGGGTTGTCGATAAAGTAAAAAAAGGTAATCATTTTTTGAAAGAAGAAATTAAACACCTAAAAACGTCTGTGAAAATTCTCAATGATGAAAGGGTTAAGAATCATTGTATCGTTATGGCATTGAAATCGGAGGATGAATAAGCTTATTTTCTTAACAATCGTAATAAAAAGTCTAATAAAAAGATCGTTATAGTAAAATTCGATACGAAAAAATCAAAAAGTTCATTCGTGGCAGTTAAATCTCAATTAAAAGATAAAGATGATAAAAAGATTTTTGTAAATGACTTGCTCAGCAAAGAAACCTTAAATTTATTTAATTATGCAAAAATTTTAAAAACTGTGGGCTATAAATTTGTCTATCCAAATCATGGTCGCATTTTCAGTAAAAAAGTAAAATCTCTCGTCCCCGTGTTATACGAAATAAAGTGGATAAATTACTACTGGAAGCTAGTTCAAATAAGCCGATGGCTAGAAAATCCTTGAATAAAAAAGCAATGGAGTCTGTTGATAATAGAGAATATGATTCAGAAGCTGAATTTCAATCACCAGCTCGTCATTAATAAAACATTTTTTCCCTCTGTTCTTAATGTACGTATATAAATAAATATTTTCATTAATATATGAATCAAAATAATTATTTAAAAACTTTAAATTCTTTTGAAAACTATTCTAATAGTATAAATTAAAATTTTTTAAACATATATTTAATAAATCTGAGAAGCATTTCATCACTTAATAAATTTAAGACGTTTATTGCTATACTACCGAGATATCCTGATATTCTCGCAGTACAAGAGACTTGGTTTAATGAAAAGCGTTGCCAAATATATGAAATTCCTCACTATAATAGTGTACACTAGACCGTACCACCTTACAGGCAAAAAAAAAAAAGTTCACCGTACACCCTCAAATATAAAGTATTTTAACAAGAAAATTTCGAAAATGTTTTTTTTTTTTTTTTTTGGCCGAACGTAGGGGTCGCCATTTTATATTTTTCTTTATATCTTCGCCATTTATTGTCGGATCTTAAAGTGTTGTATATCAATGTTTTTTGTCTCGGGGAGACCGATGTTTTCCTCGAAGGAGCCATTGACCTCAAGTAACCCGTTCTAGTATTAACCCACCAGATCTCAGCTGCTACCACCTTAATGAACTACCCTAATATTTTAAAATGAAAGCTCGCAAAAAAGCAATAAACTTTTGCTAGGAAAGTATTCCAATAATTCCAGCGGAACTATTATTTAATTTTTTTTTTAATTTTTTTTGTTGCCGAATGTAGGGCATTTTTAATTTTTTTGTCATATCTTCTGTATTTACAGTCGGATCTTAAAGGGTTATATATCAATGTTTTTGTCGCAATGATACCAATTTTTTACATCGAAAATCATTGACCTCAAGCACCCTTTTATACCACTTAAGGGGTAAAACCTACGTAAAAAGCCTATATATAAAAACTTCCTTTTTTTATTTTTTTATTTACGGAGATGTGTTAACAAAGATTGGTTTTCACAAGATTTATGAAGGAGTACAAAAAAATATTTGTTTTACACAAAGTTTTACAAAATGATAGTATATTTACAAAAGAGGTTAACGGCAGGCAGCATTACTTAATCAATTTTTGATGGATTTCTCTGAAATTTATAATGCATATGGAAAACTAAGTTATCTATGGATGCGCGTAGGAGTTTTTGATAGGTCAAATACTTTTTGACTTAGAGCTGTTTCTTTACGAGTATAAAAAATAGATATTTTGACTTTAACACTACGCTGTTTTGTCAAAAATTAATATACCCAAAAACTCATACGCTTTTCGTTAGATAATTTAGTTTTCTATATAAAGTGAATGTTTCAGAGCGATCCACCTAAAATTGGTCAAATTATGCTGAGTGCCGTAGATCACTTATAAAATAACACAAATTTTAATCGATCATATTTTGGCGTGATTGAAGTTGGCTGTATTATTTGAGTCAAGAGAACTTCAATATGGACTTCTTAATAGCTATTAGTTGCGATGGAACTCCTACCAACACTGGCTACAAAAATGGAGTCATTGTAAGAATGGAACGCCATTTACAGAGACCTTTGCAATGGTTCGTATGCCTATAATTTAACCAAATTATCTAAAGAAAAGCGAATGAGTTTTTGGGTATATTAATTTTTGACAAAACAGCGAAGTGTTAAAGTCAAAATATCTATTTTTTATACTCGTAAAGAAACATCTCTAAGTCAAAAAGTATTTGACCTATCAAAAACTGCTACGCGCATCCAAAGATAATTTAGTTTTCCATATGCATTATAAATTTCAGAGAAATCCACCAAAAATTTATTAAGTAATGCTGCGTGCCATGGACCTCTATACTAAATATACTATCATTTTGTAAAACTTTGTGTAAAACAAATATTTTTTTGTACTCCTTCATAAATCTTGTGAAAACCAATCTTTGTTAACACATCTCCGTAAATAAAGAAAATAACAAAAGGAAGTTTTTATATATAGGCTTTTTACGTAGGTTTTACCCCTTAAGTGGTATAAAAGGGTGCTTGAGGTCAATGATTTTTGATGTAAAAAATTGGTATCATTGCGACAAAAACATTGATATATAACCCTTTAAGATCCGACTGTAAATACAGAAGATATGACAAAAAAATTAAAAATGCCCTACATTCGGCAACAAAAAAAATTAAAAAAAAAATAAAATAATAGTTCCGCTGGAATTATTGGAATACTTTCCTAGCAAAAGTTTATTGCCTTTTTGCGAGCTTTAATTTTAAAATATTAGGGTAGTTCATTAAGGTGGTAGCAACTGAGATCTGGTGGGTTAACACTAGAACGGGTTACTTGAGGTCAATGGCTCCTTCGAGGAAAACATCGGTCTCCGCGAGACAAAAAACATTGATATACAACACTTTAAGATCCGACGGTAAATGGCGAAAATATAAAGAAAAATATAAAATGGCGACCCCTACGTTCGGCCAAAAAAAAAAAAAAAACATTTTCGAAATTTTCTTGTTAAAATACTTTATATTTGAGGGTGTACGGTGAACTTTTTTTTTGAGGTACGGTCTAGTGTACACTCTTGTAGAATGGACTAGTATATAATTACTTACACCTTTATATTCAAAATGTTCGTGACAGTAATAGCTCTTCAGAGATGAATGCCAATTTAATCGATGAAATAAATATTGCTACATCAAGAAATTTGATTGAAAGTCGAAAAATTAAGAATACCAAATATGACATTGCCCCTTGGGTAAATGAAAATTTGTGGTCTATCATGGAAGTTAAAAAGAAACTTTTAAAAATGAGGAAAAAGAATCGCCATGATATAACAATCTCTGAAATGTTGAAAAGGATAAACAGGGTTATAAAACGGGCGACAAGTCAATCTATGAATTTGTACTATGAAAATAACATAAATAATTATGAAAAGGATTTAAAGAAATGCTGGAGATTTCTAAACAATGTAACTGGTCGAGCTAAAAACGAATCTTTGAAGAACTTCCTGAAGATAACTGCAATTTTTTGAGAACACTGGTTCCGCGTAATAAACGCTTTTATTTTAAAGATATAACATCAAATGATATGGAAAACGTTATAAAAAATTTTAAAAGGTATAAGAGCCCAGGTCATGACAAAATTAGTTCAAATTTGCTTATAAATTATTGCCAAACACTGTCTTCGCACTTAGCAAGTATTTCTAATTCATGACCCATTCTTGTATATATCCTTATGTACTTAAAATAAGTAAGATAATTCCTATACCAAAATGATCATACTCAAAGACTTTACAGAAGTACAGGCCAATAGCATTACTGTCCACAATATATAACATTTTTGAAAGAATAACCCATGCTCAGCTTCTTGAGTATTTTCAAGATGAATCCTTATTGTGGGACGGATGAAGCGGTTATAAATGTAATTAATACAATATGTGAGGGTTTAGATGATATTTTTTGTGGAGTTGCTGGCTTATTCTTGGATTTTAGCAAAGCTTTTGATCTAGTTGATCATATGATTTTAATAGAGAAACTAAAATATTATGATATTGTTGGTAATGAGCTGAAATTGATAGAACGTTTTTTTAACAAATAGACAGCAATATGTGGAAATTGGAGGTAAGAAGAGTTCAACTGTAAATGTGAATTGTGGTGTTCCACAGGGTAGTGTTTTAGGGCCTCTCCTTTTTTTGATATCATAAAACGACATTAATAATCTGAAATTATTTAGAAAAATTGTTATGTTTGCAGACGATATTTCTGTATTATATCCGTACAAATATGATTGCCCTAATTTTCTAGTTTGCAAGATTAAATCGTCTAGTTTTGAATGCTAATAAGACCAAATTATGCGATTTTTGTGTTTATGTCAATGGAAAACCAATTAAAGAGGAACATGAAATTATATAATTGGGTGTAATATTAACGACTAATTTGTCATGGCACAAACATATTAAGTATTTGAAGTAAGAAATTGCGTCCGCTACTGGAATTTTATTTAAATTGAGGAGGAAGTTAAATCCAAAAGCAAAAATGTTACTTTATCAAGCAACGATACATAACCGCTTACAGTATTTAGCGATAATTTATGCACACAAGAAAAGCAACGAACTTATGTCTTTGCAAGCAATTTAAAATAAAGCGCTAAAACGTGGTCTTAGTTTGAATTCTCGACAAAGTACTCTGTCCTTGTATAAAGAGTATTGCAAGACTATATTGCCAGTATATGGTTTATATCAAAAACAGATGCTGTATTACGTCTATGAATCGATTAACAATATTGGACTTAGATCAGTTAAATTAGAGTACAACCAAAATCGCTTTAATACGAAGAATGCTACAAATTTCAGAATTAAAAGATGTAGATTAGAAACTACCAAGCAGAGGGTAGAATATGCAGGATGTGTACTTTATAATAGTATCCCAAGTAGTATGAAAAACGGTAGTCGATTATCAATATTTAAGAAAAGTGTAATTGAATATTTATTGGATAGTATTAAAATGGTTCTTGGATAGAAATATTTTTGATGTACGGCATATATATTTGTATGAACATACAAATTAAATAATTATTTTTTTCTTTTTGCAATTAATCACTTTTTATTCATAATTTAAAATGTACATTTGTTTATTGCCAACTCATCTCAAAAAGCCAATCTTGGCGCAAGACCCCTCTATTTTAAATTGTAATTAAGTGAATAATAATTAAAAAAAATGTAAACGAAAACATTTGTCATAAAAATATTTGAAATTTTTGTATTTTTCATTTGATAAATTATCAAAAACAACAAAAAGTAACAAATGAATTATGTCTTCGTAAGTAAAGGCGAAGCAGGGCAAACAATAATTGCTCTATTCTGCATTCGCGCGAAGTCCATATATGAAAATAGCTGAAATTGTATTTGTTCAAAAAAATAAAGAAAAGTCAGGTAAGTAGGGATTGTCGTTTTCTTTACAAGTAGTTATAGGTATAGATACAAAATTCCAAAAACAAACCCATTATTTGTTTCGACATTAACCGAAATAGGGGCGAATTGGAAATACTATTATTACCTAAATTGTAAAAATTTACAAGTTAATAAAACCACCGGATTGCTAACATATTAATAAACATAAAATTATAATATGTAATGTTGACCAGAAACCTATAAGGAGGTAGTTTGACCTCTTCTATTGAGAACGCTACTCGTTATACTAATACTTATTTAATACTTAATCTAACGTCAGAAAATTCTATCGGATCAGCTATCCAAGTTGTGGGTCTTCTTGTTTTAAACCCTGAAATACTTTACGGGTACATACTGCGACAAATTTTTTATGGATTTGATTTCGACATAAGATTACCTTTCAATTGAGTATAACCATGACGTAAAATATTCAAGTGTTTTAAGGATCGCTAAAATTGTTTTTTTTTTGTAGATTAGAGTTGTCTAAAACCTCTCTGTGCCAAGTTTAAGCAAAATTCGATTATATTAAGAGGTAGCACAAGAAGTTAACTTTTAACAATTAGCAATTTGTCGTTAAAGTAATTTATACAAAAAGTAGGGCTGACTTTAAATTGAATTATTGTTTAAATTATACGCTATAAATTATCAAAATTTTCCAATATAGTCTTTAATAATGTGCATAAAAGGAATATGAGATAAAAAATTAAAAAAATTCAGTTACTTTGAAGTAGTTTGCGATTTTTTCAAAATGTATACATAAAAATACATATTTTAGTCAAAGTATTAAAATTTTCTGAAAAGATGTAAGAAAAAATTCAACTTGCAAACACCTTATATAAGTAAATTTCTCAAATCTGATCTTAATTTTTATGACAATAACGAGTCTGCGATAAAGATTAAAAACAAGTTGGTGGGTTTTAAATTATTCGCGGGTTTTGAAAACTCAACAAAATTCTATTTTTTGTGATATTTTTCTAACTACCCAGGTAAAAATAAGATATATGCTCATTAGGGCGGGTAAAATTGTATGGAACGATTTTTTTTGATGAAGCGTATAGCAAAAACGTAATCTATAGGTGATTCTGAGAAATTTTGCTCAAAAGACCATAGCTCTAAGTCGGATTTGGAGCCCCCCAAAATTTGAAAATATAAATTTTTCCATATAAACATAGAACAATTTAATTAAATTCGTCATAAAATCGGATAGAATTATAGTATATTTCTCAATCTGGGCTTGTTTGAAAGGTATTTTTATCACCTTTCAGAATCTGTATTAATACCTGGCAGCATTGATTAATTGAACAACTTTGTAACACTGAATAATGACGTTACAAAATAATGACGTTTACCAACACTAAACGTTGCCAAGCTTGCTTTTCCTTCTTCCTTAATCGTTCATCGTGCAATGCGCACGCAGTTTGCCAAAATACTTAAATAAAAACTCGGTTATAACAATACCAATATTTTTTTTTTATTTTTAAATTTAGTGTGACACAATATCAAAGTTATTATGGATAATCAAGAACCATCAACATCGTCTGCGGTGTCTTCGGAAATGGAAGCAACAACATCAACAAGTTTTGACTCTAGATTCACTAACATGCCTCATCAAGATATTGTTGTTTTTGGCTTATCAAGTGATTTAAATGATCTTAGTTTGTTTACTAAATGTGTCATTTTAAAATATTATTTTTTTTTAAGTGATCGTGCTAAATTTGAAAACAAAATGTTCTCGTACAAAACTTTTACTCCTCACGTAACAGATAAATTGATCCAAATTTGGTGTAAATTAAATATTGAAATAGAATAGAATAGAAAGAGTGTTTTAAAAAAATTAACTGGTTTACTTGATAAATACCAGAAACATGTACAACATAGAAACAAAAGAGATGAATTCAAAGCATTTGTTGATTCAATAAACGAATTATTTTATATTGGCAAATGTAATTGCAAATTAAAAACAACAGAATGCTCGTGTAGATTGATTCCAGAACATCTAAAAGAATTTATGATGGATAAGCATAATGATAGAAAATTCACAATACCTGAATATACGGAAGACGTTGAAGAAGTAGCTACAACAATACCAACACTTACAACTGGTACCGATGATCCAAATTACGAACCACCTGAAAACCACATAGATGACGATGAAAATGAAGCAACAACAGAAGTTCCAGAAGCAACTGTTCAAATGAGACGTCATTATACTCAAAGATACGATGCCTTAAATGTTGCTATAATGTGTGATAGATTCGGTGTTTCAGATAGAGTCGCTTCATGCTTAGCAACAGCTTTATTCGAAGATATAAATTTTAGAGATGTTCATGGTAATCTTGTTATTATGGATAAATCAAAAGTGGCTAGAGAAAAAGTTAAATCTAGAGATGTAGTGCTTCGTACACGACATACAAATTCTTCCATAAATGCATTGTCTTTCGATGGTAGAAAATATGACTCATTAACTACAGAGAAAATTAATGACAATTTTCATGCCACTATGGTAAAAGAATCGCATTTAGTTGTTCTGAAAGAGCCCTATAATGAGTTACTTGGATATGTAAATTTGGGTAGTCAAGAAGATGCAAAAACCAAACACAGATAACAGGAAAGTTATTCAAAGCTATTCAAGAATGTGAGAAATTGCAGGTATGTAACACTTTATTTTATTTACTATCATCATTTATTATCAGTATTTATTGTCATTATTTTACTTTTTCGATTGGAATAAAGTTAAAATAAAATAATTGCATTTTAATTGATCTAAACATTTCATTTTTCAGGTAGTAGCTGATTTTGATCCAATACCACTGGAGAATATGCCTGCAATTATGGATCATGAACTTGAGCTCAAACTATCAACAGATGTTAAATATTTATATCAAATAGCTAAAGCAATTTCGAATGGTATTGTTCCAGTTGATTTAGCTAACATTAAACCAGGACCAATTGCACTTTCTCGTTGGATAACCAAAGCAAGTAGATTGCTACGATTATATGTAACAACTAATACACCATCGACTAATTTAAAAACTTTGGCAGTTTATATTATTACAGTTTATGTGCCAATGTACTTCAATGTGAAGTTTTATAACTCTGTTGTGTACGGCAGTGCACTTTTTTTAAAATTTATACGTTGGACACGATACTTACAACCAAACTTTCGTAATATGGTAGATGGTGTAATTAAAAACAACTCATATTACGCACATCCAGAAAATATCTTATTAACAATGTTATTTGATGATCGAAAAGCAATACGGGATAGAGCTATCAAAAAGATTTTACACTATCGAGAAAAATTGTACGATCCAACTAAACTCAGAGTTTACAAAAAATATATCTTAAATTTCGATGCTACCGATTATGTCAACAGGTTGATATGAATAACGACGATATATTATTTTAACCAGTATTTACTCGACAGATTCCATATGATCACTTGGTAGATTACTGAGATTTCGATGAACCACCACTGGCTCATCCACAAATTCCAATGCACATACAAGAAACAGAAAGACATGTACAATTAATAACGAGTTATAGAAAAGAATCGTGAAGGAGTTATGGCAGTGACATTAGAAAGTCGTAAGAAAACTCATCGAATGGAAAGTAAAAAGGACCTTAAAAAATAATATTACCACGTTAAAACATTAAATTGTAGGTCGAGAATAATACTTAAAAATAAATTGAATAAAAATTGTAAAAATAGTGTTTTTTGTTGAAACCTTGAAAATGTTGATTTTTTCTCAGATCGATTTTCCTACAAAAAGGAGTTCGAAAACAAAAAAATTTATCGTAATAAAAGTTGTTGCAAATTATCTGAACTTTCATAATCTGCAAAAAAAATTTCGAAAAAAATTGAAGAAAATTCAGAATTTATTAGTTAAAAATTCCTAATATCTCTACTAAAAATAAAAAAAGGTGATAAAAATACCTTTCAAACAAGCCCAGATTGAGAAATCTACTATAATTCTATCCGATTTTATGACGAATTTAATTAAATTATTCTATGTATATATGGAAAAATATATATTTTGAAATTTTGGGGGGCTCCAAATACGACTTAGAGCTATGGTCTCTTGAGCAAAATTTCTCAGAATAACCTATAGACTACGTTTTTGATATACGCTTCATCAAAAAAAAAAAAATTAACCCGCCCTAATGCTCATGTATTCTCTCATATTTTTTAATGTATGTATGTACGTATATGAAACATATATGGAAGTATGTGACATTTATGGACGCATATATTTATATGCATGATAAAAAGACACCCATTTTTGGGAATATATGGAATCATACATGTAATTGCATGTCATATACTTTTCCATTGATAATCAATTTTAGCTCATTTTCTATTTGTTATTTTGATTTATTTGTTAGATTCAAACTTCAAAATCACAATGTCAAAATTTTTATATTTATTATTTTGAAGTTTTTAATATTTTTAAATAATTTTTATGGAAACTTATTTGTTATGCGAATCGTAGCTTTAAAGATGTTGGAAACTCATTAGTTTTGGTAAGTTTTTTTCGAAAATTATTCACATTATGTTCACTGCTGCCTTAATTTCTATTTCAGGCTACGAAATCAAATAAGGGAAAACTGGAAATAAGCTTATGCAACAAAATGATGTTAAAGGATTTAGTTAGAATGTATACTGCTTGTGGGTACAGTTAACTTTTTGGCTTTTAAAATGATAATTTTTTGGCCATTTTAGGTAATTTATTTTAAGAAATGCCAAAAAAGTCCCCTAAACCGGGATTTTAAGTACTCAAGTGTTTTGCTAAAAATTTCACTAGGACTTACCAAAAAAGAAAAAATTATCCGGTAAACATAAAATTCGTGAATATGCTTAATTGTAATTTATTACTTGTAGTACTGTAAAATAACAATGTACTTCAAAAATTGTTAATTTAACGATTCTTTTTTACTTATAGCGCTAAAACAAAAAATTCCAGAAGTACATTTATAATTATATTTTATCAAGATTTTATATTAAAATATGTTCGTCTGTACATCTAAGAAAAACTATTTATCTTAAGCGAAAAGTTAAATTTTACGAGGATTTTTCGTATTATTAACCCCTTATCACCCACTTTTGCGGGTATTTTTTTAGCCTTTTTTAAAAATGTTAACTACTAAAATGAAAATAATCCTAAAAATGGGAGATAAAGGTTTAAAATATTAAACGAACAAATTTTACTTTAAGCTTTGAAACAAAAACTTATAAATCATAACTCAGCTTTTTCAATATTTTACATCAGCAGAAAGAATTTCGTCTTTGTCAACCCCAACTGAAAATTACAGAACATTTAAATCTATAAACCTCCAGCCTTAATGGACTTTTTCTTACTTCTTTAAAAAAGGAAAATGGCAGGTTAAAAGAAAAATTTCTTCATAAAATTTCATTCTGAGTATCCAAATACTGAATTTATCTCAGGGGAATTGTTGAAGTATTGTTCAAAAAATGGAAATTATAAACTGCCATAAAATTTAAAAATTTATAAATAAGAAAAATTTATCAATTTTATGCAAATAGATCAACTTTATAAAAATCTATAATTTTATAAAAAATCATAAATTTTTTCAAAATTTTTAACGAATTTCTATCGCTATTGTTGTTGTTGACTAATAAGTATGTTGGTAAACACGTGTGTGTGTGTATGATATGCTGTGGAAATTTTCATGGATGTTGAGTATGCATATGTATGCATATAAAGGTGCCACTTATTGTATGAGGAATGTGAAATAAATTTATTTTTATACACTAACCAATGACAATAAAATACCAATGTAACAACATACATACTGTATACATTCTGACATTGCTTTTAGTTAAATAAAACAAACATTAACATATAGCATAACCTACAATAATAAAATTCACAGAAAAACTCTTACCTAAAGTTTTAATACTCATTTCATCACAGGTACGTACACCCAGAGAACATTATCGGTTGTGGCTACCGAATTTGATGCCAATCGAATTCTTGCGGTTACGGCAACTTTCTTCATAATAAATTATATTTTTAGTTGGAAAAGCCAATATTAAGTTGTTGTTCAGTTGACATAAATATTATGAAGTTCCACAAAACTTGGTTTACTGCACCACAACTAATTTAAATTTTCTTTGATATTTTTGATACTTATAAATTTGAATATTTTAATTAAAACAAATATTTTTTTCTACATATTACACCACAAACACTTATAAATTAACAAATAAATTAAACTTGTAGAGAAAAAAATTCCGAAACTGGGTTTTGAATTCAGAAAGTCCTTTACTTTTCATACATTTGTGTGAAATAGCCACGGTCTTTTTCCCTACAATGTACGGCGTTTTTATGCTGTGAATCATAATGAATTGAAATTTTGCAGAAATGATCTAGACGTAGTTTTGACTTAAACCTGACAAATATTTTTCAACTTGTGGAACAATAATATTCCGAAACCGGCTCTTGAAGACAGAAAGTCCTGTACTTTGCATACATTTGTATGAAACCGACACGGTCTTTTTCGGTCCCAAGTACGGCATTTTTATGCCGTGGATCATAATGAATTAAAATTTTGCAGAAATGATCTAGACGTAGTTTTGACTTAAACCTGACAAATATTTTTCAACTTGTGGAACAAAAATATTCCGAAACCGGAAAGACAAAAATTCCTGTACTTTGCATACATTTGTATGAAATAGCCACGGTCTTTTAAGGTCCCATGTACGGCGTTTTTATGCCGTGGATCATAATGAATTGAAATTATTCAGAATTTATTTTGCACTGTGTGTATTAACACATATAAATCAAATTAACATGTAAAAGAACAACAAATTTTTCTATAAGTCTGAAATCTATGCATCTATCTATGTGTCGACCGGTCTAGACCGTAAAGACCGGGTAGACCGTGAAAACCGGTCGACCGGTTTTAAAGACCGGTCTAACCGGTCTTTCGGTTGAGTGTTGTAGGATATTTCTCGATTGCTTTTACAAACAATTGCAAAAGTTTTTCAGATTCTTGAATATGCGTGCTTATTTTTATATTGTGTCCAAGTAAATTATATAAAGCTACTACCAGAAGCATCCAATGTTGTAAGTATTTTTCCGGCATTACTCCTTATAACAATTACATCCAATTATAAAATTCAGTTGCTTTGCACAAGTTATATTGACATAACGATCGTTGCATACGAGCAAAATTTTGTAACGGTCGAACATTCAACAAAAACTCATTAATTTTATTCATTTTAAAATTGTTTAACAACACCTAATAGCATTGAATGCATAAATTTAGGTATTACGCAGGTGGCAATATCAATACTTGGCAAACTTGATATAATAGTGTTACCTTATACTCCTTTGTAAGCCACAATGTAAGCCTGCTACTTCATTTACTTTCCTTTACGTAATATTAGGTTTTCTTAATATGGGTACATTCTGACCAACTTATTACCATCTCTATTTTCTAATGAAACTGTTTTGAATTCGCAAATGTTGCATCCATATTTCCCATTGAAGTTTAAAACATTTTGTAGCTGAGCTCTTGCTGGAGCATTGGCAATAAAAAGAGGTCAATGATAAGCTTTAGTTATGTTGTAGAAAAGATGTGTATCCTAAATGAATTTAACTTTTTTTATATTTTTTTTAAACAAACTTAAAGCCTATATCAGCCCGACGTTAATGTTAATCTGTATATCAAATTTAATGAGTTAAAAGGAACAATACAGAAGATGTTATGTTATTATTATGCATTGATCCAGAAATATGAGTCGCACCATTATCTAAAACATATCAAAAAATGGTATTGATATCTCTTTCTCTCACTGAGTGGCGACCGAAAGTGTTTTGTACTTTGTTCAGCAGTGAGGCTCAATTGAAAACTTGAAATGCATTTATCTCAGTCACTTTTTTTGAGTTATGCCAGTCTTCTCGTAAATGAGCGATATAGAAAACTTAAACACACACCGAAAATTTACGTTTACGTTTTGTATATGAAAAATGCATAAGTATGAAACCAAAAATATAACAAATATTCTATTTTTATTAACTCATTGAATTTGATATACAGAGATACGTTAACGTCTGGCTGCTCCAGCTTAAGTTCTACCAGTTTTTAAATCAGTTTAAATGATAATTTTTAGCAATTTTTAAATAATTTCAAAATTAATAAGTTTTCAAGATTTAGATATAAAAAACCGCTGAAGTAAAGAATATTTTCAAAACTTTTGGTAACTATTAATTTAATTTATTATTAATATTTTGTTATATATAAAAACTTGAATTAATACAATAAAAAACATTTTTAAACAAAAAAATTTCTTTTAATATGCAAACATTTATGCAAAAACGTATAAAAATATATGAATAAACATATGTAAATATACATGAATGTAAATATATTGACATATATGAAAAAAATATGAATACATAAGTCATTTAAATTTGCATGTATGTTCATGTATGGCGATGTATGCTCGTTTATACACATATTACCTCAATTTTCGTTAATGTTCATATATGAGACATGTATGGATGGATCATATGATCCATCCATATTTTTAGCCGGGTTCTTGTACTATCGTAATCTACTTACAGAGGGCTTTCAATAGACATTACATTGTTTTAACTGAACGTAAAATTTTACTTTTTTTTAATATCTCGCTATTATTCACGTATTAAAATTAAATTGTTAACATAAATGCTGTCACACATAAGAAGATATTCCGTATAATCATTCAAAAAAATGTTCGGGAAAAACACGACTTCGAATTTAATTTTGATTTCATATTCGTAATGTACACCAGTGATGTCAGATGAAATTTATGAAAATCCCCACGTTTTGAAAAAAAAAATCCCTTTTTTCCCCTACAACCAGCTTTTTTTCTCCCTACATTTTTCCCTACGTTTTATTTTGAATAAAAATTGAAACATATTTTTTATAGTAAATTTTATTTTCTTTATTTCTGATAATAAAAAAATTCAGGTATATCAGGTATAAGTTAAAACAAAGAATATTATAAAATTGAATGATAAAATAAATAATAAAATTAAATAACAAAAAAGTTAATTGTACTGATTTTGGGAATTCATTTTTTTAAAATGGCTTTCTGTACATTTGAAATTTGTACAATTTAATAAATTTGATTGTAAATGAGATCGAATAATACATATTGAATTTAAAAGATCATGACTTATTTCTTTTCTTTGTGCGTACGTCTGTAACAATAGAAAATATTCTTTCAGCGTCGGCATTCGCATGAGGTAAACTTAAAATAATTTTTGTTAATTTTGAGATGTTTGGAAATACTAATTTATCATTAAAACTTTTTGATTTAGATATAATTGACCAAAATTCTTCCAAATCTAGCATAGAAAGCGAGTTTCTTTCATGTTCTGCAAAATTAAATTCAATGGTCAACCATTCTTGTGTAAGCAGATAAATATCGATTTTATATTTCTGGCATAACAATTTAAATTGAAAAACATTCTTATTATTAGCACTCATAGCTAATTTAGGACAAAGAAATTCCATTTCTTTGAAGATTGATTCGTTTTTTAAAGGAAGTCTCTTTTGTGTTTCTTCTAGTGCGGTAATATAAAATTTCAAGCAGTCAGTCTTTATTTGGTAGGCACTTGATTTTGGAAATGTTTTTAGCAGCTCTTCGCATTCATGCCCAACGTAAATATCTTCTATTTGTAATGTAATATGTGGTGATTTAATATTGCAATTAATTGTCAACTCTTCTTTTTTAATAAAATTTTGACCAATTTTTAAAAATATTTTTTTTGGATCCAAAATGTAAAACATGTACTAATGGTTGTTTTGATTGAAATAATGCATTTAGGGCGTTAAAGTAGTTCAAAACGTATTTTAAAAAAATAGGCCTTATTGCATTCATTTGTTAACTCACTTAATATTAAGTCTGCTTGCTTTAATTTATCTTGTGTTGCTGCATGTTTAAAAAATTCTATAAGAACAGTCCAATTCTCTAATATTCTTTCTATACACTTCTGATGAGATAACCATCTGGTGACTGATGTTCTTAAAATTTTTCTTTTCTCTACGCTGAGTAGTTCGTGAAATTCTTCTAACTCAGAACACCTTTTAGAGCTTCCAGAGATGTATGATCCAATTTGTCTCAATTAATCTTCGGACGCTCTTGGCAGCATTAAACAAGCTTTATTTGCTATTATTGCAGCTGAGTGGCATATACATTTAATAGTTATAACTTCTGGGTTGTCCGCTAGCAGTCTTGATGCAAATGAATTATGTTGTCCAACCATAACATTTGCACCATCACAGCAAAATCCAATGATATTTTCATAGGGAATTTCGTATTCTAAAATGCATTTTTTGAATTGACGATAAAGTGCATCAGCTGTACAATCGGTTCCAACCTGCAGCAAATCCAAAAGCTCTACTACTGTTTTCTCTCTTTTCTCATCAAAGTAGCGAACAAGAATGCACATTGTCTTTTTCGAACAAATGTCAGTACTTTCATCTATAAGAATTGAAAACTTATTATTTTTGAGTTTCTCTATTAGTTTTGATTTTTCTTCGTTGGCTAAAACATTGTGTATTACTTGGGTGCATTTAGTACGTGCCAGTTGACATTCCCTTATTATGGTTGAGTCTGGTACAATATCCTTCAACAAGGGAATTAAATGTTCTATTACTTGAAGAGCAACATTATGTTCGGCAAAAAAAAGACTTATACGCATTTCAAAATTGGCTACATCTTTTCTGATGTTATTTGGCTTTTCTTTTTGAAAAAACAAATTAATAGTTTGAGAATTCTTTATTGCTAAAACCTTTGTTTTGTGTGTTTTTGTTGCGGCGTGCTTTATTAAATCAGATTTTCGGCAACTTAATAATTTTTCACAAGCTATACATCTGCATTTGAAAGGATCATTTTTAACTTCTTCAAGCCACCCTTTAAAACAATCTTCTTTTAACCAACTCTTGCAAAATCGTTGTTTTCTATATCTTTTTATGTAGCTATTTTCTGAAGAGGAATCAGAATCTGCGGACATTTCACTAGAATATTAAAATATTACTAAAAAGTTTTTTTACCATAAAATAAAAACTTACGAGTATGGCATACTATAATTAAATAACAAAAATACCAGAAGAATAAAGTATTAAGCACCATTTACAAATAATACATTTTATTATTTTGTTCTTTTTGCTTCGTTGAATGACACACACACACAAGTGAACAAATTTAAAATATTGTTGCCACATTTGGAAAAAATCACATTAACAACAGCCAATTTATAATTATTGCCACCGAATATTGTTTTACTACAAATCGTCAGCTCATTGTTTGTTTGCTTCACAATAAAGAAATTGCTTGGTTTATTCTTTATTCTGTTGCAAGTATAGAGCAAACCAATAGTAAGCTCACGAAAGTTATTAATCAGAAACGTTATAGTTACCAAATTATCCAAAATTAAAAAAAATCCCTACATTTTGACCTAAATAAAATATCTGTCTTTTTTTCCCTACACTCCATTTTTTCGAAAAAAAATCCCTACAAAAAGGGAATTTTCCCTACATCTGACATCACTGATGTACACCCAAAAATATATTAGATTTGATAAGTCGCGATCCTAATAATTATATTTAATTTTTCTTAATTTTTAATTTATTTAAAATAATAGAACAAGTACAACTTTCAAACTGGCGATGTGCTACCTCTAAATAAAACATATTTTTTAAATTTCTTTGGCACACCATATTTTTATCCATAATGTCATATTTGTAGGGTTATGGAGCTCGTAAAGAAGATTTTTTTTTAATATATAGACTCACAATATATTTTTCGTTACCGACTGTAGTTTATTTAAAAAGTAATACGTAGAGTTTGTGTTTAAAAAGAGAATCAATTAATCAATTGAAATTCATAGAAATATATTTTTAACTATGTATTTGAATCAGTCATTCAAAACAAACTATGAAAAATACGGACTTTCAGTAGACGATGATATTTTTAGTTAAATGCAAAATTGTCTGTTTCTAAAAATAGAAATTCAAATAATTCCTTTTCGTTTTTTATCAAGATAGATTGTTTAGATACAAAATAATTTCAATACAAATTACAAGAAATTGTTTAAATATGCATACAAACATAGAAAATAAAAGTATATACCTCTGTGGGTGTTGTATTTTGTAATAACATACAAATAAAAACTTTCAATTTGAAAAACAAACTACAAAAATCGTTTTTCTAACGTTTTCTTAGTTAAAAATTGTTATTTTAAGCGACTTTCGATTGTTTACGGCTTTTGTCGATTATTAAATAATGATTGAATATAAACAATAAAATCGGTTTAATAATGTTGGAGTAGAAAAATGTTGACCGGGCTAAAGTCCCGGGAGTACCCGGAGTCTACAGATGATTACCAGGAGTTCCCAATTTTTACCATGTCCCTGGCCCAAATTCAAAAATGTAACTTACACGGCATGACACAGAAAAAATTAATATACTACACAATTTGTTTAGTTTTTAATTTTTTATTAGAGTGTTAATATTAAAAAATTAATGTATTTATTACAATATCTTTTGCAAATGGAAACTTTTTTGTTTGAAGTTTTGCAAGAATAGGTTTTAGAGGCACCCGCATATTATACTAAAAGTTGGACTCTGGGAATAACTCGGAAAGCTATGCTGCCATATCAAATTTTCAAAAAATCGCGAACTTAATGTATAAGATGCTATATTAGGGCGTGTCGATTTTTTTACTTTCTATATCCAAAAATGAGGGGTGTCAAAAAGTTGTGTTTTGGTTAGTTATTCACAATTATATTTACAAGAACTAGAAAGTTTATTGGTTTGCTCGGTAAATAGCTACTTCAAATTCGATATATTTTCACGTTTCATTTAAAATTCTCAGCAAACTGTCTTCCCATAAAAAGTTTCTGTCTATCATTATTTCTATCTATTTTTCTGCTCTAATGTTAAGAATATATATATATATATGCATTGCCCATACTTTGAAGACATCTGTATAAAAAGCCAAAAAAGTCCCTCTAAAATGCGTTGTGTCCAGTAAAATGTCTTCAGTGTAAACAGTGGAATAACGAAAATTTTAAGGACAGTCCCCAAAGTAACAAAATGTCTCCATAGTAACTTGTGGAACGAAAAACCGTCCCCGCAACATGCGCCGTGCACATATATATATTCATTATATGCAGTAAAATATATATATATATATATATATATATATATATATATATATATATATATGCATTGCCCATACTTTGAAGACATCTGTATATACAGCCAAAAAAGTCCCTATAAAATGCGCTGTGTCCAGTAAAATGTCTTCAGAGTAAACACTAGAATAATGAAAAGTTTAAGGACAGTCCCCAAAGTAACAAAATGTCTTCATAGTAACTTGTGGAACGAAAACCCGTCCCCGCAATATGTGCTGTGCACATATATATATATATATATATATATATATTCATTGCCCATACTTTGAAGACATCTGTATATACAGCCAAAAAAGTCCCTATAAAATGCGCTGTGTCGAGTAAAATGTCTTCAGAGTAAACACTAGAATAATGAAAAGTTTAAGGACAGTCCCCAAAGTAACAAAATGTCTTCATAGTAACTTGTGGAACGAAAACCCGTCCCCGCAACATGTGCTGTGCACATATATATATATATATATCATTGCCCATACTTTGAAGACATCTGTATATACAGCCAAAAAAGTCCCTATAATATGCGCTGTATCCAGTAAAATGTCTTCAGTGTAAACAGTAGAGTAATTAAAAGTTTGAGGACGGTCCCCAAAGTACTAAAATGTCTTCGTAGTAACTTGTGGAACGAAAACCTGTCCCCGCAACATGCTCTGTGCATATATATATATATATATATATATATATATATATATATTCATTGCACATACTTTGAAGATATCTGTATATACAGCCAAAAAAGTCCCTATTATATGCGCTGTATCCAGTAAAATGTCTTCAGTGTAAACAGTAGAACAACGAAAAGTTTAAGGACAGGCCCCAAAGTAACAAAATGTCTTCATATATATATATATGTGCACGGCGCATGTTGCGGGGACGGGTTTTCGTTCCACAAGTTACTATGAAGACATTTTGTTACTTTGGGGACTGTCCTTAAACATATATGTGCTCGGCGCATGTCGCGGGGACGGATTTCGTTCCACAAGTTACTATGAAGACATTTTGTTACTTTGGGGACTGTCCTTAAACATTTCGTTATTCCACTGTTTACACTGAAGACATTTTACTGGTTACAGCGCATATTAAAGGGACCCCGTAATATGAGCTGTATCCAGTAAAATGTCTTCAGTCTAAACAGTGGAATAACGACAACATGCACAGCGCATGTTGCGGGGACGGGTTTTCGTTTCACAAGTTACTATGAAGACATTTTGTTACTTTGGGGACTGTCCACAAACTTTTCATTATTCCACTGTTTACACTGAAGATATTTTACTGGATACAGCTCATATTACGGGGTCTGTTTTGGCTGTATATACAGATGTCTTCAAAGTATGTAAAATGCATATATATATATATATATATATATATATATATATATATATATTCATTGCCCATACTTTGAAGACATCTGTATATACAGCCAAAAAAGACCCTATAAAATGCGCTGTGTCCAGTAAAATGTCTTCAGTGTAAACAGTAGAATAACGAAAAGTTTAAGGACAGTCCCCAAAGTAACAAAATGTCTTCATAGTAACTTGTGTAACGAAAACCCGTCCCCGCAACATGTGCTGTGCACATATATATATATATATATATATATATATATATATATATATATATATATATATGTATATACATTAAACTATTTGTATTTATTAAAATTAAAATTTGGATACCAGTGCAGTAACATTAATATCTCTTAGATTTACCACCGGATAAACATAAATGGGCATAATAAAATCAGCCAAAATGTTTTATTTACAGTAAAAATTCTATAAATGTCACCTGTTTTAAGTGTCCGAATTCTATATATGTATGTCATACCCCTTTAAGTGTCCTTAAAATTTAATCATATCGTACTAACTATAATTGTCTTAAGTACTTATTATTTGTATGAAATATTGAATCAAACTTTAATTTATTTGTCTTTTGACAAAAATATTATTTGTTTTTCTTTCGAAATTTATATGAGTACGGAACAACTTTAGCAAAAAGCTCATTAAAGGAAATACAGCGATTTTAATACATCGCATGCTCTAAAATTAGAACCGCCAGTTCTAATTTCTGAGCGTTTTTATTTTTTGCTTGTTTTTAACACTGAATAATTGTCTTTGAAGCTATTATTTGGCTTCCACATAGTCAAAAAGGGGAATCCCATGTTACTTATGTAATTTTTATTGTCCGTACATTTTTGTTTATTAGTGTGTGAAATTTGAAATGCGTAGTCATATTTCGGCAGTGTTTAAGTGAAATTTTAAACGTGTGTACATAAAGTGTTTTTTCTTTTCTTTAAACTGTAATGACCATGACTAGTAAAAGAAAGACAAGACTCCACTCACATGAGTAACTTTATTGGAACTGGTCGAGAAATGCTGCCTTCAGAACTCCCAACTCTTCGTGATGTTCTAAGATATGGACTTCTGCTAAGAGAGCAAAGTGGAGAGAATGTCAGAAATTACCCAGCAGCTACTGTTGCCAAGGATACTTATTCAGAAGTGCTCGAAAAGTGGGAGCTAGCAAACAGTTGTTTTGTGGTACCAATTTTAAATTCGAGAGTCAGAGTTCTGAAGAAGATAGAGGGAAACTGGGAAAAGCCCAAAAACATATCACTTGGAAGAGGAAAACTGGAAGTGAAAGAGGCTTTAATAGCAAAGTTAGACAAGCTCTTTGACATACTTAATTGCAAGTGTGAGATTAAGCTATGTTCAGAGTTCGAGGGTAAATGTCCAGGGGAAGCTGGCTGTAAATATAAAGTCCACATCTCCTGCTCTTGTTCTAAGTGTATGAAGATTCCTATCAAAGAACTAGTGTTTATTAAAAGTCAAAGAGAGAAGATTGAATCTGTCGGACAGCATCAAATTGGATTACCGGATTTACCTGATCACAGAATACAAATTAAGAAACAGATGAGGCAAGAAGATGATTTACGAAGAATTTCGGAATATCAGCAGAAAAAGAAGAAAGAGTTAACAGTACAAACAAGTGAATTTATTTCCTCCGAAGATGAAGAATCTGAAGAACATTTTCATATTCCATGTGATGATTTTGATGTCCCTTCTACTTCAAGAACAAGTGATTATAATACATTACAATTGCGCAATGTTGCATTGCAAAGTATTAGGTATGGTGTCGGCCTACGTGCTACAGCTGCCATTACAACAGCTGCTTTTTTGGATGCTGGCTTAATAACAGAAGGAGATAGGAGACTTGTGATTGATCACAGTAAAGTAAAAAGGGCACAAGAAAAAGTTATAAAATTGCTTGATGAAGAATTTCATGATCGATTCCAAACAGGCAGTATTGAATGTATTTTCTTTGATGGACGCAAAGATTCAACTAAAGTTCTGTTAAAGCAGATAACTCAAGTCATCAATTTCCAAGCATTGGGAAAGAAGAGCATGACACTGTTTGCAGTGAGCCAGGCGGAAGGTATCTTTGCCATTTTACTCCAAAGAAAGACGTAACATAAAGAAAACCGGCTAACCATCTTGTCGAATTCCTTAAGAAACACAGCATTGATACAAGTTTACAGGTTATTGGTGGTGACTCAACCAATGTAAACACTGGTTGGCAAGGAGGAGTCATGCATTTGGTTGAGGCAAAACTGAATCGTATACTCATCTGACTGGTTTGTGCTCTTCATACTAATGAGTTACCTCTGCGGCACTTGATCACAGAGTTGGATGGAAAAACTTTATCCAACAACAAGTGGAGTCGAACGATTGGCAACATGCTTGATACTACAACTGAACTTGAAATCAATCCCTCATTTGTCAGATTATCTTTCCAGAGCCTTTGGCTTCATTGAATGATGATATTGTCAAAGGTCTCTCTACAGATCAGGCTTATGGGTACAGGATAGCCCAGGCCATAATAAATGGTACACTTCCAACTGATCTGGCACTCTTAGAAATTGGCCCAGTAAGCCACTCTCGGTGGTTAAAAACTGCAAATAGGATTTGTCACATATGGGTTTCAAAACATGGCCTTAAAGGCAGTAACTTGAAGACGTTACGTTACTTCTTGTGGAATTCATTGTCGGTGTTTACTATCCCTGCTGGTTTACAATTAAATCGAAATTCTCTTGGGTGGAAGGATCTCGTCACATTCTTCTTCAATTGAAGCTTCTAAGATCTCAGAAGAAGGCAGTAGCCGATATTGTTTTTCCAACAATCAAACGTTCATCGTGGTTTGCATTTAGTAAAATGGTGCTTCAGACACTTTTATGCTCGGAGGATCAAGAAGAAAGGAAGGCAGGGGTTAAGAAAATAATTGAAATAGGGAATGGCGATGATGATACACTAGGGGATATATTTGTTCGGTCCAGGATAACACCTGCAATAAATTTAAAGGCAACATCCCTGTTAGAAGTTATAGACTGGTCAGATAAAGAAAAAGTTTATGAACCTCCGCTTACGTGTAAACCTAAAATATCCGAAATAAGAAAGTTTGTTGAAGAGCCAATGCAAGTTCCAAAGTGGCCATGTCATGGACAGTCCATAGAGAGGTGTGTGAAACAAGTAACACAGGCTTCTGCCAAAGTGTACACTCATGAAAAACGGGATGGATTCATTAGCAAGCAGAACAATGATGTCTAGTAATGAATCGAAGTAAGATTTAATGAATATTGTTGGTTTAAACTCTTTAAATGTTTTTTGCTCTTTTTTACTGTTTTTTAATAAAGAAAATATATAAATAAAATAGTTTAAGTTCATTTAAACAAAAATTTTTTGAAGTTTATAACAAGTAATCAATTTTTTTCAGAAATTTCAGTATACTTTTTTATCAAACGCAAATTTACCAAGCTTAATGTTTATCAATACGCAAAAACCTTTCAAATTATGATAAAACACATCAAAAGGCATATTTTTGGACCCCCTCATTTGCCAAAATCGGGAAAAACATTTTCTCTCCCAAAATCGACACGCCTTACTGCTGCAGTTCACTCAGGTATTCTGCAGACCACCTATTCCAAAATTCTTGTTTAAGATGAGCTACAAGCTTTCAATGGGATAGTCCTGAGGACTTCATTGGTTGTGCTCTACTGTCTACTTCGAATGTAAGTGCTTCGCCAAAGTGACCGGAAGTTAATGCCTCAAGGTTATTTGGATCATCAGACATGGGCGTCAATGGACGAGAATTAAGTTTTGCTTCGATTTCCACCACGGTCGTTTCCAATTCTTCTTGTGTTAAAGATGCAGTTGCGACACTCCGAAGTAGAAGAAGTTTTGATGATTTTACGGCTGCTTCCCATAAACCTCCAAAATGTGGTGCTCTAGGTGGGATAAAATGAAAATGTATTCCCTTTGAGCTGGAGGCTGAAAAAATTGATTTCTGTGCCTTGGTGCCAAAATTGTTGTCGTAATGTATGTAGCAATGCTTTAGGTCCACAATGTTTGTTGTCTTCGTGAGCCATAATGAACGAAAGCTTGATGGTGGGATCATTATATGAAATAAGCATAGGGTATTTTGCGTCGTATGGCAATGATGAAGCCTCTAGACGACCTCCAACTCGAAGTATATTCGTTTTATCTAAGAATGGGGCCAGACTGCAGATAGCGCTCTTCTTGTCAACTTCTTCGTTTCTACGAAGTTGTTTTATTTCAGGCAAAAAATCGGACGCCTGCATAGTTCTGATGATTAAAAGAAGTGCATCGCCGACCTCAGCCGGTGTTGATGATTTGTGTGTCGGACGCTCCTGATTTTGAATTTTCGGATGAATCGGACAATATATCCCACTGTGATTTGTAATTTCCTGAATGAATTTTTGTGAGGGATTTAGTATAAGAACTCATTGTTGGAGACGTTGACAGCTGAAACTAGTATTGGCCTCTTTTTCTCAATGTCATTTGAAATGTGGAGTTGATGTGAGAATTTTGGCGGCCATATTTCCTCTCTTCCATGCAGAAATAGTGGTCCATAAAGCAATTAATTACATTTGGCAATTTTCGTTGCTGGCAATCCTCTGGGGAGTATGTCAGCTGGATTATATTTTGATCCGAAATGGCGCCATTGTTCAGGCACTGTTAGGGATTGAATTGTGGCTACTCAATTAACCACAAACGTTTGATACAGAGATGATTGTGCATTTATCCACGACAACACAATTTCTGAATCAGTCCATAGGAAGATATGTTGATTTTTGATTTGTGAATCTATTTTAATCCTTTGAGCAAGTTGTGCTGCGATGACAGCAGCACATAACTCCAATCGAGGCAGTGTCTGCTGCTCCAGTGGAGCAACCCGTGTCTTTGTACATAGCAATTGTACAATGATTTGTCCGTTTTCTAGGACTGCACGGATGTATGCAACCGCACCAAACGCCTTTTCGGAAGCATCAGCATTTCCCCAGTCTAACTTGTGTTGCCATAATTGTTGTATCAATATTTTTGCCTTGACAACCACAGGCGCCAACAACCCCAGTGGGTCAAACAATCTCGCGAGAAACCACCTTTGTCGGATTCAGTTTCGCCTTGACGCATAGTTGATCAGTTTGCGGCTGCCAAAATAATCCTAATGTTTTAATGGTGTTGGTGCTGTCGTTATTGAAATCCAGATTTACCTCCTTTTTAATAGCTGTGGATGATTTGCACACCATTTTCTGAAATTGAATCCGCGATTGTATAGAATTTGTATCAGCTCCCTTTGCATTGCAAGCGCTACGTTTAGACTATTGGTATCTCCAAGCCCATCATCAACGTAAAAATTATCCCGAAGCATTTGAGCGCCGTAGGGATAGTTTGGCGTTTTCGCCAGCGATTTTTTGTAAACATAAGTTCGATAAGTAACAGTAGTAACATCTAGTGCCAAAAATCTGTTGTACGCCATAGCATGGGATTTCCCAAGCGCTGTTGGTCCTTCTCGGAATGGAAGGCTGACGGTGAAACGGCCCTTTTCGTTGATGCGTACATGCTGATTGAAATGTGCTTCACACTATCTTTCTGATGGCGAAAGAGCCCTTTCAGTTGGTTCGATTTCATCGAGTTTCCAGAGCTGTTCTATAACCTCCCCTACCGATGATTGGTTTTGCTAAATATTGCACACGTGAGTGTATATGGTGAATTAGGAATTGAACTTTTCCGAAAGCACCCCCTACAATCCAACCAAGTACATTGTTTTTTATAATGTTGGCAGATTGTCAGCAAGCCGTATTGTTCCGTTTAACATCATTTGTAATAGAGTTCTGCACCAAGCAGAATGTCTATCTTCTCTGACTGGTTAAACTGGGGATCTGCTAGTTCAATGTTGCTTGGAACGCCCCAGGTTTAAATCTTAATGTGTTGATTTGGTTGTGGTGGAACTATGCTTGGGAGTATGTATGCCTCCAGGTTTGTTGAAAATTAAAAGTTCCTGGACTGCATGACCAAATTTGTGCGGTGTTTTGATTTCCTTTGGATTTTACCTACTCCATCAATCCAGAGTGACGCTTGTGATGGCGAGATGAACAGTCTTTGACTTACACGTTGTGATATCAAATTCACCTGTGAACCGCAATCTAAAATTTGCTCGGAATTCACCTGAAACACCATTTGAAGCAGTGATAACTACCCTTGCTGTAGCTAGCAAGACATAGCCCTGCCGTTTCCCAGCAGAGTTAGTTGCTGTCGATGTAACTGCGACGGTGTTAGCCGTTGCTGCAGACTTCTGTGTTTTTGGATCGATTTTGGTGGACTGGTTAGCCGATAATGAATTGTGCTGGTTCTGTCCTAAATGCAGTAGTATATTGTGATTCCTCTTACATTATCTGCAACCTCCTGCGAGACAATTTTTCGCAGTGTGAGTACTTTTGAACCAGTTGAAGCACAATGTGTGTTGTTGTACCCACTTTAATCGCTCGGGTGCCGATAGTTGTATAAATTTGATGCAGTGATACAATTCGTGACTTCCAATATTGCATAGGTTATAGTCATGACTGCCTTCAGCGGATGATACTACGGACGAAACAGCTTTGGGTGTCGATTTGTCCCTTGGGCCTACTGCTTCCATTGATTGGAATTGATTTTCTAAAAATTATATGAAATCCGCAATCTTTGGCACCTCCTTTGGATCTTCCAATGATTGTATAAATCTGAGATGAGTGTTTCTTTCAAGGTTTTTGATTAGGAGTTTGAGAAGAATTGAATCCCATGAGAATGTTTCAACTCCAATATTGTTTAATGCCAGCAAGCATTCTTTTGTTACATCATGAAGGTTTTTAATGGCAGTTGAAGATGATGTTCCCGATGGTTGGTTCAGAGTTTTGTCAACTATTGTTGCTACTAGAACTCGTTTATTGTTGAATCGTTCTTTTAGAGTTTTCCAGGCTGCGCTATAATTTTCTTCAGTTAACGTGAACTGGCTAACTAATTGGTTAGCCTCTCCAGTTAGGTTCGTTTTTAGGTACGGTAATTTTTATACCGCTGCTATTGGTTGCTTGTCAACCATTTCTGAGAATAAGTCATGGAATTGTCTCCACTTTAAGTAATCCCCATCAAATTTTGGGATTGTCACCTTAGGTAATGGTAACGAATTGTGTGGATATGGCGTCATTGATTGAGCTGTAATAGTGTGTTGTGTGTTCTTGGTTTCCATTGTGACATTTGACAAATTGACGAACTGGTTTCGAACCCTGTCGCCTAGTGCGTAAAATTCGTCCATATTAAGGTCAGCTCGTGATGGGTCTTCAATTCTCTCGCATATGTCGTCACATAAACTTTGGACTTGATTCCATTGATCTCTTATGTCGTTAATCATAAGATCGTAATAGTTACGGAATCGAGCGTCCTCTAAAGTCAACCCATTTAAGAATCGCTCTAGTGTAATCATTCGGTTCCTGGCCTTCCGAATCAGACCCTGATGATTCTCGTCTTGTAGTGCCAATGATGAAGTATCATTATTTTCAGTTGTTGATGGGTTTTGTTTGGTTGTCTTGATTAATGGCGGCTTCTGTCGTGGTTCTGATAGCTCGGTTAGCCGTTTTGCTTCTCTGGTGAATACTTCCATATATGTAATTGCTACCTCCCGGATTTTGGAGTAATAATCTGTAGTGAAGTATTCATGCTCTGTTCTCAGTGTCTGAGCATCGTTGAGCGTGCGAAATTTTGAGTCCTGGGCTTCAAATTCTTCCCAGGCTTGAGTTAGTCGCCGTATGCGTTCTTCAAAGTATCCTGCATTTGTTTTTCTGTCTGCAGGATCCTCTTTGTAGTTTCGTATGATTGTTTGAATACAATCACCTATTTTTTCCAGGGAATCCAATAATTGGTTTGCTGCCTCCATTGCTAAACAGGAGATAGTGAGTTCCAAAAAATGCCTCGAAAAAATGCTTATCTCGTTGGGGTCACCAAAAAATAGATACAAAGAGTAGATTCAATTCAAGCGCATAAACTTGTATTGACACTGACCTTTTATTTATTTTTGTTACCCTTCATGCACTTGTAACTTGAAAGGAGAGCTCAACAAATATTCTGAGTGAAAAGATCAGAGGCTTCTGCTAAACTCCATTGGCAAATAGGAGATCGTGAGTTCGTATCACACCGGAATCACCAAAAAATGCTTATTTAGTGCTTGTTGTATGGACTGTTGTCCTGATAAAAATGTTCACCAATGTTATGGTGCCTTTTATTTTTCACCAATGAATGCTTTTCAAGCCCTTACCACTGGTGGGGGAACTTGAAAATGTTGATCTCGTCGGGGTCACCAAAAAATGTTAAAAGATACAGAAGGTGGATTCAATTCAAGCGCATAAATTGACACTGACCTTGTATCTATTTCTGTTACCCTTCAAGCACTTGTAACTTGAAAGGGAGAGCTCAACAAATATTCTGAGTGAAAAGATCAGAGGTTTCTGCTATACTCCAAAGTTTTCTTTATTTCCATTCTTTTATACAAAAATATTGCTGATTAATAAAATACAAATAATAAATAATAAAGTACAATAATAAAAATAACAAAATACAAAATAGAAACTTACAATAAAATAAAATGTTGATCGCGGTACTTTCTCATTGTACGTGAAATTTGATATCTTGTTTATGAAGTACTTGTGACCTATGAAATCGTACATTGTCATCATGAGCATTTATATGTAGGTCAGCATAATTGTATTGAAATACATTAGGGTGACATATTTATCTTAACAATAGATATAGAGCTATAATTCGAGAAAAAAACCTTTTTTTATAAAAAAAATTTAAGTCAGTGTTGCCATAATAATAATTAAAAATTACTCATAAATGTAGACAATATCGCCCAAAAATGACAATAGAAATTAAAAAAAATCGAAATAAAAGAACACAATTTAAATTTAAAAATTGCAAGTAAAATTCAAAAATTTGTAATTGATCAATTAAAATTAAAACATAGCAAACGCAATTAAAAAAATTATTGAAATTCAACAAACATTTAAATAATTTTATTTAATATTTTTGAATTTCAATTGATGTTTTATATTTTCTAAAAATTTTGTTTAAAATCTGGCAATTTCTAAACCTAAATTTTTTTACCTTTGTGAAGCATTTAAAACAAAATGTACATCTTTTAAATTTATACACAATTTTTATTTAAAACTTATTTATTACATTGACTGAGATCTAAAGTATCAAAATGAGCTGAGTTTGAGAATTCTTTATTGCTAAAACCTTTGTTTTGTGTGTTTTTGTTGCGGCGTGCTTTATTAAATCAGATTTTCGACAACTTAATAATTTTTCACAAGCTATACATCTGCATTTGAAAGGATCATTTTTAACTTCTTCAAGCCACCCTTTAAAACAATCTTCTTTTAACCAACTCTTGCAAAATCGTTGTTTTCTATATCTTTTTATGCAGCTATTTTCTGAAGAGGAATCAGAATCTGCGGACATTTCACTAGAATATTAAAATATTACTAAAAAGTTTTTTTACCATAAAATAAAAACTTACGAGTATGGCATACTATAATTAAATAACAAAAATACCAGAAGAATAAAGTATTAAGCACCATTTACAAATAATACATTTTATTATTTTGTTCTTTTTGCTTCGTTGAATGACACACACACACAAGTGAACAAATTTAAAATATTGTTGCCACATTTGGAAAAAATCACATTAACAACAGCCAATTTATAATTATTGCCACCGAATATTGTTTTACTACAAATCGTCAGCTCATTGTTTGTTTGCTTCACAATAAAGAAATTGCTTGGTTTATTCTTTATTCTGTTGCAAGTATAGAGCAAACCAATAGTAAGCTCACGAAAGTTATTAATCAGAAACGTTATAGTTACCAAATTATCCAAAATTAAAAAAAATCCCTACATTTTGACCTAAATAAAATATCTGTCTTTTTTTCCCTACACTCCATTTTTTCGAAAAAAAATCCCTACAAAAAGGGAATTTTCCCTACATCTGACATCACTGATGTACACCCAAAAATATATTAGATTTGATAAGTCGCGATCCTAATAATTATATTTAATTTTTCTTAATTTTTAATTTATTTAAAATAATAGAACAAGTACAACTTTCAAACTGGCGATGTGCTACCTCTAAATAAAACATATTTTTTAAATTTCTTTGGCACACCATATTTTTATCCATAATGTCATATTTGTAGGGTTATGGAGCTCGTAAAGAAGATTTTTTTTTAATATATAGACTCACAATATATTTTTCGTTACCGACTGTAGTTTATTTAAAAAGTAATACGTAGAGTTTGTGTTTAAAAAGAGAATCAATTAATCAATTGAAATTCATAGAAATATATTTTTAACTATGTATTTGAATCAGTCATTCAAAACAAACTATGAAAAATACGGACTTTCAGTAGACGATGATATTTTTAGTTAAATGCAAAATTGTCTGTTTCTAAAAATAGAAATTCAAATAATTCCTTTTCGTTTTTTATCAAGATAGATTGTTTAGATACAAAATAATTTCAATACAAATTACAAGAAATTGTTTAAATATGCATACAAACATAGAAAATAAAAATATATACCTCTGTGGGTGTTGTATTTTGTAATAACATACAATTAAAAACTTTCAATTTGAAAAACAAACTACAAAAATCGTTTTTCTAACGTTTTCATAGTTAAAAATTGTTATTTTAAGCGACTTTCGATTGTTTACGGCTTTTGTCGATTATTAAATAATGATTGAATATAAACAATAAAATCGGTTTAATAATGTTGGAGTAGAAAAATGTTGACCGGGCTAAAGTCCCGGGAGTACCCGGATTCTACAGATGATTACCAGGAGTTCCCAATTTTTACCATGTCCCTGGCCCCAATTCAAAAATGTAACTTACACGGCATGACACAGAAAAAATTAATATACTACACAATTTGTTTAGTTTTTAATTTTTTATTAGAGTGTTAATATTAAAAAATTAATGTATTTATTACAATATCTTTTGCAAATGGAAACTTTTTTGTTTGAAGTTTTGCAAGAATAGGTTTTAGAGGCACCCGCATATTATACTAAAAGTTGGACTCTGGGAACAACTCGGAAAGCTATGCTGCCATATCAAATTTTCAAAAAATCGCGAACTTAATGTATAAGATGCTATATTAGGGCGTGTCGATTTTTTTACTTTCTATATCCAAAAATGAGGGGTGTCAAAAAGTTTTGTTTTGGTTAGTTATTCACAATTATATTTACAAGAACTAGAAAGTTTATTGGTTTGCTCGGTAAATAGCTACTTCAAATTCGAGATATTTTCACGTTTCATTTAAAATTCTCAGCAAACTGTCTTCCCATAAAAAGTTTCTGTCTATCATTATTTCTATCTATTTTTCTGCTCTAATGTTAAGAATATATATATATATATATGCATTGCCCATACTTTGAAGACATCTGTATAAACAGCCAAAAAAGTCCCTCTAAAATGCGTTGTGTCCAGTAAAATGTCTTCAGTGTAAACAGTGGAATAACGAAAATTTTAAGGACAGTCCCCAAAGTAACAAAATGTCTCCATAGTAACTTGTGGAACGAAAAACCGTCCCCGCAACATGCGCCGTGCACATATATATATTCATTATATGCAGTAAAATATATATATATATATATATATATTCATTGCCCATACTTTGAAGACATCTGTATATACAGCCAAAAAAGTCCCTATAAAATGCGCTGTGTCGAGTAAAATGTCTTCAGAGTAAACACTAGAATAATGAAAAGTTTAAGGACAGTCCCCAAAGTAACAAAATGTCTTCATAGTAACTTGTGGAACGAAAACCCGTCCCCGCAACATGTGCTGTGCACATATATATATATATATATCATTGCCCATACTTTGAAGACATCTGTATATACAGCCAAAAAAGTCCCTATAATATGCGCTGTATCCAGTAAAATGTCTTCAGTGTAAACAGTAGAGTAATTAAAAGTTTGAGGACGGTCCCCAAAGTACTAAAATGTCTTCGTAGTAACTTGTGGAACGAAAACCTGTCCCCGCAACATGCTCTGTGCATATATATATATATATATATATATATATATATATATATATATATATATATATATTCATTGCACATACTTTGAAGATATCTGTATATACAGCCAAGAAAGTCCCTATTATATGCGCTGTATCCAGTAAAATGTCTTCAGTGTAAACAGTAGAACAACGAAAAGTTTAAGGACAGGCCTTAAAGTAACAAAATGTCTTCATATATATATATATGTGCACGGCGCATGTTGCGGGGACGGGTTTTCGTTCCACAAGTTACTATGAAGACATTTTGTTACTTTGGGGACTGTCCTTAAACATATATGTGCTCGGCGCATGTCGCGGGGACGGTTTTTCGTTCCACAAGTTACTATGAAGACATTTTGTTACTTTGGGGACTGTCCTTAAACATTTCGTTATTCCACTGTTTACACTGAAGACATTTTACTGGTTACAGCGCATATTAAAGGGACCCCGTAATATGAGCTGTATCCAGTAAAATGTCTTCAGTCTAAACAGTGGAATAACGACAACATGCACAGCGCATGTTGCGGGGACGGGTTTTCGTTTCACAAGTTACTATGAAGACATTTTGTTACTTTGGGGACTGTCCACAAACTTTTCATTATTCCACTGTTTACACTGAAGATATTTTACTGGATACAGCTCATATTACGGGGTCTGTTTTGGCTGTATATACAGATGTCTTCAAAGTATGTAAAATGCATATATATATATATATATATATATATATATATATATATATATGTATTGCCCATACTTTGAAGACATCTGTATATACAGCCAAAAAAGACCCTATAAAATGCGCTGTGTCCAGTAAAATGTCTTCAGTGTAAACAGTAGAATAACGAAAAGTTTAAGGACAGTCCCCAAAGTAACAAAATGTCTTCATAGTAACTTGTGTAACGAAAACCCGTCCCCGCAACATGTGCTGTGCACAAATATATATATATATATATTCATTGCACATACTTTGAAGACATCTGTATATACAGCCAAAAAAGTCCCTATTATATGCGCTGTATCCAGTAAAATGTCTTCAGTGTAAACAGTAGAATAACGAAAAGTTTAAGGACAGTCCCCAAAGTAACAAAATGTCTTCATAGTAACTTGTGGAACGAAAAACTGTCCCCGCAACATGTGCTGTGCACATATATATATATATATATATATATATATATATATATATATATATGTATATACATTAAACTATTTGTATTTATTAAAATTAAAATTTGGATACCAGTGCAGTAACATTAATATCTCTTAGATTTACCACCGGATAAACATAAATGGGCATAATAAAATCAGCCAAAATGTTTTATTTACAGTAAAAATTCTATAAATGTCACCTGTTTTAAGTGTCCGAATTCTATATATGTATGTCATACCCCTTTAAGTGTCCTTAAAATTTAATCATATCGTACTAACTATAATTGTCTTAAGTACTTATTATTTGTATGAAATATTGAATCAAACTTTTATTTATTTGTCTTTTGACAAAAATATTATTTGTTTTTCTTTCGAAATTTATATGAGTACGGAACAACTTTAGCAAAAAGCTCATTAAAGGAAATACAGCGATTTTAATACATCGCATGCTCTAAAATTAGAACCGCCAGTTCTAATTTCTGAGCGTTTTTATTTTTTGCTTGTTTTTAACACTGAATAATTGTCTTTGAAGCTATTATTTGGCTTCCACATAGTCAAAAAGGGGAATCCCATGTTACTTATGTAATTTTTATTGTCCGTACATTTTTGTTTATTAGTGTGTGAAATTTGAAATGCGTAGTCATATTTCGGCAGTGTTTAAGTGAAATTTTAAACGTGTGTACATAAAGTGTTTTTTCTTTTCTTTAAACTGTAATGACCATGACTAGTAAAAGAAAGACAAGACTCCACTCACATGAGTAACTTTATTGGAACTGGTCGAGAAATGCTGCCTTCAGAACTCCCAACTCTTCGTGATGTTCTAAGATATGGACTTCTGCTAAGAGAGCAAAGTGGAGAGAATGTCAGAAATTACCTAGCAGCTACTGTTGCCAAGGATACTTATTCAGAAGTGCTCGAAAAGTGGGAGCTAGCAAACAGTTGTTTTGTGGTACCAATTTTAAATTCGAGAGTCAGAGTTCTGAAGAAGATAGAGGGAAACTGGGAAAAGCCCAAAAACATATCACTTGGAAGAGGAAAACTGGAAGTGAAAGAGGCTTTAATAGCAAAGTTAGACAAGCTCTTTGTGTTGTGTTACTCTTAATACTTGTTATAAAATTATAAAATACTTTCTATATCAATCACATATGTTGTTTGCAGTTTTTTGTCAAATAATTTTTATTATTTTTTTACTTCAAATTAAAACTTTCAACTGTGTACATTATTTAAAATAAATTATTGTTAATTAATCATATTTTTAAAACTGCGTACTCTCAATAATATAAGAGGTTATGGGCGATAGCAAACGTGAATTAACCCACGGTATCTTACAATTCCGTGGTGATAATTTTGAAAACTGGAGTTTTCGTGTACAGATGTACTTAGATTCTTTAAATCTCTTAGATGCTATCAATGATGTTGTGCCAGCCGAACCCGGTTTAAATGAACAATTTGTTACAAAGGATAAAAAGGCTAAAGCGGTTTTAGTTAGCTTAATTGCTGACGAATATTTGGAATGCGTACGCGATAAACACACAGCTAAGAAGATGTGGTCTGCTCTGCAAGAAACATTTGCAAAGAAGTCAGTTACGAGTCAGACCTTATTGAGAAAGCAACTAGCGTTGTTAAGATTGAAGACTGATGATGATCTTCGCAAACATCTATTAATTTTTGATGATCTTATACGTAAATTGAAAACTTCTGGTGCTCAATTATCTGAAAATGATGTTGTTGCCCAACTTTTTGTTACACTACCAGATGCCTTTGACCCAGTAGTGGCTGCGTTGGAAAATATGAAGGAATCAGATTTGACTATTGAAATAGTAAAACAAAGGCTGCTAGCTGAAGATGCTAAGAGGCAAGATCGTTGTGATGCTGAAATAAATAAGACGTCAGCTTTTAGTGGTGAAAAGAAATACATAAATAAATTTATTGGCGTGTGCTTCCGTTGTAAGAAAAGAGGACATAAGCAAAAGGACTGTCGTGTGCGTTTGAGCAGTGGTAATGTAAAAGCAAATACTGCATCATCTTCAAAGTCAATTTGTTTTATGTCAGGTATATTGATCAAAGAATCATCGAACCAGTCAAATTTTTTAAAATTCAAAATCGATTCAGGGGCAACGGATCATATGTGCAAAGATAAATGGTGTTTCAACAAATTATATAATATTAATCCTATTTCTATTTGTGTAGCTAAAGATTCTGAAAACTTGTGGGCACATCAAAGTGGTTGTGTTACAGGATATTCAAGTGGTGTTTTTGTAAACATGAAAGAGGTTTTGTATGTTCCAGGACTTCGCGAGAATTTGCTATCTGTGACAAAACTAACCGATCATGGTATAAAAGTAGAGTTTTCGGATAATAAAGCTTTATTTAAGAAAAATAATAAAGTTATCATGAAAGGATACAAGAATGGGAGTCTATATGAAATAAAATTGAAGGTTGTAAAACAACAAGAAACAAATGTATGTACTGCTGAAAATAAAAATCAAGAAGCAAATTTAACTACTACCGAAACCAGTAAGCTGTGGCATTCAAGATTGGGTCATGTAAGTGATACATGTCTTCAAGAGCTGGTTCGTTACAAGATGGTTGATGGTCTAGATACTTTTTCCCCAGTTGGTGTGTGTGATATATGCATTCAAGGTAAGCAATGTCGTTATCCTTTTAATGGAAGTCGTCCAAAGTCGACTCGTGTTTTGGAAAGAATACATACGGATGTATGTGGACCCTTTGATCCCCAAACGTGGGATGGTTTTAAATATTTTGTTAGTTTCATTGATGACTACAGTCATTTTACACACATTTATCTAATGAAGAAAAAATCAGAAGTTTTTGAAAAATTTGTTGAATTTGAATCTTTGTCAACTGCCTTTCATAATGTACCAATTTCAATGGTTACTGTAGATCAGGGTTCTGAGTACTCGTCAAATGAGGCGAAGGAATATTTCAAAAGAAAAGGCATTCAAATACAGACTTCTGTTGCGTACACTCCTCAGCAAAATGGAGTAGCTGAGAGGTACAATCGAACTTTAGTAGAAAGAGTACGGTCAATGTTACTTGATTCAAATGCTCCAAAGAGTTTGTGGGGTGAAGCTGCTTTAACAGCAACGTATTTAATCAATAGATGTCCTAGTAAGGCTCTGGCCTTAAAGAAAACCCCAGCTGAAATTTGGTATAACTATAAACCAAATATTTCAAAATTAAAAATATTCGGTTGTAAGTCATTTGTATGGGTTCCACAACAGAAAAGAAAGAAATTAGATAAGAAATCTGTAAAAATGGTTATGATGGGGTATACTTCAAACGGATATAGATTGTGGAATCAACAAAGGAAGGTTATTGTAATTGCTAGGGATGTCCGTTTTGATGAAATGTCTTATCCCTTTAAAGAAGAAGGAAATGATATTCCAGAACCAAAGATTTTAATAGTTTGTGACAGAAACGAGCAAGAGGGGGATAACAATGATAATGCGGTTGCTGTTTCTTTACCAGATCCAAACTCAGATAATAATAATGATCCAAGTGATAATGATTCTGATTTATTAACTGCTGATGAATTAGATGGTAAGAATGTTAATATTGAAAATCAACCAAGAAGAAGCGAGAGATTGAAAGATAAGCTTTTAGGTTACATAACAGGTCATGCTAATTCCGCAATTTCAGACTTTATAATTGAACCCCAGTCTTACAAGGATATAAATAATAACCCCAATAAATCGCAATGGTTGAAGGCTGTTAGCAATGAACTTGAATCAATGAGGAAGAATAATGTATGGGAATTAGTTCCACGTCCGAATGACAAAAAGCTCCTTAAATCAAGGTGGGTCTTCCGTGTAAAGGAGGATTCCGATGGAAATCCAGTCCGATTCAAAGCCCGTTTAGTGGCCAAAGGTTTTCTTCAAAAAGCTGGAATAGATTATGAAGAAACGTATTCTCCCGTTGCCAAGCTAACTACTGTCCGTATTGTATTGGCTGTTAGTGTAAAAAAGGGACTTCATTTACATCAACTCGATGTAAAAACAGCCTTTTTGTATGGAGATTTGAAGGAAACGCTTTTTATGGAAATTCCTGAGGGACTTCAAGCTTCCCCGAATCAAGTGTGTAAGCTTTACAAATCTCTTTATGGACTTAAACAAAGTCCCAGGTGCTGGAACGAAAAATTCGATAGTTTCCTGATCCAATTGGGATTTAATCGTTCTAAGCGTGATGCCTGTCTGTATACAAAGTTTGATGGTGGTGTTTTATTATATTTGTTGTTGTATGTTGATGACCTCTTAATTGCAGGGGACAATTTAAATGAAATAGAAAAACTTAAGAGAGATTTGAGTTCTGTTTTCAAAATGTCTGATTGTGGCCCCCTACAATACTATTTAGGAACAAAAATCGAATATGATCGTTCAAATAAAGTTATGAAATTAAGTCAACATACTCATATTGAGCGAATACTTAGAAAGTTCTCAATGAATGACTGTAATGCGTCAAAGACACCAATGGAAAAGTGTCTGTGCCTTGCTCAAAATAATAGTGAACCAACAAAAAATCCCTATCGAGAAATGCTGGGTAGTTTGATGTATCTAATGTTGAGCGTTCGTCCTGATATATGTTACCAGATTGGGTATATGGGAAGATTTCAAAATAATCCCAATGATGTTCACTGGACCGCTTTAAAACGAATAGTTCGTTACATTAAAGGAACTAAGAATTTGAAGCTTATTTATTCGGATACTTTAGATGATAATGAAATTGTTGGTTTTGTCGATGCCGATTGGGCTTCGGACTCTGGAGACCGGAAATCTGTTAGTGGTTTCGTATACAAAGTTTTTGGTTGTCCAATTTCCTGGAGCAGTAAGAAACAAACTGTGGTTGCTACTTCTTCTAGCGAAGCCGAATATATTGCTCTCAGTTTTGCGGTTTCGGAAGGCATTTGGATTAGAGGAGTATTAATTGATCTGCATATAATTTCTGAAGAAAAAGCTGTGGTTATATATGAAGACAATAGAGGATGCATTGGCATTGCAAAGAATTCTGACAGCAAAAGATCCAAGCATATAGATGTCAAGTTTCATTTTATACGCGATTATATCTCAAAAGGAATCGTTAAAGTCGAACCAATTTCAACGGAAGCACAACTTGCCGATATGTTCACAAAAGCATTGGATTCAACAAAATTTACTCGATTTCGTAAAGAGCTACAACTCAGTGATTGAGAGGGGGTGTTGTGTTACTCTTAATACTTGTTATAAAATTATAAAATACTTTCTATATCAATCACATATGTTGTTTGCAGTTTTTTGTCAAATAATTTTTATTATTTTTTTACTTCAAATTAAAACTTTCAACTGTGTACATTATTTAAAATAAATTATTGTTAATTAATCATATTTTTAAAACTGCGTACTCTCAATAATATAAGACTTTGACATACTTAATTGCAAGTGTGAGATTAAGCTATGTTCAGAGTTCGAGGGTAAATGTCCAGGGGAAGCTGGCTGTAAATATAAAGTCCACATCTCCTGCTCTTGTTCTAAGTGTATGAAGATTCCTATCAAAGAACTAGTGTTTATTAAAAGTCAAAGAGAGAAGATTGAATCTGTCGGACAGCATCAAATTGGATTACCGGATTTACCTGATCACAGAATACAAATTAAGAAACAGATGAGGCAAGAAGATGATTTACGAAGAATTTCGGAATATCAGCAGAAAAAGAAGAAAGAGTTAACAGTACAAACAAGTGAATTTATTTCCTCCGAAGATGAAGAATCTGAAGAACATTTTCATATTCCATGTGATGATTTTGATGTCCCTTCTACTTCAAGAACAAGTGATTATAATACATTACAATTGCGCAATGTTGCATTGCAAAGTATTAGGTATGGTGTCGGCCTACGTGCTACTGCTGCCATTACAACAGCTGCTTTTTTGGATGCTGGCTTAATAACAGAAGGAGATAGGAGACTTGTGATTGATCACAGTAAAGTAAAAAGGGCACAAGAAAAAGTTATAAAATTGCTTGATGAAGAATTTCATGATCGATTCCAAACAGGCAGTATTGAATGTATTTTCTTTGATGGACGCAAAGATTCAACTAAAGTTCTGTTAAAGCAGATAACTCAAGTCATCAATTTCCAAGCATTGGGAAAGAAGAGCATGACACTGTTTGCAGTGAGCCAGGCGGAAGGTATCTTTGCCATTTTACTCCAAAGAAAGACGTAACATAAAGAAAACCGGCTAACCATCTTGTCGAATTCCTTAAGAAACACAGCATTGATACAAGTTTACAGGTTATTGGTGGTGACTCAACCAATGTAAACACTGGTTGGCAAGGAGGAGTCATGCATTTGGTTGAGGCAAAACTGAATCGTAAACTCATCTGACTGGTTTGTGCTCTTCATACTAATGAGTTACCTCTGCGGCACTTGATCACAGAGTTGGATGGAAAAACTTTATCCAACAACAAGTGGAGTCGAACGATTGGCAACATGCTTGATACTACAACTGAACTTGAAATCAATCCCTCATTTGTCAGATTATCCTTTCCAGAGCCTTTGGCTTCATTGAATGATGATATTGTCAAAGGTCTCTCTACAGATCAGGCTTATGGGTACAGGATAGCCCAGGCCATAATAAATGGTACACTTCCAACTGATCTGGCACTCTTAGAAATTGGCCCAGTAAGCCACTCTCGGTGGTTAAAAACTGCAAATAGGATTTGTCACATATGGGTTTCAAAACATGGCCTTAAAGGCAGTAACTTGAAGACGTTACGTTACTTCTTGTGGAATTCATTGTCGGTGTTTACTATCCCTGCTGGTTTACAATTAAATCGAAATTCTCTTGGGTGGAAGGATCTCGTCACATTCTTCTTCAATTGAAGCTTCTAAGATCTCAGAAGAAGGCAGTAGCCGATATTGTTTTTCCAACAATCAAACGTTCATCGTGGTTTGCATTTAGTAAAATGGTGCTTCAGACACTTTTATGCTCGGAGGATCAAGAAGAAAGGAAGGCAGGGGTTAAGAAAATAATTGAAATAGGGAATGGCGATGATGATACACTAGGGGATATATTTGTTCGGTCCAGGATAACACCTGCAATAAATTTAAAGGCAACATCCCTGTTAGAAGTTATAGACTGGTCAGATAAAGAAAAAATAAAATATCCGAAATAAGAAAGTTTGTTGAAGAGCCAATGCAAGTTCCAAAGTGGCCATGTCATGGACAGTCCATAGAGAGGTGTGTGAAACAAGTAACACAGGCTTCTGCCAAAGTGTACACTCATGAAAAACGGGATGGATTCATTAGCAAGCAGAACAATGATGTCTAGTAATGAATCGAAGTAAGATTTAATGAATTTTGTTGGTTTAAACTCTTTAAATGTTTTTTTACTCTTTTTTACTGTTTTTTAATAAAGAAAATATATAAATAAAATAGTTTAAGTTCATTTAAACAAAAATTTTTTGAAGTTTATAACAAGTAATCAATTTTTTTCAGAAATTTCAGTATACTTTTTTATCAAACGCAAATTTACCAAGCTAAATGTTTATCAATACGCAAAAACCTTTCAAATTATGATAAAACACATCAAAAGGCATATTTTTGGACCCCCTCATTTGCCAAAATCGGGAAAAACATTTTCTCTCCCAAAATCGACACGCCTTACTGCTGCAGTTCACTCAGGTATTCTGCAGACCATCTATTCCAAAATTCTTGTTTAAGATGAGCTACAAGCTTTCAATGGGATAGTCCTGAGGACTTCATTGGTTGTGCTCTACTGTCTACTTGGAATGTAAGTGCTTCGCCAAAGTGACCGGAAGTTAATGCCTCAAGGTTATTTGGATCATCAGACATGGGCGTCAATGGACGAGAATTAAGTTTTGCTTCGATTTCCACCACGGTCGTTTCCAATTCTTCTTGTGTTAAAGATGCAGTTGCGACACTCCGAAGTAGAAGAAGTTTTGATGATTTTACGGCTGCTTCCCATAAACCTCCAAAATGTGGTGCTCTAGGTGGGATAAAATGAAAATGTATTCCCTTTGAGCTGGAGGCTGAAAAAATTGATTTCTGTGCCTTGGTGCCAAAATTGTTGTCGTAATGTATGTAGCAATGCTTTAGGTCCACAATGTTTGTTGTCTTCGTGAGCCATAATGAACGAAAGCTTGATGGTGGGATCATTATATGAAATAAGCATAGGGTATTTTGCGTCGTATGGCAATGATGAAGCCTCTAGACGACCTCCAACTCGAAGTATATTCGTTTTATCTAAGAATGGGGCCAGACTGCAGATAGCGCTCTTCTTGTCAACTTCTTCGTTTCTACGAAGTTGTTTTATTTCAGGCAAAAAATCGGACGCCTGCATAGTTCTGATGATTAAAAGAAGTGCATCGCCGACCTCAGCCGGTGTTGATGATTTGTGTGTCGGACGCTCCTGATTTTGAATTTTCGGATGAATCGGACAATATATCCCACTGTGATTTGTAATTTCCTGAATGAATTTTTGTGAGGGATTTAGTATAAGAACTCATTGTTGGAGACGTTGACAGCTGAAACTAGTATTGGCCTCTTTTTCTCAATGTCATTTGAAATGTGGAGTTGATGTGAGAATTTTGGCGGCCATATTTCCTCTCTTCCATGCAGAAATAGTGGTCCATAAAGCAATTAATTACATTTGGCAATTTTCGTTGCTGGCAATCCTCTGGGGAGTATGTCAGCTGGATTATATTTTGATCCGAAATGGCGCCATTGTTCAGGCACTGTTAGGGATTGAATTGTGGCTACTCAATTAACCACAAACGTTTGATACAGAGATGATTGTGCATTTATCCACGACAACACAATTTCTGAATCAGTCCATAGGAAGATATGTTGATTTTTGATTTGTGAATCTATTTTAATCCTTTGAGCAAGTTGTGCTGCGATGACAGCAGCACATAACTCCAATCGAGGCAGTGTCTGCTGCTCCAGTGGAGCAACCCGTGTCTTTGTACATAGCAATTGTACAATGATTTGTCCGTTTTCTAGGACTGCACGGATGTATGCAACCGCACCAAACGCCTTTTCGGAAGCATCAGCATTTCCCCAGTCTAACTTGTGTTGCCATAATTGTTGTATCAATATTTTTGCCTTGACAACCACAGGCGCCAACAACCCCAGTGGGTCAAACAATCTCGCGAGAAACCACCTTTGTCGGATTCAGTTTCGCCTTGACGCATAGTTGATCAGTTTGCGGCTGCCAAAATAATCCTAATGTTTTAATGGTGTTGGTGCTGTCGTTATTGAAATCCAGATTTACCTCCTTTTTAATAGCTGTGGATGATTTGCACACCATTTTCTGAAATTAAATCCGCGATTGTATAGAATTTGTATCAGCTCCCTTTGCATTGCAAGCGCTACGTTTAGACTATTGGTATCTCCAAGCCCATCATCAACGTAAAAATTATCCCGAAGCATTTGAGCGCCGTAGGGATAGTTTGGCGTTTTCGCCAGCGATTTTTTGTAAACATAAGTTCGATAAGTAACAGTAGTAACATCTAGTGCCAAAAATCTGTTGTACGCCATAGCATGGGATTTCCCAAGCGCTGTTGGTCCTTCTCGGAATGGAAGGCTGACGGTGAAACGGCCCTTTTCGTTGATGCGTACATGCTGATTGAAATGTGCTTCACACTATCTTTCTGATGGCGAAAGGGCCCTTTCAGTTGGTTCGATTTCATCGAGTTTCCAGAGCTGTTCTATAACCTCCCCTACCGATGATTGGTTTTGCTAAATATTGCACACGTGAGTGTATATGGTGAATTAGGAATTAAACTTTTCCGAAAGCACCCCCTACAATCCAACCAAGTACATTGTTTTTTATAATGTTGGCAGATTGTCAGCAAGCCGTATTGTTCCGTTTAACATCATTTCTAATAGAGTTCTGCACCAAGCAGAATGTCTATCTTCTCTGACTGGTTAAACTGGGGATCTGCTAGTTCAATGTTGCTTGGAACGCCCCAGGTTTAAATCTTAATGTGTTGATTTGGTTGTGGTGGAACTATGCTTGGGAGTATGTATGCCTCCAGGTTTGTTGAAAATTAAAAGTTCCTGGACTGCATGACCAAATTTGTGCGGTGTTTTGATTTCCTTTGGATTTTACCTACTCCATCAATCCAGAGTGACGCTTGTGATGGCGAGATGAACAGTCTTTGACTTACACGTTGTGATATCAAATTCACCTGTGAACCGCAATCTAAAATTTGCTCGGAATTCACCTGAAACACCATTTGAAGCAGTGATAACTACCCTTGCTGTAGCTAGCAAGACATAGCCCTGCCGTTTCCCAGCAGAGTTAGTTGCTGTCGATGTAACTGCGACGGTGTTAGCCGTTGCTGCAGACTTCTGTGTTTTCGGATCGATTTTGGTGGACTGGTTAGCCGATAATGAATTGTGCTAGTTCTGTCCTAAATGCAGTAGTATATTGTGATTCCTCTTACATTATCTGCAACCTCCTGCGAGACAATTTTTCGCAGTGTGAGTACTTTTGAACCAGTTGAAGCACAATGTGTGTTGTTGTACCCACTTTAATCGCTCGGGTGCCGATAGTTGTATAAATTTGATGCAGTGATACAATTCGTGACTTCCAATATTGCATAGGTTATAGTCATGACTGCCTTCAGCGGATGATACTACGGACGAAACAGCTTTGGGTGTCGATTTGTCCCTTGGGCCTACTGCTTCCATTGATTGGAATTGATTTTCTAAAAATTATATGAAATCCGCAATCTTTGGTACCTCCTTTGGATCTTCCAATGATTGTATAAATCTGAGATGAGTGTTTCTTTCAAGGTTTTTGATTAGGAGTTTGAGAAGAATTGAATCCCATGAGAATGTTTCAACTCCAATATTGTTTAATGCCAGCAAGCATTCTTTTGTTACATCATGAAGGTTTTTAATGGCAGTTGTAGATGATGTTCCCGATGGTTGGTTCAGAGTTTTGTCAACTATTGTTGCTACTAGAACTCGTTTATTGTTGAATCGTTCTTTTAGAGTTTTCCAGGCTGCGCTATAATTTTCTTCAGTTAACGTGAACTGGCTAACTAATTGGTTAGCCTCTCCAGTTAGGTTCGTTTTTAGGTACGGTAATTTTTATACCGCTGCTATTGGTTGCTTGTCAACCATTTCTGAGAATAAGTCATGGAATTGTCTCCACTTTAAGTAATCCCCATCAAATTTTGGGATTGTCACCTTAGGTAATGGTAACGAATTGTGTGGATATGGCGTCATTGATTGAGCTGTAATAGTGTGTTGTGTGTTCTTGGTTTCCATTGTGACATTTGACAAATTGACGAACTGGTTTCGAACCCTGTCGCCTAGTGCGTAAAATTCGTCCATATTAAGGTCAGCTCGTGATGGGTCTTCAATTCTCTCGCATATGTCGTCACATAAACTTTGGACTTGATTCCATTGATCTCTTATGTCGTTAATCATAAGATCGTAATAGTTACGGAATCGAGCGTCCTCTAAAGTCAACCCATTTAAGAATCGCTCTAGTGTAATCATTCGGTTCCTGGCCTTCCGAATCAGACCCTGATGATTCTCGTCTTGTAGTGCCAATGATGAAGTATCATTATTTTCAGTTGTTGATGGGTTTTGTTTGGTTGTCTTGATTAATGGCGGCTTCTGTCGTGGTTCTGATAGCTCGGTTAGCCGTTTTGCTTCTCTGGTGAATACTTCCATATATGTAATTGCTACCTCCCGGATTTTGGAGTAATAATCTGTAGTGAAGTATTCATGCTCTGTTCTCAGTGTCTGAGCATCGTTGAGCGTGCGAAATTTTGAGTCCTGGGCTTCAAATTCTTCCCAGGCTTGAGTTAGTCGCCGTATGCGTTCTTCAAAGTATCCTGCATTTGTTTTTCTGTCTGCAGGATCCTCTTTGTAGTTTCGTATGATTGTTTGAATACAATCACCTATTTTTTCCAGGGAATCCAATAATTGGTTTGCTGCCTCCATTGCTAAACAGGAGATAGTGAGTTCCAAAAAATGCCTCGAAAAAATGCTTATCTCGTTGGGGTCACCAAAAAATAGATACAAAGAGTGGATTCAATTCAAGCGCATAAACTTGTATTGACACTGACCTTTTATTTATTTTTGTTACCCTTCATGCACTTGTAACTTGAAAGGAGAGCTCAACAAATATTCTGAGTGAAAAGATCAGAGGCTTCTGCTAAACTCCATTGGCAAATAGGAGATCGTGAGTTCGTATCACACCGGGATCACCAAAAAATGCTTATTTAGTGCTTGTTGTATGGACTGTTGTCCTGATGAAAATGTTCACCAATGTTATGGTGCCTTTTGTTTTTCACCAATGAATGCTTTTCAAGCCCTTACCACTGGTGGGGGAACTTGAAAATGTTGATCTCGTCGGGGTCACCAAAAAATGTTAAAAGATACAGAAGGTGGATTCAATTCAAGCGCATAAATTGACACTGACCTTGTATCTATTTCTGTTACCCTTCAAGCACTTGTAACTTGAAAGGGAGAGCTCAACAAATATTCTGAGTGAAAAGATCAGAGGTTTCTGCTATACTCCAAAGTTTTCTTTATTTCCATTCTTTTATACAAAAATATTGCTGATTAATAAAATACAAATAATAAATAATAAAGTACAATAATAAAAATAACAAAATACAAAATAGAAACTTACAATAAAATAAAATGTTGATCGCGGTACTTTCTCATTGTACGTGAAATTTGATATCTTGTTTATGAAGTACTTGTGACCTATGAAATCGTACATTGTCATCATGAGCATTTATATGTAGGTCAGCATAATTGTATTGAAATACATTAGGGTGACATATTTATCTTAACAATAGATATAGAGCTATAATTCGAGAAAAAAAACCTTTTTTTATAAAAAAAAATTTAAGTCAGTGTTGCCATAATAATAATTAAAAATTACTCATAAATGTAGACAATATCGCCCAAAAATGACAATAGAAATTAAAAAAAATCGAAATAAAAGAACACAATTTAAATTTAAAAATTGCAAGTAAAATTCAAAAATTTGTAATTGATCAATTAAAATTAAAACATAGCAAACGCAATTAAAAAAATTATTGAAATTCAACAAACATTTAAATAATTTTATTTAATATTTTTGAATTTCAATTGATGTTTTATATTTTCTAAAAATTTTGTTTAAAATCTGGCAATTTCTAAACCTAAATTTTTTTACCTTTGTGAAGCATTTAAAACAAAATGTACATCTTTTAAATTTATACACAATTTTTATTTAAAACTTATTTATTACATTGACTGAGATCTAAAGTATCAAAATGAGCTTCATCTGAAAAGATGACATTGAAAAGATGACATTCTGCAACATTACCATGATTTTCAAAGTAATGTTGTAATATTTCCCAGCGTTGTTCAAGCGTATACACAACCATATTCGTTCAGCGGAAGTATAAAACTAATTATCTGTCAAATCAGACATGAGCTAAGTGTTACCATTCACGAAATAAGCACTAGTTGAAAAAAAAACGTTAGATGGCGGACCCTATATGAAATTTTATTTAAATTAATTATTAAATGTTAAAAAAAAAAAATAAACAAAAAAGTCTTAAGAAAATAGAAAAAAAAATTTACAAAAAAAAATTTAATTGACTTGTGTAGGAATTGAACCCGCGTCTTAGAGAAAAAAAGTATTTGTGACTTAGCATTTAGACAACTGAGCTATTAAGGTCATGTGGAATCATCGTTAATAGAATTAAATAAACAGTTTTCGTTCAATAGGGGTTTGTTTGGTTTTAATTTAAATGACACATTTTTGTATTGGTTTGTTGTGTGTGTATAAAAGGTGAAGAGGTGAAAGAAAATAATTTCAACAAATTGATGTGTTTTTTATGCGTAATATTCAACATACATATAAATACAAAGGGATTTTACGGACAAAATTGGAGGTAGTCCTGGTTTTTTGCTAATATCTCAGCCATTTATTAACCGATCTGGCTGATTTTTAATAGCAAAAAGAAATGGATCACATGTAACAGAAATATATAACAGGGGTCTTCGGAAAACCCATTTCAACACAAAGACAGATAGACGGACATCGTTAAATCAACTTCGTTCTTCATAAGGACCCAGAATATATATACTTTATAGGGTCTAAGATCAATATTGTAGAAATTACAAACGGAATGACAAACTTATATATACCCTTCCACCTGTGGTGAAGGGTATAAATACTAATTTTAAAAAAGTGGATATTGAAGGAAATGTTATTTCTAATTAAAACTTACACCTACAAACTTAAATTGCCTTAAAATGTTAAATAGAGTATAAAAAGGGATCGGAAGTGAATATACCGACACATGTTTGAAAATAGGAACCCACTTAAAATAGCACTAAAAAGTTTTTTTAGTTCTAAAAATCAGCCTTAAAAACAATTAAAATTTGAACTTAAAAGTAAAAAACAATTTACTAAAATATTTTTCAAAACACAAATTACCAAATTAATACAAAATGGTTATTTCGTTTATGTTTTAACAATTTTTAAGGTTTTTAAGCCTTAAGCATTTTTAATTTTTTATAAAATATTTTTTTAAAAATAAATAAAATAAAAAAAATTTGATGTTCGATAAAAAAAATAAATTTAAAATTTTGTTCTAAAATTAGTAATTTTTTTTGCTGATTTTAGCCAACAGATTTTAATTTCCACTTTACTAAAATATACTAAAGTATACTAAAATTAAGTAGAGGCTACTAATTTTTCTACTAATTTCATTGTAATACACGACAGCAGACATGTGATGTTAAGATTAGCAAAAAATACCGCTGGGCTCAAATTAGCAAAATTTTCCGTAATAACAGCAAAATTTTCAGTTGTCATTACAGACTTTTTTTTTTGGTGAGTGTAGAAGTTGGCACCGCAAACGAAAATTTTATTTTTTATACATTAGAAAACAAATATAATTCTTAATAAGTTTCAAAACTGCCATGCTCTAAGATACAATGTCATAGAAAACTATTCGCTCTAAAATTTCATTTGGTTGGGGTAATTTTTCATTACATTTATAGTGTTAGTTTTTATTATGAAATTAGAAAAAATTAAAATATTTTTATGAAAAATATTTTTGTTTATATTTCAAAGAGAAAATCCAAAAATCGCCAAGACTTGGTAACATTTTTATAAAATCTTACTTTTTAACTACTATAACTACTTCACGCAAAGAAAAAACATGGTTGGTACAATCACAATCGCAAACTATCATTAATGTTTGTTGTTATGATTGCGTCAAACACATCTTAAGTAACAATATATGTTCAGATATAATATTTATAGCTTATTATTATCTCAAACATATTATTATGTTCACAAAAAAACGCATACGATCTTTCAAACCATGTTTCTATATTTTCCAGTACCATGCAAAATGTCTATGTCAACATGTTATATGGTTCTCACAATAAAACAAACAAAAAAACGTAATTTCAAAGATTTATTTTTTATTAAAAAAAGGTATACATATATACATTAAAATATAAATTAAATAACTACATTTATATATGCACACATGTGTGTGTGTTTTAATTTATAAATTTTATATTATCTTTTGTGGTAGAAATACATATATCCAATTAAATCTGAGGCTTAGGATTCTATATTTATTGATAAATAAATATATATTTCACCCCGCACTTAAGACTTGTAACATAAAGTCAAAGACAAACGTACCTTTAATTTCTATTATGAAATCGACTGTATCAATATATTGTTGAACTGTTATTGAAAAAAATTCGAGGCTTATCACAAAATTCTGCATCAAAATTTCAATGGCGTTTTTAATGTTGTATGTTTTTTTTATTTGCTGCAAGAAAGGCAATGTAATTTAAACGTATTTATACATATACATGTATGTATGAATTTAGGTATGTATTTTTCTAATTATATGTATATAAATGACTTACCTCCCTGCAGGCAAAGTAACTAGTTTGTAGACAGAAACATACTAGTTGCTCCGAGCACCATACTAGTTGCACTTCTGTCTATTCTTCATACGACGAACTATCGATTTTTACATGGGGATGTCATAGGCTTGTTACTAGTTGTTTTATATATAGTTGCATACCAGTTAAAATACTAGTTGCTTTCAATACAGTCATATCTTTTTATTACACTAGTTGAATACTAGTTTCTTTAGTCCTGTTTCCATACTAGTTGCTATTGCACTAGTATCTGTTTTAGTTTGTTAGTTTCTTACTTTATACTATACCATTTTATACCAAATGTATACTGGTTGGCTAGTTTCTTGCTTTATACTAGTCCATTTTATCCCATTTTTATACCACTTGGCTATGTTCTTGATTAAAAACAGTAAAACTTTTTATTTTAATTTCATTAAGTATATTTATTACAAAAACTTATTATAATAATTCAGATAAATTAATTTAATTAAAAGTAAAAATAAAAAAATAAACAAAAAACTATCAATTCATGGTAATTATAGTATACAATGTATAAAAATATTATTTCATTGGAATGGCCTCAGCTATTTTTTTGTTTGTCGCCTGTTGTCTGAATTGTTTCTTTTTATTCAATTGCATCGCTTGGCGCAATAGCTGCTCGGGATCTTTATTGGCAGCACATGCTAAAGTTACAATGGAATCTGTAAAAAGTTTTATTAGATATATTGTTAAGGATAACAAAATTATTAGTAGTTATAAACTATAATCACCTATTAAACATCTATAGAACTGTTTAAAGTCTTTTAAACGAAGTTTTCCATGCGTACCATCAATATTGTACGCCATCACAATGTCAGGGTGCAAAATTAGCTCCAAATTTTTGGAAATGTTATTATGCCAAAGTTTACTCATTGTATTGACCTAATAAGAAAAAGTTTAAAATGCAGTATGTTTAAAAAAATTTATTTAATTTTTTTACTCACATATATAACAATGTTATCAGCATTAATATTATCTTCAATTTGCTGAAGCATTTCACTTGTTAATACTGGAAAACCAGTCGTCGCGGCAGTAGCAGTTGTCTCCTGTCGAACTAGTTTTGAAACAACAACTTTTATTTCAGCTAATGCCGACATTATTCCTTCATTTTGGTTTTCGACTATCTTAGCCAAGTTGTTAACGGTGTCTGTAAAGTTAAAATTGTTTTAATACCTACTACATATCAATATAAATATGTATCTACATTTGTATGCATATGTTTTTACTTTATTTACGTACCTTGTAATGCATTCACTTTCCTGGACAGTTTTTTACAGGAACATGTTTGGCTTTCTTTATCTAAAATGACAAAAGATTTAATTTATTGCATATACTTACTCTTTACGTTTTCAGCAAGGGGCATCTTTTTTATTTGTGAATCCATCTTAAAAAACAATTACTAAAATAATAAATAAAAATAATAAAAAAAATATGAATCATTGAATTAAAAACAACTGTGTAATATGGGAACTAAGACAACTCTTGATTCATAAGGAATAAGCATAAACTTGAAGTTAATGTCATTTTCTGAAAACTTTTCTACTTCAGGTAAGGGAGTTTCATCAGCGCAACATATGCCCATAGTTATCGAGTCTGTTGGTTCTTTAAAAAAACTATTTATGTTTGTCAATCTCTTGCCAAGTACAAAGTTATAGTCATTTTCTTTAACAAAGCTTTGAATAACAATTGGTATAAAAGGTTTAATGCAACAAACATTATCCGGTTTGTTGGGAGTATAAAGACAATCATTAAAATAAAAACATAAACCTTTATTTTTTATCACTTTGAACTCTTGTTTTTTAACATCCACAAGAAAATTTTCATACTGGACCTTCTTAAAAATTTGTTGAAGTATATCAGTTGGTTTTTTTACATATTTTTTCATTGTCTGCAAATAGTTTTCGAAATCATATGCAGACGAACCAGACATTATCCCTATTGCTTTAATGCTATCTGCTAAGTGGAGTAAGTTGTGAATGTTGTACGATACACTACTGGCTCCAAAAACTATTGGAAAATTATGGACAAACAATTCTAGCAATTGCTTTGATGTTTCTATATTGCTCAGATAGCTTTTGGGACATAATAACAATCTACAAGCACAGTGTAAAAGTAAAAAAACATAATATGCATCGTCTGTAAGCTCGTCCTTGAAAACAACAATTCCCGTATATAAAAGAAACTGGCGAAATTCAGTTGCCTTCCAATGTGCAATATCTTCAAAACTTCTTGGTTTTCTTTTAAATTCTTCTGGAATCGATTTTCGCAGTGACTGTAACTTCTTTGACATGCACATTTTGCTATTTTTGGTTACTTTAACAACCATTTTGCCTTGTAGAACTCTTAATAAAAATTTCCGCATTACTCCTAAGTCTAGTAAATGCATACTATCTATTGACACTTGACTTATCATTTTAATTCCTAAGTTTTCTAAGGGGGTTTTAGTGTCTTTGAAATTGTTTGAGTGGTGATTTGCATATTTTCTGATTGCGAAATCGTCATCAGTTATTAATTCTCCTGTTTTAGTGCTGTAAGTTAAAACATTGCCAATTTTTTTACCGACTTGAGTGCACTTAGTGCAACCATGAAACGACACATGACTTGGGACACCACAGATAAAGGCTTTGGCTGGAGCATCACAAACAACGGCACGTATTTCTACATTAAAATGACGTTCTGCAACTAATAAGCCATTTTCCACTATGTCTTGCATTTCTTTTACAAATTCTTCCAAATACGACACAATACACTCTGGCTTTTTTACTCCAATATAAATTCCAACTGGAAGAACAGAAACACTTGGACAATTAACAATTCTTATTAATATCGGCCATAGCTGAACCCTAGAACTTTTAAACAATGGTAAACCATCTATATTCACGTCTATAACTATTTTGCCTGCCGAACTAAACACGCAACAAATCTTCTGTATCTGGTTCCTTATACCTAAATGACAATATAGACCTGGAGATACTTTTTTAATAACGGGTTTTTCAATTATTTTAGGCATTAATGTTTCAGCTCTCTTCGGCAGGTCTAAATTTTCAGCCCTTAAAATTTCTAATAGGTCTTCAAATGATTTCCTAGAAATTCTATTCTTTATATACCACTTCACTAGTTTGTCACTTAATGATTCGTTTGCAACATTTTTTTCGGGTGGTCCGGGGATCGACACAGACTCAGCAATATTCAGTTTGTTACTTAATGGATCTTTTTCAACATTTTTATCACAGTCTTCAAAAATCTTCTGGGGTGGTTCAGGGGTCGATATAAACTCAGCATTCCCATTGTTGGTGTTTAACAAGTTTATATAAATTTCTTTTTGCTTTTTTATTAAACGAACCATATGCCTCTTACTCATTTTGCACTTGAGTGTTAAATTTACTTACTGTAAAAGGTTATTTTTTTATTAAAATTAACTTTAATTAAAACTTTAAGACACAAACACTTTGCTCAACAAAAAACCAACGACTAAATGATCAATAATTGCCATAAAAGCATTCCAGCTTTGGTTTTACATAAATAGCAACCAAAAAAGACAATGTGCACAAAAACACAATCTGTCAACTCTTTATTTGATGCAAAAACTAACGGCATATTATGATTGCTTGATTGTTTTTGTTGTAAACAGAGTAACCCAGCAAAATAAAATGAATGTTATTCTTTACGAATCTCTTTTTCAGAACATCCAAAGAAGTTATTAGTGCAAATTTTTCGATTTGTAAGAAGTCATTTTAAACAACTTCCAAAATGTTGATATTAACCCCTACTAGTAAAAAAAAAAATCATTTAGTTGGTCCATAAATGGTTACTTGCTGCAGTCATTAAATGCCTTATTGAAAACATTTTTGCATACCAGTGATATTCACTTTGTCCTGGTCGGAATAATAATTATTTGCGTTTTTAAAATCACATTTTTAACTTTAAAAAAAGCCACTCCCTATATTTATTTTGTAGTGCCGATATATTTAACAACTTCCGTAAACTAATGAAAAAGTCCATCTGCTCATCGATTTTTCATAGCACCGAAACAAACTACTTCCTCCCAATGACTCGCCAATGTTAAAATCATTAATGATTCACCGAAATTTTCACAACTTCGTGCTCAGTAGATGTAGTGTTTAACTACTTCTTCCTCAGCTCTTATTTTGCTGGGAAGCAAAGCATGATTCAACCGTTTTTTGTCTAATCTATGCAAGAGAGGGAGAGCGTTGATTGCTTTCTAAAGCAGCGCAGTCGATGGTTTCTTATTTTGTCTCTTGTTCTTGTTGTTTAACTAACCTCCGTCTATCGATTTTGCTACAGTTCTTGCAACAACTAGTTGTATGACTGTCCCAAAATTGAACTAGTTTGTATTTTGCCTGCAGGGCTGCTTCAATAAACGTATAATAATTTATATCATTAAATTTGCAAGGCAGCATGACCTTTTGCTCCCCTAAAAATATTTTTATTATTTTATACTCACTAATGTGTTTGTTCAATTATTCTAGGGCTATAATAAATTTATTAGGGTGAACATATTAGGCTAATATGAATAAATATGGTCGTAGTGACCATTCATTAATCATGTTTTTTCTCTGCGTGTTTGAAAGTATATATAAGTGTTGTTAATAAAATATTTTTAATTTTAAATACATATGTTTTGATATAAAATAAACTCATAATTCTGAAACTTTGGGGATTCCAGTTAACACTTAATTTGATATTTGAATCTCAGACTTTTAATTAAGAAAAGTAATACAATTGGAATTAGGAATTATTTTGTTTTAAAAAAAATGTACAAATTAAGTAATTTCTCTTAGGTCCTGTGTGAGGTTGCTAAATAAATACTAAACTAAGTACAAATTGACAAAAGATTTTAAAATTTTTGTGACAAAATATTTGAACAATTTTTAAAATTTCATAGAAGTTTGGATACCTGCATTTAGTTTAGATTTTATTATTATTATTATTATTATTTTGTTGTCTTGCTGATTTTTAAACCCAATACCGAGTCATAGCAGAAAAGAATAGTCGACGTGTAAATCAACCTTTAATTACTCCTTTTTTAGAAAACGTTCAATAAAAGATAAACGTCGTTAAAATAAATATAAAAGACAGTTGATCGGTTTTAAAAACTTATGTGTATTTTTGGTTTTTTTACCCAAATGTGATAATAAAAATAGTGGAAGTATAATTATAGAGATTTCATCGATAAAGCGGCCAAATTTTGTACATATAACAAGGTTCTGTAACGCAAATTTTTCTCATTTCTGCACAAATTTCAGCAAAATCTGGAAAACCCCAATTGGACTTGCAAAAAAATCAATTGATCTTGCAAAGAAAACCAATTGGGAACAAAAAAATACTAGCTATTTTGTATATATGTATACTAAACATAGTAAAAAAATTTTATTTTGGAAATAATTTCGGGGGGACCCGGCCCCCTGGGCCCTCCCCCTCTGGGCACGCCACTGGCATACCGATTAAGCTAAGCAGAAAGTTAGCATATCGATTATTATAATAATTCTTTAAGTTTTCCCCCAATCTGTAAAATGCTTCGTGAAGAAAGTATGGAAAAACGAGAAAAAAATTGTTAAAAGATCAGCAAAGATCAAGAAAATGATGAAGATTCTCCACAGTTTTTAAATAAAACATCTGTTTTTCTCAAACAATTTTTTTATATATTTTTCACGTATATTTACAAAATCACTTTGACACAGAACAGCTGTTTTCAACATTTGGTAAGTGTTTGATAGTTTGTTAACATAAATTTAGAAGAGGGGATAACAAGTGCATTATAAATAATACGCATGTTAAATCCATGCTAACTTTTAGCATCGACACGCCGAGAATTTTTAAAAACCAAAACAACACAGATATCACAGGAACGTGGAATATCCATGCCCAAATATTCCGTGATAGCATCGACACGCCGCGAGTTTTTAAAAACCAAAACAACACAGATATCACAGGAACGTGAAATATCCATGCCCAAATATTCCGTGATATCCATAAAAAGACTAATTGCTTTTTATAATATCATTTTATATTTTTTAATTTCAATTGAAATTTTTTGAATTTCAAATTGTGTTTTTTGTAATTTGAAATAATATTTTTTTTAATTTAAAATGTGACTGTGGTTTACAATTGCTATTTTTTAAATGTTCTAATTTTAATAACTTATTAATTACTAATTAATTACACTGTACAACAATTTCAAACCTTTTCCAAAATTACGGGGTTCCGACGATTGATTCTTGTTAAAGAGACCAAAAAAAAAAAAATATATGTGTGTCGGCGTTTTGATAAATCACATCGGAATTCCAGAGGCGTTTAAAGTTTCCCAGCTTTGCCTGTTCTTGCAGCATATCGGTATATAAAACTATGTTTTCTTTACATCTGAGGTTTAGGGTATGTTCATCAACTTTGTAAATAATGGTATGGAAAATATTTTTATAGAACATATTAACCCTCTAACTCCCCCTCATAACGGCATTTTTTGGCTTTATTCTAACAAATTGTAAAAACCCCCCGAAAAAGGGGAAGGGCGGGTATGAAATGTTCCACAAAAATGTTGGCAATAATATTCTACTTTATATGTCAGAACACAACAAAACCCAAAACTTAACACAAACACCAAAACCAATAAAATTCAACAAATTAGCGTTACCCTTAAAATAACTTTACCGAATTAGTAGAAAATAACTTTACCCTTAAAATGTCGATACATTTTTTTATTACTTTAAGTCGTATTGTTAACTTTGCGAACGTTTTTGCATAGTGAACACTGTGGTAACACTTTTTTTTAAGTAATGGGTACACAAGTTGTAATCTTGTTTACCCGGTGTTATCAAATTTTATGGCATATTGAATGTGAAGACAAGAGGTTGGTTAAAATAAATAAAAAAATATAAGCATGTACTTGAATTTAGTTTAAATAATTAATTTTAATCATTTGAAAATAAAAGAAATTTTTTGTTTTTTGAAAATGTTTTATTAAGGAATTCCAAAATTTTCTCGCAAAATTATATGTTAGTTTTTGAAATTATTTAATTTAGATATTCCAGAATTTTCTCTTACATTTTAGTATGTTTTCTGTAAAATACTACTGCTGAAAAAAATGTATTTCAAATAGAAAAAGATCGAAAAAAATTTGTTTTTTTAATTTGTGCGATAAATAAAAAAATTATAATCGTATGTAAAGTTTTGAGACGAAGAAACCAAATTTAAAGTTTAGAAAAATCTTAACAAGTTTGCATGAAATCAAGAATTGACAAAAAAATACTCCACAAAAGTACGGAGATTTAAAGCACCTTGGTCTATAGTTGTAAAATTCTAAATTCTCTATACTTGTACCACTCTACCCTATTCCCACTTTTAAATAAAACTATTTAATAAAATTGTAGGATCTACTAAAGGGTTTCCCTTAATTTTAACCTTTAAACCCCTCATTTCGTAACTATTTAAAAAATCTTTGTAGAATTTTAAAGATGACAGTTTAAAGTTACGCGCTTAAAAAAAAATAAATTCTATGTCTTCTAAATTCTTAACCCAATTTTTTAAAATGAAAACAAGGTGCTTCAGAATCCTATACACCCGAGTAAAAAAGTTTTATATATGGGTTATATTTAAATATGACTTGTAGAGAACCAAATATACTTATATATGGATTATACAGAACCATTAACAATATATGGGCCATTATGAAAAATATTTTTTAATATGGTATAAGATATAATTATATGTTGTTTAATATATGTTCTAATATGATATAATAATATATGGTATAATATGTGCAAACAACTTTAAGATTTTGTTCCATATCTAGAGTATTTTTGATATGTGGTTACGAATCCCAGGGAGCCAGGAAAATAATTTTTTTTTGCGCTTTTAGTTTGTTTTTATTTCCTTATTAGTATTTTTTTACAAAACTTTAAAATTTTAAATTATTTTGGGACAACAAGAACTAGAAATTTTTGATAGGATATAAGTAGTGAAAATTTATATACAATATATATTTTTTTCGCTTTTAATATAATTATTTCTCCACATTTTTCTTAGTCACTAATATTTGATTACATATAATATTATATATAGTTATAAAATTAAATTAAATCAGGACCAATTTAATACCATTAATTATATTATATATAAGTCCCGAATGTACAATTACATATCTATAACACAATTATATGAAAAATAAAGTCTAGGAAAGTCGGCCATTATGTATAGCACTGTGTAACTGAGTGGTTACATTACGACAACTCCGGCAGACGGAGTTCAAATCCTGGCCAAGCCATTGATTTTTGGAATTTTAATATTTTTATACATTTTTTAATGAACTAGTTTTCTAATACAATTCAATCTGACAATTCAATCTGGTCAATTTGGATATTACTCTATCCCTAAAAATATTGTTGGGTCTAATTTGATCTGCCATTTTTCGGATCAATTCACATCCTCCTGAATCCCCAAAAATATTTCTGGATCTAAGTTGATCTGCCATTTTTCGAATCAATATATATTCTTCTGAATTCCCAAATATATTACTGGATCTAATTTGATCTGTCATTTTTCGAATCAAATAAAATATTGTTACGATTTGTTCCTTTATAAAATCGTTGATTTATTTACCTTTGAAATAAATCGAGTTCTTTCTATATTGCAAATAATAAACACTGTTTGCAATTAAATATAGCTGTATTTATTTATAACAGTCACTAACAATTACAGAAAAACACTTTAATAGCACACTTTATTTACACGATGTAGATAGACTAAACGTTAGCCACACTTTAGTTCTTCACACTCAGCGTTTTACTTGTCAATTGAACTACTGCGTCACCAAGTACCTGTATTTATATGAGTAGTCAGGTATTCTAGTTATTTCCAGTTTATTACGACACTAAATTTTTCCAGCTATCAAAATTCGTGTGAAGAAATTTCTATTGGTAGAAATTTCTTGTAACACTACCGCCCATTTAAGCCTGTTCGTCCCGAACAGACATAGCTATTCCTTTTCCATAGTTGGCTAGTCGTTCTAGATTCACAACCTTCATTTTCGACCTTGGGCTCTTATCTTTCTGTATTCTGTATACCACATCATTCAACCTTTTAATTACTTTATAGGGGCCGTCCCAATGCGTTTGTAATTTGGGAGATAGTCCTTTTTTTCTTTGCGGGTTAAATATCAGAACCAGCTGACCCTCAATAAATCCTTCAGAATTTGGTGCCCTATCATACCTCGCCTTCATCTTATCGCTGATTATTTTAATTCGATTGCGAACAATCTCATGAAGCTCGTTAAAGTCTTCTTGTTCCCGGGAAGCGTTGTCGTTGTCTTTATCTATAGCGGCGGGCTAAACCCCAAATTCTAAATCGCCAGGCAATTTAAGTTCCGTTCCGAAAATTATTTTTGCAGGCGTCCGGGAGGTGGAATAGTGAACAGCCAATCTGTATGCCAACAGAAATTTAGGAATGTGTTCGTCCCAGTCCTTTTGATGTGCACTGACCACTTTTCTTAAGTGCAGCGAGGTGGTTCTTGTTTTTCTTATTCCATACAACTCACACATTTCCTTGAAGATAGCAGATTCAAAATCCCTTCCCTGGTCAGAAGTAATTCTATCGCAACACAGTAAAGGCACACCCAGTTGTTCACAAATGCGCTTATTATCGTTCTGGCTTCCTGGTTCGGTATAGCGTATACCTTAGGCCATTTACTGAAATAGTCTATCACCACAAGAACGTAACGATTTCCGGAATCACTGACAGGGAAAGGGCCTGCTACATCCATTGCTATCCGCTCAAATGGGGCACCCGAGTTGTATTGTTGAAGTTGCCCACGACTTCTCCTTACTGGTCTTTTAGCTGCGATGCGTTGCCCGCACTTTGCTATCTAGTCGCTTACAGCTTTCTGGCAGCCGACCTAGTAGAATCGTTCTTTTAACTTCTCTAGGGTTTTCGTGACACCGAGATGACCACCACTGGGACCCTCATGGAACTCTTTTAATACTTCGTCTATTTTGCTTGACGGCACCACAATTAGCTTTGTCTCAGTTTTGCCGTCCGCACTTTCCCATATACGATATAAGCAGTGATTAATTAACTGTAGACTGTTCCACTGGGCCCAATACGCTTTCATTAGCGGACTCTCAGCTGATATTTGTTCACGGGTAGACCTCATGTCCTCTGCTTTGGCTGACATAATTTTTGACAGTATGGGGTCATTTTGTTGCGCCGCTGACCAGGCTTCACTTGACTCAATATGCGTTAGTCTTATATCAACAATGCATTCTTTTCCTTCAGCCCTCGAACAATGTTTGCACTCTAAGCTACAGGGCCGTCTTGAAAGGGCGTCCGCATTGCAATGCTTTATGCCTTTCCTGTGCTCGATGCTGAAATCATAGCTTTGAAGTCGTTCAATCCAACGAGCTAGCTGCCCTTCTGGTTGTTTAAATTGCAGCAGCCACCTGAGTGCAGAATGGTCGGTTCTTAGTTGAAAGTGCTGACCATACATATACTTGCGGTAGTACTTTACACATTCAACCGCCGCCAAGAGTTCCCGTCGCGTTACGCAGTAGTTTCTTTCAGGCTTCGAAAATACTCGACTGTAATAGCCTATGACTTTCGGTTCCATTGATAACCTGCGAAAGCACACCTTCTATTCCTTATCCGCTTGCATCGCTATCCAGCACAAATTTTTCCCCGGCCACAGAATATCCAAGAATCGGTGCCGTACATAATAACTCCTTGAGTCTTAGGAATGCTTGTTCTTGGGCTTCAGTCCAATAAAATGGTCGCGCCTTCTGAGTCAGCTCATGTAGACTTGCAGCCACACTGGCAAAATTTAGTACAAATCGTTGGTAGTATTTGCAGAGGCCTAGAAAGCTGCGCAACTCGTGCAGATTTTTCGGGCGAAGCCAATCTTTTACAGCCTGAATCTTATCTTCATCGGTTGATATACCCTCTGCAGCTACGCCGTGCTCAAAATGCTTGACTTCCCTCTGGAACAGTGTACATTGCTTTGCGCTAAGCTTGAGTCCAGCCGCAGATATTCGCCTTAAAACTTCTGCTAAGTTCTTCAGGTGTTCATCGAAAGTTTTTCTCATGACAATTATGTCATCAGTGGAGTCCTATTGTACTTCGATTTATTTAGTAAAAAGCTGCACGCGGTTTTAGCTTAGAACTCATTTTATTAAAATATATAATCTTACAAGAGAAAAGTTAGCTTAAAGTATATTGAAGAAAAATGTGTATATCTATATAATAGTGACGTAGAAAAAAAAACCCCTTATGATCGCTATGCATTTTGTTGTTTACTTGCAGTATTGCCATAATGCAACTTCAATTAGGGTGCCATTTAAAGTTCGTTGATAAAGTTATAATAAGTCCTTTCAGCACATTTTCTGACCATACATATACTTGCGGTAGTACTTTACACATTCTACCGCCGCCAAGAGTTCCCGTCGCGTTACGCAGTAGTTTCTTTCAGGCTTAATATAATAAAGGCTTATCAATATAGTAATTGATATGTTGAGTTCGATGCAGAGAAATGCTGAGGAGGAGTTTATTATTATTAATATGGAGACTACTTAAATCGTAGAGGCAGAGTTACCAAGCCAGGTATGAACACAAATATATAGTTCAAATTTACAAATAGGTGATCCAACGGAATATTACAAATCAGTCATATAGATTCCATATTTGTATGAAATAATCTCAAGTAAGGCAAATAGATTTTCGGTCATGAAAATGTGGTAAAGAATATTGTACCAAGCCGAGTCGTTAACCCTTAAATGCGTACGGTATCTTTTAGGATACAACCAAAAAAAATTTCCTACGGTATCAATTTTGGTCCAAATTGAATAAAAATAAATCTAACGTATTTAAAACATTATAACTCATTTTTTAAAAAATAGCCCTTTCAATAAAGTCTTGAGTACTTTCGATTTATTTACAGTCAAAGTTAAAAATTAAATTTTGTGTAAAAATATAAAAATTTGGTAATTGGATGTTACATAATATTAAGCAGCAATATATTAAGGATTTAAAAAAAATAATTTTAGTGTAAAAACATTTAATTAAGCGTAAAAAGTGTTTACAAAAACTTTTTGTTTCAAAATTTGGCTACAGAGCGTTATTTAATGGTTGTATCTTTAAAGATACACTGCGCATTCACCTACAAATTACATAGCCGTTTTTATTTGAATTATGTATTACGTTGTGGTGCAAGTTCATTTATATTGTATGCTTTGAACAAGCAGGTTCTATGTTCGGCGTCTTGCTTTGTTTACAGGATTAATTATTTTGAGTGTTATAATAAACTACAGTCGATTGTTAATTGATTTCATAATTCAGAACTTAGAATTTTTAAGTCATGTCAGGATTTAGAAAGGTTGATGGAGTCAATATGACTGATGAGGAAGTTTGTGCATTACTATGCAATAGCGAGGGTATTACTTACGATAGTACGGACAGAAGTGATTCAGATGAGGATGACATGCAAGTTACAAATTCTTGTAAAAAGAAACCAGAGCTCCAAGAAGCTACTAGAATTCTATTGATACCGGATGAAAATAATACAGAAAGTGATACTGAGGATGAAATTGATATTGAAGGATCTATACATGATTCTTTCATACAAATGATAAATGAAGATAATAATCAAGAAGTACAGACAGCGGCAGATTTGGGCCGATATGAACAGTTAGATTTAACACCTTCTACTTCTAATTCAAAGACTAATACAACTTATGGTCCGTCAAATATTTGGAGTTCTTTTTCTTGAGAATTTAATGGGGTTTTTATAAATCCCAAGTCGTCGGAATTTGAAAGAATTTTATGGAAAAAGGGAAATCTTCAAATTGATGCTAAGAAAGTTCAATTTGGAGGCGATAGTGACCTTACAGATGATATAAAAGCTTTAGAGACGCCTTTTAAAGTTTGGTGTCATTTATTTCCACAATCATTTGAGGAAGAAATAGTAATGGAAACGCTAAAATATGCTGGTGTAAATCAATCTTTTAATTTTACAGTGTCAGATCTACGCAAATTTATAGGAATTCTCTTTTACATGACGTATTACAAACTTCCAAACTCCAGAGACTACTGGTCTGCAAACAACCACCGAAGTGTTCATATAATACAAAGCCAAATGCCTATGAAACGCTTTGAAAAAATTCGGGAACTCCTGCATTTTAACGACAAAAGCAAAATGCCTGATCGAAATGATCCCAATCGCGACAGGCTTTATCTAATTCGGCCGGTTATCGATACCCTAAATAGAACTTTTTCTACCGTACCGAAACTTGAAAGATTGAGTGTAGACGAGCAAATGTGCTCTACAAAAATGGGAAGTTATATGAAACAATATTTACCAAACAAACCTAAAAAATGGGGATTCAAATTGTTTGTACTATGCGATACAATGGGATACGCCTACAAATTTGAACTCTATCGCGGAGCAACTGAAAAGTTGGCTCAAGGTGAGCCAGATCTTCAATCCTCAGCAAACATTGTCGTAAGACTTCTTCGGGAAGTATCCCGATATCAAAACTTTGTTGTATACTTTGATAATTTTTATACGACAGTGCCACTAATAGTATATTTGCGCACACAGGGAATTCTGGTGGTTGGTACTATCAGACGCAATAGAATAAAAAATTGTAAGTTACCTGAAGAAAAAATAATTATGAAATTCGAAAGAGGAGCAAGTCAGGAATTTGTTACCAACATACACGGTATCGAAGTGACAACATTATCATGGAAGGACAATAGAATTGTCAATCTTATTTCAAACTATGTCGGTACTAAGCCTCCATTAGATATTTATAATACAGTGAGTGAACCTTTAATAATTAAACGCTTTGACAAAAAGGAAAAATCTATCAAAAGCATTCCATGTCCACAAATCATTAAAGATTATAATTGTCACATGGGCGGAGTAGACTTGATGGATAGCTCAATAGGCCGGCATAAAATATCAATGAAAAGCCGTAAGTGAACAACTAGAATATTTTACCACCTTCTTGACATGACATGTGTTAATGCCTGGATTCTTTATAGAAGAATTAACAAAGATAAACCAGGATCTAAAATGCGATTGATGGATTTCAAGTTGGAAGTGGCTGACGCATTGTTTTCTTATAAAACAAAAACTGTTCCAGAAAGAGGACGTCCAAATTTGGAAAAACACATATAGGAAAAAAGACGAAAGCCGAATACAAAAAGGAAGATGTAAGCTGCCCAAATGCTCAGGTCAAACCAAAATGTTTTGTTTAAAATGTAAGGTGAATTTATGTGTGACAGTTGAAAAAATTGCTTTTATGATTACCATAACTTTTAATTACTTTGGTGTAGTTTATTACCTTATGTCGTTGATTGTTTTTGTTTTTATTATATGAATATTATAATTTTATTTTATTGTAAATTTAATTTACTGTTATTTTTAAAATTAAAAATTATTTTTATAAATAAAAAGAGCTTTTTAATACTTCTAATAATTAAAATACCCTTATTTTACTTTGAAAACTAAAATGTAGGATAGTGCGCATTGTGTCTTTTAAGCTACAACCGCTTTTTTTAAAAGAAAACTCTCAAACATTTTTTTTTTTTTTTAAATGTGGTACGCAATTGTTATTTTTTTACAATTTTACATATTATATATTTTTTTCGTTGAAATTGGCGTTGTTGCGCATTTAAGGGTTAAAGTTTCGTCAAAAGAATTTTATAGCCTCATAGAATTTTTTCAAAACGATCTATTGTCTGTATCTCGTGAAAGGTAGATCCAGACAAAATTGTTGACAGTTTTTGTCGAAAAATTGTTGTATAATTTTTAAGTTCAATATTAAATGAAGTAAATTTGAATTTAATGTTTAAGAACGGACGTGTTTTTTATTAAGCTCCGCAGTTTTTATTAAATTAATCAAAAATACTTTTTAATAACTATTCTTAAATAAAATAAAAAAAACATTTTAAAACCTTTTGAAGCGTTATCATATTATTCTAATTAATATATATACACAATAAATACACTTTGTGAACACCTTTAATCGTTTAAAAACTCCTTTTAAATTCACAAACCAGCAAAAATATAAATACACCATGGTTAACCAAAGAAAAAAACAAAATAACAAAAAGATAATAAAAAAATCACAGTTGAACTCAACTGAAGAATTTGAAACAACACAAGAGAAATTGAAATTGCAACTACAACTACAACAAAAACACTAAGAAAAAATAATGATACACAAGAAAATAATAATAATACTCCCTCGCAAAAACGATTAAGAGAGGTTTTGCAGAATTTCGTGCTTGGAAATGTGTGTAAAACTCCGCGCTTATCTAACACAGAACCGCTTCTTAAATTAATAAATGTTATGGATAAACGATTCGATAAGCTTACTGACATACTTAAAGCAATGTTAGTAGATAAATTTAATGAGTGTAAAGAATAACTTTTAATTGAGTTTGATAAGAGATTCAACGTAATGAAAACGAACGTAGATACTCTCTTAAAATCAATTGCAGTAGATTTACAAAATATGAAAGAGTTACAAAATTAGAAGCAGTTGTGAACAAAAATAAAGCACAATGTAATGAAAATTAAAAACTCCAAGAAGACATCAGAAATCTAAAAGTATACGTTCAAAAACATGAAAATTCAATAGTGGCTTGTGACATTCGTATTAATGGTGTACCAAGTGTTAACGTTTACAATGATAATTTATTCGTTATATATGAATAATTATGTGAAGCTTTGAAATTAACACCTATATCAATTAAAGCTATTTATCGCGTAAAAAATACGAAGGGTAGGAAGAATATTCGAACCCCTATGACCGCAATTATATGCTTAGAATGATAATGGTATAAAAGTAAATAAGTCTCTGTTGTGCCTAAATCAAATAGGTATTAATAGTCCTTAACCGTTTTTTTATCAACGAAAACCTCACCCCTGAAAACCATCGCATTTTCCTCGCAGCCCGTAATTGAAAAAGGAAAATAAAATATCGGCTGCTTACACTAATAGAGGTTTAGTTTATGTGCGAAAGATGGAAAATAAAGATCATCTACAAATAAACAGCACTGAAATACTAAAAGAGTTATTTCTTTTTCTAAGTAGCGTTGATGGATGCCATGATAGAGACTTGTATAATGAAGATCCCTGAAAACTTTTATATTAAACAAAAACATGTTTTTAATTTTATTTATACTTTTTTATATAATTTTTACTTACTTACAACTTTTGTTACAAGTCTTGCTTTCTATTTCCTTTTACTATTTTAAATATACATATATGCGCTTGCATTGCTAAAATATATAAATTTTTTAATGATGGTCTTATCGTCTTATAATTCGAGGATTGGTTCTGAAGATAACATGTTTAGTATGATCAGAATACTTTCTAAAATAAAGTGTGGTTTTAAAATCTGCCATTTAAATTCACAAAGCATTAACAACAAAATGGATGAGTTTCGTTTTATCTTTGAAGAATCTGATATTGATGCGATTTGTGCCTCGGAAACATGGTTTATCTCCGCTGTTCAGGATAACATTTATAACCTACGTGGCTTTCGACTTTTTCGTGCTGATAGAGCTACTAACGCTAGTGGTGAAGGCATATATATAAAATCATCAATAAAATGTAAGAGAAAAAATATACCAGTCGAAAACAACTCTGATACTACAAAAAAGGAAGATTTTAATGGAAAAGTAGAACACTTGTTTCTAGAAATAAGCAGCAAAAACCAAATGCTCTTATTAGGTACTATATATAGGACAAATAAAAAAATTAATATAGATACTTGGATGTCTAAATTAACGGCAATAACAATGGGTTTTACTGATGTTATACTGGTTGGTGATTTTATCAGTAATATACTAGACAACATGGGACTGATGACTAGTATGAGTGTAATAGGCTTACACCTGGTAAATTACTCAATACCAACCCATTTTCCTAAAACAACCAACACGCTTCTGGATCTGTGCTTTATAAACAATATGTACCGATTATTGTTATTTGATCAACTTTCATCCTCTTTATTCCCAAAGAATGATATTTTTATAACATATGACTACCACACTGAAGTTTGTAATAAAAGTACAATATCTTGCAGAAATTTCAAAAATATTAATTATCAGTCATTAGAATCTGAGCTATCAACAATTCCATGGAATCAAATCTTTTATATGCCTGCTGTAGACAATCAGGTTATGTTTTTACGCTATTTTTTGGATTTACTCTTTAACATGTATGTCCCAATTAAGATAAAACGTATACGTTGTAAGCAACCGTGGTTCTCAAATGTAATAAAATCAATTAAAGAAATGGATAGAAATTAGGAGCATGGGTATTTTAAATAAAAATAATAATATGGATAATACTGTTGACGTTAATCAATTAAACTTTAGCTTCACTAACATACCTATAAATGAAGCAGACGTTAATTATTATCGTAACCTTTTTTCAGATAACAACATTTCTACCACCATCTCGTATTTTGATTTCATACATCTTACTCAGGAAGACGTTTTGGAATCTTTCCTAACTATTAAATCTGATTCGGTAGGACATGATAGAATTTATCCCAAATTTATTAAACTAATTCTAACCTACGTTCTACCACATATTACACATCTTTTTAACACCATAATAACAACATCTAATTATCCATCAACGTGGAAACATGCGAAAATTATGCCGATACCTAAGTCAAATTACGAATATCGTCCGATAGCAATTTTACCCTACTTGTCAAAAGTTTTTGACATCAATTCGTTACTTACTGACAGGCAATCCGATTTTAGGCCTAAACATAGTTGCGTTACTGCACTGATTGATATATCAGAGGAGTTAAGAAATAAAGCTGATGATAATAAGATCTCGTTTCTTGTTTTACGTTGGACACCGTGGAACATTCCATTCTATGTCTAAAACTAAAGCATATATTTAATTTTTCGTCGTCAGCAGTTAAACTTATATTATCGTATTTGTATGACAGATCACAATCCGTTTATCATGGCACTAATAAACCTTATAATTGCCTTGGTTTGAGAGGGGTAACACAAGGTTATATACTTGGCCCTCTTTTGTATGCCATTTATTCGAATGACTTACCTTCTTGACAGTATATGTCATTGGGCATCAGCAAATCGCCTGTGTTTGAATACCAAAAAGCCCATAGCAATGATGATTTGCAAACCAAAACTCTTTCCACTTTCACTGCCGCCAGTCACTATTAGCAATTCAATAACTGAATTAGTCGAAACTGTCAAAAATCCAGGGGTAATCTTTAATAAAAAACTAGATTAATAAAAAACTAGACCACGTTTTAGTACAAACTGTGGAAGAACAATTGCAATGTTAGGCAATTTATGGATGACTCAATGTTATACTCCTCTAAATATTCGTATGTTATTAGCAAAAACTTATGTGTTACCGGCTCTGATTCCGTAAGTAAAAGGAAATTAAACGTTACTTTTAACCATATTGCCAGATATGTTTTTGGACTTAAACGCTTTGCTAGAATTTCACTTTACGCAAAACATATATATAACATATCGTTTGACGAATTGCGTAAAAGTCCGTTCACTACTCTTTTTACACAAGATAATATACACAAAACAGCCTGATTATTTGTATCAAAGTCTTAATTTCTTTAGATCAAATAGATGCAGAAAGATTGTTGGCATTCAATATTGCAGTCTAAGAAACACTTTTTTATTAACGCTATTAGCCTTTGGAACCATTTACCTCATAGTATTCAACTGATCGGCAATGCAAAGCAATTTAAACGCGAAATTTTTAATCATTTTTCTTAAAAGGAAATTTTAAACACTCTTATAACAAAATATTTTCAACACTTTTATATTCTTGTTAATTTTCAAATAATCTTATTTTCTTTTTTAATTCTAAAATCTTTAATTTATATAATTCTTTTGATAAATTGCATTAAGAATAATTTTAACAAAATAGGTATAACTTTTGCTTGCTTTGATTTTACTTACTGTGATAAATTGTATTGATTATAGATAAATTTAAAACAACCTTTAGTTTGTATAATACTTTAATGCTAATTGTGTCCTAAAAATTTCCCAATGCTGTTAAAAGACTAGATCTTGTAGCACTGGTGTGCTAAATAAATGAAATTAAAATAAAAAAAAATTATACATTAGATCTCAGTCAACGTGATAAATAAGTCTTAAATAAAAATTTTACATGAATTTAAAAGCTGTAAATTTTATTTTAATGCTTCAAATAGGTCAAAAAATTTAGGTTTTGAAATCACCAGCATTTTAGAAAAAATTAAAGAAAAAATATTTTAAATATTTGCGGCTTAGCAATTACCTTCGCAGTATCCTGAGCCAGTGCGAATGATACAGTTTCTGCAAAAGACATTTTTTGTGTACGCACTACGTGCGTACCGTTTACAAATGCTTCAATTTTGAACTGATTTAAGAATGGGTGATTTTCACCTGGGTACGTCAGATGCACCAACCGCTCAATTTCCGTTGCAAAGTCTTGTAATGACTCATTTGCTTTCTGCACTCTTTCTCCTTCGTTGCAGTAACACCATTATGACATCTAAATTATTTCTGCAAGTGATTGGCACACTTTCCGGAATTTCTGCTGCGTTCTCTTTTAAGGCCAGAATCAATTCTATAGCTTTTTCTTTAATGTTTCACATATTTTTAGCGGCAACTGTTTGGAACTGGAACTTCAAAACATTAAATTGGGGCCTTTGCTCTACCAGAAGTTTTCGACATAATTTGTACTGGGCCGACCCTCTTGGCATTGAAGGTTATTCATTTTACTTTATAGATCTTGTAGCTTTTTCTCAACATCTTCCTCTAAGTCAGACAACTTTTTGTCAAATCTATTATTTTCCCTAGAAGTTTCTTGAAGATTTTCTTTTATCTTCGTTAACAGTTTCATCTTCGTTGTCTGCTCTAGAAGTTGCTTGAAATTTAGCTAAAAACTTCCCGTTGTCTGCTCTAGAAGTTTTTAACAATTTCTTGTAGTCTCACAATTTCGTGTTGACCGCTCTAGATGTTTCCTGAGGTTTACTTAACAATTTCGCGTTGTCCACTCTAGATTGTACCAGCAGTTTCTTTTTGTATTTCATCTTTTGCATCATAGCAGCCAACATTGCGCTTAACTCCACATTACCTTCTGTTGTACGGGTACAAACCTCCATTTCTTCTTATTTCGTGTAATTCATAAGCCCTTCGTGTAATTCATAAGCTCGAATTCCTATATCAGCCTCTTTTGCAATTCAGCCTTATTTCCACCTTATTCAATTCCTTTTTGATCTGTACCACTTTAAGCTCCTCCAATTTCATGACGTCTTATTATATTCCAATCCCATTTCTGACAACAATTGCTACGATTTTGTCTTTTAAAATCGTTGACTTATTTCCCTTAAATAAATCTAGTACTTTTTATATTGCAAATAATAAATACCGTTGAAATTCTTTTATAGCTCTACTCTTTATTTAAACATAAACTAAAAACAATTACACAAGAGACTTTTTTAAGTTTACATTTCCACAGAATACACAATTCAATTAATCGTCTTCAGCATTTTATTATCAACTAACTGCCATGCCAAATTGTTGGCGTATTTATATGTGCATGTAAAAATAACTAGAATGTGACAGCACCGTCCCGAAACCGCATACTAGCACCGTCCCGACGACACGATTGCTAAATAAAACAGTTTTTTTATTGATATTATTTATTAAATAATTTTTATAAATTTGCTTTATTAATTCAGTTTTCGAATAAAACATTTAATTTACTTTAAAATAGTTTTTTACTAAATGAATTAACGTGATTTATGTATTACTAGTAGAGTATTCAAAAACCGAAACCGAAAACCGGTCAACCGGTTTCTTTATTTTTAAAAACCGATCGGTTTCGAATATTTTGTAAATTCGAAGAAAACCGAAAACCGGTCTTTTTTGTTCGGTTAACCAGTTTTTTTAATTACATCACCAACTGGTCTCTTTTATTTTTTCCGAACACTTTCATAATCGTTTGTTTGGTTATGAAGATTTAGATGTAAGTCTGATAGATTCCGATGAAGACTTAACTTTGGATATTCCAAATTCAAATAGTTTAATTTCTGATCTAAATAACACAATAAACAGTATTCAAAATCCTAAAAAAGAGACTGTACAAAATCACTCATCATTATATGATGATTTCATATACAGTATCGGACAAATCATTTGCACCTAACATTCAAAAGTTAATGTTTGGTGCATATAATAAGTGTGACCCTATTTATTCAGACTATTTTTTGATAGTTTATAGTTAGTTACTTAACAAATACCTTCATACATATTTTGGGTTCAGTTATCCGGTATTTGCAGTTCTATGGTGCGTTATGTAAAAGTAGTCAATATTTGGACGCGACAAAACAGTTGCAACTCTTAAAATTTTTGTTGTTAATGATCAAAACCGTTATATTTTGTTTTGTTTTGATAACATTCGTAGTTTCTTATTAGAAGGTCACATTTTTTATTAGTTGCAAAATTATTTAAAAGGAAACACAATTTTTCTTAGTGTCTCGAAATATTTATAATAATGGCACCAGATAAATTCGGTAAAGAGTTACGGAAGCGTATTGTGGACGATTTCGACCAAGGAATTTCTCAAAAAGAACTCTCTGTTAAATATAAAGTGCATAAATCATCAATTTCTCGAATTTTATTACATTTTCAAAAAACTAAATCCGTGGAGGTTATAAGCAAAGGCGGTCGGCCGCGAAAAACTGACCAAAGAACTGCATATATATATATATATATATATATATATATATATATATATATATATATATATATATATATATGCACGGCGCATGTTGCGGGGACGGGTTTTCGTTCCACAAGTTACTATGAAGACATTTTGTTACTTTGGGGACTGTCCTTAAACTTTTCGTTATTCTAGTGTTTACTCTGAAGACATTTTACTGGACACAGCGCATTTTATAGGGACTTTTTTGGCTGTATATACAGATGTCTTCAAAGTATGGGCAATGCATATATATATATATATATATATATATATATGAGCACAGCACATGTTGTGGGGACGGGATTTCGTTCCACAAGTTACTATGAAGACATTTTGTTACTTTGGGGACTGTCCTTAAACTTTTCGTTATTCTAGTGTTTACTCTGAAGACATTTTACTGGACACAGCGCATTTTATAGGGACTTTTTTGGCTGTATATACAGATGTCTTCAAAGTATGGGCAATGCATATATATATATATATATATATATATATATGTGCACAGCGCATGTTGCGGGGACGGATTTTCGTTTAGTTTACAGCTTACTATGAAGACATTTTGGTTCTTTGGGGACTGTCCTCAAACTTTTCGTTATTCCACTGTTTACACTGAAGACATTTTTCTGGATACAGCGCATATTATAGGGACTTTTTTGGCTGTATATACAGATGTCTTCAAAGTATGTGAAATGCATATATATATATATGTGCACGGCGCATGTTGCGGGGACGGTTTTTCGTTCCACAAGTTACTATGAAGACATTTTGTTACTTTGAAGACTGTCCTTAAACTTTTCGTTATTCTACTGTTTACACTGAAGACATTTTACTGGATACAGCTCATGTTACGGGGTCTTTTTTGGCTGTATATACAGATGTCTTCAAAGTATGTGAAATGCATATATATATATATATATATATATATATATATATATATATATATATTCATTGTGCATACTTTGAAGACATCTGTATATACAGCCAAAAAAGTCCCTATTATATGCGCTGTATCCAGTAAAATGTCTTCAGTGTAAACAGTGGAACAACGAAAAGTTTAAGGACAATCCCCAAAGTAACACAATGTCTTCATAGTAACTTGTGCAACGAAAAACCGTCCCCGCAACATGAGCTGTGCATATATATATATATATATATATGTGCACAGCACATGTTTCGAGGACGGGTTTTCGTTCCACAAGTTACTATGAAGACATTTTGTTACTTTGGGGACTGTCCTTAAACTTTTCGTTATTCTAGTGTTTACTCTGAAGACATTTTACTGGACACAGCGCATTTTATAGGGACTTCTTTGGCTGTATATACAGATGTCTTCAAAGTATGGGCAATGCATATATATATATATATATATATATTTATATATATAAACATATGTAAACAGTAGAATAACAAAAAGTTTAAGGACAGTCCCCAAAGTAACAAAATGTCTTCATAGTAACTTGTGGAACGAAAAACCGTCCCCGCAACATGCTCCGTGCACATATATATATATATATATATATATATATATATATATATATATATATATATATATATATATATATATATATATATAGTAGTACCTTGTGGAACGGGTTTTCGTTCCACAAGGTACTATGAAGACATTTTGTTACTTTGGGGACTGTCCTTAAACTTTTCATTATTTTAGTGTGTACTCTGAAGACATTTTACTGGACACAGCGCATTTTATAGGGACTTTTTTGGCTGTATATACAGATGTCTTCAAAGTATGGGCAATGCATAAATATATATATATATATATATATATATATATATATATTCATTTCGCATACTTTGAAGACATCTGTATATACAGCCAAAAAAGTCCCTATAATATGCGCCGTATCCAGTAAAATGTCTTCAGTGTAAACAGTAGAATAATTAAAAGTTTGAGGACGGTCCCCAAAGTACCAAAATGTCTTCATAGTAACTTGTGGAACGAAAACCCGTCCCCGCAACATGCGCTGTGCACATATATATATATATATATATATATATATATATATATATATATGTGCATAGCGCATGTTGCGGGGACGGTTTTTCGTTTCACAGGTTGCTATGAAGACATTTTAATTCTTTGGAAACTGACCTCAAACTTTACATTAATCTACTATATATACTGAAGACATTTTACTGGATACAGCGCATATTATAGGGACTTTTTTGGCTGTATATACAGATGTCTTCAAAGTATGCATAATGAATATTGTTACGATTTTACCCTTTATAAAATCGTTGATTTATTTACCTTTTAAATAAATCGAGCTCTTTCTATATTGCAAATAATAAACACCGTTTGAAATTATTTATAGCTCTATTTATTTATAACCGTCTCTTAAAATTACAGAAATACACTTTAACAGCACACTTTATTTACACGATTTAGATAGACTAAACGTTAGCCACACTTTAGTTCTTCACACTCTGCGTTTTACTTATAAACTGAACTACTGCGTCACTGAGTACCAGTATTTATATGAGTAATCAGGTATTCTAGCTATTTCCAGTTTATTACGACACTAGAATCTTCCAGCTGTCAAAATTTGTGTAAAGAAATTTCTAGTGATGGAAATTTCTTGTAACACTGCCGCCCACTTAAGCCTGTTCGTCCCGAACAGACATAGATATTCCTTTTCCATAGTTGGCTAGTCGTTCTAGATGAACAACCTTCATTTTGGATCCTTTCTTTCGTTGCGGGTTAAAGAGCAGAACCAACTCGCCCTCATTAAATCCTTCAGAATTTGCTGCGATCGTACCTCGCCTTCATCTTATCGCTGACTATTTTAATTCGGTTGCGCACAAACTCATGAAGCTCGTTAAGGTCTTCTTGTTCCCGGGAAGCGTTGTCGTTGTCTTTATCCATAGCGGCGGGCTTAACACCAAATTCCAAATCGCCAGGCAATTTAAGTTCCGTCCCGAAAATAATTTTTGCAGGTGTCCGGGAGGTGGAATCGTGAACAGCCGATCTATATGCCAGCAAAAATTTGGGGATGTGTTCGTCCCAGTCGTTCTGATGAGTACTGACCACTTTTCTTAAGTATTCCTCTAAAGTGCGATTGAATCTTTCGACCATACCATCAGATTGTGGATGCAGCGGGGTGGTTCTTGTCTTTCTTATTCCATACAACTCACACATTTCCTTGAAGATAGCAGATTCAAAATTCCTTCCCTAGTCAGAGTGTAATTCTAATGGAACACCGTAGCGGCACACCCAGTTGTTCACAAATGCGCTTATTACCGTTTTGGCTTCCTGGTTCGGTATAGCGTATACCTCAGGCCATTTACTGAAATAGTCGATCACCACAAGAACGTAACGGTTTCCGGAATCACTGACAGGGAAAGGGCCTGCCACATCCATTGCTATCCTCTCAAATGGGGCACCCGATTTGTATTGTTGAAGTTGCCCACGACTTCTTCTTACTGGTCCTTTAGCTGCGATGCATTGCGCGCAATTTGCTATCCAGTCACTCACAGCTTGCTGGCAGCCGACCCAGTAGAATCTTTGTTTTAACTTCTCTAGGGTTTTCGTGACACCGAGATGTCCTCCACTGGGACCGTCATGGGACTCTTTTAACACTTCCTCTATTTTGCTTGACGGCACCACAATTAGCTTTGTCTCAGTTTTGCCGTCCGCACTTTCCCATATACGGTATAAGCAGTGATTAATTACCCGTAGACTGTTCCACTGGGCCCAATACGCCTTCATTATCGGACTTTCAGCTGATATTTGTTCACGGGTAGGCCTTCTGTCCTCTGCTTTGGCTGACATAATTTTTGACAGTATGGGGTCATTTTGTTGCGCCGCTGACCAGGCTTCACTTGACTCAATATGCGTTAGTCTTATATCAATGATGAGCTCTTTTCCCTCAGCCCTCGAACAATGTTTGCACTCTAAATTACAGGGGCGTCTTGAAAGGGCGTCCGCATTGCAATGTTTTATGCCTTTCCTGTGCTCGATGCTGAAATCATAGCTTTGAAGTCGTTCAATCCAACGAGCTAGCTGCCCTTCTGGTTGTTTAAATTGCAGCAGCCACCTTAGTGCAGAATGGTCGGTTCATAGTTGAAAGTGCTGACCGTACAGATACTTGTGGTAGTGCTTTACACATTCTACCGCCGCCAAGAGCTCCCGCCGTGTTACACAGTAGTTCCTTTCGGGTTTCGAAAGCACTCGACTGTAATAGCCTATGACTTTTTCGGTGCCATTTATCACCTGCGAAAGCACACCTCCTATTCCGTGTCCGCTTGCATCGCTATCCAGCACAAATTTTTCCCCGGCCACAGGATATCCAAGAAGCGGTGCCGTGCATAATAACTCCTTGAGCCTTAGGAATGCTTGTTCTTGGGCTTCAGTCCAATGAAATGGTCGCGCCTTCTTAGTCAGCTCATGTAGACTCGCAGCCACACTGGCAAAATTTGGTAAAAATCGTCGGTAGTATGTGCAGAGACCTAGAAAGCTGCGCAACTCGTGCAGATTTTTCGGGCGAGGCCAATCTTTTACAGCCCGAATCTTATCTTCATCGGTTGATATACCCTCTGCGGTGCCCTAAATACTTGACTTCTCTCTGAAACAGTGTACATTTCTTTGCGCTAAGCTTGAGTCCAGCCGCAGATATTTGCCTTAAGACTTCTGCTAAGTTCTTCAGGTGTTCATCGAAAGTTTTTCCCATGACAATTATGTCATCAAGGTACACTAGGCAAGTTTTCCAATGGAGTCCTTTCAGCACATTTTCCATTAACCGCTTGAATGTTGCTGGAGCATTGCAGAGTCCAAAGGGCATCACATTAAACTGGCATAATCCGTCACCTGTGCTAAAGGCAGTTTCTACTTGCCAATAACCACTTTGCATGTCCAATGTGGAGAACCATTTGGTTCCTGCTAGCGTGTCTAGAGTGTCGGTAATTCTCGGTAATGGATAGCTGTCCTTCTTCGTGATATCGTTTAGTTTTCTGTACTCAACACAGAATCGGGTGCTGCCATCTTTTTTCTTAACTAAAACTATAGGTGAGCTCCATGGGCTAGAAGATGGTTCGATTACTCCACTACGCCCCATTTCGTTGACTAACTCCTTTACTTCATTTCGTTTTGCTACAGGAATACTTCTGGGCGCCTGCTTTATTGGCCTCGCTTCACCAGTATTGATTCGGTGTTTCACAATCACCGTTCTTCCTTGACTTTGGGTTTTCATGGCGAAGACAGAGCTGTATTTCCTGATTAGCTGTTTGGCTTTATTTCTATCAGGTGGCGCCAGTTCTTTTACCCATTTTTTCACATATTCTGCCAGCATCTCTCGCTCTTCAACGGACGCACTGGAAGGTTCCAAGTTCTTTTCGCAACAGATTTTTGCTTCTAGCGCAGTACATTTGGCTATTTCAGAGTTCGCTCGGACAACTTTTTCAGAATTTGATAGGTTCAGTACTCTTACAGGAACTCTTTTGTCTTTGCTCGTTTTCACAAGGGCTTTCGCTGTTACCAGGTTATTTTTTATTTCTGTTGGTTCTACCACCCACAAGCTGCTGTCCTCACAATCTCCCTCCATACGCACCCATACTAAAGTTTCAGCCCGTGCTGGTAGTTTTTGGTGGCTGATGGTAACTAGCTTTCTTACCTGATCTGCTTACTCATTTCCAACATCAAGAGGTATTTCAACATTGCGCCAAATCATAACTTTTTGCCCCATATGCAGATTAATGCCGTGCCCAATCATGAAATCTGAACCAATTATTACTTCGTCCACAATATCGGCAACAATAAATACGTGGTTGACGCTTATGTTGGCAATCGTTAGTTTTACATTTATTTTACCATAGACATAGGCAGGCTCCCCAGTAGCTGTGCGCAGACTTACCCCGTATAGTGGTTCAACTGCCTTTTTCACTAAATCGGGCCTGATGATTGACTGTGATGCTTCTGTGTCTATCGTAAAAATGTGCTTTCGCCCGTTGATGTATCCATAAGCAGTAAGATTGCTTTTCTCCTGCTGTATTACTGATATGGAGATTGTAGAGCCATCGGTTGTGGGAGCTAGCTCATGCCCCGTAGGGCTAGCTCTTTTTAGTTTAACGGTGACTCTTTAGGTCATTGCTGATCGGCCCGGAGGCTCTTCCTTGGTGCTTTGCAATTTCGCTGGAAGTGTCCCATTTTACCGCAGTTCTAGCATTTTTCCTTCAGTTTGCCTCGCTTTTCACCTAATGCCTTCATAACTGCATCCTTAACTGCCTCTGTTAACTTCGTGCTCATATCTGCCTCTTTTTCAGCAGTCACTTCGAGGTTACGCACCTTAAATATTTGTAGCTTGGAAATCACCTTCGCAGTCTCTTGGGCCAGCGCGAATGAGACAGTTTCAGCAAAAGTCGATTTGTGCGTAGCACACACCGCATGTCTTACATCAGAAACCCGAATTCCATTCACAAATGCTTCAGTTTTAAACTGATCTATGAATGGATGATTTTCACCTGGATAAGTCAGCTGCACCAACCGTTCAATTTCTGTTGCAAAATCTTGCAAGGACTCATTTGCTTTCTGAAGTCTACCTCTAAGTTCCATTCGGTAAATTTCCTTTTTGTGCTCGCCACCATACTTCCGCTGCAGTGCCACCATTATGTCGTCATAATTATCTCTGCAGGTGATTGGCACACTTTCTAGAATTTCTGCAGCGTTTCCTTTTAAGGCCAGAATCAACTCTATAGCCTTTTCTTCGTTGTTCGACATATTTCTGGCGGCAACTGTCTCAAACTGGAACTTAAAAACATTAAACGGTATGCTGCCATCAAAAGTAGGGGCCTTTGCTCTACCACAAGTTTCCTGAATAATTCGTACTGGACCCTCTTGACATTGGAGATTATTTACTTTATTTTCTAAATCTTGTAGTTTTCTCTCAACATCTTTAGTTTGTACGTCTAATCTGTCTACGCCGTTCTCTAAGTCGGAAACTCTTTTGGAAACCTCGGAAATTGTTCTAGAAGTATCTTGAAACTTTTCTTCCATCTTCATTAGCAATTTCTCGTTGTCTGCTCTCGATCTTTCTAGCAGTTTCGTTTCCATCTTAGCTAACAGTTTCTCGTTGTCTGCTCTAGAAGCTTCTAACATTTTCATGTTGTCTGCTCTAGAAGTTTCTAGCAGTTTCATTTCCATTTTAGTAAACAGTTTCTCGTTGTCCGCTCTATAAGCTTCTAACATTTTCATGTTGTCTGCTCTAGAAGTTTCTAGCAGTTTCTTGTTGTTTTCCATCATAGCCGCCAACATTGCGCCTAACTCCATATTACCTTCTGTTATACGGGTACTAACCTCCATTGCTTCTTTTTCATCAAATTCGTAAGTCGCAGTGTCAATATTACGCCGCTTGAATTCCTCTATCAGCCGCTTTTGTAATTCGACTTTATTTCCTGCTGTCGGTAGCTCCAATTTGCTCAATTCTCTCTTGAGCTGTTCCACCTTAAGCTCCTCCAATTTCATGCCTGCATATTATTTTGCAATCCCACTGACACCAATTGTTACGATTTTACCCTTTATAAAATCGTTGATTTATTTACCTTTTAAATAAATCGAGTTCTTTTTATATTACAAATAATAAACACCGTTTGAAATTATTTATAGCTCTATTTATTTATAACCGTCACTTAAAATTACAGAAATACACTTTAACAGCACACTTTATTTACACGATTTAGATAGACTAAACGTTAGCCACACTTTAGTTCTTCACACTCTGCGTTTTACTTATAAACTGAACTACTGCGTCACTGAGTACCAGTATTTATATGAGTAATCAGGTATTCTAGCTATTTCCAGTTTATTACGACACTAGAATTTTCCAGCTGTCAAAATTTGTGTTAAGAAATTTCTAGTGATAGAAATTTCTTGTAACAATAGATATATATATATATATATATATATATATATATATATATATATATATATATATATATATATATGTGCACGGAGCATGTTGCGGGGACGGTTTTTCGTTCCACAAGTTACTATGAAGACATTTTGTTACTTTGGGGACTGTCCCTAAACTTTTCGTTATTCTACTGTTTACACTGAAGACATTTTACTGGATACAGCGCATATTATAGGGACTTTTTTGGCTGTATATACAGATGTCTTCAAAGTATGAGCAATGAATATATATATATATATATATATATATATATATATATATATATATATATATATATATATATATATGTGCACGGCGCATGTTTCGGGGACGAGTTTTCGTTCCACAAGTTACTATGAAGACATTTTGCTACTTTGGGGACTGTCCTTAAACTTTTCGTTATTCTACTGTTTGCACTGAAGACAATGAATATATATATATATATATATATATATATATATTCATTGCGCATACTTTGAAGACATCTGTATATACAGCCAAAAAAGTCCATATAAAATGCGCTGTGTCCATTAAAATGTTTTCAGTGTAAACAGTAGAATAACGAAAAGTTTAAGGACAGTCCCCAAAGTAACAAAATGTCTTCATAGTAACTTGTGGAACGAAAACCCGTCCCCGCAAGATGTGCTGTGCACATGTATATATATATATATATATATATATATATATATATATTCATTTCGCATTCTTTGAAGACATCTGTATATACAGCCAAAAAAGTCCCTATAATATGCGCTCTATCCAGTAAAATGTCTTCAGTGTAAACAGTAGAATAACGAAAAGTTTAAGGACATTCCCCAAAGTAACAAAATGTCTTCATAGTAACTTGTGGAACGAAAAACCGTCCCGCAGCATGCGCCATGCACATATATATATATATATATATATATATATATATATATATATATATATATATATATATGTGCACAGCACATATTGCGGGGACGGGTTTTCGTTCCACAAGTTACTATGAAGACATTTTGTTACTTTGGGGACTGTCCTTAAACTTTTCGTTATTCTAGTGTTTACTCTGAAGACATTTTACTGGACACAGCGCATTTTATAGGGACTTTTTTGGCTGTATATACAGAGTAAACACTAGAATAATGAAAAGTTTAAGGACAGTCCCCAAAGTAACAAAATGTCTTCATAGTAACTTGTGGAACGAAAACCCGTCCCCGCAATATGTGCTGTGCACATATATATATATATATATATATATATGTGCATAGAGCATGTTGCGGGGACGGGTTTTCGTTCCACAAGTTACTATGAAGACATTTTGATACTTTGGGGACTGTCCTTAAACTTTTCGTTAATCTACTGTTTACACTGAAGACATTTTACTGGATACAGCGCATATTACAGGGACTTTTTTGGCTGTATATACAGATGTCTTCAAAGTATGTGAAATGCATATATATATATATGTATAAATATATATATATATATATATATATGCATTGCCCATACTTTGAAGACATCTGTATATACAGCCAAAAAAGTCCCTATAATATGCGCTGTATCCAGTAAAATGTCTTTTGTATATAGAAAATTAATTAAAAGTATAAGGACGGTCCTCAAAGTAACAAAATGTCTTCATAGTAACTTGTGTAACGAAAAACCGTCCCCGCAACATGAGCTGTGCACATATATATATATATATATAAGTTACTATGAAGACATTTTGTTACTTTGAGGACCGTCCTTAAACTTTTAATTAATCTACTGTATACACTAAAGACATTTTACTGGATACAGCGCATATTACAGGGACTTTTTTGGCTGTATATACAGATGTCTTCAAAGTATTTGAAATGCATATATATATATATATATATATATATATATATATATATATATATATATATATATATATATATATATATTCATTGCGCATACTTTGAAGACATTTGTATATACAGCCAAAAAAGTCCCTATAAAATGCTCTGTATCCAGTAAAATGTCTTTAGTGTATACAGTAGAATAAAGAAAAGTTTGAAGACAGTCCCCAAAGAATCAAAATGTCTTCATAGTAACTTGTGGAACGAAAAACCGTCCCCGCAACATGCGCTGTGCACATATATATATATATATATATATATATATGTGCACAGCACATATTGCGGGGACGGGTTTTCGTTCCTCAAGTTACTATGAAGACATTTTGTTACTTTGGGGACTGTCCTTAAACTTTTCATTATTCTAGTGTTTACTCTGAAGACATTTTACTGGACACAGCGCATTTTATAGGGACTTTTTTGGCTGTATATACAGATGTCTTCAAAGTATGGGCAATGCATATATATATATATATATATATATATATATATATATCTATATATATATATATCTATATATATATATGCATTGCCCATACTTTGAAGACATCAGTATATACAGCCAAAAAAGTCCCTATAAAATGCGCTGTGTCCAGTAAAATGTCTTCAAGTAAACAGTAGAATAACGAAAAGTTTAAGGACGGTCCCCAAAGTAACAAAATGTCTTCATAGTAACTTGTGGAACGAAAACCCGTCCCCGCAACATGTGCTGTGCACATATATATATATATATGTGCATATATATATATATATATATATATATATATATATTTCAAAAAATGTATTTTTTTATTTTTATTACTTTATATATTAAATTTATATTTAACAAATTATATAAGCTTTTTATTCAAATTAAAAAAAAACCGGTTGGCCGGTTTTTTCTGCAAAACCCGAAACTGAAACCGGTTTTTTCAAAATTCGCTTTTTCGAAGAAAACCGAAACCGGTTTTTTCAATAGGCCGGTTTTTTGAATACTCTAATTACTAGCGGGCAAAGCCCGCTACATTTTTAGCGTAGAAAAGGGTTGCCTGGGCTAATGTTATATGTTGTCTTTAATATTTGATTTTTTCAATGAATAGCCGCTTGGGCGACTATTCGTGTTTATAGTTTTTATTTGAATGCTCTTGAATTAACTCTAAATACTTATGTCTAGTTTATTTAAACTTACTAGCTACTTTGCTTACTCAGCATGTCTCACAGGTAAGCTGTAGTGTGGACAAAACCATAACAGCGTATTGGTTTTATGTTGCTTATTTAGCAGTACACACAAGTCAAATACACTTCACCTACCCTTTTAATAAAAAAGTGTGATTAATATCTAGTTGATCAGACTTTTATATAAGTTTATATAAAATTAAAAATTTCTTAAATAAATTTATTAATTAATTTTCTTGGGTACTATTTCTTTCCCTTTTTTCATATGTATATACTTTTCAAAATCACAATTTATTATTTAGAATCTTAATACATAAAGAAATATTTATATAATGTTAATAATAATAAAAAATTGTATAAAAAAACCCCTTTGTTATTTGGACTTTCATAACCCTATTCAAATTTCATATCGGAATTATTTCAATCTGTTCCTGTGGACAACTATGCATTTTCCATTATCGACCGCGTTGAACATTATTCCTATGACCAATATTAGTTACCCTATATGGTCCCTTAAATACAATGTCTAATTTATGTCCTGCTTCATTACGTACTACGACAAGATCATTTAAAACTATTGTCGTAGGGTTAGCTCTGTCATTTAAAGCTTGTTGTCTATTAATTTTAGCATTTTCTATAAAACTAGCGGCTCTACGTTGTGCAACTTGAAGTCGAAATTTAACTTCCTTTTCATAAGAATCAACATTGTATTATGGTATTATCCCTAATTAAATCTATGGTAGGTGAAATTTTTCCATAGACTAGTTCAAATGGATAGTATCCATGAGCTGTTGATGGACTCGTGTTATAACAATACACGAAAAATTTTAAGCACATCTCCCAATCGAATTTATCGGATGATACGTATGTTCTTAAGTACTCGTTAAATGTTCTGTGAGATCGTTCAACAGTACCATGTGTTCATGATGATAAGGAGTATAGTTTAACTTTCCTATTTTCATCAGTGAACATAGTTCCTATAATATCCGATTCATATATTTCGTACCCATGTCCGTGACCATTTTAGTCATTGGACTGTATACCAAAATAAAATGCTCCATTATTGCTTTCATTTTAGGCTGATTCATTTGCTATTGGTATCGCTACTAAATATTTAGTCAAATCGCAAACTATCGTAACCGCATCTTCGTTACCCGATTTGTCAAATTTCAAATGCTTTGGCGGTGTTGATGTTATTATGAATGGTTCCCTGATTTTAGCAGAAGGTTTGTTAATCTGGAATGTTCTACAACTTTTGACATATTTAGCTATTTAGTGATGCCTTTCCAAATATAATTAAGTTGTACTTTCTTTATCATACGCTTTATTCCCGGATTTCCACCAGTTATGGGGTCATCGTGGTATTTTCTCATGATCCCATATTTTTCAGTATTGGTTATAATCCTCCTAAATGGGGGTATGAGCACTATTTTTAATTTTGAATCTCGCAAGATTTCATTGCCCTTTCTTTTCAGGGTTTCAATATCATCTAGTGATAATCGAATTGTTGATAGACTCGTTTTACTAGCTATTTTTCCAAGCTTTTGGAAGAGACGACCTAAGTCCACTTTTCCATTAGTAATAAAGTCATACAACTTATATTCGGAAAGTTTTTTCTTTCATATTTTTCCTTTGTAAAATGCAGATGAGGCATTTTAAGGTGCTCTTGAACATTTATTGCCTCATATATATTAAAATTAACCAATTTATCAAAATTAACCAAAGGGAAGCGAAAACTTCCCTTTTTAACCGTTTTTTTTTTTTTTTTTTTGAACTGAAGTCTAGTTGTGAACTTCAGTATTTTATTGACTTTTATATTTTTTATTTCATTAAAATCTATTCGCGACAGCGCATTTGCAGCGCAGTTTTCCTTACCCCAAATATACTCAACTATAAAATCGTATTCCTCTAAGTCTAATCTAATACGCGTTAATTTTGATGACGGGTTCCTAACAGAAAATAAGTATGTTAATGGTCTGTGATCGCTTCTTATCACAAACTTTTTACTATAAACGTATAGTCTAAAAAACTGTATAGCCCAATGAATTGCAGTAAGTTCCTGCTCAATTTTAGATTTGTTACTTTCACCTCTTGTGAAAGATGTGGATGCATAACTAACCGATAATTGACCACATTGTTTTTTTTTTGCTTAAAACAGCTCCACAAGCATATGTGCTTGCATCTGTTGTTATACAGAATTCCTTAGAAAAATCAGGATACTGTAATATTTTCGGACTCCTGAGATATTGAAAAGAGTTTTCGCAATCATCAGTCCATTCAAAAGGTACATTTTTTTTAGATAAACTAGTAATGTGCCGAGATGATTCAGCAAAATTTGGAATAAATCTCCTGTAGTAGTTGCAGAATGCAACGAAGCGTTTAGCTTCATTACCATTTCCTGGTGTAGAATATTTTTCAATTATTAGAAATTTGCTGTCATCTGTATTTGCGACCCAGAAATGTCACTTCGCGACAAAGAACAAATATTTGTCCGGATGTAATTTAAGGTTTTATTTTCTGCAAATGCTAAATACATCTTTTAGATTATGTAACATATGTTACGTGGAACAACCGATAATGACCAAGTCCATATATACGAAAGCTAGTGTTGGTGATAACCCAGCAAATGCTAATGTCATCTTTCTTTGGAATGAATTTGGCGCTATTTTTCTACCATAAGTCAATCTTTTGAATTGAAAGGAGCCATTTTCCGTCGAAAAAGACGTAACGTTCCTGAATCCTTTTCAAATTCTCTTTGATGAAACCCTGTAATTAAATAAAGGTACGAAAAAAATATTGCCCTGCCTAGTTGATCAAGTATGTCATCTATTCGCGGTAGTGGAAATTTATCAGCTTTTAATTTCTTATTTATTCCCCTATAGTCAACGACCAGTCCCCACCTCTTTGATTTGTCCCCCCTAAGAACTTTTTTGGTACTAACAAAATGGGACTATTATATTCTGAAACAGATGGTTTGATTTTTTCATCTTTTATCAATTTATTAACCTGATTATTCACCTCTTCTTTATGAGAGTGGAGAATTCTATAATTTTTTATGTATACGGGTTGCTTATCATGGAGTCTAAGTTTTTGCTTATAGAAATTATTAGCAGTTATTTTCTCAGACTCTAATGCAAAAATATCAATGAATTCGGAACATAAGCGAATTCTTCACTCGAATCGAAATTTATTGGTCTTATAACGTCTGATATAGCTGGAAGTGATATATAATTAATATTCGGGGCTTTCATCAATGGCACAGCTATGTCATATTCAACATCGTTGGTTCTCAAGAAAATGAAATCTTTGTCACTTTGATAGTCCTATATATATCTGTACTTCTATGAAATCCATTCCTATAATTCCATCCACCTGAATTGGAAAGTTATACTCCATAACATGGAAGTCTTGTGCCATATGCAGATCCTCCATCTTCTATCCGTTTGGACTTTACTAAGAGTGGTTATTAGATCTTGTCCAATTACGTTTACATTTGTCTTATTGCTCTTATCTATACGTTTGTTAAGAACTTGGTTGTATTTAACAACTGAAATGTCGGCACCAGTATCCACTAAGAATGTGTATCTATAATAATTGATGTTCTAGTATTTCAGTAGCAGTTTAGACTTAGGTTTATATTATATATATTGCGGTCTATTAAGTATTTAGGGAGCTTTGTGCGCTTCCCGAATCATTTTGAGTTACGACTCTTACGTAATTATTATTCCTACCGGTGTTATTACCTCTGGAATTATAATTGTCTCTGATGTTACCTTTATTAAAATTTGAGGTATTTCCGTTGTAATTATTATTATTAAAGTTTCTGCGTCCACGTCTGTTTCCGCGTCCTCTATTATATTGATAATTCCTATTGCTGGAATTAAAGTGTAGAATCGAGTTTGATTGCCCGTATGATTCTGTGCAACTACTTATGAACTTAGATATGAGTTCATTGATGTTGATAAATTGTCCTGATTTGGTATGTGTGAAACAACGCTGAGTATACACAAGGGTTGACTGTTTATAAATGTTTACAGTAGATGTTATACTAGTTTGACTGAGTATTCTCAGCGTAGATTACTGTAACCACTGTATTGTATAATGTAAACAGTGTTGATCGTTGTGTAATACAGTACAATACGCATATAAGAAACTCGCTTATAAGAAAAACTCGGTTATAAGAAAGACATCTTCAGACACCATGCACATTTGTATATATCTGCGTGCTAAATAATCCTCATATAAGAAACTCGCTTATAAGAAAAACTCTTCTATAAGAAACAAATTCTGAAGAAAAATTATGCTCATTCCATAGAAAATGGTACGTGTATAAGAAAGTAGTGCATATTCTCACAATTGAATTTTTTTTAACCTCGGTTAAAATAGGTTTTTTTTTTGTGTATAATTTACAATTTACATCTGGGAACACTGATCGTAATGCCAAATGGTGGCGTATATTTTTATAAAATTAACCGGCTTTGCTATTTTTATTTGTTTTGTATAAAATGTCGTCGAACAAGAGAAATGTAGTGTCTATTCAAACAAAAATTAAAATATTGGATCAATTTAAAAGTGGGAAAACCCGAAAAGAAATTTGTAAGGAGTTTGAAATAGCGGAAAGCACATTGTCGAAAATTATAAAGAATTCAGAAGCACTTATGACTAAGAAATTTTCGGGAAAAAATTTAAATATTAAAAAGAACAGAAAATCTCAATATGATGTCCTGAATAAAACTATGTTCAAATGGTTCGCGCAAATGGCTGAAAAGAACACAATAATCACCGGACCAATAATTCTTGAAAAAGCTGAACAATTTGCAATTCAGTTGGGCATTGATTTTAAACCGAATTCGGGATTGTTACATCGCTGGAAAAAGCAGGAAATATTAGGTTCAGAAATATTCATGGAGAGGCTAGTTCCGGCGACGTGGAAGCTGCTGATCTTTTTAAAGAAAAAGTCCTTCCAGATAAGTTAACTGAATATGAGCTTGACGAAATCTACAATGCAGATGAGACCGGCTTAATGTACAAGGCTATTTCTAATAAAACATATGCACCAGCCAATAAAAACGTTCGCGGACAAAAAGTTCCAAGAAATCGTTTAACATTGCTTTTTATCTGTAATGCTACTGGTTCTGACAAGCTTCTGTTTTCAATTGGAAAATCAAAAAATCCGCGATGTTTCCGTGGAAAGCATATTCCTGTGCCTTACAAATTTAATACTAAAGCCTGGATGACCAGCATTTTATGGTGCGAAATTATGAGAGAGCTGGATGAAATGTTTGCAAAGAGGAATAAAAAAATTTTGTTGCTGATTGATAACGCATCTTGTCATAAATTAAACTTTACGCCAGAAAACATTGAAGTGCTGTTCTTACCACCTAACACCACAAGCCTTATTCAGCCGTTGGACCAGGGTAAGATGTTTTTAGTTTCAATTATCTAAGTATATGTATGTACATACAAGCAAATTTTAATTGTTGTCTTTTAACTGGTATCTCCAGTCGTTTAAAGCACAGTATAGGAAATGTTTAACTCGCAAGCAAGTTCTAGCTATTGAAGGTGATCACATGGACACTTTTTTAAAAAAGTTTAGCATTTTAGATGCTTTGTATATTGTAAAACGGTCTTGGTGGCTAGTAACTCCACAAACCATAAAAAATTGCTTTCGAAAATCGGGAATCCCGAAGGAAATGGTATGCGAAGAAGTATGTCAAGATAAATCGGACGAATGTGACGAAGATTACTTTTGTAAAGATTTTGAAGACGAAGAGAACGATTGCTTCGGAGAAATAAATGAGGAAGAACTACTTAATGAAATCCTTTGTGAGGATGCTGATGACTTGCAAAACGAACAAGTAGCACTCGAAAAGCCAAAAAGAGATGATGTTATTAAAGCCTTCTTTATTCTCAAAGAATATCTAGACGTTGACGAAGGCAACGATTCTATTTGTAAATTAGAAGATATTCTCTTTAGAACCCATGAAAAGGAGCTCGTCCAAAAGAAAATTCAAGATTTTTTCAGTGTTACTTTATAGTATTTTTTTAGGTAAACACATGTTTTTAAACTATGTATTCATTCTTCTTACTGATTTTTAATCAAATCTAATTTTAAAACTATGAATTAATATTTTTTTTACCAAATTACTTTTTTTTATCAAATGTGATTTTAAGTGAAGTGCAATCACCTGTTTTGTTTTTGTTATGTTTCTATCTTTAGTTGCGTACTTACATATTTATATTTGTACGACAAATAAACGAATTTTAGTACAAATGATGTGTAGTATGTTTTATTAAACAGTTTTATTTCAATTATATACTTCTATAGGAAATTTTTTAAATTCTGTTACTGATGTATATAAGAAAATATCTTTCTTATATGCGTGTTACAGATATAAGAAAGTTTGTTTCTTATATGCGTGTTACAGATATAAGAAAATATCTTTCTTATATGCGTGTTACAGATATAAGAAAGTATCTTTCTTATATGCGTGTTTCCTTTATAAGAAAGCTCGCATATAAGAAAGAAAATCGGTGCATTTTAGACTTTCTTATATGCGTATTGTACTGTATGATAATTTCATACTTTAAAAACCGAAAATATTATTGTTGGTAATAAAGCATTTAATTCATGCTACACATCCTACACCTACCTTTTTACGGAAGAACGCTCACGTAACTATAGTTGTATGAACATTCTTCTAAAATAAAGATCTATAAATTTTATAAGTAATTGAGTTATGTTTACGTCTACTATACTATTTTTTATAATTGCTTTGAATTTTATTATATTGGAATTCCATAGATTACTTTGTATTATTTTCCTCTTGTATCATTGTTTATAAATCTTAAGTCTATTCTTATGAACTATTTGTTCGTTTTTCGTTTTCTTATCAACTATTGTTACATTATTTCTTAAATCTAGTTTTTTAGTTTTATAAGGTCTTTTATATTGAGGGTCTAATTTGTATCCTGTCTTATTTCTAAGTAAAACTAAATCTCCTATTCTAAAATTATAGTCTAGTGTATCCTTATTATAATTTTATTTCTGCAGTAACTTAGATCTATCTAACATCTCTCGGCCCTCTTATGTGCTATTTCTTATATAAATTTTACTTCCTTAGCATAATCATCTATGTTATAGAGTGGACTAATTCTATATACCTCATAAAATTGTTGAAACTCGTTTGGGAGTCTACCAAAAACTAATGCATATGGGCAGTAGTTGTAAGCGGATGATGGCGTAGTATTAAAACAATACGTGAAGTATCTAAGCCATTCATCCCAATCATCTTTGTCAATGGATATGTATTATCTTATGTATTCCTTGAAAGTTCTATGACTCCTTTCTACCGTTCCCATTGTCTGATGATGGTGAGCAGTGGAGGTGATTTTCTTCACCTTAAGAAGTTCGCATAATTCCATTTATAAGGAATTCCTGTACTATGTACCCATATCCGAAATAAACGTCTTCATTGGGCCATAAGTAAGAATAAAATGTTCGAAAATTGCCTTTGCAATTGTTTTAGCACTTTTGTCTTGTATCGGTAGTGTTACCAGATATTTCTTCATATCGCATATTATAGTGACTGCATATTCATTTCCATTGTGCGATCTAGGTAATGGACCTATAGTATCCACTAATACACTGTCAAATGGTTTTGCAGGTGTTGGCGTTAGGTTAGGTTAAGAAGAGTTATGCGCCCAAGGGCGCATTTCCACCCGGAGACCAATGCGGTGCATTGTGAGTCCGTCCAGTATAGATAGAGAAGGAAGAGAGAGAAAGAGAAGTAAAGAAGAAAAACCTTGACAGCTTCAAAGAAATGAAGAAACTACGTAGGACAAGACTCCCCCTACAGTCCCCTCATCAGAAATAGCCGTCCTATTTCCTTGCCAAACCCTAGTAGTTCGGCTGGATTACATCCAGCGATACACCCCAGTTCGTCGTGAAATCTATCCCCTAACCATTTCTGCCTGAAGCCCTGCACCCTAGGACAGTCGCACAGTACATGCTCTATCGACTCTAGCTTCTCGGCATCTCCCCACAGTCTGCAGACGTCCGGTATTGCACTATCCCATTTACTCGTAAAAGCACTAAAAGAACAACGCCCCGTCAAGAACCCTATAAGGGTACTGAGATCACTTTTATTTAATCCTTCTAGAAGTCTGGTTGCCCCTGCGTCCAATCCAGGCCATAACGCCCTCGAAAACCTGCATTCCACTCTATCCCTCGGAGACCGGTTAACGGCATCACGGAACCTTTCCCGTATCACTCCATAGTAGTGACATAAGGGGGCTTTAGCCCCCTGTCCCTTACCCCTAAGTCCAGATTCGTACACTCTGATCAAGCAGACCCACGTCGTATAGAATTCTTGTGTGATCATCCCGCCTAGGTCTAATCAACGAAGACTCATTGAGTCTAAGTAAGCATCTCCTATAGCTGTCCACTCTCAACGCATCCCACCAAACAGTGCATCCGTGAGTGAGAACAGAGGGTCAATTGTCGTTCTGTGATAATGTGAAGTGAAAAAAAACTTTTCATTTTCGTTTTCATAAGCACTTTTCACTCGAACTTTTCACAAATACATAAATTGCGATTCTCGTATGTATTATGAAAAAAATGTTTCATTCGCACTGTACCCATGGAACTTTTGTAACTGTGTTTTCCAAAATTTAAAGCAAATGTCAAAACAGAGAAAAACGTAAACAAAAGTGAATTAAGTTCGTAAAATGTATTTTAAATAATTATATAAAAATGTCTGGATTAATTGTATTATTGGATATTAGTCAAAGAATTCGGGATGAACAAAGGTAAGACAATGATGTTACAAGCATTTCATTGCAGTAAATAATTCAATAATTTATAGGAATTTTTTGAGAGTGCTGAGACGCATACCTCGTGATTGCCAAAATCCATTCGAGAAGACAACCGACGAGCACTTCATGGATTTATATCGGCTTGCTTAAGTGAACTATATTACTTAAAGAAAAAAGTAAACATTTCATAAAGAAAATAAATAAACTATAAATTAATAAACCTTAAGTCGCTCCAATTCTTTTTCCATTTTGCACCGTCCTTTTGACTGTTAAGGCTCGCGGCTAATTCGTTACACTTTTCGCCTCTAAATTTGGCACCATCTGCAGTTACAAATCTGTAAATATTGGGTTTATATAAGTGTGCTTATGGTAATTAAACAACTTACTTATCGTTTGCAATGTCCACATGCTTTTTTAAATAATTAATTTAATACTCCTTTTGGCTTTCGTAGGCATGCTTTCCTCTTACAAACTTCTCCATGTTTATTTCACTTATAAATAGTCTGTGTAAACAAGTTTTTCATATGAAAGTTTTTTGACAGTTGTTTGCACTGTTACACAAAACAAGAATCGCCAGTGATGTGCAATCGTGAAAAAATCTTGTTTCGTTCCTCTTTTTTTCATATGAAAACGTTTTGATATTTCTTTACATATTTTCACAGAACACGAATCAAAAGTACTATGAAAACGTGAAAAAACTTTCCATTTCACCGTTTCACAAAACGAGAATTGACCCTCAGGCCGTACCATCGATGTGTAAATCCAGTTCACCATATCCGGTCTTAGCCCCCAATTCTTACCGATGGGGTTTCTGCATGTGTAGTAGGCATTGAGTCCCCTTTTCATTCTCTCCTGGATGTTTCTCCTCCAAGACAGTTTACAATCGGGGAAGTTACCCAAATACTTAGCACTGTCAGATAGAGTTAACTCGACGCCATCCAACACCCAACTCGACGCCATCCAACATCCACCAAGGAATCCCTAATCGCCTTAATCCTAATGTTATTAACCCAGATAGCGCCGCAATTTTTTTTTTTTTTTTTGAAAACTTCAATTTTTATTCTGGAACTCAAATTTCGCACTCAATAATCAATTAAAATTAATTAAATTATACGAAACAGCATAATTAATAGTAATTAACAAAAAAATTAACAGAAATTCACGTGCATAACTGCGCTTTTCTCTCATTTGTGATGTCCTTTTAAAAGGACGGTTGCGCCTAGTGGTTAAAGGCTCCTTCTATGTCCAAAAACGCGGCGAGAGTAGGCATGTTGAGCGTTGCTAATGAGGTTTCAATATATCTCCTAAGATAGAGACCTATCAGTCTCTCAAGTGTCTTCAATAGGAATGAAGACTAATAGGCCAGAAATATCACGGTTTAGAGTTGCCTGCCCCGCCAATCTTGGGTATGAAAATTACCCTGACTCTCTCCAGGCAGATACCTCCCACTGAGATATTTCCAAAATATATTCACCAGCAGAAATAATGCGTCGTCCGAGACATTGCAGAGCATGGCCGGAAAAATACCGTCCAACCGGTGATTTATATGGGTCGAAGGTATTGACCGCCCACCCAAGCTTCTGCCTTGTGACTATTTCCTCGACGCATGCGGACATATGACTCTATATCACAGACATCCCGTCTCATTGACCATCGTCCATACCTCCGGTTTCCGTACACCCAGGAAAGTGCGCCTCCATGAGCAAGGTATGGATCTCAGAGCTAGACTCAGTCCATGAGCCATCATACCTTTGGACATACCCCAGGGTCCTAGGATCCTTGGATATAATCCGCCGGAATCTAGACAACCTGTTGATGTTATCAATGGATTCACAGAACTGCTTCCATGAGAGCCGCTTTGCTCTTTTTAGATCCGCCTTTTACCTATTGAAATGTTCCCTATGGGTGTTCCAATCACCCGGTGCTCCCGTGAGCTTGGCCTTGTTAAACAGCCTCCTTACCGTCGACCTTTGAACCCAAAGTTCCATGGTCCACCATTTGGGCTGTTTACGTGTACCCGGAAATGTAACCGGGCAGGACAGCTCATAGCTCTCTCTTAGCATATGAGTGAATCTATTTACAGCACCTTCCACATCCATTGCGCCAACGCAGAGCGAACCCTTTCACTAAAGGAGCCCCAATTCGTCCCCCTTGGGTTTTTAAACGGATCAACCCTAGACAGGTCAAAATTCAAAGTAAAGGTTATACGACTATGGTCTGAAAAGGTACAGTCCGTGGTCACCCTCCAATCCACAACAAATCGCTCGTTACCGTTCACTAATGTCAGATCTATCACTACCTGCCTATCCTTATTCCTGAACTTCGGAGTGTTACCCATATTACAGATAATAAGATTGTTAGTAGTTATAAACTCAAACATTAACTCACCCCTTTTGTTAATATCAGCGCTCCCCCATTGGTTATGATGTGCATTTGCATCACACTTCATAACCAGGATGGCACCCCTCCTTCTTGTATACGCCACCAATTATTCCACCTTTGTCAGTGTAAGAGTGCGCCTACCTTTGGCTTCTCTATTAACGACGGTCAAGTCACCGCACCTGAAAGAATGAGAGATGAGAAAATTTAATTCATTCCTCGCTACCTTGTCCTCTGTGGACTGGACAAACAGGGTATATCCCGTAATCTGTAACCCGCAAACCTTTTTCTTATTTATCCAAGGCTCTTGGATAAGGGCTACGTCCGTCCGAGTGCTTGTGAGGAAAGTTGCTAGTTCGGCTGAAGCTGCCTCACACTGGTGCAGGTTTATTTGCACCACTAACAGCTTCTTTGGTCCTGTCATGTTTCGGATGCCAGAACCTGACACTACCCAAACCGAACTTAACAACCCTCCCAACCTCCTCTAGGAATTTCATGGACTCTCAATCCACGGCGAACCGGAAGTCCTTCCTGGTATTCTCCTTACAAACCAGTGAGGTCAGGCTTGTATGACTTCGAGCTTTGTATCCGGGTTAAAGTCGCTGCACTTGTCAATCGTGGTTCTTAGGAATTCCAAGGAATTCTTGTTTAAACAGTGGACATTTTTTACTCCTTTAACCCAGTCTGCACCATTGAAGGATACATCCTCCTCTTTGCCACTAAATACGGCCAATTCGTCGATGGCGTTAATATCTTAGGACTCTTCAAGTGCTTTGTAGTCTTGGCTTTTTTAAATTTTTGGCATGATTTAACGTATTTCGTTACGTTTTTTGTGAAATTCTTCCAATAGTAATATCTTTTAATTTTGTTTAGTGTTCTAGAAACACCGCAGTGACCTCCTTCTGCAGGGTCATCATGGTATCGTCCCATAGCATTTTGAATAGTTTTGGCTTTATTATCAATTCGGGTCACCTTATTCAGTAGCGCTATTTTTATATTATTATTCAAATATTTATTTCCCATTTGTTTGAATTCATTAATAGAGATAAATTCGAAAATTTTTATTTACATGCCACTTCCTCGAGCCTTGGGAAAAATTGTCCAAAGTCAAGTTTCCCATTATTAAACAAATTACTAATTGGTATGTATGCTAAATAGATTATCCTTGCTTGATGTAACATCTTCCGGAAGTAATTTTCAATTTATAGTATTTTCTGTCGTCAGTGTTCTTAATTGGAACATATATACTGGGCATTTAATATTTATTTAATTGATTATTTATATTTTTATTTTCTTCCATAGTTTGTGTCTTTTTACTCATTGACCTCGTAGTTTTTCGAAGTAAGTTTTCATTTTCAATATTTAATTTCTTCAAGTCATTTATTGTGATACGCGATAATGCGTCTGCAACATAGTTATCATTTCCTTAGATATTCAACTTCGAAATCGTAAATCCTTAAGATCAAGTCTGTTAGTCAGTTTAGAGCCCGGATTTTTCATAGAAAATAGATATGATAACGGTCTATGATCTGATCGAACTAGAAAATGTTTTCCATAAATATGTGGCCTAAAATGTTTTATGGCCCAGTGTATAACAGTTAACTCCTGTTTAATTGTTGATTTATTGCCTTCCCCTTTTGTGAAGCTTCTCGAGTCGTATGCTATTGGTAAATGTATTTTTTCACATTCCTGTGTAAGTACGGCACCACAAGCGTGTTTGTTCGCATCTGTTGTTATACAGAACTGTTTTTCAAAATCTGGGTACTGCAATAATGTTGGTTTCATTAAAGCCTGTTTAAGATATTTAAAAGCAATATCGCATTCCTTTGTCCATTCAAATGGTACACCTTTTTTCGATAATTAAGTAAGATGCCTTGAATATTCAGAAAAAATTTTAATAAATCGTCTGTAATAGTTACAAAAAGCGACAAATCTTTTGCACTATCAGCATTTGTGGGTGTTAGATAGTTCTCAATTACTGAATATTTACCATCATCTGGAAGAATTCCCTTATCAGTGCATCTGTGGCCAAGGTATGTTACCTCGTGCATAAGGAATGAACATTTCTCAGGGTGTAACATGAGATTGTTTTTGCGACATAATTCGAAAACGTCTGTTAGATTTCTAAGCATGTACTTTTCTGAACAACCTAGAACAACTAAGTCATCCATGTAAAAACAAGTTTGATCAAACCACTAAAATCAATTGTCATCATTCTTTGGAATGAATTTGGTGCTACTTTCAGACCGTATGGTAGTCCGGTAAATATGTATGAACCTCTGTTGGTTGAGAATGAAGTTAGATCCCTATAATTTTTTTCCAATTCTTGATGAAATCCGGACATCAAATCCAGACAAGGAAAATATTTCGCTCTACCAAGTTGATCCAAAATATCATCTATTCTTGACAATTGAAATTATCAATTTCTTGTTAGTTGTCTGTAGTCTATCACTAATCTCAATTTTTTCTCTTTAGAATTTATCAGTGATTTTTTCGGAACTAACAAAATTAAACTATTATATTCGGTATATTTGGTATATGATTGGTTCATCTATTAATTTGTTGACTTGTTTCTCAATTTCTTCCTTATGTGTGTGAGGAATACGGTAGTTTTCAATGTATACTGAATACGTATTCTTTATCCTTAACTTTTCTTTGTAAAAACTATTAGTAGTAATGGTTTCTGATTCTAATCCCAAAATATCGCTGTATTCGGAACATATTTTCGTTAATGTTTTACTAAACTCTTTTAGAGAATTTTTCTTTAATTTGTTTAATTTTTCTGTTTCTCTACATTTATCGGAGGAATTATGCTTGAATAATTCGCAATTATCGACATCGTCTGTTAGAATTTGACTTTGTTTCAGGGTATTTACTGTTTTATTAAAATTAAGTATTATCATAAATGCATTTTCAGCTTTTACTACTGTACTGGCTATGAAAACACCAGGATGGGGTTTCTGATTAGGTATCAATGTTTTCTTGGTAGGAGATGAAAGTTTTATTTGGCATATTACTTCAGATCTTGCTGGTAAGGTAATATCTTCATTACATGTATTAGTTATTAGTATTACCATTTGCTGTGTTATTATGTTATGTTATTATGAGGTCTCAGTATGAGATAATCGCTATCTTGGTTAAATTCAAGTAAGCAATAAAACTTCTTTATGAAATCCATACCAATAATTCCACCGAAAGGTATTGGGAATTCATTATCTACTACGTGAAATTTGTGGGGTATTAAAAAATTATTAGTTTTTAAATCAAAAAATGTTGTACCAATAGATTTGATTTTTCCTTTTCCTACGAGGGCGAATTAATAAGTCCAGGACTTTTCGAACTTCCCTCGTAGTACCACCTGTTAATAGACTACTGTCGAATTTTGAGCAAGTTCCGTCATTTACTTTGCGTTTAACAGCAGGATTTTTCCAGGTCTATAAAATAGGCATTTGTTTGATCAATAATTTCATCGTTGGAGCTAAATCTCTTTCCACCGAGACATTTCTTAAGGTTTGGAAATAGGTAATCCGGAGAATGGGTTTTTACCATGGAAACTAAGCTGTCACACGATTCCGTTGGTGGTAGATTGTGAGCAAACGCGGCAACCATCTTGCGGAAAGCTTTCTCATATCCAAGTGATCGATCAAAATCAAACCAGTGAGCCATGTGAGATGCCATGTCTTCCACAATCTATCGCACATTCAATCTCCGTGAATTTTTTAATTGTTTGTAGAGACCTCAACTGGGCGTCCAGAACGTTCGTCATCTTGCGTGCTTGTAGGGCCACAACGAAAGTCAGTAAACTACTTTTTTACTATTAAAATCGATGGTGCAGAGTCCCCAAAAAATAATGTTTAATGAGCACTCGAAATTCACTTTTTTCCATTTTTAAAAAAATGCACGGGGTTGTATAGTTTTAACAGCTGTTAAACGCAAAGTAAATGACGGAACTTGCTTCAAATTTGACAGTTGATACTTGATGGGAGCAGTGTTACATTTCATATAACAACGAGGGAAGTTCGAAAAGTCACGGACTTATTGATCCGCTCTCGTATTCCAGTAAGTGTTATAATATGATCAGTATTTATTCTCTTAAATGTGCACTTATGTTTTATTAAGGACATATCTGCTCCGGTATCCACTAGTAGTGTTATCATTGTGTGGACTATATCCATTTGAATTTACTTTATAGTCATAATCTTGGCCGACAATACTTAAACTGATTCGCCTTTCACTGAACTAGTCAGTTTGGAAAAAAATGTCAGGGATTGTTGATTCTGTGGTAATTAAATTTCTAGCAGTTCCCTTTATTCTGGTGTTTATTGGGGAGAGTGCATCCTGTTCGTGAGTATCTTTAAGAGATTCTATTAAGTGGAGTGAATTCACGAAAGTACGTAGGTTTTCTGATTTGCCATCAAAGTCGCAAATAAGCTTTGAGGAATTCTAGATCGTCCTTGGACGATATATCGACACATTAAATTATATATAAATCATTTGACATTTCCTTTTCTTCCGACAATTTAAAGGACCATATAAAAAAATTTAGTTTATCAATAGAAATTTTTATTTCACTATTCATAAATATTTTTTCAAAAACTGTTAGTCTTTTTGTCTTAAAATATTTTCTTAATACAAAAAAAATGTATTTTATATTTTTTTAGAAAAAAACTATTTCGCATTAAAAAAAAATCTTTTGCCACGAGCGGTTACTTACTTGCCCTATCGGTGCGGATTGGCCCACTCGTTTTTAAGTTTAAAAAAAATTGTTTTTAAATATTGTTATTATTTTACAATTTTTCTTTTTGGTGCTTTCTCAAAAATTGTTCCGTTATGTGTAGTCAAGCAATGTTCGAAGATTCCTAGGATGGTCGCGGCTGTCTGGGTACTTTCCTGATTAAAATTCTTGGAGTCTTTCTTTCTGGGGTGCTGGCTTCTGGTTGCACATTTATATCCAACTGTCTCTAAGCCAGACAGTGTCTTCCTTCGATGACGGATCGTTGTGGCAATTATTTTTTTCCCTCTTTCGGTGCTTTTTCTTCTTTTAACACTCCAAAGGGTTTCAGTGTGCTTTAAAGCACAAACTAGCTGGATTTGTATCTAGGTGTTAAAATTCAAGCACTCTTGACATCTTCCAGGTTAGTCGGCAGGATCGCCATGTAAAATAAATAAAAGGCAGTTCTATTTATTTTCATTGTTATCGCTCCCTGGTGTGTTAAGCAAAGAATATCTTTATTTAACAAAATCACTTTTAATATCTAGTAAATAAATGCAATTATAAATACTGTGGGAAATATGACTATGGATAGAATACCCTTGGTTATATTTGGTATGTGTGAAACAGAGAACTGCAACTGCTGATTGCAAAAGGTTCATACGCAATCAACAAGAAAAAATATGTGTTTGCATTCAAACGCTGAATATACTCCAACACACATATTTGTTGATGATTTTAAATCAATCAAACGACGTGCAAATTGTTGTCACTGATTTATAATCATCGGTCGTTGTTATACAATTAATTTTATTCTGTTCATTCGAGCCAAAAATAATTATTTTGATGTAGAATAAATGAGAAAAAACAACAAACAACGTGTATGAGTGTATTCATAATTAAAACAAAATAGTTTCTTATCTATAAAAAAGGGGTGGTTTTGTAGAAACACATTTCATAAATCGTATATGTACATTAGGGTGGGTCTAAAATCTAAAATACGTTTTTTTTTAATTTTTATTAGGATTTTTTTTTTTTTTAATTTATGTCGATATCTCAGGCTCGCCCGATCCGGTTAAAGTTAAATATTGCCTAATTATCCAATCAAAATAGATGAAAAAAAATTTAGACAATATTTAAATTTTTCCGGATTAGGCAAGCCTGAGATAACGACCTAAATTTTTTTTCCAAAAAAATATTTTTATTTCACAAAGAAGAATATTTTTAGTATTGTATTACTAATAAAAATTCGAAAAAAGCCTATTTAATTATGAATACACACATACCCGTTGTTTGTTGTTTTTCTGATTTATTCAACGCTGACTTTTTGTTGAGTGATTACATTTGCATAAAACATAATCGACAGATGATTCAAACTGATCCGAATTACGCGTTCAGTAACATGATGCTGATTTTATTCTACAGTGAATTTTGTTGAATTATTAAATGTGAACAAGAACTTTTGTGTATGATTAAATCAAGAAAAAAGTTGATTTTGCAGTTCTCTGGGGTGAAACAACGCTGAGTGTACAACACCACAAGGGTTGACTGTTTATAAATGTTTACAGTAGATGTTATACTAGTATGAATGAGTATTCTCAGCTTAGATTACTGTAACCACTGCAGTCGGTTGTACACTGCAAACAGTGTTGATCGTTGTGTATTATGATCATTTTATACTTTATTAACCAAAATATTCTTGTCGGTAATAACGCATGTAATTCCTTTGGGGAGATAGTAGCTGTGGCAACATTTCTTCTTGAAAATACAACACTGTATAATGTCATTATTTTTTTATCATATGTTTTATGTCAGATTTTAATTCAATGAAATATTACTTGACTCTACAATCAGAGACGCCATAACATAAAAAAGAATAAAAAAATATTATTTATGAAACAATTCTGTCGTCTTTTGTTGTGAATAATAGGCCAAGCCTATAAAAAAAACAATACCCTGCCCCATGGCTAGGTCGACAGAGCCTTAGATTCGGCTTTCAATTAGCAAAAATATTAAATTTACTACATACTCCAAACTCTAATACATTAAGCTGTTACTAGTGGACTTATTGCATAATTTTTAAGTCAATTATTCAAATGTTTGACTTAATAAAAGCATTTGTTTTTCACATTTTAATGTCAAACAAAATTTCATAGAGGAAAATATTATTTCTTTTATTAAATTTCTATAATTTTTGAGTATTGAGGCATTTGCAAATGTATATTTATGTTAATTATTTCTTTCACAAAAAAGCAAATACAGATAAAGAAAGTGTAATATTGTGCTCTTAAACATCTAAATGAATATTGATTTAAAAAATTAAAGTACAAATGCATAGTTTTTTTGGTAAATATTCATTTTTGTTACGAACAAAATAGAAAATCCATAATACTTTAATTATATCAAAACTTTTTGATATATAAATGTCTTTGATATACAAAAGTTACCCATCAAGTGGGTCTAGACTTTGCTAATTAGAGCCATCCAACAAATGATAACACAGTTACATATTACTATGGTAGAATTTTCTGCTCTCAAGTGATTGTGAAGAGTTGCCATCGCTGGCAATTGATTTATATTTTATATATGGCAATTTCTGTTTCTACGAGTAAATGGAAATTGATGACTAGAATTCTCGTATTTCCATGAAAAATCTTAAAATTACATCCGTATGGAGGCACTTTAGCATCCACTGAACTATACCTTTAAGATATTAAAAAAAATTTAAGATTCCGCGAAAATAAATAGATAAAATTTGCAATTTTTAGCAGGGCACCACAATTTTATGAATGCCACCAATTACCGAATTTCAAAACATGATAGTTTTAACATTTATGTGCAAAAGACAAGCTGTGATTGAGTTCTTTTCATACAAATCGGCAAAACAATATGACTGGTGACTAACTAAACCGCCAAGTTTTGCTATCAGATATGCGTATTGCAGGAAAGCGCAAAAATGGTGAAATGGTATGCGGTACAAAAAATTAATTAAAAAAATCCATGATTGAAATTCTTCAACAAATACACACACAAAAAAATAAAATTCATAATTATTTATGAAATGATTTCAAAACTCAGATTTTTTATTATGTTTAGTATTCATATATGGAAAATAGCTTGTATTTTTTTGTTGCCAATTGATTTTCCTTGCAAGACCAATTGAAATTTTTGAAATCATAGAAATTTGCTAAATTTTCTCTCAGTTACCCAACCTTTGAAATATGTACAAAATGTTATTTGGCAGCTACTTACGATGAAATCTATATACTTAGCCTTCCTTTATTATTAATTATTCGCACACTCATAATATTATTTGGGTAAAAACTTCCAAAAATACACTTTTAAATAGTTAAAACCTGGTCAATTAGGATATTTATTTAATTTATCTTTTTTCGAACGTTTTCATAAAAAAGAGTAATTAAAGGTTGATTTACACGTCGACTACCCTTATCTACTATTAGAATTTTATATACATAACTACTTGTAAAAAAACGACTATCCCTACTTACCTGACTTTTCTTTTTTTTTGTAAACAAATACAATTTGAACATTTGAGGCCTTTGTACGAAAGCTGTTTTCGTATATTGACTGCGCGGGAACGCGAAATAGAGCAATTATATTATTTGCCCTGCTCTACCTAAACTTACAAACACATAATGCATTTGTTAGCTCTTGTAGTTTTTTATATTTTATCAAATTAAAAACACAAAAATTTCAAATATTTTTGTTTACATTTAAAAGAGAAAAGCCAAAAATTTCTAAGACTAGGCAGCATTTTTATACATTCTTAATTTTTAAGTAGCTATATTTATAACTATTTAGCAAGTCTATATCTACTTAAATTTGTATGGAATATTTATATAAAATTCGAAAAAACAAACCTTCTGTATATCCACTGTATTATTGGGTAATCCAATAATTTTTGTTCAGAAAAAGAACCATGGCAACATTTTTCGGTTTTAAACAAGTTCTTCTCTCTGAAATTATGGCGCCAGCCTTGCTAAACATTTTTTCAGATTCCGTCGAAGTTGCTGGAATCCATAAATAACGTGTCGAACAGGATTTAAGTGAAGCCATCTCATTGGCATTATACTGGAAAGAAACATGGAATAGACAAGTGAAACATCGTAATTAAATCATATTTCTTACCTTCCAGTATTCTAGTGGATCACTTTCTGTCGGATTATTTTCATTTTCAGTGTACTGTCGAATAGGAACGATAGAATCTACTTTGCTTGTTTTCACTTTTTTAGCGATTTTAATTTGCAAAAATTTAAGGAGTGGCTGCTGTGGTTCAGTCTGCATTCTTTTTAAAGTTGACGGTTCTACAATTGGCGAATGCACCTGACATATATCAGATATTTCATTTTCTGGGATTTTTGTTGCTTGATCAGCATTACATACGGATCGGAAACCTTCTTTTTTAAATCTAGAATTCAATAATGTTCCCAATCTTGTTGCCGTTCGCTCTTCGTACGAAAATAGCCTCTTCTTTATCCGCTCGGTCAAGAATAGACACGTCTGCAACCCTTCCGATGTTTTCATTTTAGCTTTTAGTTCTTCAATGCTTTGAAAAATGCCAAATGTTAGAGGTATTATGAAAGAAACTGTAATGGAGGAACTCGATGACGTTTGCACTGTGGCATTATCAAACGGTAAAAGTATCTCTTTGAGATCTTCCAATAGGCCGATTTCATCCGTCGTCAGATGCAATGGAGCTTTTGAAGTTGCCGAGAGAACTGTAGAAATATATTCGTTTGTTAGCAGAATCCTCTCAATCATCCTGTAAGCGCTATTCCATCGAGTAGGTACCTCCTGTAGTAGACTATACGGTTTACCTGCACCTTGTGCGGCTTTGAACTTTTCGAATGATATTGTGCTTGACTTAAAAAATGTCACGATCCGCTTACATTTAGTTATAACATCTTTAACATTTTTTTGGGCTAAACAGTCTTGAATTACCAGATTCACAGTATGCGCGTATCAAGGAAGATTTTTCTTTTGTAGCAGTTTCATAATGTCCCATTCATCAAATGCAGCGCTCAATCAAGATGCTATGTTATCTGCACAGTGGTTGGTAGTCACTAGAAGTTATTTTTGTTGATAACACTGCTGCAAGTAAAGTGAATTCTTTCGTAATAAAGTGACATGTAATAGTCAGGTATCCTTCATTTGCTCGTGATGTCCAACAATCTGTTGTAACTGTGCAGTGTTTCACTTCATTAAGGATTAATTGCAATTTGCCTTTTGTTTCTCTGTACAAATTACCCATTTGTACATTTTGCAGGGTATTACGAGAAAGGAATCTATTGTTTTTGCTGGCTTTGGAAATTCTCTAAAAGTGGGATGAGCACGTTTAAGATGATCAAAAAGGTTCGATGTGTTGCCGCTGCTTTTGTGAATTCGAGAGCAGGAACGACATTTGGCGTATTTACCATCCTTCGATTTTTCAAAAAAGACCCACACTTCTGAGGACATTTTTCTTGTTCTCATTTCTGCTTCATTATCAGATTCGCTACTACTTTCGTTGCTTGGATTTTCAATTGCATTCTCTTTGCTGGTAGCTATGTTTGTTGTAGAAAATTATACGAGTACATGTGAATAAAGAAAAATCTTTTCTTTATTACAAACTATTACTTACTTTTTGATCTTTTTAGGTATTTATCCATGACTGCATAACCTCAACTTCAATTTATATTTATATATTCGGAAATAAGCATAATCTAATTATTATTGTGTACTTTCCCAAATTCGCAAAGTCCCAACATATGTTCAAGTGATGAAATTTTTTTGTCGATACTATCGATACTATCGATAGTGCTATCGATAGTTTGACAGCTCTATTTTAAAGTTAGCAGCCACTTATGTTTTTTAGCCGTAGAAAACCTGATACTGACTTGAAAATCTTTTAAATCTAAAAATTTTTTTGAATCAAATGCGTTCGGATTAAATACAAATAATTATAGAAGAAACAAAGAGTAGTATATATATTTATTAAAATTGAGAAGAGATTTAATGATCTAAAGGACGATGTAATAAATGAAGTAAGGCAAGAAATATGTGAACTAAATGAAAAAGTAAAAGCTTTAGAAACAGTCAACAAAGAATATTTTGAACTAAAAGCTGAAGTCAAAAATTTAAATTAAAAAATTCTTAAACAAGATAATTCTGTTGTAGCATCGGATTTACGTATAACTAATATTCCATGAGAGAGAGAATGCCATTTTTTAAATCGATCTTCCGGGTTAAAAACTTTAAAAATATTCGTGATGTAGACAATTTTCCTATTGTTGTTAAACATAATTCACCATATGATAAAAACTTTTTCCTTAAAACCCTATCAGCTTTTCGTCGTAAAAATAAAGCATCTCTTCTATTGCATCATGCTGGTTTTGATAGCAATAAACCTTTTTACGTTAATGAAAACTTAACTCCTCACAATTACCAAATATTTAAAAAAGCACTTGCTTTAAAGAAAGATTCTTGTTTAGCAACGGCTTATACACAGCGTGGGATTGTGCATGTAAAGAAAAATGATAATGATGAGCCCTTAAAAATAGAATTATTTGAAGAACTAACCCAGTTTTTTTATCCTAAAGTTAATTATTGTGTTTTTTGATGTCTTGCATTATACCTAGTTGCCTTCTTGTCCTAGTTGCCTAGTTGTCAACTTGTTATATATATTTTTTTTTATTATATTTAAATCTAAAATCCTATAAAAACTTTATTCATTTTTTATTCTTGATCTTAATTTTGTCACATATGTCCTATCTTGCCAATTTTGTTTCCGTTGTTGTTAGTTATGGTTGCTTTAAGGAAACACATTTTAATGGATCACCCTCCAGTGAGTCCAGCTGGAAGTTCCAAAGTTATGACAATGAATATGGTTAAGATTTTAGCGAAACACAGAAAAGGATTTAAAATCGTTCATATAAACGCTCAAAGTTTGAATAATAAGATCGATAAGTTTAAACTATTTTTTGAAAACTCGAACGATGATATTGTTTGTGTCTCCGAAACCTGGCTTTCAGAAAGTACTCCCAACGGTCTTATTCGTCTCTATGGCTATAATGTTTTTAGATCTAACAGAGATGGTAATGCTGATGGAGTTGCTATCTATGTTAAAAATAATATATCCTGTTTATCTTTGTAGAAATCGTGCTGGTTGGATGCGTTTACAGGCCACACACACACTTATTTTAACGATTTTATTTCAAAATTAGAAACCATAACCGTTGCCTATGACGATAGTGTAATATCTGGAGACTTCAATTCAAATATCCTAAATGAATCAAGTTTTACCGATGAAATGTTAACACTGGGGATTGTGCTTGTCAATAAAACTATGAAAACTCACTTCACAACAACTTCTTACACTTTGCTTGATCTTTTTTTTTTGTTGCCAACTTTTGTAATGTGATACTATACGACCAGGTTTCGGCTTCTTGTTTTTCGAAGCATGATCTGATATAACCTATAATTTTCTAATTCAACAAGCAGATCTGATTTGTTACTACCGAGACATTAAGAATATGAATTACTCTCTGTTACGTGAGAATTTTTTTCAAATTAACTGGAATTGTATGTATGCTATGAATTCTGCAGATGACCAATCGTCTTTTTTGAGAACAATATTCAGCGACTCTTTGATGATCCAGTCCCATTAAAAACCAACAACATTTCTGGAAAAACTTAACCCTGGTTTCCTGCATCCATCAAAAAACTTATTAAAAAAAGAGATGATGCATATTCAAGATGGAAGAGATTTAAAACTCCTGAATTAAAAGCAGAATATCGTGTTGCCAGAAGGAATGTAAATAATTACATTAGAATTGCAAAGAGATAATATTATTCAAAACGCTTTTTATCTGCTTTAGAGTCAAAAAGACTTGGAAAACCATCCGTGAAATCGGGATTGGCAAAGTTGATACAACTAATAACTGCCAGGTTGACGCCAATCTTTTGAACATAACATTTACAAATTTACCAGTGGTCCAAATAAACAAACATTTTTATAATTTTCCAACGGATATAAACAACTCTGCTCACGATGATGTTGTATTTGAATTTGCCTGTGTTACCCAGTATGATATCATGTCGATTTTTTCTTTAATTAAATCTGAAGCAGCGGGATACGATGGTATGCATCCGAAAATCGTAAAAATAATTCTGACATTACTTCTGCCTTATATAACCCACCTTTTCAATACAATCATCACCTCAAGCACTTTCCCGATGAAATGGAAGCACGTAAAAATAGTACCACTCCCGAAAACAAATACTGAGTTTCGACCAATTGCATTTTGTGTTTCCTTTCAATAGTATTGGAACAGGTTTTATATTCGCAAATGATTTAATATATAAAAGAAAAGTGTCTGATGTTTGATAAACAATCTGGATTTCGCTCAAATCATAGCTGTGTTACAGCCTTGATTAATGTGTCGGAAAATATTCGACGCGAACTTGATGCTGGTAAAGTCAATTTCCTGGTGCTTTTGGATCACTCCAAAGCCTTCGATATGGTTGACCAATTTACTTTATGTATAAAACTAATAAATCTCTTCAAATTTTCTTCAACATCGACTCAGCTTTTATTTTCATACCTCACTAATAGCACACAAACTGTGTTAATAATTCTTGGTCTATTTCATTACCGCTTACTAAAGGAGTGCCGCAAGGGTCGATTCTTGCGAATTGTTTGCCAAACCAACTTTCATATTGTAAACTTTATATGTATGTATGCAGCCGACGTCCAATTGTATTTGAGTATCCCAATGCAATCAATCAAAGATAATATTATGAAAATTTATTATGATCTTAACAAAATTTATCTATAGGCCACAGCAAATGGGCTTTGTCTAAATTCACAAAAATCTAAGTGTGTGGTGATTCACAAGCAAAGATGTGTGTCAGTTACCGAAGATGAAATAGTTATAAATGAAGGAAGAATTGAGATCGTCGAATCTGCCAAAAAAACATTTATTTTGGACTAACCATATAAATTCTCTTGTTGGTCAAAGTTACTCTAAATTACGATCCCTTTGGTCAACAGAGTTTTTTCACGCCTTTAAAAGTGAGAGTACTACTTACAAAGTCGTACCTAATTCCTAGTTTGATATATGGATGTGAGTTGTTTGAAAACTGTGATACAACTACGATAGTAAACGGAAGTTAACTGTATTGCACAATAATATCATCGGATATGTCTATGGATTAAGGAGGCTTGTACGTATTTCAAAATTTGCAATCAAACTTAAAATAATTTATACTAAAAATTCACTTTACATTTATGCCAACATAGAATTTGCCACATCTCCAAGGGGTAGAAAGATTAAAATACCAAAACACAGATATCATGTGTCTAAATGGCATTTTTATGTAAATGCCGCACGATTTGGAACAATTTTAACAAATTTTTTTGAACTTTTTTGCCCCACTTTAATCTTGTTTTCTTGTGTAAAATTATGTTTGTTAATAATATTATTGAATAATCTTTATATATATTTATTTAAAAATGTGATATTATACCTACTTATGTTAATTATTTAAACGTAATTTGAAGTTTTAAATAACTTGCAATATTTTTTCTCCACAAACTGCTTTCCTGTACTTTAATTATAAGATTTAATCTTGTTGTACAGGATATCTGAATATGAAATAAATAAAATAATACACTAAATAATAGTGAAAAACTATAAAAAAAATAAATAAAAGATTTTAAGCTCAATTTAAAATAACATTTAAATTTTTAACATTATGCAATCCTATTTCTTTTAGAAAAATATCAGTAAAAATGAATTTTACTGAGATAATGTTACCGTTGGATAATAAGCAGACATTTTTGGGACGGGTGGTTCTAATTTGAAAACCATAAATGTTCACAAAAAAAATCATTCTCGATTCAAATGTTTGCAAAGGCCTTCCCAAAGAGTATTTTTTAAATTCCTATGCTAGGGATAAATCAATGGGATATTATTTTTGTTTATTTGGAAAACGTGCGTGTATTTGAGAAATTGGATTTGTGGGAGATTTTACAATAGATTTATAAAACCTAAACTGTTTTTAAAATCAAAAGCTGATAATTGCGTCATAGGTGACCTGATATTAATTACATCATCCGCAATGCGAATTTGTGTCATAGAAAGTGGTATGATTTCAACAAATTCACTACATTTTTAGTATTACAGTGTCACTAAAATACAACATTTTTTAAGTACTGTATATTTTGTATTACGGACGTATTGCCAACCTCGAAAAATAAAGCTGGACATGTACAAGACCTAATACTCTAACGGAGCACTATAAACGAATACTATCGGCTCACTGTAGCTTAAACTGATCAAAGACTCTGCACTACACCTTTTCCAATTTTATTTCAGAAATAGTCAATTGTATTTCAGAATAGTCAATTGTATTTCAGAAATAGTCAATTGTATTTCAGAATAGTAAATTGTATTTCAGAAATTGTCAATGTATTTCAGAATAGTCAATTGTATTTCAGAAATAGTCATTTGTATTTCAGAATAGTGAATTGTATTTCAGAAATGGTCAATTGTATTGCAGAATAGTCAATTGTATTTCAGAAGTAGTCAATTGTATTTCAGAATACTCAATTGTATTTCAGAAATTGTCAATTGTATTTCATAATAGTCAATTGTATTTCAGAAATTGTAATTGTATTTCAGAAATTGTCAATTGTATTTCAGAAATAGTAAATTGCATTTCGGAAATTGTCAATTGTATTTCAGAAATAGTCAATTGTATTTCAGAAATTGGCAATTGTATTTTAGAAATAGTCAATTGTATTTCTGGAATAGTCTATTGTTTTTCAGAAATTGTCAATTGTATTTCAGAAATAGTCAATTGTATTTCATAAATAGTAAATTGTATATCAGAAATAAGAAAACAGTACACCCTACGTTTTGAAGTTGTTAAATTTAGATTCGTTATTGCCTTGTATTTTAATAATTTTTTTACTTACATTTTTATAGTACTTGTAATCATTTAAAAATGCTTTATTTCATTTGATAAAGACAGGTTTTATTACCAAAAAGATAAGCTTTTAGTTGAAAAAACAAAATAATTCATTTCATGAAAAATTAAAAAAAAATACAACAAAAACATAGAGTTTTATTTACCAATTTTTTTACCCATTTTATACTGCAAAAAGAAAAAATTTCAATAATTTTAAAATTTTCAATAATTTCAAAATTTTCAATAATTTATGTTTAATAATTTTTTGTATTTAGAACATCACTCCCGATTGCATTCCGTAATACGTTTTACGGAGTGAATCGAAACTCAAATATTCAGTATGACAACATTAGCGTTTAGGTACAGTAAAATTTATTTGAGGAATGTAGGGTGTACTATTTTTTTATTTTTGAAATACAATTGACTACACATTTTCCAATTGTATTTCAGAAATAGTCAATTGTATTTAAGAATAGTGAATTGTATTTCAGAAATTGTCAATTGTATTTCAAAAATTGTCAATTGTATTTCAGAAATTGGCAATTGTATTTCAGAAATAGTCAATTCTATTTTAGAAATTATCAATTGTATTTAAGAAATTGTCAATTGTATTTCAGAAATAGTCAATTGTATTTCAGAAATAGTCAATTGTATTTCAAAAATTGTCAATTGTAGTTCAGAAATAGTCAATTGTATTTCAGAAATTGGCAACTGTACTTCAGAAATAGTCAATTGTATTTCAGAAATAGTCAATCCTATTTAAGAAATTGTCAATTGTATTTCAGAAATAGTCAATTGTATTTCAGAAATAGTCAATTGTATTTCAGAAATAGTCAATTGCATTTCAGAAAAATTCAATTGTATTTCAGAAATAAGAAATAGTACACCCTACATTGTAAGAACATATACTATGTTATATTACACATTTGTTTCATTTCTCAAAGATATTTTACTGTATCCAAACGCTAACATTGTCATACTGAATAATTGAGTTTCGATTCACTCGGTAAAACGTATTAGGGAATCCAATCGGGAGCTATGTTTTAAAATTTTTAATCATATAAACCTATGATTTTTTGTTAAAATACAAATCATTTGAAAAAAAATTATTAAAAATTTTGACATTATTGCAAATCTTAAAATTATTGAAAATATTTTTTTTTGTTGAAACACGCAAAATAATAAGGTAAGTGAATACTTATTTTTTTAACAATATTTAATAAAAGAATGTTCATTCCAGGAATCTATGCTAGGCAAGTTGTCTGTGTTATTTGGCAAATTAAAATGAACAGGTATGAAGTAGTGAGGATGAATCGATGTGGCCACCTCCTTCACTAAAAATGCCACCAGAGTATGATACCTGGTGAAGAAGTGGAAAACTGTCCATTATGCAGGAGCTTCGTTTCAGGTAAGTTTGTTTTAGTGTTTGTATAAGTTTTTTTAAAGAAATTTTCATTAAAAACCAGGGTTCAGAAAAATACACACACTGTATAAAAAACTCGTACATAAATGAAAACAGCTCAAAGCAACATATACATATTTTTATTTTCATATCAATTATGTATGCATCTAAATTTTGCAAAATATAGAACACAAGCATGTCTGTGTATTACTTTAATATATGCTTGCATACACGACATGTCCCTGCAAACATTTTCAATCGCCTAATGATCGCCCGCGAACTGCCGTTGAGTTGTGTATAGTCGCGGCGATTGATCGCGTGCGATCATTAAACTATGGTCAGGCGATTCGCCAAAACGATCGCCTGTGTGCCTGTCGCGATTCGCCAGCGAATCACCATTCGCGAATCGCAAGCGAATCACCATTCGCGAATCCCTGGCGAATCGCGACAGTCACACAGGCGATCGTTTTGGCGAATCGCCTGACCACACTTTGATGATCGCACGCGATCAATCGCCGCAACTATACACAACTCAACGGCGATTCGCGGGCGATCATTAGGCGAATCGCGTGTCCTCATTAAACTATGGTCAGGCAATTCACGAATGGTGGGGCGACTCTGTAATGGGACATAAAATATAATAAAAGACTTAGAAATTAAAGGAAGACACTGAACATTTATCTCCGGTCAGAATCGGGACGCTCCTTTCGCTATGCGAGGCGGTCGTTTGCGTGGACGAAATGTTGCTGAAGAATGTGGTGGATTATAGAATCGTCAGCTGTCACAAATTTTTCTTGCCATACTATTATTAACAAATTTAAAAACAAAACAAGTATTAAAGAAAAAATCCAACAATAATTTGTAGTTTTCAATTTGTGCGAAGTAGTTTTGAAAGATGTTATATAATAAAATCGTATAAAATCCATACCTCTGATTAGTGATATGAAATACATGTGTTCCACGCTATGTTTTGTATTGGTCCCCTTCCAAGAAAATTGGATCGCCAATTCGTCTGTAAGTACCCGTTAAATGGCAGCTATGGCAAAAGTTGGAGCATCAGCTCCCCCAACTCTTTTAATGATTCGTTTCTGAAAATAGACACCACAGTTTATATATATTACATATATATATATATATATTCATTTCACATACTTTGAAGACATCTGTATATACCACCAAAAAAGTCCCTATAAAATGCGCTGTGTCCAGTTACTATGAAGACATTTTGTTACTTTGGGGACTGTCCTTAAACTTTTCGTTATTCTAGTGTTTACTCTGAAGACATTTTACTGGACACAGCGCATTTTATATGGACTTTTTTGGCTGTATATACAGATGTCTTCAAAGTATGTGAAATATATATATATATATATATATATATATATATATATATATATATTCATTGCCCATACTTTGAAGACATCTGTATATACAGCCAAAAAAGTCCCTATAATATGCGCTGTATCCAGTAAAATGTCTTCAGTGTAAACAGTAGAATAACGAAGAGTTTAAGGACTGTCCCCGAAGTAACAAAATGTCTTCATAGTAACTTGTGGAACGAAAAACCGTCCCCGCAATATGCGCCGTGCACATATATATATATATATATATATAGCGCATAGTAAAGGGACTTTTTTGGCTGTATATACAGATGTCTTCAAAGTATGCATAATGAATATATATATATATATATATATATATATATATATATATATATATATGTGCACAGCACATATTGCGGGGACGTGCTTTCGTTCCACAAGTTACTATGAAGACATTTTGTTACTTTGGGGACTGTCCTTAAACTTTTCGTTATTCTAGTGTTTACTTTGAAGACATTTTACTGGACACAGCGCATGTTATAGGGACTTTTTTGGCTGTATATACAGATGTCTTCCAAGTATGGGCAATGCATATATATATATATATATGCATTACATATACTTTGAAGACATCTGTATATACAGCCAAAAAAGTCTCTATCATATGCGCTGTATCCAGTAAAATGTCTTTAGTGTATACAGTAGATTAATTAAAAGTTTGAGGACGGTCCCCAAAGTAACAAAATGTCTTCATAGTAACTTGAGGAACGAAAAACCGTCCCCGCAACATGTCCTGTGCACATATATATATATATATATATATATATATATATATATATATATATATATATACATATATATATATATATATATATATATATGTGCACAGCACATATTGCGGGGACGGGTTTTCGTTCCACAAGTTACTATGAAGACATTTTGTTACTTTGGGGACTGTCCTTAAACTTTTCATTATTCTAGTGTTAACTCTGAAGACATTTTACTGGACACAGCGCATTTTATAGGGACTTTTTTGGCTGAATATACAGATGTCTTCAAAGTATGGGCAATGCATATATATATATATATATATATATATATATAAGTTAACAACAATATTAATTAATGTCATTTTTCTTACAAACAATTAACCATTTAAGCTGCATCAGCAGTAAAATAAAAACCCGGAAATTATTATTAAGCCAAAGGCAAATAACCTTTTCTTTTTTTTTTTTCTTTTAATAAGCAATAACCTAATTTAATTATATAAAACTGCATCAGCAGCAAATAATAATTCAAAAGAATTAATATTTTAAATCTAGGTTAAATAATTTAGTTATAAATATAGTAGTTGTTAATAAAACTTTATACAATAAAGATGGTCATTTAATTAAGACCGAAAAAAAAACAAAAAAAAATATTTTTTTAATTTTTCCAAAAGGAAAAATAATAAGTTATATATATATATATATATTACATATGAAAAAAGGTATAAACGTACAAACTCCTCAATCATGTCGCTATTTTCTTGTAATTCCAAATCAAATTTACGAATATCCTCAAGGGATGAGAAAGGTAAGTTTCTTGCAATAGTTTCATGTTCCACTGGTATGTTCAGTTTTTTTAATTCTCGACTTGCCACAACTTCGTCACTAAATGTGGTAAGTAGTCCTTTCAAAGTTCCAATTTCATTAGTTTGCTGGGACACTTGCTCCCGTAAGGCTTGGAGCTCTGCCAGTATTAAATTTAGAGCTTCGGATTTACGATCTTTATTTTTCTCTTTGATGTATCTGTATAAAAAAAATTTGGAAAATAAGAGCAATAAGGAAAGCCTAAAGTCTTTTACTTCTACGAACTACTACCATAACTAAATACGCTGCGATCTTACCAGAGTTAATGTTTTGTGACTCCGTAATTTCCAAGTTGTTTTCCATTGCATTATCTATTGTATTTGGAGTTTCGTCTATAGAAGCTTCTGTAAATGATTAAAGGTTGATTATTAAAGAAAAAGGTTGTAATATGACATATCTTACCGGTATTAATTTTTTACGATATTTGTTTGGACATATCCGATTTATTTAATGAATAAATGGGATAAACAAGTATGAGTTGTCTGTTAAGTCCTCCAGACAAATAATTTTTTTTGTTATTAAATGAAAATAAAAATTTGTAGACCCGCCTAGTTGAAGTTCACTTGCCCAATAAATATTAAATGTTTCTGAGGAAATTGGTTCTTGGAAATAAGGCTGGAGATTTTTTATAACATGACCTTCAAAGAAGGGCATGGAATTTTTGTTAATGATTTTACTTATTTTAATAATATTGTTGCCAACAAAACAAAAAATTTATTTGGTTTTTTCACAGTAAGAGAGAAATGCTTAAGTTTTACGCTATCAACACATCCGTTAACAATTTTACCAAAAGAAAATATTGAATTTGTTGTTTTATGAACCGAATCCAGAATTAAACTTTTCTGAACTTGTCTGTTATATAGCTGAGATGCTACGTGGTTGCTTTTTTTACACTTTTTTTATTTTTTGCAAATGGTTTTCATATTTAAAAGAGATCCATAAAAATTTTTTTTAATATAAATGGACCCGTGTATAAAAGAAATTGTCTGAATTCCGTTGCTTTAAATCTGTCAAGTTCACTAAGTGCCCGAGGTTTTCTACTAAACTCACAAGGAATGCACGTTTTAAGGCCAACTAAAGAATTGGAAAGCATTTCTATTTTTCACGATGCAAGTGAATATTGTTCCCCCTTTTTCTTTATCCATGAATTTAATAAAGTGCGGGTTATACCAAGGCATACAATATGCATATAATCCAAAGCAATTTGCTGTACCATGTCTATTTCAAGTTCTTCAAGAATTGAAGAATTTTGAATGTTATGATGTGCTGGTTGACACGAATCCTAAACGACTCGTTTGATCTCATTCCAAAGTCTTGCGTTTGTGGAAAACCTACCCGATTTTTAATCATTTTACCCTTTTGCGTGCAGCGTGTGCAGGAGTAATAACCGGTGTGTCCTTTTGTACCAATGATAAAAGATCTTGCTGGTGCATCCATTATGAAACACCTTACTTTTATTAAAAAAAATTTATCTTCATAATAAAATCCTTCGTCAGTCAAGTTTTTTAATTCAGAAACAAACTCTGATAGGTATTTCCTTGCACTTTTTGGTTTTGTGTATCCTTCATAAGAACCAATTAAGAGGACATCAGAAGTATTAACAACACTGCACAAAATCGGCCAGACTTGTTTGCTTGAACTTTTACACAAAGGCAAACCGTCAATATTAAAATCCAGTGCAATTGTTTGTAAAGTAAAATCACTTGCACGTAAGAAATCGGTTAGAGCATCTGCGATGCTATAATGAAAATACTTACCGGTACCCATTGGTCGTGCAACAACATCTTTTGGCGTTCTTTTTAAACTTCTCACGTCTTTAGGAACTCTTATGTTGCATTCTCTAAAAATTTGTAACATTTAATTAACAGCAACGTTGCTAATGTTATGTTTTATTGACCAGCTGATAGTCTCGTTCTTAATTTATTCAAATCTGATAAAAGGCTAATATTATTATTTGATATCTCAGCATTTTCTACATTTACGTTGCACTCAAAACCACTTTCTGAATTTTCCGCACTTGTCAACACATTTTCTTGAATAATATTCACGTCTGAATCAACCACATTTTCTAAATCATTAACATTTACCAACCGATCCGTATTTTGGGGAGAATTATTATCCAAAATATTTAAATTTTTGATTAAGTCTGGACTAGTATTTTGAATTTTATTTAAATTAGAATTTTTAGCTATTATTTCGGAGGCTTCTCTCTTACTTTTTAATCGTAATGCTTTGTTGGACAACATTTTTATTAATTAATTACTTTCAAAAACCAACCCCTTCAAAGATCACGTTCTGTAACAAACTGACAATTTTGCTAATTGTTCTTGAAACCAAATATTTATTTTACCGTTACCTGAACAAAACAAAAAGAAAAAAAAAATGCAGCGAGAAAATATTGATGACTCATCTCTAAACGATAAAGAATACAAAAATATTTTGATTGTTGTGAGGATATTTCCCGTTACTTGTGTGCGCTCGCGTATTCATCGCTTAGGTCTAAGGCGTAGGCGATGGCTCGCGATTCACATCGTAAAAGTCATCAAAATTGTTGTCAGCATAAAGTGTTTTTAGAAAAAAAATTTACTTACTTGTTACGCTCGCGTATTCATCGCTTAGTTGTAAGGCGTAGGCGATAGTTAGCAATTCGTAAGGATCGCGTAATCATCGCCAAAAAAACCATCGCCAGAAAATCTCAAAAATGTTTGCGATCGAGTGTAGGTTTAATTTTAGTTCGTGAACTTGTACGAGTTTAGCTTAAAAAAAGTACATGTACGATAGACATTACCCACTCACGATCGGAAAAATGTGATACATGTAAATAATTGTTTCAACCAAATTTATTTAAAAAAATTAAAATTTATTAGCAATGTATGGTTTTATATCGAATGTAAATCAAACAAAAAAATTAGTTTTTTAAAATATTTCATTACAATAATATATTTGTTAAAATAAATTTATTTCATATATTTTATCCGATTGGCACCATTTAAAATGCATTATAAAGGTACATAGCTATAGTTTTATAATAAATAATTGGAAAAAATTAAAAAACGGAATGGATTATATTAGTGTTTCCAATTTGGTGAATCGATTAACCGATTCCTCAATTAATCGCCTCTATTTCGGTTAATGTCGAACCAAATAGTTTAAAACTCAAATAATTATTCGACTCGAATAATCGATTAACCGGTTTAATTTCTTAACTTTGGTCAGAAAACCAAAAAAACATCAACTAAAAAACAATCAAATTATTTTCAAATCGACTTTAAAAAATAAATTTTAAATAATATAAAATTATATTTTAATATCCAAAAAATTGAGAATAGAGCTTTCAAGCTCCGTATACACACACAAAAAAATATAAGACGGTATATTGCCTTGGCTAGCATAGGTACCCCAATTTTGTATGAAATTAAAAATATATGTTTTATTGCCAATAGTTAATGTTTTACCTATTTGCATTGCTATTTCTGCTATTGAAAATAGGCAAATCTTCGAAAATAATTGACGTTATTTTTTTATTTTAAAATGCCATTTAAAAATATTTTATTCTAAAAAAGGTACGTACATATACATATATGTAAAATTAAATTAAATGAAAAATCTTAATATATTTTTTATAAATTCACAGGATCTAAGGAATAAGGTGCAAGGAATATATAATAATTCAGTTTTGGTGTCTTCAGTTATCGCCTTGGGAATTAGTAAACTTTTTAGTAAACGCAATATTACACTTTAATAAAGCTACATTAAACATAGTTTAAATTACTTTTAGTTATTTAGCTAGAAAAATAACGAAATCCAAATATTTTTAATAAAAACAAATTAAACAAATCGCAAGTGTATTTTTAATTAAATTGAGTTTGGCAATATTAGTAAAGCGCACTAATAAAAATTTTAATTTAACTAAAAGCAACGTAGATTTTACAATACGTGCAAAGGCAATTTACCTTTTGAATAGGGTAAAATACCATAATAAACAAGGTGTTAAGCAAAACAGTGTTGCATTTTTTCAAACATAGCAAATACATATTTTTGTTTGTAAAACATAGCAAACTCTATGTTGCCTATGAAAATATGTGATATCACCCTATAATTTTAGCCAATATTACCTATAGTTTTTTTTTGTGTGCATGTATTGCGAGCTGACAAAGGATCTCATCAGAACGCGAAGTTTTAGAAAAGCTAGAGCCTCTAAGCAGAGCTTTAACAAAAAACCTATTATAATACATATGTATATATTTTTCTCCTTAGCAATGAAACACGTGACTAGGTATATTCCTAACAAGCACTATGCCGTTATTTATGTTATATAATAATATAAAATTGCTTTAAATTCGAAAACTGTATTTTCTAAAAAACAGTTTCATTTAAAATTCTATGAAAAATATTATAAAAACTTAAAAAAACATGGAATTTTCTTTCTAATTTGATATATCAACAAATTTTGAGGATGTAGAAACTTCAGTAGAATTAATAATTCGCTTATTTAAATTTTTAATTGCACAAACACAGAAAAATCTATGAGGATATGCGTGATTTTTATATCTTTTCTAATAGACAAAATGTCCCATTTCGGGTTTACTTCCACGTCTTACATTTTCCTTGTAAAGAGTCGTCAGATTCCTCTGAAAAAAACCCAAAATTATAAGAAATGATTCTTTAAAAAATCTCAGGATGCTTTGAATTGTCTTAAACAAACTCTTTAGAAACCAATGCAATAGACTTAACTTGATATTTCAGCAAAAAGCAGCTCTTTGTATTCTTATTGATGAAAGAAAACATTTATTATGCATTAAACTATTGATTAATTACCAATTTTTCCGATAAATCGACCCAAATAACCGATTAATCAATGTTCTTAATTTTTCGATTAACCGGCAGGGTCGAATAATTTGAAACACATATAAAAATTGGAAACATATATAATTGGAAACATATATAAAAAAGCATTTAAAATTAAAACTGCATTCAAAAATGCAATTTTTTGACATTTATTACATATACCCTCCACCATATATGGTGAGGGTATATATTAGTTTGTCATTCCGTTTGTAACATGTCGAAATATAGGTTTAAGACCCCATAAAGTATATATATTCGTGATCCTTATGCAATTTTAAGTCGATTTAGCGATGTCCGTCTATCTGTCTGTCTGTTGAAATGGCGATCACGACGCGAAGACGCAAGCGGGGGTGCCTACCCAGATTATTGAATATCCTCCCGAGCAGTTTGGTATTTAAAATGAGCAAAATCGGTTAAGCGGTTCAAAAGTTATGAGTGAAAATGTGAAGGTACCTCTAAATTTTCCATACAAATTTGTAAAATTTTTCTGTATCTATTTTTTTTTTCTGTTAAGTAAGTAAAAATGTTATTAAGTCTTCTTATTGTTCGATTACATTTATTGTCTTACATACTATGAGAATAATAACATTCTTAGAGCTATATGTGTGTTACTCTGATAACTAAGTTAACGTAAAAATCAACAATGTTAAAGTCGCTAACAGAGCAGACCTCTGTAAATAACATTGCTAAAACTAAATAAATAACATTACTAAAACTAAATAACAAAAGTTCGTTACATAAATTGACAAAACATATTCATATTACAGTTCATGCAAAATTTAGTATATACATATATCATCTTCAGCCCCTTTGGTGGAGGGTATTTAAAGATTCGGCACAGCCGAATTTAGCCCTTTTTTACTTGTTTTTTCAATTATTTATTATAAAACTAGAGGTATGTACTAGAGCCTTCGGTCAGAACCGGTCGTCCGGTTAGACCGGTCTCTAAAACCGGTCGACCGTTTTTCACGGTCTACCCGGTCTTTACGGTCTACCCGGTTAACCGGGTATTATTACTTTTTCACAATGTACGCTTTTGGTACTTTTAATTAAATAATAGAAAAATTGCCACAACTTAATAAATTTAAGAAAAAAAAAATTTATAATATTAAAAATTGAGAAAATTTTTTTAAAAATCGTAAAATTTTGCAAAATCGATAAAGTTTGAAAAAATACAATATTTTTTTAAAATCGAAAAAAATTTAAAAAAACCGATAAATTTTTAAAAAATTATGAATATATATAAAAATTCAAATATTTTACAAACATCCATAAAATTAGTAAAAACTCAAAAATTTTTTTAAAAATACTAAATTTTTTAAAAATTTAATAAACACATATATAAATTTTTTAAAATCCATAAATTTTATAAAAATCAAAAAATTTGTCTTATACGAAAACATATCTTTAGTTTATAAATGCCTGCATATAATATTGCGTATACAACACATTTATGAATCCCAGCAAAACTTTGGTAATGAGTACGATATACTCATGCATTTCTTTGTAATGGTAGCTCGTTACTTTTGTATTATTTGCAAGAATAAAGTAATGAGTAAACTATCATTGATAATGTATTGCATGATTTATAAACGTAAAATAATAATCTAAGTATTTTTGAAAATCTTTTTTAAGACTCATTACTTATTGTTTTTTGTAAGCAAAATTGTAATGTATGTACGTTTCGACATCACAAACGAAAACATGAAGAGCGTTGATAGCTCAGTGGGTAGAGTTCTCGGCCGGCATCCAGTTCCCAGGTTCGATTCCCAACATGATCACATTATATTTAATAACGTTTGAAATATTTGTAATAATTTCTTTTTCTAAATATTTTTTTTTTATAAAAATATATTTGTAGACACATAACTTTTCCCACCCTAGTAACCATATAAGTAACCACTTACTTAATCACCTCTAACTTAATGGGTCCATAAATTACTTTGAGGCTCATCGCCTGTAAAATTCATCAATGAAGTAAGGTGTAAAGAAATGCATTGTCCCCTACGGCTACACAATTCTTTACACATTATTTGGTAATATGTGGTTTTGCTGGGATATAAAAAAGCCACGTTCTTTCTCTCTCACGTTCTTTCTCTCTTTCGGTCGCATTTAACAACAAAAAAATATATAATAGAAAAGGATAAAAAAGAATATCAAAATTAACATTCACCAAAAAAATAAAATCTAAAATAGTTTAATTTTAATTTTATTCTTGTTTTTTTTATAGTATATAATACAATAGCAGCCAAAAATCGGTTTGGTCATTTCACCTTTTTTTATAATTTTTAAATGCGGTATTAAATATTTAGTTGAGGGCAATTATATAATGTTTCATTGAAACGTTCTGATTTTTATTCAGGAAATATTATAAAAAAAATATTTTGTTTTTTTTAGTCCAATACAAAATTGTTGACCGAATGACCACCCTAATGTATAGCACAGATATTACAATCAGTAATTATTAATGACTTTATTGGATTATTTTACTTCACTTTTCTTTCAGTGTAGTGAGCACGTTAACACTAATTTTAAAATTTTTGACAACCTCTTTATGGTTTATATGACTTGAGATATATATCCCAAAAAATGTTAGGAATTTCTCTCTTATGAGAAATTATTTTTTTTTCTCATAAAACTCTATACTCTCTTTCTATTAGAGAATAAAGAAATACCTGACCACATGAAGAATTTCTATTTGTGTGTTCTCTTTACACTCATTTATGGTATATGCCTATTGTTTACCAGTGCAGATCGTTTTGCGGTTTTAGCTAAATTTTTTGGTATTCGAATCATCTTAAAATCCATCATTAATGAATCCAATTGTGTATTTTTTAGACTCAAGGTAAAATTAATTAATAAAATTTACCATAAATTCTACAACCTTAGTAATTTGTGTAAGTTGGACTTATCATTCAAAGGTTTTTTTTCACTGTTGGTTTAGCAGGCTCAAAACACGATTTTTTTGTACTGCATATGCATTACGAAGGTTTCATCTCCGATAATGTGTACTTGATGGGTAACGGAATTATTGGTGTTTGCTTTTTGCACATTTCAACTATTTTTTTTTATTTCTACCTGAATAGCATATTTCTTGGTTTCTCAAGAAACCACGCCACTTTCTTTTTATATTAACTGTCAACGAAGAAAGACTTAAGTTCTGGGAAAATTTTAAATCGTTGAAAATACAGTTCATCCTAAATAGTTAGGCATTATTATTGATAACAGACGTAGAAAATTTCTTAAATCGATTAAAATTCTACCAATTTTCTACACACATTCTACAATTTAAAGAAACAAAAAATTTGGTTCAAGTTGGTGTTCTCTTCCCCAATAGTTCCCAGAACTATCGAACTTAGAAATCCAAAAAAATATTCAGTTACTACTTCACGTGGTCGAACAAGCGTGTCTAACAATCTCCCGAGAAGATGGCCGCATAGTTTTCTGCTAAGGCAGGAGACTTAGACAGTACGGGAAGAAGACAGCAGAAACGTTAATGCACTATCGTGAGATCTGCGGCAAGAAAGTGTCCTATTGTGAATCATCCTACCCATAGGATCGTTAATAACTCATAGCGTTTTGGGAAACAGTCATAAAAGTGTAAGAATTATAAAATTTACATTGTTTAAAGAATAAACCTAATTAGTGGTTACTCTTTGCTACAGGGCAGGCATTTCATATCCCCATTTAAAAAAAATATATATATATAATAGGCCTAATTTGCAAACGCTCCTGCATTTCCCGCATACACCTTGTGTACTCTAACACTAAACCCGTGTAAGGGTGCCATTTTGTCTACCTCTTATAACTTAATAGTGAACAAGTGGGCATGAATGTATAAAGCAAAAAAAAGCAAAGAGAGAATCATTTTTGAACACCAACAGGGAAAGAAAGTCGAAAAATTAAAAAGTGTAGTGTGAACCTGAGCCTAGAAGAAATTATATAAAAAAATATCTATATATATTAAAAAAACCGCACCTAAGATAAATAATTAGTCAATAATTCATTCAATAAGTTCAGTCAAAAGAACAATTACAATAAGTCTGCCAGTAATTACGTGAATAATTAATTAAAAGAAAGGAGAATTTCTTTCTTGGATCATAAGTATCATGCAACAATCGAAAATTTAAAGTGGTTTATATGTGTAGCCAATCCATAAGAAAAAAGTTACATTAGTGTAGAAAACAAACTTCACTACATTACATGGATTCGGATATTCCCGATAATTGTCGCTCGGTTAACTAATTCTTGCTCGGTAAACGTCAAAAGGGTTATTCATCGTATTAGATATTCCACTTAGCAGCAAAACACTTTAAGAAACGATTTGTTGCATGATCGCCATGACTTTATGGAATTAAAAAAAAAAAACAAAAATAGAAATCGAAAGTTGTCAGTTTTGAAGATATTATCGTTATAATAAGAAAAAAAAATAAAACTTTAAGGATAAATTAAAAGAAAGAAAAAAAAACAAAAAAAAACCTAAAATAATTAATCCATATATACAGAATAGGTAATGCAGGAACCTTCAATGTCATACCAGTTCAGGAGCGGCATAACAACAACATATCCATGATCTACGAAAAAGGCCTTCTTCGCACATCATTTATGTTGGTAAGTAATTTTTTTTATAACACATAATTCTAATTCGTTCCTGACCTGTTTGACCACTCTTTTTATTTCGTTTTATTGTACCTACATAGGAACAAAAATACTTGCCAAACAGCAACAACAACAAAATGCGACTAACCGAAAATTAAAAGATTATTAGCAGTTACGATTGTTAACAGAAATTAAAGGGAACATTTTTTGTGTTCTGCTGTAATCGTTAGTCACTGTAGATAAATTATATTAATTTGTTTTCTTTGCTTTGGGTGTTCTGTGCGTTTACATGAGTATACTGAAAACCATATGTTACAGAAGACCCCAAAAGAGAGAAAAAAATATATTTTTTTTTAAATGCAACGAATTTTTTTTTACAAACCAAAATAAATAGATTTTGTTTTTTTTTTGCTGTTATTAAGAAAGCATAAACATAAGACCCTACGTTGTGCATATGATACATTGGTATAACGTTTGGTTTGAGACCATGTGTAAATGTTAATTTTAAAGCAGGGCATTATGTTTAATCATTTTTACGTAGTATAATTCTACCAAGATGTGATCCAATTAAAGTTACTAATTTAAATTAATAATCAATTCTTACTTTGAATAACTTAAATTTATAGCTAATTTATATTTTTGAATAATTTAAAATTATAACTAAGTCGTATTTCGAATAAGTTACCGTCGTTTAATTTTTGTTTCGATATTTTTGGAACAAAAAAAAAGTAAAAATATTTACATTATATATCTGAACTTAAACCGACTAATGATTAGTCACTTAGCATTAAAATTACGGTATTGAATAAATTTTATCATGAATTGCTATATCAATTTAAGGGCAGATGAAATAAAGTAACAGAATTAAGATAAATGTGGTGTTCTAGTAACGAATCTGCGGCACGGGAACCAAAGGTAGGGTGGGTCATGAGCCGATTTCCTCTCCAATCCATCTGAGAGTTGACGGGGATAACAAGGCGATTACAATCGATACCATTTCAGGTAACTTTTAATATCCGCGACTAGAGAACGTTCTAATATTTTTTTCCTTCGAGTCCGTATGGACCAATAGTAGCTTTTTTTATTCATTAAAATAGGGAGTCTTAAATTTATTATTGTTTTGGTAAACCAGGGATAACTGGAAAAGGACCGAACCCCCCCTCTTGACTGATTAGATAGCGTTGATATGGCTCCCGCAGTCCTTATTCTGGTTATACTTAATGATAACTTAAGATATCTTGTCAGGAAACTTCGGGTTTTAAACAAGTGATATTCATGCAGAATATTCGTGGGATACACAAGGTGTTCATAACAATAATTGGCGCCCAACGTGGGGCAATAGGAACTATCGATTCTGTTGCTAATTTTTTTTCTCAAAAATTGGCAGATAATTTATGGGTTTTGATTTTCAGGACTTTTCTTAGGAGATATATAACGACACTACTTGGATTATGCGGCAATTTAAGGTTGTGAAAAGTTTGAATTAGCTGACTAAGTGGTTTACCTATTTTTTTTTTCCTGGATCGGAGAATGATTTTTAAAGTCCCTAACTTCTTATGCGGTTAGGAATGTAGTAGTTAATTGGTCATTAGTTTTAACTTAAATTTCAGCTGCTAATGTCTTAGATGGATTATGGTAATTTTGCTGATTGCAACTTACTATCTACTATAGGTTAGTTACGTTCCAGTGGAAGCAGACTATATGGAATATAGCTGAGTAGTTTACATGAATTACCAGTTTTCTACTCTACACCTGATTTAATAGATTTATTTGTTCTCTGTATCAATTGTTAGATATTGCCATATACTTTATTTCAAAACCACATCACCGGTGGGAAAAACGCACCAATTTATGAATGTAAAATTGTTACAAATCATAACCGAATATTTAAATTTTTTATTTTATATTTTAATTCTAAGAACAATGCTTGCAAATTGCAATTATGTTGGAAAAACTAAAGACAGTCTTGATTGCAACTAAATTAATTAACCATACCTTTCGCTACTATCCTAAACAACTTTTGTTTTTGTTTGGAATTTAAACATCCTTGATATATAAATTATCTCTGAATTCGTTAATTTATTAATAGAGGGCTCTTATTACTAGATAAATATGAAATTGATTTAATATATATAATTATTAGGTATTCTTACTGCCTTGTCGCAACTCCGGATTTCGGTACTCGTAGTTAAACTAGATTTTACGTTATTAAGGTTTGGTTGGACGTTACACTGGCAGAATATTTATATATATATATATATATATATATATATATATATATATATATATATATATATATATATATATATATATGTATATGTGCACGGCGCATGTTGCGGGGACGGTTTTTCGTTCCACAAGTTACTATGAAGACATTTTGTTACTTTGGAGACTGTCCTTAAACTTTTCGTTATTCTACTGTTTACACTGAAGACATTTTACTGCATACAGCGCATATTTGAAGGACTTTTTTGGCTGTATATACAGATGTCTTCAAAGTATTCACAATGAATATATATATATATACATATCTATATATATATTTTTTTTTTATTACACTTTAAACTGAATTGGAAAATAGCATCGCTGAATCGAAAATTTTTTTCTCCTAAATTAGCGGAGAAATGTTCTTCTCGTCCGCAATTGACCATTATTTTTTTCAGAAGGTAATCAAGTATCTACTGAAGGACATTCTTTTTTTTTCTATTGTTGAACCAAATGTAAACTATTAAAGTTTTAAGTTAAACAAGTTTTAATCAATCAAAATTTTAATCATCATATCGTGGTCCTAAGGTAACTACCAAAATTTTTATTTTGGGTAATAAATTTTTTCTACAACGAGTACGTTAATGGCAATTTCAGATTTTTTTCTGAACAAGATTTTGCTTGTCCTTATACATTAGCATTGTTTCCTCGCTGGGTCAAAATGTTTCGACAACAAAACAGGTTACAGTCACCTAGAGCTTCGGCTGATATAAATGCTTCCATTTGTCAATTATGCAATGCATCGTTAAGGGCAAGTCAGGATTGTATAATCCTAGGCGATTGTCCCCACGGTAGAAACTATATCAGCCGAAATTTCAGTCAAAATGTTCCGCAAGAGTCGCATTCTCAGATACTTAATATCACGGCGGAAGCACAGGATTTTGCACCTGTTCATGACAATGGCAGAGTTGATAATACGGGTAATGAATTTGAATTTTCTGGTACCACACACGTTAGCGGTCCTACGAATATTTCCAACGGCGTTTCGGTCGATTATGGGCAGATTAATCGAATATTTGAACATACTTTATCTCGGCTACTCGAGGGCATAAATAACCCTGCCCGGAACTCATGTTTTCATACTTTTCCTCAGTCTACTGCTAATACCTCCGAGAAATCCCCGTAGTTTGCACGGAAAAGCTTAAATCAACCGGCACCCAATACAACGTCATCGAACAACATTCAAACGTCTCCGCCTGATGGTCATCAAAAGAATTCTAATCGTTCGTTTAATCCTTCTTTCTACCCCTCCTATGGGTATAACCCCGAGTAAGTTACCTCCATTATTCAGAATTGGCACCTAAAATTTGACGTTGAGAGCCGTCAAAGAGTTCTTAAATCGACTATGCACGTTAACTCGGGATACGTTTAATGGAGATTTTGGAATCATTGATAGAAACCTACACATTTTGCTGACAGGTAATGCAAAATGGGGCTACCACAAGAAAGTGAATGCTATTGAGTGGGATGCCTTTTGTGACGCATTACGATGCCAATATCGAGATTTTAGATCTCCATATGATATTCGAGAGGAGATCAGAAACCGGAAGCAAAAACCGGGTGAACCCTTCGATATCTTTTACGAGGCAGTTTTATCGATCATGAATCGGTTGCCATCCCCTATGCCGGAAACTGATATTATGGAAATTCTTTCTCGGAATTTAAGACCTGAAATACGGCAAGATCTTTTGTATGTTAAGATACAATCAATTTCCGAATTACGCAAACTGGTACGTAAACGGGAAAATTTTTTAAATGACGAACATGTGCGTCGTAATTTGTACAATCGTAATAACCCAAAATTTGCTCCTCGTCGATACGTAGCAGAATTGGAAGATGTTATTGACACGAATCAAATTGATTCTCCGGTAGATGAAGAAAAATCTGTCAATGCCATCCAGGCGCTGAATCCTCCAAAATGTTGGAATTGTGATGGGCCTGGTCATCATTGGGAGGATTGTCTTCGGCACCGGAAAATATTTTGTTACGGTTGTGGAGCGAAGGGAATCTATAAACCCGATTGTGCCAAATGTGCGACTAGAAAGGCAAATTCTTCAAAAAATTTACGACCTCCACTGTGTCTGAAGGAGCAACCTTAGGGTCAAAAATTTCTTCAGATACCATCACCGGACTAGACCCTGTTATTTCCGATACAAACATTTCAATTTCAGAGTATAATAAAAATCCAGATTTACCGTGTACCTTAAAACCTATGTTGATTTTAAAACGGGCTGCAGTTTCCGAAAGTAGTACCAATGTAGCGACGAAACCTAAGGAACACTATCCCAGATTACCCCACCATGAACGATGGCAAATATACCTGAGGAAGCGGGACGAGATTTTTAATGTTGCAGATATTTCTGGATGCCCTGTCAGAAAACCCAAGCGATCTACGTTGCGTCTTCGTGAATATTGGAAGAAGAGGAGGTATTGTCGGAAATTCATTATTTCTACCATATTTAGCAATCCTAGAGATATGCCCTATTATGCAAGTCTCATTTTTAAACTTCAGCGAATTCGGTGTGCTGGACAGTGGGGCCAATATAAGTTGTATTGGCTCAGATTTAGCATCTTTAGATTTCTTTGCATGTACTACATTTGTTAAATGCAAATCTGTTGTTAAAACCGCGGACGGTAGCCCTCAAAGAGTTATCGGGTGGATTAATGTCGACGTTACATATAAGAACCGTACTTGTGCTATGAGACTGTTCATAATACCATCTATATCTCATAGACTTATTTTAGGTATTGACTTCTGGGAGTCTTTCCAATTGTTTCCAGATGTTATTGGCTCGGTGGATGTTTTTAAGTTGGATGAAGTGCCCAATAGATCATCTGAATTGTCCACTATTCAAATGATGTCCGAAAGTCCTTCTGAGCCGGTGATTAAATCTGAAATAGCCGACGAATCTTTATATCCGTTAATTCCTAGCCAACGACAACAGTTAAAGACTGTTTCACTTTTTCCAAACTTTGAAAACCAGGGGTTGGGTCGAACCGGCTTAATTAAACATTCAATAGACGTAGGTAACACTCCACCAATCAAACAGCGGTTCTATCCCGTTTCTCCCGCGGTGGAGAAACTAATGTTTGGTGAAATTGATAGAATGTTAGAGTTAGGAGTGATTGAACCTTCTACCTCACCCTGGAGTTCACCAATGAGGCTGGTTATAAAACCTAACAAAGTCCGATTGTGTTTAGATGCGCGGAAAGTCAATCTAGCTACGAGAAAAGATGCGTATCCACTCCCAAGCATAGAGGGTATATTCGCTAGACTCCCAAAAGCCAATATCATCACCAAGCTTGATCTTAAGGGTGCCTATTGGCAAATCGCTTTAGACGATGCCTCTAAACCCCTGACCGCATTTACAGTTCCTGGTAGGCCCCTCTACCAGTTTGTAGTAATGCCTTTTGGACTGTGTAACGCCCCGCAGACGATGTGCAGACTGATGGACGAAATTATACCGCCTGACCTCCGATATTGTGTACACTCAGAAAAAAAAGTTAGTAGAAAAATTTGTAAACGGTTTTCAATCCCACTTTATTATTTTTGTACTGATTTTTAGTAAAAACATTATTATTTAGCAAATCATTTTGCTATTTACATTTTACAAATTACAGAGTTTTTACAGAATATTTACAAATTTTTGTTGCTACTTTCAGAAATCATTTTACAAATTTTTGAAAACCGATTTGCTAAAATTAGCAAAATAAATTACTAATTTTAAAAAAGTGGATATTGAAGGAAATGTTATTTCTAATAATTAAAACTTATACATACAAACTTAAATTGCCCTAAAATGGTACATAGGATTAAAAAAGGGACCGAAAGTGAATATACCGACTCATGTCTGAAAATAGGACATCCACTTAAAACAGCACTAAAAAGTTAAACAATTAAAATTTAACCTTAAAAGTAAAAAAAAAAAATTGAATTAAATATTTTTCAAAACAGAAACTACTAAATTAAAACAAAATAATAAATTCGTTAAAAATTTAAAACTTTTTACTAATATTAATAATATTTAGTATTTTTTTTTTGCTGATTTTAGCAAACAGATTTTAAATTCCACTTTACTAAAAGTCTACTAAAATTTAGTAGCGGCTACTAATTTTTCTACTAATTTCATTGTACTACACGTCAGCAGACATGTGTTGTTAAGATTAGCAAAAAATACCGCTGGGCTCAAATTAGCAGAATTTCCCGTAATAACAGCAAAATTTTCAGTTGCCATTACAGACTTTTTTTGGTGAGTGTATTTGGTTATTTGGACGACTTGGTAATCGTGTCTGAGGATTTTACAAACCACTTAGAAATTTTGATACATATTTCCTCGCAGTTTCGGAAAGCAAATTTAACTCTAAATGTGTCTAAAAGCAAGTTTTGTGTGACTAGGGTGAATTATTTGGGCTACGTTATAGGAAACGGGGGAATCACAAGGGGATTCTTAGGACTTACTGGGTGGTACCGTCGATTCATTGAGAACTTCTCCACCGAGGTATATCCTGTCACCGAACTATTATCGACGAAAAAAAAGTTTACTTGGACCCCCGCCGCTCAAACAGCATTTGATAGAATAAAAACTCTCCTTACAACATCCCCTGTGCTAAGCAATCCAGACTTTAGGAAGAAATTTTACCTCCACTGTGACGCTAGTGATTACGGTATTGGCGCAGTTCTTGTGCAGCTAGATGAGAATGCCCAAGAAAAACCGATTGCATTAATGAGTCGGAAATTAAATTCCGCGCAACGAAATTACAGCGTCACAGAGAGAGAGAGTGCCTTGCAGCTTAAGAAGCTATTAAACGGTTTCGATGTTACCTGGAGATGCAAGAATTCGAGGTCATTACGGACCACTCCAGTATTGTTTGGCTGATGCGCCAGCAAGACCTAAGTGGACGATTAGCTAGGTGGGTGTTTAAACTTCAGGCCTACAAGTTTTCGGTAAGTCACCGAAAAGGTAAGGATAACATAGTTCCGGACGCATTGTCAAGAATACCGGATGCGGAAGTATGCGCCTTAGAAATCCTAGAACCGGAAGTTGATCTAAATTCGCCACATTTTGAAGATCCCGATTACGAAGAATTAAAAATGAAAATTGCTAAAAGTGAAGATAAATTCCCAGATGTAAAGACTGTACACAAATATGTTTACATCCGCACAGAACACTTTACGGGTGAGGAACAGCAAGAACAACATGCTTGGAAGCTCTGGATACCTACCAACTTAAGAAAGGATGTACTCTCGAGGGCTCATGACGCTCCTGTGGCTGCACACGGCGGCATACACAAAACTTTGGAGATCCTTCGCAGAAATTTCTACTGGCCTGGAATGATACGTGATGTGCGAATCTATATTGGAAAATATGAAGTTTTTAAAACGACAAAGGCTCCAAATTTCATAATGAAGCCACCAATGGGAAACCAGGCAACTTCTATTCGCCCATTCCAGCGCTTATACATCGATCTGCTCGGGCCATATGCTAGAAGTAAGTCGGGTTTCATGGAGTCCCAGAAGTAATTGTGAGTGATAACGGTAGTCAATTTCGAGCTAATGATTAAATGCGTTCTTGACGAAATATGGAATTACCCACACATATACAGCCGTCTACTCCCCGCAGTCTAACGCTTCAGAACGCGTCAACCGATCGCTTATAGCAGGTATTCGGGCTTATTTGAAGAACGATCAACGACTGTGGGATGAAAACCTAACTGCTATAAGTTGTGCATTACGAAACTCTCACCATCAGTCTATAAATAGTTCACCTTATCATGCATTGTTTGGGTTAAATATGATAACACATGCGTCTTCATATTCTCTGTTGAGAACTTTACAGTTACTTGATGAACCCCCCATCAAAATTTCTAGAGAGAACCATTTACAGACACTTAGACATGATTTGCGCAAACATATCAGGGAAGCCTACGAGAGGAACCAACATCATTATAATATAAGAATTAGAGTTCCCACTTTTCAGGTTGGCCAGGAAATTTTTAGGCGAAATTTTGAACAGAGTAGCGCCGGGAAATATTTTAATGCGAAACTTTCTCCCGTCTTTATAAAGGCACGGATTCGGGAAAAGTGGGGAATCATTACTATCTTCTTGAAGACTTGGCAGGTAAACTTGTTGGTACTTTCCATGCTAAGGATATCCGCCCATAAGTGCCCCAGTTCCCACTAATTCTGTTACTTAGAGAGCCAGAATTATCGGGTTTTGTAAGGAAGGACTGGTTTGTATATAATACAATAGCAGCCAAAAATCGGTTTGGTCATTTCACCTTTTTTTATAATTTTTAAATGCGGTATTAAATATTTAGTTGAGGGCAATTATATAATGTTTCATTGAAATGTTTTGATTTTTATTCAGGAAATATTATAAAAAAAATATTTTGTTTTTTTAGTCCAATACAAAATTGTTGACCGAATGACCACCCTAATGTATAGCACAGATATTACAATCAGTAATTATTAATGACTTTATTGGATTATTTTACTTCACTTTAATTAAATGTACTTCACTTTTCTTTCAGTGTAGTGAGCACGTTAACACTAATTTTAAAATTTTTGACAACCTCTTTATGGTTTATATGACTTGAGATATATATCCCGAGAAATGTCAGGAATAAACAAAAACCTGACCACATGAAGAATTTCTATTTGTGTGTTCTCTTCACACTCATTTATGGTATATGCCTATTGTTTACCAGTGCAGATCGTTATGCGGTTTTAGCTAAATTTGTTGGCATTCGAATCATCTTAAAATCCATCATTAATGAATCCAATTGTGTATTTTTTACACTCAAGGTAGAATTAATTAATAAAATTTACCATAAATTCCACAACCTTAGTAATTTGTGTAAGTTGGACTTTTCATTCATAAGTTTTTTTTTACTGTTGGTTTAGCAGGATCAAAACACGATTTTTTTGTACTGCATATGCATTACGAAGGTTTCATCTCCGATAATAAGTCTGTTCCCGTACGTTACCGCGGGTTCCCAAACTTACCCAAATTTAGTGTTTCTCTTTTTACCGAAAGTTACCCAAACTTTTTCTTTGGGTAAATTGAGTAAATTGTCAAAAGAACAGTTGATAAACAAAAACAGCTGTTTTATAATTGTAAAAAATAAAACTAAGGAACTTCAGCGATGCTAATTTAGCCCTTTTCGTGTTACAATAAGCGGTTTTTTACTTTCTAAAAACTGCAAATATTTTCTGTTTATAAAACAGGGACAGATCGGCACCTTTTAATTTTTCTTTTTGAAAATTGTAACTCCCTCTTTTACATTGGCACGAAATCACGAGATTTTTATATACACCACTTTGAAAAAACAATGAAAAAAAAGCTCATAAACATTAAATTATGAGAAAAATATATTTATTAGAAATAACTATGTGTGATTTTTCAAAGAGGAAAATATCAAAATCTCGAAATTTCCTGCCACTGTAAACAGCGGGCAATTTTAATATATTTTTTTTGAGTCTTATTTCAATTTTCGCATTTCTCCATTAGCGCGTTTTCACTTGTCGTGTTACACTTATTGCACCTAAAAATTTGGCATCAATTATGCATTTTGACATTTTTTTTTTGGGCTAGAAAAGTGGTTTTTTGCGTTCCCGTACTTTTGGGTAATTTTGTCTTTTTATGAGAGTATTTTGTGCTTACTCTCATTTTACCGAACTTTACCCAGAAAGTAAGGGAACAGAGCTAATGTGTACTTGATGGGTAACGGAATTATTAGTGTTTGCTTTTTGCACATTTCAACTATTTTTTTATTTCTCAAGAAACCACGCCACTTTCTTTTTATATTTACTGTCAACGAAGAAAGACCTAAGTTCTGGCAAAGTTTTAAATCGTTGAAAATACAGTTCATCCTAAATAGTTAATCATTATTATTTATAACAGACGTAGAAAATTTCTTAAATCGATTAAAATTCTACAAATTTTCTACACACATTCTACAATTTAAAGAAACAAAAAATCTGGTTCAATTTGGTATTCTCTTCCCCAATAGTTCCCAGAACTATGGAAAAAATATTCAGTTACTACTTCACGTGGTCGAACAAGCGTGTCTAACAATCTCCCGAGAAGATGGCAGCATAGTTTTCTGCTAAGGCAGGTGACGTAGACTGTACGGGAAGAAGACAGCAGAAACGTTAATGCACCATCGTGAGATCTGCGGCAAGAAAGTGTACTATTGTGAATCATCCTACCCATAGGATCGTTAATAACTCAAAGCGTTTTGGGAAACAGTCATAAAAGGGTAAGAATTATAAAATTTACATTGTTTAAAGAATAAACCTAATTAGTGGTTACTCTTTGCTACAGGGCAGGCATTTCATATCCCCATTTCAAAAATATAAAAAATATATAATAGGCCTAATTTGCAAATATATCTACACTCACAATATATTTTCCGTTAGCGACTGTAGATTATTTAAAAAGTAATACGTAAAGTTTGTTTTTAAATGAAGAATCAATTAAAATTCATAGAAATATATTTTTTAACTATTTGAATTAGTCATTCAAAAAACAAACTATAAAAATTTACAGACATTCAGTAGGTGTTGATATTTTCTGTTAAATGTAAAATTTTATGTTTTCTGTTTCTAAATATTGAAATTCATATAATTCTTTTTTGTTTTTCTTACCAAAATAATTTGTATATATACAAAATTATTTCAATAAAAATTACAAGAAATTATTCAAATATACATACACATAAAGCCAATCAAAATATATACATATGTGTGTGTTGTGTTTTGTAATTACATACAAATAAAAAATTTTCAATTTGAAAAACAAACCACAAAAGTAGTTTTTTCTAATTTTTTGTCAGTAAAAAATTGATGGTTATTTTAAACGACTTTCTATTGTTTTTACTACTTTTGTTGGTTATTAAACAATGATTGAAAATAAACAACAAAATGGGCTGATTATAATTAAAAAATTAGTAGTCCTCTTTTTGACTGTATTTTCGATTAATTTAATATGTATTTTAAGTTGTTTTTAACGAAATAATATTGTGAGTGTATATATATTAAAAAAATCGCACCTAAGATAAATAATTAGTCAATAATTCATTCAATAAGTTCAGTCAAAGGAACAATTACAATAAGTCTGCCAGTAATTACGTGAATAATTAATTAAAAGATAAGAGAATTTCTTTCTTGGGTCATAAGTATCATGCAACAATCGAAAATTTAAAGTGGTTTATATGTGTAGCCAATCCATAGAAAAAAAGTTACATTAGTGTAGAAAACAAACTTCACTACATTGCATTGATTTGGAAATTCCCGATAATTGTCGCTCGGTTAACTAATTATTGCTCGGTAAACATCAAAAGGGTTATTCATCGCATTAAATATTCCACTTAGCAGCAAAACACTTTAAGAAACGATTTGTTGCATGATCGCCATGACTTTATGGAATTAAAAAAAAAAACAAAAATAGAAATCGAAAGTTGTCAGTTTTGAAGAAGCAGAAAAAAGAGTGAAATTATCGTTATAATAAGAAAAAAAAACTTTAAGGATAAGTTAAAAGAAAAAAAAAACAACAAAAAAAAAACCTAAAATAATTAATCCATATATACAGAATATGTAATGCAGGAACCTTCAATGTCATACCAGTTCAGGAGCGGCATAACAACAACATATCCATGATCTACGAAAAAGGTCTTCTTCGCACATCATTTATGTTGGTAAGTAATTTTTTTTAAAACACATAATTCTAATTCGTTCCTGCATCCGTTTGCCCCTCTTTTGTTTTCGTTTTATTGTACCTACATAGGAACAAAAATACTTGCCAAACAGCAACAACAACAAAATGCGACTAACCGAAAATTAAAAGATTATTAGCAGTTACGATTGTTAACAGAAGTTAAAGGGAACATTTTTTGTGTTCTGCTGTAATCGTTAGTCACTGTAGATAAATTATATTATTTTTTTTCTTTGCTTTGGGTGTTCTGTGCGTTTACATGAGTATACTGAAAACCTTATGTTAAAGAAGACCCCAAAAGAGAGAAAAAAAATATATATTTTTTTAAATGCAACGAATTTTTTTTTTTACAAACCAAAATAAATAGATTTTGTTTTTTTTGCTGTTATTAAGAAAGCATAAACATAAGACCCTACGTTGTGCATATGATACATTGGTATAACGTTTGGTTTGAGACCATGTATAAATGTTAATTTTAAAGCAGGGCATTATGTTTGATAATTTTTTACATAGTATAATTCTACCAAGATGAGATCCTATTAAAGTTACTTATATAATTTAAATTAATAATCAATTCTTACTTTGAATAACTTAAATTTATAGCTAATTTATATTTTTGAATAATTTAAAATTATAACGAAGTCGTATTTCGAATAAGTTACCGTAGTTTAATTTTTATTTCGATATTTTTGGAACAAAAAAAAAGTAAAAATATTTACATTATATATCTGAACTTAAACCGACTAATGATTAGTCTGTTAGCATTAAAATTACGGTATTGAATAAATTTTATTATGAATTGCTAAATCAATTTAAGGGCGTTTTTCTTACCAAGGTGATGCGGATGAAATAAAGTAACAGAATTAAGATAAATTTTAGGTTCTAGTAACGAATCTGCGGCACGGGAACCAAACGTAGGGTTGGTCATGAGCCGATTTCCTCTCCAATCCATCTGAGAGTTGTCGGGGATAACAAGGCGATTACAATCGATACCATTTCAGGTTACTTTTAATATCCGCGACTAGAGAACGTTCTAATATTTTTTTTCTTCGAGTCCGTATGGACCAATTGTAGCTTTTTTTATTCATTAAAATGGGGAGTCTGTTAAATTTATTATTTTTTTGGTAAACCGAGGATAACTGGAAAAGGACCGAAAAGAACCCATAGAAAGACAAAAACCAGTTGACGAAAAATGGAAAGAGTTTTTAAATAGTGGCACGTTTCCGAATTTTGAGAAAATATGCAATTTTATTTTTTACATACCACATTCCAACGCTGGTACGGAAAGAATCTTTGGTTTAATGTTTTCATTTTGGAGAAAAGAGAGAAATCGACTTTTAATAGAAAATTTGGAAAGCGAGTTGATTATAAAGACAAATTTTGGATATACATGTTTTGAATTTTATAATTTTTTGAAGACTGAAACAGGAAAAAATTGTATTGTAAAATGTGTACAAAAAAGGGATAAATATTTATAATTTTTTTTAATTTACTTTTTTTAGTATATACTACACTATCACTTATTGTGTTTTATAATTATGAATTGTATTTAAAAAAATATCAAATGTATGTAATTAAAAAATTCAATTGATTTGTTTAGCTTTTTTTCTTAAAATTACAATAATATTTAATTTATACTTTTGGAATACTATTTATAATTTAAAAATATCAATTGTATTTGAAAAATTATAAATTTTAAAGCAGGCTTTTACTTTATTATCCGTAGAAATTGTTATTTTCTAAAAAATAAACTTCAAAAAATTTAATAAAAATAAAATTATAGTCGACTTTACAAGAAAAATATTCTCTTTTTGTTGAGCCCAGATTTTTTTTTTCTTAAAATTTACTATAATTTTACTTTTCATAAATTTTTTGAAATTGATTTTAAGTACAATAACAATTTCTATGGACAAAACAGTAAAAGTCTACTTTAAAATTGATAATTTGTTAAATACAATTGATATTTTTTTAAGTTATAAATAATATTCCAAAAGTATAAATTAAATGTTATTCTAATTTTCAGAAAAATTGCTTAAAAATCAATTGAATTTTTAAAATACATACATAATATAGATAATTTTAAAATTCAATTACCAATTTCGAAATTCTATTCACAATTTGTGAAGTTTAATTAATAACTTCTGAAATTTATTTAATCATTTTCAAAATTTGTTTTAAAAATATAATGGGTGGTTCTGAAATACAGTTAGAAATGGTGTAGTATTGGTAATTTGTTTGTTCAAACTAATATTCAAAAAACAACGTTTAATTTTTGTTTTTGATCACGTTAGTAACTTAAGATACTATTTATAGTTCGACTAGAACAAATGCAATATTTTTCGTTACGTTCTCATAGTTTTTAGTGTATGTTTTATGTTTTTATTAACTTATTTTTAAAAAATATGTGATGTATTGAATTAAAAGTCTTGTCACCGTTATGTTTTCATAGTTTTAAAATGTTTTTATGTTTCTTATTAACTTATTTCAAATAAAAATGTGATGTATTGAAGTAAAATTTATGTTATCAATAAATAAAAAGATGTACTGTTTTTTTTTGGAAAAGTACTGTTTTTTTTTGCTTAATGTACTTTTTTTCACTTTTCAAAAACGGCAACCCTACATTTAACAACCAAAAAATATATAATAGAAAAGGATTAAAAAAATATCAAAATTAACATGAAATTTAATTGTTGTTCTTATTGAGTGTGTTGGTAGTAGTGTGTGTGTGTATGCTGTGGAAATTTTCATGGATGCTCAGTATATAAAACTTGTTGTTGTTGGTGATGTTAAAATACACGTGGCCTTTATTGTATGAGGAATGTAAAATAAATTTCTATCGCCAATTTTAAAAATAAAATTCACCAGAAAAATAAAATCTCTAAAATAGTTTTATTTTAATTTTATTCTTGTTTTTTTATTATATTAAAGTTTGTATGGAATTTGAAACGAAACGAAGTATTTATTTCTTTATTTATTCTAGTCTATAATCCCACATTTTTAGTAAAAAAATATTTACTTTATATATAATTTAAATTTACTATTGTTCTTTTGTTATTTTTTGCTTTGTTCGTTTTGTTATTTAAAAAAAATTAATTAACTAAATATTTAATTTTGTAATTCATTTTAAAATTTTAGACCTTCAACTTAAAAACTAAGAAAAAAACAAAATTTTATTTAAATTCAACATAAGTTCAATGCACGTATTGTTGAATACCTTTGATATTATATACTTATATATTTATATAACATATTCTATATTTATTATATTGAAACATATTGTATTTTATTATTATTTTTATTATAATATACTTTATATATTTATTTTTATTACTTTTTATATTTTTGCTATATTTTTATTTTTTATATATTTTCAGAACACGCACGCAAAAATTTTGTTTGCTAAAAATATTCCTGTAATATTTTTAAAAATTATAATTAAAAAGTATATTCAGACCAAGGCGTTTTAAATTATATTTTGTAATTATTTAGTTGTGTAACTTTTTCATAATGCATTGTTTTGAATACCTGACATTTACCATGTCTATAGTTTTCAGAAAAAATTGCTCTGTAATTAAATATATAAAGTAGTTAGTATTCCCTATGTCTGGACACATAAATACAGGTTGGTTGAAAAGTTCCTGCGCTCACCAAGAGATGGCACTGCTAGCTCCAAACTTTTTTTCTCAAGTTGGTATAACTGTCCTGAGAACACATGCAAAGTTGCAAGTCATTCTGTCAATTCTTTCTTTGTTTACAAACCATTTGAATTAGATTCTATGTTTTGAAAGGTTCAAAAGCAAAGGAAATTTATGAACAATTGTTAGAAGTGTATAAGGAGTCCTCACCTTCAAAACGCACCGTTGAATTTTGGACTGGTGAACTTAAACGTGGTCGTACCAGCCTTGAAGACGATCCACGCGAACCAAAAACGACCAAAAACTGCAACCACAGTAGAAATTATTGAGCAGGTACATAATATGGTTAGTGAAGATCCAAGTTTGACTAAGCGTGAAATTGCTTATGCCATAGGCATCTCAGACGAACGAGTACTATATATTTTACATAAAGAATTACGTATGAAAAAACTGTTTGGAAAGTTAGTGCACACATTAAAAATTCAACAAAAACTGGATCGAAAACAAATTTCTCAGCGTAATTTAGAGCGTTTTAAGCCGAATAAAACCGACTTCATGCGTCGTTTTATAACTATGGATGAGACTTGGATCTACGACCATGATCCTAAATTGAAACAAGAACGTTTACAGTGGACTAAAGCTGGTTGTTCAGCTCCAAAGCAGGTCATGTCACAACGATCAGCAAAGAAGGTTATGGCATCAGTTTTTTGGGATGCAAAAGAAATTTTGTTGTTTGGTAATCTTTAGAAAGGTAAAACAATCAACTCTGAATATTATTGCAGCCTTTTGGATCAGCTGGATAAAAAAATTCGTGAGAAAAGACCAAGACAATGCACCTGCTCACAAAAGTGTTTTGACGATGGCTAAATTCAAAGAATTAAAGTACGAATTTGCTTGAACATCCACCGTATTCACCAGATTTGGCTCCCAGTGACTACTATCTCTTCAGAAATCTCAAACAATTCCTTCGTGGAAAGCATTTTTCGTCGAATGAAGAGGCCATAGCAGCCGTAGACGGTTATTTTGCAGAGCTTCCGGAAACCCATTATAAGGATGGGATGAAATTATTGGAAGATCATTGGACCAAGTGTATTGAGCTTCTAGGAAATTATTTTGAATAAAAAAATATATTTCGTAACAAAAACAGTATTCTTTCATTTCGAGCGCAGGAACTTTTCAACCAACCTGTAGATGCATAGATTACAGACTTATAGGAAAATTTGTTGTTCTCTTACATGTTAATTTGATTTATGTGCAATTACAGTGCAAAATTAATTCTGCAAAATTTCAATTCATTATGATCCACGGCATAAAAACGCCGTACATGGGACCTAAAAAGACCGTGGCTATTTCATACAAATGTATGCAAAGTACAGGACTTTCTGTCTTCAAGAGCCAGTTTCGGAATATTTTTGTTCCACAAGTTGAAAAATATTTGTCAGGTTTAAGTCAAAACTATGTCTCCATCATTTCTGCAAAATTTCAATTCATTATGATCCACGGCATAAAAACGCCGTACATGGGACCGAAAAAGACCGTGTCAATTTCATACAAATGTATGCAAAGTACAGGACTTTCTGTCTTTAAGAGCCGGTTTCGGAATATTTTTGTTCCACAAGTTGAAAAATATTTGTCAGGTTTAAGTCAAAACTATGTCTACATTTCTGCAAAGTTTCAATTCATTATGATCCACGGCATAAAAACGCCGGTTTCGGAATATTTTTGTTCCACAAGTTGAAAAATATTTGTCAGGTTTAAGTCAAAACTATGTCTACATTTCTGCAAAGTTTCAATTCATTATGATCCACGGCATAAAAACGCCGTAAATGGGACCTAAAAAGACTGTGGCTATTTCATACTAATGTATGCAAAGTACAGGACTTTCTGTCTTCAAGAGCCGGTTTCGGAATATTTTTGTTCCACAAGTTGAAAATTTATGTCAGGTTTAAGTCAAAACTATGTCTAGATCATTTCTGCAAAATTTCAATTCATTATGATCCACGGCATAAAAACGCCGTACATGGGACCGAAAAAGACCGTTGCTATTTAAACAAATGTATGCAAAGTACAGAACTTTCTGTCTTCAAGAGCCGGTTTCGGAATGTTTTTGTTTCACAAGTTGTAAAAAAGAGTTACGTACATGGGACCGAAAAAGACCGTGGCTATTTCATACAAATATATGCAAAGTAAAAAATTTTCTGTCTTCCAGAGCCGGTTTTGGAATGTTTTTGTTCCACAAGTTGTAAAATATTTATCAGGTTTAAGTCAGAACTACGTCTAGATCATTTCTGAAAAATTTCAATTCATTATGATCCACGGCAAAAAAAACGCCGTACATGGGCCCGAAAAAGAACGTGGCTATTTCATACAAATATATGCAAAGTAAAGCACTTTATGTCTTCAAGAGCCGTTTTTGAAATGTTTATGTTCCACAAGTTGTAAAATATTTATCAGGTTTAAGTCAGAACTACGTCTAGATCATTTCTGCAAAATTTCAATTCATTGTGATTCACGGCATTAAAACGGGAAAAAGACCGTGGCTATTTCATACAAATGTATAAAAAATAAAGGACTTTCTGAATTTAAAACCCAGTTTCGGAATTTTTTCCTCTACAGGTATATTGATCTTCCAAAATTTTAACCCATTGCGAGCATCGATATACAAACGCCGTGATTGGGGCCGAAAAAGACCGTGACTTTGTCATATACGGTACATACTATAAATGTGTAGTAACCATGTGTAGTAGCCATCAAAATTTATAAGTGTTTGTGGTGTAATATGTAGAAAAAAATATTTGTTTTAATTAAAATATTCAAATGTATAAGTATCAAAAATATCAAAAAAAAATTAAATTAGTTGTGGTGCAGTAAACCAAATTTTGTGGAACTTCATAGCATTTATGTATGTCAACTGAACAACAACTTAATATTGACTTTTCCAACTAAAAATATAATTTATTATGAAGAAAGTTGCCGTAACCGTAAGAATTCGATTGGCAGCAAACTCGGTAGCCACAACCGATAATGTTCTCTGGGTGTACTTACCTGTGTTAGGACATCCTCTATTGTAAGATGAAATGAGTATTAAAACTTTAGGTAAGAGTTTTTCTGTGAATTTTATTATTGTAGGTTTTGTTATATGTTAATGTTTGTTTTACTTAACCCTTAAGTGGTATCGTGATGTCACAGTGGACCCCACCACACATACTTATTTTTCTAACATGCATATTTTTCAACTTACGTGTACACAATTTCATGTAATCTCATTACGTGCTGTGCTCTTGTAGGTGCCAATCGTACGGCGATTAGTTTATACTAGAAGAGGAGGTATTGGCAAAACGGGGTCTAAATGGACCCTCGATACTAAGTCTGTAACTTTTTTGTTTGTATTAAATAAAATTAATTTTGTCTTTTAAGTATTTTGAAACAACAATGTCGCGATATTTAAATGAGGACGCAATTCGGGAGCTGCTAGAAACGAATTTGATGGTGAAAGCTATAATGAATCTTGTAACAGTGGATTATGTTGTACTTAGTGATATAATAGAAGCGGAGAACGTTAGCTGCTCAGAGAGCAGCAAATAGCTGTGGTGAAGAAGACAACGATTCAAGTTATATGTATTTTAGAGGCAATAACCGATTTAAATGGTCTAAAATACCCCCCAGCAGCTCACGCATAATATTATAACACATATTCCAGGATTGATTGGAAAAGCACGCAATAAAATTGGTATGTCAGCACTTGATTCGTGGCAGTTATTGATTACGAATGAGATAATTGATGTAATATGCCTCCATACAAATAAAAAATAACGTAGTTTTCTGAAAAGAACACCAGTCAAGGATCACTCACTAATCATGTAAGTTTGCTAGAAATAAGAGCCCTTTTAGGACTGTTGTTGTTAGCTGGAGTTTTCAAATCGGGACATAAAGATGTTGAAAGTTTGTGGGCAACAGATAGCACAGGAAGAGACATTTTTAGGGTCACAATGTCTTTAAAATGATGTTTATTCCTTTTGTCAGCTTTATGATTTGATGATATTAATTCAAGAGATGAACGAAAAAAAATGATAGAACCGCTTTGATTTCTGAAGTTTTCAATAAGTTTATCAAAAACTGTCAGAAATCCTACGCTTGCTCTGAATATTTGACGGTTGATGAGATGCTTTGCCCATTCAGAGGAAGGTGCCTCTTTAGAGTCTACATGAAATCTAAGGCTGCAAAATATGGCATCAAGATTATGTGCCTCTGTGATTCAAAAACACATTATCTCTACAATGCATTCATTTATAGCGGAAAATCCGAAGACAGAAGCGACGTCTCCGTGCCAACTCGTAAAGTAATGTCACTCGTCGAACCTGTACTAAACACAAACAGGAATATAACAGGACATAACTGGTTTTCTTCAATTTAGTTGGTTGACAAACTTAAGCAAAATGGATTGACTTATGTAGGCACCGTGCGTAAAAATAAGCGTGAATTTCCACAAGAGTTTCTGCCCCACAAAACACGTGCTGTAGGTTCCTCTCTTTTTGGATTCACTAACGATAAGACATTGGCTTCGTATGTGCAAAAGAAAAATCAAAGCGTAGTCATGATATCATCCATGCATCATAACAAATCACTTAACCCTGAAAATGGCAAGCCTGAAATTATACAGTTTTATAATTCAACAAAAGGAGGTGTGGATTCGCTAGACCAAAAATGTGCTAATTACTCTGTTTCAAGATTTCTGCCATTATGAATATTTTCACGGCTAATTGGTTCGTTTTGTGGAAAGCTGCTAATTTGAATAAACGTTTGAAGCGCAATCAATACATCAAGAAAATTGGTACAGAATTAGTCACACCATTTATTCGCGAAAGGCAGCTTAAGCACTCTAAATTGTCTAAGGACTTAAAATCGAGAATAGAAAACTTTTTAGAGTACAATAAAGATTCCCAAACACCTACAGTAGACCAACCTCGAAGAGAACTATTAAGTGTGGATATCGCTAGAACATCAGGGCTCGAAAGGGGGCGTTACTACTTATGTGACCGAAAAAAAGACCAGAAACAATCCCAAAAATATTTAAAATGTTTCAATTATATATGTAAGAATCATTTAGTAAAGACTGTAATCTGTTCCAATTGTCAAGTGTAAATAGTTACACGAATGTCGTATGAACACAGTTTTTTTCACTTATATTTTGAAGTTACGTTATGTTTGTCATTTTTTATGTTTTATTATTATCAGTAAAAAAATTTGTTTTGTTTAAGTCTACATAGAGTATATTTAAGACTGCAAGAAAGTGTTTTTGTTTTGTTTTCATTGGATTTTTTTATCTTTTTGAGATGCCTAAAGTACAGACTAAAAAAAGTTACTCAGATTCAAAGACTATTGGTAATATATTAATAATAAATGAAACTGAATACAATTTTTTTCCTTACAAATTTCAAAATGGGCTATTCTCTTGAAATACACGATTTAAAAAAAAAATAAATAATAATAAGCACTAATTACTTGTTTTTTTTTTCTTCTGGGGTCATTTTGGACCCTCGATACCAAGTATGTCTGTAAGATATCGATACCAGGTTAACTAAAAGCAATGTCAGAATGTATACAGTATGTATGTTGTTACATTGGTATTTTATTGTCATTGGTTAGTGTATAAAAAGAAATTTATTTCATTTTCCTCATACAATAAGGGGCACCTTAATATGCATACTCAACATCCATGAAAATTTCCACAGCATATCATACACACACACACGTGTTTACCAACATACTTATTAGTCAACAACAACAATAGCGTTATCAATTCGTTAACAATTTTGAAAAAATTTATGGTTTTTTATAAAATTATAGATTTTTATAAAGTTGATCTATTTGTATAAAATTTATCAATTTTTCTTATTTCTAAATTTTTAAAAAATTTTAGATTTTTAAAAAAACCTAAATTTTTACTAAATATATGGATTTTTTTTAAATTGCACGATTTTAAATTTTTTTTATGGATTATTATAACATTATCAATTTTTATTGAAATTTTCGATTTTAAAAAATTTTTCGGTTTGTAAAAATTTTTTCGATTTTTAAAATATTTTTCGATTTTTATAAAATTTTTCTATTTTTTTTTTTACAAATTTATACAAATTTTGTGAATTTTTCTATTATTTAATTAAAAGTACCAAAAACGTACATTTGCAAAAAGTACTAAAACCCGATTCACCGGGTAGACCGGTCTACCCGGTCGTCCGGTCGACCGGTCTAGACCGTAAAGACCGGTTTTAAAACCGGTCTGACCGGGTAGACCGGTCGACCTTTATAATGCAATTTAAATAGTGACAATCGGATAGATGGTCATTGAAAAAAAATTTAAATTTGGTTGAAACAAATATTTACATTTATCACATTTTTCCGATAGCGAATGGATAATGTCTATAGTGCATGTATTTTTTTTAGCTGTACCCGTACAAGAACACGAACATTAATTATACCCACACTCAAACGTGTGTTGTTAAAGTCTGTTCCAATCAAACATTTGGTGAACTATACATGTCGTGTATGAAAGCACATATTAAAATAATACACACACATGCTTGTGTTCTATAGTTTGCAAACTTTAGACACATACATAATTCATATGAAAATAAAACAATGTGTATGTTGCTTTTGAATAGTACATTGTGTGTATTGTGGGTACATTTTATAATTCAAATTATTTTTACTGTAACAAGTTTTTACTTTGGTACTTTACATTTTGAATAATTTAAAATAACAATATTTCATTTTATTAAATGTCAAATATTTTTCTAAAAATTATCTGTATCATTTTTGAATTATAATATCATTCACGTTTTAACTTTTTAATTGTGTACACGCTTAATTGTCAAAAAAATATTTCTAATAAAATAAATAAAATCAATTTTATATAAACAATAAAAATAAAAATCGAATATTTATTTATAATTGGTGACCCCGACGTAATTTTTGAACGCTGGCAATCTCGACAACCTCGCGACCAATCATTGACGTCTTTGTTAATTGATGGCCAGAAAAACTTGGAACAAATGAGTTTTCGAGTGGTTCGAATACCAGGATGAGATGGAGTGTGCATATTTTTGAAGATTTGTTGTCGGAATTCTCGTGGAATATACGGACGTGCAACGCCAGTAGACATTTCGCAATATACTTGAGTGTCTGAAGTTGGAAGTGTGGCGAGAATAAGTTTTACATTACCTTGAGACTGCAATATGTCATGAAGTTGAGTGTCGTCCGGCTGAGCTTGACCTAATTTTTCGTTATCCACAGGTTGGATTTCAATTGCCTTAATTCGCGAAAGAGCATCGGCTATTTTGTTTTGTGCACCTGATATGTGCCCAACATCAGTTAAAAATTGAGCTATAAAATCAAGATGGTTTCTTTGTCGCGGTGATGCTTTCTCCAACTTCTGCTTAAATGCAAACGTCAAGAGGCGATGATCGGTATAAACTGTGAATTGGCGGGCTTCTAAGAGATGACAAAAATGACTAATAGCTTTGTATATAGCCAGCAGCTCACGGTCATACGTGCTGTACTTTTCTTGAGTGGCGTTAAGTCTTTTAAGAAAGAAACCAAGTGGCTGCCAAGAGTCATCGATATACTGCTCAAGAGCAGCACCAACGGCAAAATTAGATGCGTCAACCTTGAGAACCAATTTTGCATTAGGAGCTGGGTGGGACAAAAAAGCAGTATCAGCAAATTCTTTCTTACATTTGTTAAAGGCGGTTATTGTATTTTCAGTCCATGAAATGCCACGATTGTCGTTCTTCTTTGTTGTACCCTTAAGGAAATCATTCAGAGGCGATTGAAATATTGCACCACGTGGAAGAAATTTACGGTAAAAGCTTAACATGGCTAAAAATCTACTCAATTCTTTAATGGTTTTTGGAAGAGAATATTTCGAAATGATTTGGACTTTATTTGGTAGTGGACTGATACCATTAGATGTGATGTGATGGCAAAGGAAATCAATTTCTGCAGCTCCAAAAACACATTTAGCTGGATTAACCTTGATGCCAAACTGTTTAAAACGTTCAAAAAGGATGGTTAGATGAGAGAGATGTTCCTCTTCAGATTTTGAGAAAATACAAACGTTCTCGATGTAAACGAACACGAAGTCGAGTCCACGGCAAACTCCATCAATAAAACGCTGAAATGTTTGTGCCGCATTGCATAACCCAAAGGGCATTCTCAAAAACTCGAATAGCCCAATGGGTGTGGTCACAGCCATCTTCGGAAGGTCATCTGGGAGCACCGGAATTTGAAAGAAAGCTTTAATTAAATCCAATTTACAAAAAATTACCGATCCATGCAGGTTCATTTGAAAATCTGTCAAATATGGCACGGGGTACTTGTTAGCAACTGTTATGTTATTGAGAGCCCTGTAGTCTCCACAGGGACGCCATTTTCCGTTAGATTTTTCAACCAAATGAAGTGGATTTGCCCAGTTACTGCTGGATGGTCTGATAATTTCCTTGTCCAACATATACTGGAATTCTTCTTTAGCTGCTTTTAGTTTTACTGGATCTAATCGACGTAGTTTACAAGAGACAGGTGGACCACGAGTGACGATGTGGTGGTAAGTATCATGATTGGATTCAAATGTATCATTTGGAGTACAAATTTCAGGATAGTCCTTCAGTATAGAGTGGTAGACAGTTTCACCACAAACCACTTTAATGCCAGCAAAAGCAACTTGTACTATGCTGCCACTAGCTTTTAAATTTGTTGTACCATCAACTAACACTCGTTCTTTCAAGTCTGGAAGAAGATGATAATTTCGGAGAAAATCAGCTCCGATGATTGGACGAGACACGTCAGCAAGAATGAAGTTCCATCGGGAACATCTGCGGAGTCCCAAATATAAAGTGAGCATTATGTGGCCATATGTTTTAATTTCAGTACCGTTGGCAGCGCATAAGGAAAGTTTTTGCGGTGATTTACGATTCTGGCAAGAATATACTGATATATCAGCACCAGTGTCGACGAGAAATTGTACTTTTTAATGTTCTTCGGTTACAAATAAACAACTATTATATATTTCATCAATACAAGCGGTCGAAGCACTTGCATGAGGAGAATTTAGTTTTTTGGCGGTTGGTAATTGCAGGGTTCAATGCATTTACGAGCATTTTCCGCAAAACGGCAATGATACCAACAAATTCGAGTTTTATTCCTTAAAGCTGAAGCTCCCGGAAAAATTATCTGCGGTTGAGGATGGTTAGACTTTAGAAACAAACATGGATGTCGAACTTGAAAATGCTTCAACGATTTTATCGGCTTGGAATGTCAACTTGTCAAGGTCAGATGTCTCACAAATAGCCAAAATGGTTTTGACTTTATCTGGCAACCGTTCGAAAAATAATGTTCTTAAAATATCTGTACTAACCTTGCAACCAGAGAGAGATTTCATATGTTGAAGGTAGTGAGACGGCTTTTAGTCTCCCATATCAATACCATTGATTAACCGCTTTAACTGCTTTTCAGCTGATTCGGCAAATGAATCCATGATGCGTTTTTTAAGGGCTTCATATCTACCGGTTGGTGGTGGAGAGACTATGATGTCTTTTACTAAAAACAATACCGATTGATCCAAATTCATTACCAAATATTCAAATTTTGTTGTTTCCTGTGTTATACCACAGATTCGTTAAAACCTGGGGGTACATTTTATAATTCAAATTATTTTTACTGTAACAGGTTTTATTTTGGTACTTTTTATTTTGAATAATTTAAAATAACAATATTTCATTTTATTAAATGTCAAATATATTTCTTAAAATTATCTATATCATTTTTGAATTATAATATCATTCACGTTTTAACTTTTTCACGTTTAATTGTCAAAAAAATATTTCTAATAAAATAAATAAAATTAATTTTATATAAAAAATATAAATAAAAATGGAATATTTATTTATAGTAACGTGTGTTCACTTTCTGAATTCTGTTAAAAACTTGAAAAAAATCGTGTTTTTTTAAGGAATATGCGTACTTTTCGCGCGGTACAGTACACTAAAGATTCGGCACCCTGTGTACTGTACCGCACATTAATGTTTATTTCCAAACACTGCCTAATTAACATAACATTTTTAGATGTCGATATTTTAGAGCAAAAGAAGTATTGAAGAATTGTTGAAACTTCAATCAAGGGCGAAGATTGGATTTCATTTGCTTCTTCCTTAGGTGTCAACTACAAAAAGCCAAAGTTGCAAAGTGATGCCGAAATCGAAACCGTTTTAACATGGTTAGGAGACAACCCGTCAATAACATTAATGCAAATCAGATCAAAAATTTTTCTAAATTTTAATAAAACGGTTTCATTATTTTAATTTCTTCTGGTGCTTGATGCGTTTATTTATCGAAAGACTGGAAATAAGAGGATCTGATGAGTCCAATGCGCGATTAAAACTTTCTGTTAATTTATTCACACAGCTACTTTTGCGTGCATGAAGCAAACTGTCAGATTTATATTTTTTTTTGGTGCGATTCAGAGGCATCCTTACCAAAACATTTAACTTAAAGCACAGTCGATTCAATAAGTTGCCGCGAATGCAGAAGGTCCTTATATGCAACTGATGCCATTATTAACATGGCCGTTTGAAAAACGAAATTTTTCAAATTTACTCGAATCTAAGGGAAGCAACATGATAAACATGTTACAATGACTCTTATAATAAAAATAAGTTTTTTTTTGTCAATGCCTGTTAAATTGAAATGTTGAAAATTTTAAATGTTCTTTGAACACACGTCGGGCCATATTACCGACATTCGTAATTCCAAAGCCACCAGTCTTAGGCTTATTGTGCAAACCAAAATAAATAAGCGCACTGCAACAGCTTGTACAAACACCTTTTGCTAGAACTATATGAGCAGTAAAAAACTGTGTTGAAGGTATTTACCAATGCTATTTTTTTCTTAAGATCCAAGCGAATAAACCGCAAACATAACAAAATTTATTATGCTTAATACTCACTGCAGAAAAAGTTTAACTCAATTTAAAAGTTGTAACATGGTTTCAAAAATTACAAACTTACCTATTTTAATAAAAATAAATATTAATAGCAATTCACTTGTCAATTATTCCATTTTTAAATTTCGGATCTTCGCAGTTAGATTTATGTATGAAACTTTGTATAAGTGTGTAACTAGAACCTTTTTAAGGAATTGGCGAAAAAATCATAGTAATGGTTTCCCACATTTTTTATTGATCAAATTTAAAAGACAAAATTTCTTTTCTATTGTGACAACATCATATTTTTTACAAAAATATTCAAAATTGAAACATAAAAAAGTCAATATTAAAATTTTTCGGTTCTAGCCCAATTTGCAGTATAAGACTTAATTTTTAAAAAAATTTTGTGGAACGAAATATTCTTTTAAAGGAATATTGCATCCTTAAATATAAAGGTAAAAAATTGTTAATGACACCAGTATTAAAAATAAATAAAATTGAAAATAAATAAAATTGAAAATTTGGTTGTAACTACGAATCCGTTTTCTTTGTGAATAATTCGGTTGTCAATCTTAAAGCTACACAGAAAAAAGTTTCACAAAATTTAAAGTAATTAAAAATATTTGTTAAAATTCATATTTGATTGTTAAGAATTAAAAATTTTTGTAAATTGTTATTGTTCATATAAAAATTCTTAAAAAAAAAATCCTAAGTTACATAAAAAACAACAAAATGTTTTTTGTATTAATAAATTCCACTGTTGGCAAACCAATTTTATCACAAAATAACTATTAGATGTCTGTCAGCCCTTCTTTTCGCAACTTACACCTTGTTAGTTCGATATCTTATTTGCCAATTTAAATATCAATTTTGTAACGTGCATTCAAAAAAATAAAAAAAAAACGGATTCAGGAATGCAGAGGACTTATCTCATGCTTTAAAATTTCTTTAGATTTAAATCTGTTATGCTCATAAAATCCTTTCGTGTAGCACCGCATATTAAGTAGTACTACTAGATTTAGCTTCAGTAAAAATATTTAATACTTTGCCATCAATTAAAGTTAAATTCAATTTAAATTTAATACACGAGCATTTGTTTTCACCAAACTTTACTTAAAAACTACTTTAGGAATTTATTTCTTCTTCTGTATGTATTTTTTTATCTTTCAAAATAATTCTTTTATTCTTTTAATACACAAATTCTAATTTTAATGGTCGACAAAATCTAATAGATGATGTATGATGTATGGTGTATGATTGTTCCATAAAATATTTCCGGACACTTCCATTAAACGCAACGTTGTAGCCAAAAGAGAGGTCACAATTTTAAAAGGAACCCGCCTTTTCAAGCAGTTATTTATAGTTTGATTTGATTTTGGCAAAAAGTTAGTTAGATTTCTATTTAGTGGAGGCAGGCTGAGTTTCACGTTGAAGTATTGTCCAAGCTGTATATCAAAAACTTACGAACTCCTATAACTTGTATACCGTTTCATATTCATATTTAAACAAAATATTCATGACTGCCATTTTAAATATTGTTTAAAGTTTTCGGATCAATTACTCCCAGCAATGTAGAAATGTGCCTAAATAGCGGCTATTTTGTCAACTTTGTCGTGTTTCTCTCGTCATATATTGAAAAACTATGAATTTGGTATGCGTTTTTAAAAAGGTTTGCAAATATCCGCAGCTGAAATATATTAAATTCGGAATATAATTGAGTGTAAATGCAGGCTGACATTTAAATAAGTAAATTTTCTTTGCTTTTATACACCATGTATGCATTTTGCAGTGGGAAATTTGACAAGCACACTGTAAAATACATAGTGTGAAACCAGCTTAACAAAACTCCCAGTATTGTATGTATTTATTCACTCGTTCCTAAGTAATAAGATTTTGAGCATTCGCAAATTTTTTAAGTACTTTTTCATAAATAATAATTTTATCTTAATATATATTAGGAAGTATTTCATAATAAACCAGTACATAAACTTTCCCAGTGCTGTTCATATATACAACCTCAGTTTATGAAAAAGTTGGCAAATTTTTCATAAAATATTCATAAATAGTATGATTTTTTTCTGTGTACATTACAGCAAATTAATGATGTAGGTTATGATCTTGTTCTGGGTGGCAATAAAAAAGTGAATGCCACAACAAAAAAGGATGCTATAAACAGAATGCGTAAGCTGCGGAAAATTGGCGTTATGGATTTGCCACCGCCATATCCTAATGGATGGTACTGTATAATGGAGTCCTCGGATCTCAAACAGGGGGAGGCAAAGAGTGTATCCGCCCTTGGGGAACAGTTTGTTGTATTTAGGACATTGAACAATTCAGTGTATGTATTGGATGCCTACTGTCCACACATGGGTGCAAATATGGGTATTGGTGGTCGTGTTGTTGGGGATAGTATAGAATGTCCATTTCATCAATGGATTTTCCGCGGTAATGATGGGAAGTGTGCTAATATTCCTTACAGCACTTGTAGTGAGTAAATAAATCCATTTGCTCTATAGTAATATATAACAAATCTCAACTTTAACTGTGATTTTTACATTAGCACCATCGCGGTTTTCAAAAGTAAAAAAATGGATATCACACGAGATCAATGACAATATATTTTTATGGTTTCACGCTGAAGCCAATCAGGAGCCTTGGCATATTCCAGTCATTGATGAAATCGAATCAAAGGAATTCGTATACCACGGAAGGAATGAGTTTTACGTGAATTGTCACATTCAAGAAATACCTGAAAATGGAGCCGATTTGGCACACTTCAAAGCTATTCACAATGCAAGCGTGTTAGCAGGAGGAATTAATCCGCTCAATAGTGTTTTGAGGAATGCAGGAATTCATCAATGGCAAGCTGTGTATGTCAATTATATTCATTTGTGTGAAAAATATGTTACTATATTTTTTATTTTCGTTTAGTTGGAAGCCATCACCTACAAAGCATATAGCCAGAGTCACTCTTAAACACTGCATAGAACTTACAAAAAAAATTCATCTATTTGAAATGGATGTAACTGGTGAACAGGTATGTTAACTATAATTATTTCTATATAAGCAGTGATTAGAGATTTGGAATAATATACATTGATTTTATCCCGTTGACAATATTGATATCAGCTTACGATGAGAATATAACTCTATTTTAGCTTAAGGCTTCAGTTATCGAAACTTTAATCCTTTTCTTTATTTTGTCCAAAGAGGTATTGGCCAAGTTATGATCGACTTTTTATGGTTTCGATTTTTTAAAACAAACGTTGCGCAGTGTAAACTACGTAAAGGAACCTGTATAGCAAATTTCAACTTCTTAGCTCCAGCGGTTTTGGCATGCCTTCAAGGTGTAAAATTTTCCCCTTTTTTGTCCCTACACGAAGGATTTTCCAAAAATCCCATCTCAGCTGATGTCTACATCGAAGGAGAAACCCTTATACCACATTTCATCTTTCTAACGCCGGCGGTTAGGGCAGGCCGTGAAGGGGGAGACTTTCAACATTTGCCGCTCCCTGAAGGATTTTCAAAAAATACCGTCTGGGCAGATAAAATTTTGTATATATTCTAAATTTCAACTTCCTAGTTTAGGCAGGCCGTCAAGGGTGAGACTTTTTCCATTTTACCGACTCCCTGTAGCGCTCACCGTTGACTGAAATGGCGTTTCTAGCAGGATTTTCGAAAAAGATATTCGAATGATGCCACCACTTTCAAATCCAGACCAAACTGTCACTCTCTGTGGGTGCATTGGATTCTCCACAATAACGCGCGGGTTTTTCGATCCCCACATGCGGCAATTTAGTTTGTTGTCAGAAAAGATAATTTTTCGGCAAAATTCGATGTCTCATTTAAGCTTCTGTAAGGCCCAAACTAAGAATCAGTAACAAAGTGGATAGTCGTTTGCCTTTAATTGCTGAGTCAATTGCAAATTGTAATGAATAATCCGAGATCTTTATGCCAATTTCTCATGATCTCATGTTCTCGGATTGAGTTGCACATTTTCGGCCATAGCAGCCACATTTTCATCGGGAACCATGAGTGTTGTCCACTAGCAAGCCAGTCTTAAGAACCTGTTATATTAATGAAAGGGAAGCACTACATCCAATGGGATCGTTAACAGTTTTGCAGCTTTTTTCATTAAAACATTTTTTTTTTAAATCATGCATTTTGACAGATTTTTCATATTAAAAGTTTTAATGACTGTTTTCCATTTACTCATTATTATTACTAAAATTGAAGATTTAAAAAATCATTATATCTGGGTTGCCGTATAATAACCTAATATATATGTTTTTATATATTTTTTTACATTTTTTGGAAGCAAATTTCTGGAAAATTAGTGGTTTTTGGCAAAATCACTTATTTCAAAAAAGCAAATTTTTTTAGGAGAGCCAGAAACACATTTAGCTATGATAAAACTGTAAAAAAATGTTACAATTTATTTTTTCTTTTTAAAATTTAGTAGCTTGCATTAATAATATCACTGAAGTGAAAATGCCTAATGTTACAAAGGATATGAGTCAAACAGAAATTAATAATTTTTTAAATAAGCTGATTTTAGGGAATCTTACCTCAAGACATAGGTAAAGGGTGATTTTTTATCTATTTGGTTTTTCATTGTAAAAAAAGATGCGTGACATGTGGCAATGCCAAAAATGATCAGTAAGGTTTGTCATTTTACAATGAATAGACTAAGAAACGAACAACGCTTGTAAATGATTGAATTTTATGATTAAAATTCGTGCTGTGTGAGAAATGTGTTTCGTAAATTACGTCCAATTTATGGTCGTCATAATCGACCCACCGAGCAGGCTATCCAAACTGTTGGGACTAAATTTCGCACAAGTTTTACTTCATTGGACATTAATCCACCAACTCGTATGCGAAGTGAATAGGATTAAAACGAATGAGTTGAAATTACAAAACAGAATAATAATTTGTTTATTGAAAATTTTTCTTTTCAATACAATTTCGTCAAAGGTACATAAACTTCTATACATATATAGTAAATGTATTCACAATACAAGACACTAAAATAAATTATGTTTTAATTAGAATGTTTGAATTAGAGGTAGTAGCCCGCCAATCAGACTCACTTAGACTATAAAGTCCCTTGTGATACCACGGAAGCTAGTAAAATCACTCCGCTACCTCCCTAATGGCCAGAATTTCAGCCTGAAAAACACTACAGTGATTTGGCAGTCTCCGCGCAGTACTCAGCTGTAGGTCCCTGGAGTAGACCCCGAAGCCTACCTGATTGTCGAGTTTAGAGCTGTCGGTATAGAAGTCAACACAACGCCCCCCATTGGGAGTTCCGTGTTTCCACGTATCCCTATGTGGTATAAGCGTCTGGTACCTCTTGTCGAACAGTGGCTCGGCCACAGTGTAATCAATGATGCCTGGAAGTTCAGGCATCATGTTAAGGATTACACTGTGGCCATAGCCACTGTCCGACCAAAGTGACAGCGCCCTCAACCTGACTGCTGCAGCAGTCTGTGAACCAATTATGTCCAGAGGCAGCAAATGCAAAATAGCATTCAGTGCATTAGATGGGATGGTACGAAGCGCACCCGTGATGCACATACCAGCCATCCGTTGGACCCTATCCAGCATCCCACGGTATGTAGACCTCTGGAGAGCTCCCCACCAGACGATAACACCATACAGCATTATCGGTCGAACCACTGCCGTATACAGCCAGTAGGCAATCCGAGGCCTCAAACCCCATTGTCTCCATATTGCCCTCTTGCACGCATATAGCGCCACTGTGGCCTTCCTTGTACTGTCCCTAATGTTGAGCCTGAAATTAAGCTTCCTATCTAATAGTATCCCAAGATACTTGGCACAGTCCGCGAAAGGAATTTCAGTGCCCCCCAAGAAGATATGTTCCACTAATGGAATCTTATATCTCCTGGTAAACAATACCAATTCAGTCTTGCACGGATTTACCGAAAGAGAAGTGCCCCTTGAAGGACATCCATGAGTGTACCAGGATACCTTCCCCTGACCGCCAATGCTACGTCGTCCGCATATGCGACAACTCTAACACCAACCCCCTCAAGTGACAACAGAACGCCATTCAGAGTGAGGTTCCATAGTAGTGGGGATAGTACACATCTCCTGAGGTGTGCCCCTACCAACAAATCTACTCAGGTCCTACGACCCCAATTTGGCCCGTATACGTCTCCTTGTGAGAAGACAGTACACAAACCTGTTGATGTCGACGTCCACTCCAAGACTAGATAGCGCCACAGCTATCGTATCCGGAGTAATGTTATTTAACGCTCCCTCTATATCGAGAAAAGCCACCATGGTATACTCCCTAACGGCGAACGAACCTTCAATGAATCCCACCAGGTTGTGAAGGGCTGCCTCAGTGGACCTACCCTGCAGTAGGCATGCTGGCAACTCGGCAGCAGCCTCTGATCAATATTGTCCCTAAGATGTCAATGAGTCTCTCCAGTGTCTTCAGAAGAAACGATGACAGACTAATAGGCCTGAATCCTTAGGTCCCGTGTGAGAGGATTTCCCCGGCTTGGGAATAAAGACCAATAATAGGGGCATAAGTTAGGTGGATACAGCACATGTATAGATCCCTGAGCCACGAAATCAGTGTATCCGCCACCACTTGCAGTTCACACGGTGAGATTATGTCCCGAATTGCCCAAGCAATTCGGGATTCAGTTACAATCACCCTAGCAGCGGCCGAAGGTTGACTTGATGCAGTACTAACCGCAGAAGTCTCATTTAGGCAGTTACCAGGGAAGTGAGTATCCAGGAGCAGCTCCAGTGATTCCCTACTGGATGTCCAATCCCCCTGCTGTTTCTTAAGATATCCTACCTTGCATTGTGTGGAAGCCAAAATACTTCTTAGCCTTGCAACCTCAACATTGCTGCAGAATTCACCTCAGGACCTATTCCTAGCATTCCTCAATGCACTCTTGTATATTCTAAGTTTATCCTTATAAACGTCCCAGTCCTGTGAAACCCTTGTGGACTTTGCCCTGTTAAAGAATTTCCTACAGCACTTCCTAAGATTTTCTAGCTCTAGCGACCACCATTTTGGTCGTTTCCTACCCCTAGCCTTACCTTTGGGACTTGAAGCGAGTCATACATACAGTGTCCTCTATATCCCGAACGTTCATGTCAGATACCCTCGAAAAGAATCTGCAGAATGTTTCCCTGTATTCCCCCAGTCTGCTTTCCAAACGTTCGTAGCAAAAGCATCTAACTCATTTAAACAGAAGCCAATATAACGGTGATCTGAAAAGCTATGGTCGTCTAAAACTTTCAAGTTCCCAATCCTATCCGCAAGTTCCTCAGAGACAAGTATCTCTTGTCTGTTTGTTCATTGCCCCTATTACATATAGTTAGGATAGTATTAATAATATATTCAATGAGTAACTCACTCCTATCATAGATGTCTGAGCTTCCCCAGCTTTGATGGTGCGCATTGACATCACTGCACACAATGAGGTTACACCCAGCTTTTCCTGCAGCCTCCACCAGTACCGTCAGAGTGACCGAAGGTACATCGGCTTCGTGCGCCATATACAACGACGCCAGCTAGATTTGAGAGTTTTTACACTCAAGGCTGGCCACTGTCATGTCCTCGCCACTAAAAGAGGAGAGAAGAAAAATATTTAGACTGTTCCTTACAAGTAAACAAGATCTGCCACCACTCAGCCAGGGTTCCTGAATAAGGACCACGTCGAACCCTCCTTGCGTCAGGAGGATCACAAGGGCTGCGGATGCAGCCTTAAAGTGATGGAGATTTATCTGAAGAAACCGCAATACCATAAGATTTCTCCACCACCGTCACATCCGTTTCCTCTTCAGAGTTTCCGAGAAGCTCCTCTTCACAAAACTCTTCACTTAGTCCTGTGATGAAGAGATCCTCCACGCCCCGAGTGTATCAGAAAAGGACGAGACGCTAGTATCGTCCAGATGCCCTACAGGAACTTGCGACGAGGTACTCTCACCTTCAGATACAACATTAGTTTTACCTAAAGCGGTATCTGCCGATTCGCATCCCTTGTCGCTTTTGTAGACCTTCATTTGAATTTGATGTAATACATACGAAAGTAGACCCTTGGACTTGACAAGACCTGGTAGAGACTCGGCATTCAGTATAAATACCGCATGCCTGCGGGCCCCATCAGCCTCATCCAATCTACCAACCTTCCAATTGTGTGTTGGAAGGTCAGGATTACATTCCCTGAGCCTACTTATTATGGATAATTCATCCTCTCGAATCGCTGGAAGCCATGCGTGTGCTCTTGGGCGGGTCGGGATGCCATTTTTGTCGACAACATCCAAAACCGCCCCTGGCCACACCTCACCAACCTTCTTGAGGGCCGTACGATAGCACTCAACAGAGCGCTTATCACCGAAAGCAATAAGCTTTAGGCGGCCCTGGAACCAGCCTGCATCCTTACACAAGGGAGGTGTGCCTGGAATCTTCTTGAGGACTTGGGAGTGCACTGAAGCCATAGAGTTCTCAATCTGACTCCATTTGTCCTTTGAAACGATACCATCCACATCCCCCCTGTTGATGACTGCCATCACCAGGCTGTCTTGACAACCTCAGCAAAGACCCTGCGACCAGAGTCACCACCGACTTTGGATCTTTTGGGTGCCGGCGGGTCATCAGGTGAACGCAATCTCTTTCCTGTTGGTTGTTTCGGTGGCCCAGCATCCTGTTGCTCAGAAATGCTACGCGCCTATTTTAGGGACTCTCTCTGTTTTGCAGACAGAGTCCTATGATCGGCCTTATCAAATCTCTGTGTCAAAGGTGTGAATGAACTTTAAAGCTGACACAGAAAATTTAGCTCAGAATTATAGATATTTAATTAGTAAAAAATTAGGAAACTTAAATGTATAGATATGTTTTTAATAACTGTAATAATTTTATTTCATAATGTTATTTTATTTTATAAACAACATTTATTGTGTTAAATTTCATAAACCAAAGTATTAAACCAATATGAAAATATTTTTTGCGAATTTTAACAGGAAATTGTTGTTTATAAAATTACCACTTCTATTTGTTTAAATGTTAATTTAATTTTTTAAAAATAAAATTTATATTTAAATGTTAAATATTTTTTTGTTTGTCAACTTTTTTATAAGTATTAAAATTTTGTTTTCCTGAAGATGCTAACAAATCGTTAGCGAAATATCAAAAATAAAATAAGAAATTTTATAAAAAAAAGATCTTTTGCTTAAAAAATTTAATATTAATATTAAAATAAGATCGAATAAAGTTATATAATTTTTAAGTGACAAGGACTATTTACTCACAGAGGCGTCCAGGTATCTTTGAGGCTCGCTTTAGAATACAGTCTTCGGTAACCTCTGACTGCAAACCGTAAAGTTCCTAAACACGGGTCGCATAACACTAGGAACTTATCAAGGTCTATTTTGAGTACGAACTAATACTACAGTGTGCCATCCGAACTACCAGGGAAACTCATGGGAAATCGAGAGACACCTTCGTGGTTATTGATGGCTGATGCGTCAAAGATCTATATCAAATAAGAGGACATACCGCTGATGATTTCACCGTCGCCCCAATATCTCGACAAAAAAGAGTAACCTTTGGTCGCGCACTCCTTTAAAGTTCATGATCCCATGTGAAGATGTACTGAGAACCCGTACATCAACACAGGGGATCATAACCATATATATTAAGCCCTCACATCTCGACAAGTTAGTTACACAGGCGAGGGCCACTCAAACCCATATTAACTGAACAATAAATATGTTTGTCTACAGGCACAGCTTAAGTCAAATTATCTGCCACCATTAATCCTGTACCAACACTGACAAACTGAACGATATTAATTTTAATTTTCTCTCGTATTAAATGATGACGAACGTCAATGTGTTTCGATCTTGCTGAATATTTGTTACTTGATGTTAGATATATTACACTTTGATTATCACAGCATATCTTTGTTTGTGTATTTTGCTCACCCTTATTGAGTTCAGCTTCCTGTAGACAGTGCGACAGTAGGTTGATGTTTTATATCCCATGACACAGTACCTTGTAACCACTGACCGGTGACCTTTTTCCGGATTGTTGTTAAACTTACTAAGCCTGCTTACAGCAAAATAAATGCCTAGTTACCTGTGAAACAAACATAAGGATGCCAATTGCTTGTTGATATGGAATTTTCGCCATTTCATTTTTATCTTCTTCATTACTTGGACCCATATCAGCCGTTAGTTTTACATTGGGATCAATTGGTGTTGAAAAAGGTTAGCAGTCTGACATATTAAGTCTTCTCAAAATTTCATTTATATACGACTCTTGGTCAAGCGGTATGCATTCAGCATTACCAGTAATACGAATTCGCAAACATTGTGTTGCTTCACAAAGTTTGTCATAAGGTTTGATTTAAAAGTTTCTAAAAAATCGACTTCATTAAAAAAAGCTTAAGATCATCTACATACAGGTTGGTTGAAAAGTTACTGCGCTCGAAATGAAAGAATACTGTTTTTGTTACGAAATATATTTTTTTATTCAATATAATCTCCTAGAAGCTCAATGCACTTATTCCAATGATCTTCAAATAATTTTATCCCATCCTTATAATTGTTTTCCGGAAGCTCTGCTAAATAACCGTCTACGGCTGCTATGGCCTCTTCATTCGACGAAAAATGCTTTCCACGAAGGAATTGTTTGAGATTTCTGAAGAGATAGTAGTCACTGGGAGCCAAATCTGGTGAATACGGTTGATGTTCAAGCAAAACACTTTTGTGAGCAGGTGCATTGTCTTGATGAAAAATGATTTTTTTCTTCTTTAAACCAGGTCTTTTCTCACGAATTTTTTCACCCAGCTGATCCAAAAGGCTGCAATAATATTCAGAGTTGATTGTTTTACCTTTCTGAAGATAATCAATCAACAAAATTCCTTTTGCATCCCAAAAAACTGATGCCATAACCTTCTTTGCTGATCGTTGTGACTTCACCTGCTTTGGAGCTGAACAACCAGCTTCAGTCCACTGTAAACGTTCTTGTTTCAATTTAGGATCATGGTGGTAGATCCAAGTCTCATCCATAGTTATACAACGACGGAAGAATTCGGTTTTATTCGGCTTAAAACGCTCCAAATTACGCTGAGAAATTTGTTTTCGATCCAGTTTTTGTTGAATTGTTTATGTGTGCGGCACTAACTTTCCAAACAGTTTTTTCATACGTAATTCTTCATGTAAAACATGGAGTACTCGTTCGTCTGAGATGCCTATGGCATTAGCAATTTCACGCTTAGTCAAACTTGAATCTTCACTAACCATATTATGTACCTGCTCAATAATTTCTGCTGTGGTTGCAGTTTTTGGTCGTCCTTCGCGTGGATCGTCTTTAAGGCTGGTACGACCACGTTTAAATTTACCACCCCACAATTCAACGGTGCGTTTTGAAGGTGAGGACTCCTTATACAATTCTACCAATTGTTCATAAATTTCCTTTGCTTTTAAACCCTTCAAAATAAAGAATCTAATGACTGCACGATATTCAATTTTTTCCATATTAAAAAAAATCAATGACACGTCAACTTCAAATGGCTTGTAAGCAAAGAAAGAATTGACAGAATGACTTGCAACTTTGCATGTGTTCTCAGGAGAGTTATACCAACTTGAGAAAAAAAAAAGTTTGGAGTTAGCAGTGCCATCTCTTGGTGAGCGCAGGAACTTTTCAACCAACCTGTATATTGCTATAAAAGTCATCTTGATACCACTGCGATAAAAATAAACACAGGAATCCGTTTTATATTGACATATATATGTATATATTTATATATATATATATATATATATATATATATATATATATATATATATATATATATATATATATATATGTGCACGGCGCATGTTGTGGGGACGGTTTTTCGTTCCACAAGTTACTATGAAGACATTTTGTTACTTTGAAGACTGTCCTTAAACTTTTCATGATTCTACTGTTTACACTGAAGACATTTAACTGGATACAGCGCATATTATAGGGACTTTTTTGGCTGTATATACAGATGTCTTCAAAGTATATATATATATATATATATGTGCACAGCACATGTTGCAGGGACGGTTTTTCGTTCCACAAGTTACTATGAAGACATTTTGTTACTTTGGGGACTGTCCTTAAACTTTACATTAATCTACTATATACACTGAAGACATTTTACTGGATACAGGGCATATTATAGGGACTTTTTTGGCTGTATATACAGATGTCTTCAAAGTATGCACAATGAATATATATATATATATATATATATATATATATATGTGCATGGCGCATGTTGCGGGGACGGATTTTCGTTTCACAAGTTACTATGAAGACATTTTGGTGCTTTGGGGACTGTCCTTAAACTTTCCGTTATTTTAGTGTTTACTTTGAAGACATTTTACTGGACACAGCGCCTTTTATAGGGACATTTTTGGCTGTATATACAGATGTCTTCAAAAAAGTCCCTATAATAATATGCGCTGTATCCAGTAAAATGTCTTCAGTGTAAGCAGTAGAATAACGAAAAGTTTAAGGACAGTCCCCAAAGTAACAAAATGTCTTCATAGTAACGAAAAACCGTCCTCACAACATGCGCCGTGCATATATATATATATATATATATATATATATATATATATATATATATATATATATATATATATATATGTGTGCACAGCTCATGTTGCGGGGACGGTTTTTCGTTCCACAAGTTACTATGAAGACATTTGGATTCTTTAGGGACTGTCCTCAAACATTTCATTAATCTACTGTATACACTAAAGACATTTTACTGGATACAGAGCATATTATAGGGACTTTTTTGGCTGTATATTCAGATGTCTTCAAAGTATGAGCAATGCACATATATAATTAATTCGGGGACTGTCCACAAACTCTTCATTATTCTACTGTTTACACTGAAGACATTTTACTGGATGCAGCTCATATTACGGGGTCTTTTTTGGCTGTATATACAGATGTCTTCAAAGTATGTGAAATGCATATATATATATATATATATATATGTGCATAGCGCATGTTGCGGGGACGGGTTTTCGTTCCACAAGTTACTATGAAGACATTTTGTTACTTTGGGGACTGTCCTTAAACTTTTCTTTATTCTACTGTTTACACTGAAGACATTTTACTGGACACAGCGCATTTTATAGGGACTTTTTTGGCTGTATATACAGATGTCTTCAAAGTATGGGCAATGCATATATATATATATATATATATATATGTGCACAGCACATGTTCCGGGGACGGGTTTTCGTTCCACAAGTTACTATGAAGACATTTTGTTACTTTGGGGACTGTCCTTAAACTTTTCGTTATTCTAGTGTTTACTCTGAAGACATTTTACTGGACACAGCGCATTTTATAGGGATTTTTTTGGCTGTATATACAGATGTCTTCAAAGTATGTGCAATGCATATATATATATATATATATATATATATATATATGTGCACAGCATATATATATATATATATATATATATATATATATATTAGAGCGGGTTAATTTTTTTTGATGAAGCGTATAGCAAAAACGTAATCCATAAGTGATTCTGAGAAATTTTGCTCAAGAGACCATAGCTCTAAGTCGGATTTGGAGACCCCAAAATTTCAAAATATATATTTTTCCATATATACATAGAATAATTTAATTAAATTCGTTATAAAATCCGAGAGAATTATAGTAGATTTCTCAATCTGGGCTTGTTTGAAAGGTATTTTTTATCACCTTTCAGAATCTGTATTGATATTATATTTTTTTTATTTTTAGTAGAGATATTAGGAATTTTTTGTTGAAAAATAGCTAAAAATGAACTTTTAACTAATAAATTCTTAATTTTCTTAGATTTTTTTTTTGCAGATTATGAAAGTTCAGATAACTTGCAACAACTTTTATTACGATAATTTTTTTTGTTTTCGAACTCCTTTTTGTAGGAAAGTCGATCTGAAATAATCAACATTTTCAAGGTTTCAACAAAAAACACTATTTTTACATTTTTTATTAAATTTATTTTTAAATATTATTCTCGACCTGCAATTTAATGTTTTAACGTGGTAATATTATTTTTTAATGTCCTTTTTACTTTCCATTCGAGTAGTTTTCTTACGACTTTCTAATGTCACTGCCATAACTCCTTCACGATTCTTTTCTATAACTCGTTTTGAAACACTTGTTAATAATTGTACATCTTTCTGTTCCTTGTATGTGCATTGGAATTTGTGGATCAGCCAGTGGTGGTTCATCGAAATCTAAGTATTCTACCAAGTGATCATATGGAATCTGTCGAGTAAATGCTGGTTCAAATAATATATCGTCGTTATTCATATCAACCATATTGACATAATCGGTAGCATCAAAATTTAAGATATATTTTTTGTAAACTCTGGGTTTAGTTGGATCGTACAATTTTTCTCGATAGTGTAAAATCTTTTTGATAGTTCTATCCCGTATTGCTTTTCGATCATCATATTACATTGTTAATAAGATATTTTCTGGATGTGCGTAATATGAGTTGTATCGTGTCCAACGTATACATTTTAATAAAAGTGCACTGCCGTACACAACAGAGTTATAAAACTTCACATTGAAGTACATTGGCACGATGATTACATATAATCGTAGTAACCTACTTGCTTTGGTTATCCAACGAGAATGTGCAATTGGTACTGGTACTCAATTTGGTAACCCTTCGATATTGTTTTGTTTTTTTTTTTTGTTTTACCCACATTAAATTTTGATATTTGTTTTTAACTAATTTTAAATATGGATAAAGTTAAAAAACAATTGCTAAAAGCTTCCATTAATCATGGTAGTATGGATATGGATACCGTGCAGCAGATTTTAGCGGCTCTTTGTGATGCATACGAAGTTAGTGAGCCCGAAAACAGTTCAGCCTTAAAAGGTATTATTGCTGAAATAGATACAGAAATTCACAAATATGATCAGACCATACAATTTATAAAACATCCACTCGATTGTAAAGAATATTTGGTATTCGCTTTATTGATAGCAAATCAAGCTTGCAAATATCAACCCAATTATACTGACACGGAACGAAAATATTTCTACAAATTATTGGAAACTTTAGCCAGTAGTGATGATTATGGCATCGAATGGATGAATATTTATGCGGTTGCTAACCTATTACCTACTAATGCTCAGCATCCGTTGACAAAACAACGTATACAAGATTTAGAAAATATTTGGGTTTATCAAGGATATTTATTGGAAAAAGATGATAAAATATATTTTGGTCCACGTACACTTGTAGAATATGGAAACTACTTGAAAAATCATTTTACCGAATATATTAACGATTGTGTTTTATGTAACAAAATCGTATATTGGGATTTTAAATGTTCAGAATGCAATGTTAAGCTTCATCGAGATTGTATACGAAAATATTTGATTAAAAAATCTTGGAACATTCGTTTGAGTTTACCACAGTCGTAAAATGACCGTTTTTACATTTTTTTAGGGTTTATATTTTAAATTATATAAAGTATGAAAACTTTCCTGTTTTCTGATTTGCAGTATATAGATGTGATTCTAGTTTGGCTTAAGGTCATTGGTTGTTTAGAAACAAATGTACAAAAAAATTAAATTTACAAAAATTAAATCAACTGGAACAATACCATTCGAAATTGCTTTAGCTATTTGATATAAATATTTAACATCTGTTGATAGTTCGAGCTCATGTTCATGATCCATAATTGCAGGCATATTCTCCAGTGGTATTGGATCAAAATCAGCTACTACCTGAAAAATGAAATGTTTAGATCAATTAAAATGCAATTATTTTATTTTAACTTTATTCCAATCGAAAAAGTAAAATAATGACAATAAATAATGATAATAAATGATGATATTAAATAAAATAAAGTGTTACATACCTGCAATTTCTTACATTCTTGAATAGCTTTGAATAACTTTCCACTTGCTGCTTGTGGTCCACGTTTGACTGTTTTGTCCAATGCTTCATATAAATGACGAAATGGCAGTTCATTAAAATGAAGCAGACATATTAACCACTGAATTGGTCTATTTAACTGTTTTCAAATAATCGTAAAACATCATTTTCTGTTCCAGTATTTGCTGGCTCACCAACACTGCATATGCCAATTAATTGATCAACTGAAAAATTCATTCAGTTTTCTGTGTTTTGTTTTTGCATCTTCTTGACTACCCAAATTTACATTATAGGGCTCTTTCAGAACAACTAAATGCGGTTCTTTTATCATAGTGGTATGAAATTTGTCATTAATTTTCTCTGTAGTTAATGAGTCATCTTTTCTACCATCGAAAGAGAATGCAGTTATGGAAGAATTTATATGTCGTGTACGAAGCACTGCATCTCTAGATTTAACTTTTTCTCTAGCCACTTTGGATTTATCCATAATAACAAGATTACCATGAACATCTCTAAAATTTATATCTTCGAATAAAGCTGTTGCTAAACATGAAGCGACTCTATCTGAAACACCGAATCTATCACACATCATAGCAAAATTTAAGGCATCGTATCTTTGAGTATAATGACCTCGTCTCATTTGAACAGTTGCTTCTGGAACTTCTGTTGTTGCTTCATTTTCATCTTCATCCATGTGTAATTCAGGTGGTTCGTAACTTGGATCATCGGTACCAGTTGTAAGTGTTGGTATTGTTGTGGCTACTTCTTCAAAGTCTTCCATATATTCAGGTATTGTGAATTTTCTATCATTACGCTGGTCCATCATAAATTCTTTTAGATTTTCTGGAATAAATCCACACTAGCATTCTGTTGTTTTTAATTTGCAATTACATTTGCCAATATAAAATAATTCGTTTATTAAATCAACAAATGCTTTAAATTCATCTCTTTTGTTTCTATGTTGTACATGTTTCTGGTATTTATAAGCAAACCAGTTATTTTTTTAAAACACTCTTTCTATTAATGATTTCAATATATAATGTACACCAAATTTGGATCAATTTATCTGTTACGTATAGAGTAAAAGTTTTATACGAGAACATTTTGTTTTCAAATTTAGCACGATCACTTAAAAAAAAATTGTTGTGGTTGCGGATGACTCCTGGTTCCTGATAGATTAATGGTAAACGCAGCTTGGGCTACAAATATTTTGGGCACACTCACTTTTTTTTTTGTTGGTTTTTTTTTGTATTTAAAAGATTTTGTTTTTGTTTTGTTTTTAATTTTGATTCCAAATTTATTTTCAATTTAGTTTCCTTTAAATTTAATTTTTTTTTTTTTTAAATAAGTAATGTTCTTATATACAATATATAGTTTTTTTTTTCTTTTTCTTATTCTTCACTTTCTAGTTCTTTGCACTTAATGCAGCCGGTTGCTGTGGCTCTTATTCAGTTAGTGGGGAGACAAGTGCAGTAAAGAAAACAAAAGAGCTACATTCCCACTAGCTGAATAAGGATGCCACACTGTTGTACGTACCAGGCGGCGGATTCGCGCCGTTGCCCAACAACATTTGCCGCGTGAACATACCGCCCGACTTGCACCAACAGTGCAACAAACAGCTCCGCGTGTCATAAGCAGAGAGGACCAAAGGGCACCTTAAGGCCAGAAAGTTAAATTAAGATTTTATAAGAAAACACACTACGTTAAAGCTCAAAACAAATTCAAAGGGCAAACAAAAAGATTTGTATTCTCTGGTTATGACATACGGAATTAGTGCACAGTATCCCTATATATTTACATTATTACAATGTTATAAATAAAATCCAAAAAGGGGGTTTCTTATAGGAAAACAACAAATTTTCAAAACAAAATTCATTAATTTAACGTTACCAAAAGTATACAAAAAAAAACTAATTACTTTAAATTTCATTAATATTCAAGTTAAATAAAATAAATTTAATATTTTTACTTTAAGTATAAGAGACACGTAGCTTTCGGCTTCACTTTTCTAACCTGTTGTTCCATGGGACCTTTTTTCCTTCGCCAAAATATGCTTGTCCAAAAACAGTTTCCTGAGAAGATATCGTACCAGGGCGACCGCTGCATAGTGGGCAACTGTAGTTGACATTAAATAGCAGATCAAACATTTTAAAGCTTGAACGAAAATGAATATATTAGTTTTTGGCAAAAAAAAGAGGGGTTAGTGTTAGAAATTATTATTAGTGAGAGCTACGTGGCAAAAGCACCAGTTTATGGACTGGTCGAGTGATAAGCCCATTTTGAGTTCTAAGGTCAGCTACGCGAACTTTACCGTCGGAACCACGGTATATTTTCACTACTCGACCTAAACGCCATTCATTAGGGCAAACTGGCTCATTTTTTAAAACGACAAGATCGTTTTCTTGAATGTCGATTTGAGGAGATTTCCATTTACTGCGCTTGTGTAACTCTTTTAAATACTCCTCCTTCCATCGACGACAAAACTCTTGCTGCATGGCCTTAACTTTTCGCCATCTGTTGAGTATGTTACCAGACGGTTGCGCTTCCTCTGGTTCTGCGGGGGTCATGAGCGTAGAGCCTACTAAAAAGTGTGCCGGAGTTAAAGCTAATTCTTCATCTACGTTTTCAGATAAAGGGCCTAATGGTCTTGAATTTAGACACGATTCGATAGTAGCTAGCAAGGTTGATAATTCTTCAAATGTGTATTTAATCTGACCTGACATCTTTTTAAAGTGCATTTTAAAACTTTTGACACCGGCTTCCCACAGGCCTCCCATATGAGGGGCCCCTGCTGGTATAAAATGCCACGATAACTGTTGATGACCATATTTTGAAACAGCGTTATCGCGTACCTCTTTTATGTGTTTTACAAAATTCTCATCAATTTTTCTTGCGGCGCCAACGAAATTTCTACCATTATCAGAGAAAATCTTATTAGGACAACCACGACGGGAAATAAAACGTGCCAAAGCAGCCATAAAGGCAGGGGTTGACAGATCGCTGACAGCCTCTAAATGAATAGCTTTAGTTGAAAAACAAACAAAGAGACACACATAACCTTTTGTGATTTTGCAATATCGACCAGTAAAACTTTTTATTTCAAATGGACCAGCAAAATCAACGCCTGTATTCGTAAAAGGACGACTTAAAGTACTTCTTTCATCGGGTAAAGGAGCCATAATCTGCCATTGACACCTTTTGCGGTATAACACGCAGACTTTACAGTTATGAATGACAGTTTTTATCAGGTTTTTTGCTTTTAATATCCAACACTCTTGACGAATCGTATTAAGAACTAACCTCGGGCCACCGTGATGAACTAATTTATGAATAAATTCGACATATAAACGGGCTAAAGCACTACCGTAAGCAATTAGAATGGGGTGTCGTTCATTGTAGGATAAACTTGTGGAGGAACCCAGACGGCCATTTGCTCGAATAATATGATTTTTGTCCAAAAACGGGGTGAGGGTTAGTAAAGAGCTACGAGAGTCGATTTTCTTTCCTTTTAACAAACAACTAAATTCACACGAAAAATTAATTTGTTGAGACAATGAGAACAAACGATTTCAAAGAAAGTTAACTCTTGAGCCGATATTTTTAGCGTTTCATAGTGTACGCCTATGCTTCTATTTTTACTAGCTTTATTTATAAATCGAAACATGTACGCAATTACATGAGTTGCTCTTGCAAGGCATGAAAAACGAGTGAGAATATCCTCTTTTTCTGACGATCTAGCAACGTAAACTTGTGCTCCTTTTGATTCTACCAGGGTTTCAAATTCAACTGGTCCGGTGGGCCAAAATGATTTTTCGCGTTTGAGCCACTCAGGACCATGCCACCAAAGAAGACTTTCTTTTAATTCCGAAGGGACCATCCCCCGGGTTGCTAGATCGGCGGGATTGTAGCTAGAAGCTACGTGAAACCAATTTTTATTCCCTACTTTTTCTAATATAGTGGCAACTCTATTGGCAACAAATGTTTTCCAGCTACACGGTGGTTTCCTTAACCATGCTAAAACTATTGTAGAATCTGACCACAAATACATTGTATATGCCCTCAGTTTTAATTGAGGCATAACACTGGCAACTAAATTCGCCAAAAGTACAGCGCGGCACAATTCCAAACGGGGCAATGACGGTTTTTTAATTGGTGCCACCTTTGTTTTGGCCACCAAAAGATTTGAAGCAATTTTCTCTTCAATTTTAATTCTTACGTATAATGTTGCTGCATAAGCTACCTCCGACGAGTCACAGAAGCCGTGAAATTCAATATTACAATCAGGAGAATATTGGACCCAACGAGGAATTGTAATTGTGTCAACGTCGTTATATTTCGAAATAAAGGCCTGCCACTTATGCAGAGTTACTGGTTTTATTGCGTCGTCCCATTTAATCTTATCAAGCCACATATGCTGTATAAGAATTTTTGCTGTTATAATCACTGGTGCCAGCCACCCTGCTGGATCCAACAGACGTGCGATTATTGAAAGTACTTCTCTCTTGCTAAATGATAATTTGTGTTGAATTTTTTCCGTGATAAAATAGAAATGGTCCGCTGCTGCATTCCAACGAAGACCTAGCGCTTTAGCTGTACTTTTATCATCGAGACACAAAAAAGAGGAATTAAGAAGGTGTTCTGAGGGCAAATTTTTCAAAATATGTTTAGAATTTGATGTCCATTTCCGTAGTTCAAAACCTGCTGTTTTCAAAATATTAATTAGCTGTTCACGAGCAACTAATGCTTTCGCAACTGAATGGGCTCCAACTAGGGCATCGTCAACGTACATTGATTCTCGAAGAATTCTGGCACCAATTGGAAAACGCTGTTCTTCATCATCTGCTAACTTTAAAAGGGTACGAAGAGCCAAATATGGTGCACAATTGACGCCGAATGTGACCGTTTTCAGTTGAAAATCTTGTAATTTATCATTTTCAGAGCTTCGAAAAATAATTTTTTGAAAAGGGAAATGTTCCGGGTTGATCAAAATTTGCCTGTACATTTTAGAATGTCAGCGTTAAAAACAAATTCAAAAAATCGCCATTTTAAAATAAGGGAAACTAAATCGTTTTGTAGAATTGGGCCTACATGCAATATGTCGTTAAAACTTTTCCCATTGGACGACGCACTTGAAGCATTAAAAACTACTCTTAACTTTGTAGTAGTTCTATCTGGTTTAAAAACTCCATGGTGAGGTAAATAGTAACCAGGACTACTTGATGATTCTTTAATTTCATCCATATGTCCTAAAGCTAAATATTCCTTTATGACCTCATCGTACATAGTTTTGTATTGTGGCCTACGCATCAAACATTTTTCATATCTTAAAAATTGACTAACTGCAATATGCCTATTTGGACCAAGTGATGGACAATTATTTTTGAAGGGCAGATTTACAACATATCTCCCATCAGTATTCCTCACCGTAGTAGAACGATAGATCTCCTCACAAATTTTATCCTCTTCTGACAATATTTGACTTCGAGATACTTCTTCTAACTCCCAAAACTTTGACATCTGATCGTCAATTGATACTTTTGTCATATAAGACAATTTAACTGATGGAGAAGGGGCATTACTGGATGTTGGACCAGTCACAATCCAGCCGAAAATGGTTTCTTGGGCCACAAGTGTTTCAAAAACACCATGTTGTACCCCTTTAAGCAGAATCGCTGGATATAATTCGCCTCCTAACAAAAGATCGACTTGACCGCTTTTATAAAACTCGGGATCAGCATAATTGAGTTTTGGTAACTCAGCGCCCACTTTAGGGCTAAAAGAATGCGTAGGAACACTGCCAGTAATTTTAGAAACAACCAGAGCTTCCATATTAAGAACATAATTAGAATTAAAAAGTGAAACAATTTTAAAAGTTGCAATTTTTTCTGAAATGCTTACTAATTCTTCACCCAGACCTGTGACTGCGGCTTTAAGAGGAGCAGTGGGCAATTTTAATAATTTTTGTATTCTTTCAGAGATAAAACTTTCATCCGAACAAGGATCTATTAACACTCGAATTCTCTGAGTAGAACCACCTGAGCAAATATTGACCCACGCTGTTGCTAACATTACTTCTTTCGCTACCCTAGTATGGTGCGATTGAGTTGTATTATACACACTTGAACTATTAGTGGACTGTATTTGATTTGACTGACTAACAGATTGGGAATCACTGTTGAATTGACCTTGCCTTCTATTTTTCTCCGTAAAATCTCTATGCATTAATGTATGATGATTTCTTTTACATTTAGAACAACCGTTTTGACTTGAGCAATCACCGTACATATGGCCAATAGTAAGGCAATTAAAACAATAACGATATTTTTTCAAAACAGAAATACGATTTTTATAGTCCATATTTAAAAACTTATGACATGAACTAATTGCATGAGCATTTTTACAAATTTGGCAAAATAATTTATCAACTTTTATATGGTGGGTCTTTAACTGTTTTAACTTTGTATTTGTGTGAGAATTTCCCTGAGAAACCATTTGAGAAACGGATTGGGAACTGCTGGACCACTGACTGTTCCTAGAAATACCATTAATACTCTCTAAAGTGTGATATCGATCAGTTAAAAAGGTGTCCAATTCTTCCCATTTCGGCATCTTTGTTTTGTCTTTTACCGATTGTTCCCAAAGGTGTAAAGTTTGTGGTGCCAAACGTGTTGAACATTGAATAATAAAAATCGCATCCCAAGATTCAATATTATATTCATATAATTTTAGGACCGACATACAATTGTTAATGTCCCTTTGCAACCTTTTTATTTCTTGAGCTGTATCCTCTTGGCATGGAGCCATATTAAAAAGAAAAGTTAACTGCTTGGTTACTAATACCCTTTCATTTTCATAGTTTGATTTTAAATTATTCCACGCAACCTCAAAATTTCCTGATGTTATAGCTATATTTTGATGTATTTCTCTAGCTTCACCGGCAGTTTTTTAAAATAAATACGATAATTTTTCAACTTGGCTAAGTCGTGGGCTATTTATTATAATAGCAGTAAATAAATCCCGAAATGTGGGCCACGATAAATAATCGCCATAAAAAATACCAGTGTCTACTTGAGGTAGGGGCAAAAAATTTCCTTGGTTTGGAACCACTGCATTGGAAATTTCTTCAGGAAATTGTTTTCTTGCATTTGAAAGTATATTAATACAATGTACGTATGCCTTTCGAACCTGTGGGTGTTTTGCCTGAACCGTAACTAAATCTTTCTTTTTCTCTATAGTTGCCAAAGAACATTCCTCATAAATTTTCTTATATTTTCCCCATACTTTATTCAATTCTGATTTTTCAAATTCAAAGGCATCGACTGTATATGCCGAAAAATCTTCTTCTAAAAGCAGCGGCTCGGTTCCAATAACTTCCTCAGCCGCGCTAAAATATTTTTCCAAAACCGACATGTTTAATTTATTTTATTCCAGAACAATTTGGTATAAGAGAACAAGGCAAAAAAGGTTGAAAAAGAAAAACAAAATTCCCGTTTTGAGACACGTTTAACAATGTAACGGCACCAAATTGGCAAAAAAATATCTACAGCAAATATAATTGTTAACGGAATAATTAAAAATGGCCTTTTTTTATTTCTTATGTTGAAACCCCGTTTTAATATTTAACCTTAAAATATCTGAGCCACAAATTGGACTTTGGACACACTTTTCTCAACAAATTATTGTGGGCAAACTTTTCCGGTATTTTAAATAATGTTAATTTACGCACCTGTTTTACTCCACACTGTACTGTATTTTCTTACGTTTGTTGTTATGCCTGTTGATATGGGAAAATGGCTTCTTTGCTTTAACTTCAGAAACTTCCACCAAAAACTTCACGGGAGAAGGACCAAAAATGTTGTGGTTGCGGATGACTCCTGGTTCCTGATAGATTAATGGTGAACGCAGCTTGGGCTACAAATATTTTGGGCACACTCACTTTTTTTTTTGTTGGTTTTTTTTGTATTTAAAAGATTTTGTTTTTGTTTTTAATTTTGATTCCAAATTTATTTTCAATTTAGTTTCCTTTAAATTAATTTTTTTTTTTTTTTTTTTTTAAATAAGTAATGTTCTTATATACAATATATAGCTTTTTTTTTTCTTTTTCTTATTCTTCACTTTCTAGTTCTTTGCACTTAATGCAGCCGGTTGCTGTGGCTCTTATTCAGTTAGTGGGGAGACAAGTGCAGTAAAGAAAACAAAAGAGCTACATTCCCACTAGCTGAATAAGGATGCCACACTGTTGTACGTACCAGGCGGCGGACTCGCGCCGTTGCCCAACAACATTTGCCGCGTGAACAAAAATAATATTTTAAAATGTCACATTTAGTAGACAAACTAAGATCATTTAAATCACTTGATAAACCAAAAACAACAATATCTTGATGAGGCATGTTAGTCAATCTAGAGTCAAAACTTGTTGATGTTGTTCTTCCATTTGCAAAGACACCGCAGACCATGTCGATGGTTCTTGATTATCCATAATAACTTTGATATTATCACTGCACTCTTTGATTGTGTCACACTAATTTAAAAATAAAAAAATATTGGTATTGTGATAACCGAGTTTTTATTTAAGTATTTTGGCAAACTGCGTGCGCAAGTTACGTTTCGGAGTAAACTTCCAATATCACACAAAAAAAATTAGTTTTGATTTAGAAATTACAAAAGTTTTGATTTATTTAATTTTTACAAAATTACAAAATTATAATTTAATTTATTAAAATTACAAAAGTTTAATTTTACGAAGTTCTTTCTTTAATGGTCCCTTTGTGTCTGCCACGATATCCAGAAAATCAATCTTTTATATTATTCAATCAATACTGGCAGAAAGAACAATCAATATTGCTGATCGGAAAAATCTAAACAAAGAAGTTCATTGTGCCACTTACAAGCAGAGCTTGTATGTTGCAACAATGTCTGGATTTTATAATTAGAACATCAACAGTAGGCAAAATTCTACAGTTGCGACAAAGTTAATTCAAAAATACATTGTTTTGCTGTAGAAAAGGGCATTGTTCTTTGTTACAATTTTACTAAGAATTTAAGTGTGCTGACGTACTTTAAAAATGTAAACAACCAAAATTATTTAGAATTTTAAATGTCAGCACTTCAAAACTATTAAATCATTAATTGTAACAAAGCAGAATGTTTAGAATGAAATCTTAATTAAAGTAATATTAATAATAATAATAATAGTGTTAATAATAATAGTAGTGTTAGTAATGATAATAATAATGATTTGTTATTAAATGATGGTTACTGTTGAGGTGCCGTAACTCCTCCCCCCTTAGAATAGAGTGAAGGCCACAATGAATTAGTTGGGGCTGGAACGGGAACTGATGTGGTTGTTGAATAAATTATTTGTTTTCTTGATGATACTGATGCTATTATTATTATTAGGATGAATAATGTTGTTAGTGCAGCATAGATCGAGCCGACATGGATAATTGCTGTATCTTTAAATGTTGTGATGTTGTTGATGTTATCGATGTTTAGTTGTTCTAGCGTCATTAATGTTGTTACTTTAGTTGTAGAGTTCACCTTAATTGTGGAGTTGTCATATGGTAGAAGGTTGACTTGATCCCAAAATATGGATGTTTCATCGTATTAAATTATATTGTTGATCTCGATGCTACAATTTTTGAAGAAAATGAAGCCAGTGCCTTTAATTTCCACTGGAGTCTTTATTCTGCAAGTAGATTTTATTAGTAATTTCGGACTATTTATAAATATAATAAAGTTGTTTTCTATTTGCAGGATTTTGGATATTTTTCCCAAATCCCTTAGATTGCAGTGTGCCGTTCCTCCGTTGAACAGTGGTCCCAAGCATGTTAAATCTTCCATCAGTTCTTCTTGTAGTGAGTTACAATAAAAAATGTTCTCCACCCTGGGGCAAATGCTCGTGAGTTTGTGTAGTTTATGTTTATTATGTACTATATATGGAGGAATGATTATCTCCTTAGTGTTATTAATAGGTAATGGAATAATGTGATAAAGTTTGTAGTTCTCTTTACTTATTATTGGTATTTTGAAATTAAATATTATATTCGTACCGTTATAAAAGGCCTGTAGCCCGAGCAATTCGTATATATGCTCGTCTGAATCCAAGAAATTCTCATATTCAGTGAGGTTTCTTAGATATTTGCCATCTGAACTCAAGAAATTCTCATATGCAGTGAGGTTTCTTGAACCCAAGGAATTGTCATATATGGAATATGACAATTCCTTGACGTCTTGTCTATTTGGGAGTTTATCATATTCCATGATATCTCTTACTTTAGCAAGTTCCTCAGTATTCAGAATGTATTTAGAAATAATATTCAGTTTAGCGAGAATAATTGCTTCTCCTATATTTGTTATATGATTATACAATAGGTATATGTTATAATTTACCCTATTCAAATATTGCATTTCCGAGATTTCCTTCGAATTCTTATTAATTCTATTTGAGTTTAATATGAAGTTTCTTGATATAATTTCTTGTTCCCTATTTATGTGTTCTGTTATATTCCTAAATCTCTCGATTATCTTATTGTTTAAGAGTTTTTGTCCCCTTAGGCTATTTTGTGACAACATATTTTCCTCGTGCATTTTCCTCATTTCCATATCAATTTTCCTTGCATCTTCAGCATCCATGTTTCCCGTTATGAATTTAATCGCCGATCCAAATCCGTTAACAAGCCCTCTTTTTGTGCGTTTAAATGGTAGAAGAGAGTTAATTCTATTCCTGAGTTCATTAATCTTAAAATCCGATACTGACAAAAGACTCTGCATTTCCTCATCTCTTCCATGATTTTTCAATGAATCAATAGTTTGAATTATACTATTCATGCTAGAAATGTAATCGTCGAGATTAACAATATGTATTAAATTACGATAGCCTTTTTTCACTTTTGCTGGTCCCAGATCGAATTTCATTATCTTTTGATCATGATCCACATTTTGAATATTGATAACTTGCCCAGTTGTCAATGCAAGTCTGAAATGAGATTTAAAACAAAACAGATTATGAGAGGTTCTCGAATTTTCGTCTGTTTTGGAGTCGGGTTTTATGGATCTTCTTATCCTTCTGTGTTAGAATTGTTATATTATTATCAGTTTTAATTTTACGCTCTGAAAATCTTGGTGTCATTTTATTTCGTTTACATTCCTTTCGCAGAATTTTTTCACCAATGTTTCTGTGGACCTTCTTTCATTAAGTTTTTCGATTCTTTTCTCTGTTTGTCTTTCCATGTGTTCCTTAATTGAAGGAAATAATTTTTCTTGAAATTCGTTGAGTTTTTGTAAGTAGTCATGCTCATTATTATATGGTCGACCAAAAAAACAGTTCATATGGGGTTAGCTTTGTGGCTGAGTGAATGGCATTATTATAAGTTATTAAAACTTCTCGGAGAATATCCTCATGATCCATTGACAATTTTAAATTTTTTCTCTTTATCATTACTAAACGATATATTTCAGTCAACGTAGAATGTAGCCTTTCTACTGGAGAATTACTGCTACTTTGTTGAAACGAAGTAAAATGAAGGTTTATGTCATATTGCTTGCAATAGTCCTTAAATATGTTTGAGTTAAATTCAGACCCTTGGTCACATACTATTTTTCTGGGAATACCATAGAGATATACAAAGTTATTTATGGCCTTAAGCACTGACAAGCTTGTCCTATTAGGAAGTGTCGAAGCGAAAGCAAATTTAGAAAATTTATCGATAATCGTCAAAATTTGTTCTTTATTTATTGCATAAAGGTCGATATGTAAAATATCCAGGGGTTTTAAAGGTGTTTCTGGTTTCATAAATTCTATAGTTGGAGGACACCTATCATACTTTTGTGTGCGGCAAATGATACAATTATTTATTGTTCGAGTGATCTTCTCCTTCATACAGGGGAAAAAATATTTTCTCTTCAGGTGAATATGAGTCTCGTTAATGCCCCTATGGTTATTATTCTCGTGATACTCTCTGATAGTGGCTTCTTGTGCGTCTTCTTCTGTTATGTCTTCTAAGATTTCCGTGCTTCTGAGTATTTTGAAGAGTTTACTGTGGAAAAAGTATTTAGAGTATGCTGCTTGTACCATTTTGAATGTATCATCGTCTGTAAATATTACTGTAAGTTTGTTGGGCGGAAGGTATTTTCGAATAATTTCAGTAATTTTTTCTTCGTCGAATGCTTTCTCCTTAATTATACGGCGCTGTTTATTGCGAAAGATGGTTTCAAGAATCATTGATGATTCGGGGCAATCTTTTTTTAAAACCAATTGTAGATTGAATTCATTCAGAGGGCGCTCAGAAATATAAATTCCGTCATCCCAATTCTCAATGGCTGAATGAATGGTTGAACCCTGTGTACCTTGAATTGATAGTGTATCATCCATATTCTGCGGTAAAACTTCTTCTGAAATTTCTTCATTGTGGTGAATCTGAATCTCCGACTGGGTTTTATTTGTATCTATTTTAATTCTACTTAATGCATCAGCGTTTGTATTACTTTTGCCCTTCTTGTAGATAATTTGATAGTCAAACTCCTCTAGTTTCAATCGCCATCTTACTAATTTTGAGTTTGGTTCCTTTAAACTCATCAGCCAAATCAAAGGTCTATGATCTGTGACTATAAAAAATTTTCGACCAAAAATGTATGGTCTAAAATATTTTGTCGCCCAAACGATAGCCAGTAATTCTTTCTCGATTGTTGAGTAGTTGCATTCAGTCTCGGATAGAGTGCGGCTTGCAAAACATAATGGTTTGTCATTACCAATTGTACCCTGCGATAGTACAGCACCCAATGCTACATTGCTCGCGTCGGTTCTTAAAATGAATGGTCTAGAGAAATCCGGATATTGAAGAATTGGATCATTTGTAAGTATCTCTTTTCCTGTTTCAAATGCTTTTATATATTCCTCTGTCAATTTAACTGATCTTCCCTTTTTTAGGCAACTTGTCATTGGTTTAACAATCTTTGCGAAATCCTTTATGAATTTTCTATAATAACCCAATAGTCCAAGGAACGATTTTATTTCGCGTTGAGTTCTAGGTATCGGGAAATTTTTGACAGCATGGATCTTGTCAAGGTTTGGTTTAATTCCTTCTCCGGTGACAATATGTCCTAAGAAGGCGATTTCCTTTTTTAGAAATTCGGATTTATCCATCTGAATTTTAAAATTAGCTTCACGAAGTCTTTTGAAAACTTGTTTAAGGTTTAATATATGTTCGTCCAAGGATGTTGAGTAAATGATTATGTCATCCAAGTATACCAAGCAAATTTTTCCAACAAGATCACCAAGGACATTGTCCATAACACGTTGGAATGTTGACGGAGCATTCTTTAAACCGAATGGCATACGAACGTATTCGTAATGACCATTTTCAACAGTGAATGCTGTTTTTGGAATATCGTCAGGATTCATTTCTATCTGATGAAACCCACTTGCCAAGTCAAGGGTAGAGAAATACATGCATTTCCCCAGTTTGTCCAGTATATCCGTTATGTTCGGGAGTGGATATCTATCCGAGATAGTTTTTTCATTCAGTTTTCGGTAATCAATGACCAAACGCCACTTGCGATTTCCACTAGCATCTAGTTTCTTTGGAACGACCCAGACAGGTGCACTCCAAGGTGAATAACTGGGTCTTATAATCCCTTGGTCCAACATTTTAGAAATTTGGTTGCTAACCTCTTCTTTGTGCACATACGGATATCTATACGATTTAGTATAAATTGGTATGTCATCTGAAGTTTGAATCGAATGTTTGATTCTGTTCGTGAAGGTTAAGTTATCTTCTTCATTAAAGAAGATATCCCTATATTCGCGTAGAATCTTTGAGACTTCCTTAATTTCGACCGGGTTTAAGTGATCCAATCGCAATTTGTGTCGAATATCCATTTTCGGGTTGTTACAGGTATCCATGTGAATATTCAAATTATTTATTTCCACATATTCATGTGGATTATACGCCTCTGCGTCTAACGAGTTTTCCAAAAAGAGGACCTGATCTGTGTCTGAGGTGTTCACAACGTCCATATAGCTGTAACCATCGTTTGACTGATAAAGGCCACCTTGAATGAACATATGTTCATTTACTTTCGTGTCTTTTAAATTAATCTGTCCATTCTGTATGTTCACAGGAAGTTTCACAATATTTCTCGATTTAGGTTTCAGGGTATAACGCTTTGATGGTCTGTTTGTTTTAAATCTCAATGGCACAACCTCACCATTAACTTTCAGACACTTACCAGGTAAATCAATTACTGTCCCAGTTTCCGTAAGGAAATTAAGGCCCAGTAATCCGTCAAAATAATTATGAAATTTGAAAAGAAGAAAGTCGAAATTTCCCTTTTTGTTAAACTCCTTAAATAGTGGCAAGGTAGCCTTTTTATCCAGCAGGTGGTTCTTAAATACAGTTTTTATTGTTACCGCTTTCATCGTCCTCTGATTCTTTTCCTTAATATATTGTGGATTAATGAAAAATGAAGACGCTCCAGTATCTATTAGAAATCGAAGAGGTCTTCCGAATGGAGAGGCAATATCCACATATGCCAACTCCGCACCGTGAATATTTATATCTATGTATTGGCCGGGTTCATCGAGGCTGGCTCGTAAAAAATTTCGTTTATCTTCGATATTAGTATCATTGGGGTGATACTCATCGAGGTTTTGATAATTCTCCGTTTCTAGAAAATTATCTTCATCATTCTGCCACTCTTCTACAACCGAGAAATTTCCACTGTGGTCAGTAAAGTCCCCAGGTGGTGTATAGTCGTTGATATTATTCAACTCCATTCTTGTGTTCGAAGTTCTTGCACTGGGTGATGCCTTAAATTGCCCACTCTGTCTGTTCCCGAAACGAGTATAACTGGTACTCGTGTCCATTGGTTCCTGCGTGGTATATGGCGATCCCATTGGTCTGTTGAGGGACTGCTTACTAGATGATTTCGAATCGAAAGGGTTGATAAAAGATTTCACGTTATTATTAGGCCTAGGTGACGAATTATTAAATCTGGGAGGATAATTTGGTCTCGAATACCCCCGTTGATTCCGAAGAGGGACTTGAGGAGGTTGTGGGGCCCTATCATAAGGCCTACCACTGTGACTGCCATACGGTCTAAACCCACGGTAATCCGTTTGTCTCTGATAATTGGGTGAGTGATTAAAACTCAATTTACCTCTAGCTTGTCCATAAAATACATTCTGCTCCCTTATACAGAACGACAGAGCCACCGCCAGGGATTCTGGTCTCATTGCTCTAATTGATGAGCCCAATGGTTCTTTCAGGTTGGTCAGGAAGGAATTGAGGCACATTTCCGCAAAAAGGTCCTTTTTAGCCCGAATGACGTTTTTGTCCGTTTCGTGGATCAAAATATTATTGTATAGTGTTGATTGAATTTCAACTACTTCACTGTAAAAACCTTCCACAGTTTTATTATCCTGTCTAATCGAATGTAAATCCCTAATAAGGGACGTCTCCGTTCTCTTATCAGAGTAATGGAGGATCAAATTATTCCTTATGTCATCCCATATAAGTGGGGTGCCGTACATATTCAAGACTTCGTTCGCCTTGTCCACCACCTTGTTCCGAATGGCCCTTAAAAGTATCTGGCCATAAGGGGTGTTATCCGTGCCCCTGATATGGAGAAGTATTTCCTCCACATTATTAATAAACTCGAACAAGAGTTTTTGGTTCCCATCAAATTTTGGCAAATCCTTGATGGCGTCCGGAATTCGCAAGGAATTGAAAATGTCGCCCTGTGTCGCCATAGCACCCTCCGTACCAGTTGGTACGGTTTGCAACCCACTTGATCCAGGAACTGAGGTCATTCTGGAGAGTTCCGCTTGAACAGTTTCCGGAATAGTTTCTAGGGATCTGCTTTTAAACAATTTCGAATAAGGGGAGAACCTTTTTGTTAATTTTGACATTAAGGTCACAAGAAATTATATATATTCTCCCGTGTTGTTACAATTGAACAACTTTCACGAAAACTTTTATTTTCTTTTTTTTTTTCTAAAAAAAAATAGTCAGACAAAGGGAAGAAAGAATGTAAAACTTCTCATCGAAGAGAGAACAAAAAGTCCAAAAGTAAATATAAGAACACCTTCCAAAAACACTTTAATTGAATTTTCCTTTTCCAGAGTTTTATAGAAATAAGATTTCAAATGAAAGAGCCCTTGGAGTTTTCATTTACCAAATCTAAGGACACCTTCCAAAAACACTTTAATTTTCCCTTTCCAGAGTTTTATAGAAATAGGATTTAAATGAAAGAGCCTTTGGAGTTTTTATTCAACAAATCCAAAATTCTTTTATTTTCCGTTTTTTCTTCCTTTCCAGAGTTTTATGGAAATAAAATTTCGAATAAAAGATTGAGGACCTTCTTTCTTCACACTTCCGTTAATATCTCTTATTAAATTAATTTGCAATATTTGTTTGGTAAAATTTCTTTTATCTTCCTTTTCCTTTTCTTTTTTTTTATATATTTTTTTTAATAATTTATAACTTAATCACATATCCCAAAAAAAAATCACGATAATAATGATAATTATGTGTGTTTATATTTTATAATTTCAAGACTTACAGTGCCCCAAGGATGATGATTTGCATTATTCTTGGATTCTCCTTTTTTTTTATAGTTGCAGTTGCTTTTGTTGTATTGTAGTTGTTTTTGTTGCCTTTGAGAGTGTTGCTTGTTAATACAAGCTTCCGTAGACTGCGCCAGTTACGTTTTAGAGGAAACTTCCAATATCACACAAAAAAAATTAGTTTTGATTTAGAAATTACAAAAGTTTTGATTTATTTAATTTTTACAAAATTACAAAATTATAATTTAATTTATTAAAATTACAAAAGTTTAATTTAATTTTACGAAGTTCTTTCTTTAATGGTCCCTTTGTGTCTGCCACGATATCCAGAAAATCAATCTTTTATATTATTCAATCAATACTGGCAGAACAATCAATATTGCTGATCGGAAAAATCTAAACAAAGAAGTTCATTGTGCCACTTACAAGCAGAGCTTGTATGTTGCAACAATGTCTGGATTTTATAATTAGAACATCAACTGTAGGCAAAATTCTACAGTTGCGACAAAGTTAAATCAAAAATACATTGTTTTGCTGTAGAAAAGGGCATTGTTCTTTGTTACAATTTTACTAAGAATTTAAGTGTGCTGACGTACTTGAAAAATGTAAACAACCAAAATTATTTAGAATTTTAAATGTCAGCACTTCAAAACTATTAAATCATTAATTGTAACAAAGCAGAATGTTTAGAATGAAATCTTAATTAAAGTAATATTAATAATAATAATAATAGTGTTAATAATAATAGTAGTGTTAGTAATGATAATAATAATGATTTGTTATTAAATGATGGTTACTGTTGAGGTGCCGTACCTCGCATTGCACGATGAACAATTAAGGAAGAAGGAAAAGCAAGCTTGGCAACGTTTAGTGTTGGTAAATGTCATTATTTTGTAACGTCATTATTCAGTGTTACAAAGTTGTTCAATTGAACAATGCTGCCAGGTATCAATACAGATTCTGAAAGGTGATAAAAATACCTTTCAAACAAGCCCAGATTGAGAAATCTACTATAATTCTATCAGATTTTATGACGAATTTAATTAAATTGTTCTATGTATATATGGAAAAATTTCTATTTTGAAATTTTGGGGGGCTCCAAATCCGACTTAGAGCTATGGTCTCTTGAACAAAATTTCTCAGAATCACCTATAGATTACGTTTTTGCTATACGCTTCATCAAAAAAAATCGTTCCATACAATACATATATATGTCAATATAAAACAGATTCCTGTGTTTATTTTCATCGCAGTGGTATCAAGATGACTTTTATAGCAATATATGTACATGATCTTATGCTTTTTTTTAATGAAGTCAATTTATATATATATATATATATATATATTTACAGAAGTCTTCAATGTATGCGCAACGGAGGTCTTCCTCGAAGCTGACCCCCGGGGCGTCATGGGGACGCTCCCGGTGCACAGATTGAGGCGGGTGTGGGTTTTAGCCATGCAGTTCAGGCAGTAGCTCTATTTTTCCAGATACTGTCGATGGGTGATAACGTCCATGGTCATAAATAGGGATATTTACTGTGTTATTGGAAATTTTGTATTGTGTTATTAGAAATTTTGTTAAGCGACTATTTTCTCATTAATTTTTTTTTTGGTAGGGCTTCGGTCGGGTTGATTACTTGTTGAGGTTTGGTCTGAAATATGGTGGGGAATTTCAGGGGGTTGAATGCAAAGTTTCACAATTGAGTTTTTATCTCTGCGACTCGAACTCTTTTCCGTATACAAGTTTAGTAATGGCGTCCTAGACGCCATTCATTGGGTGGGAGCAGATCATCTTCTCTTATTACAAAATCGTTCACCTTTACGTTGTGTTGTTCGGTTTTCCATTTAAATCTTTACTGTAGCTCGGTAATAAATTCGTTTTTCCATCGGCGTGCAAAGATAAGTTGAAGAGTTTTTAGGCGATCCCAACGTTTAATAAAACTTACTTTTTAAGCGGATGGTTTTCGGGGACTTCGGGCGGAGCTGTAAGTGGAGCGACTCTTAGGAGATGACCTGGAGTCAAGAGAAGTGATTTGGATGGGTTTTCGGTCAACGGTGATATTGGTCGTGAATTTAATACTGCTTCTATTCAAATGATCAAGTAGCAAATTCTTTATAAGTAAATGTGAGATTTCTAAATGCGATTACATGCTTTTTACGGCGGCCACAATTGTAGGGTGCATAAGGCGGTATAAATGACCAGGCAAAGCCGTGGGGAATGTACTTTTAAATAAGGGCCTTTTCGGCAGTTTTTAGAAAATCCTTATGACTTTTAAGTAAGGCTACGTGGTCTTTGGAAGACCCCTACGTCCAGTGAATCTAGAAAATTAAGAAAGAAAATCGTCAGTAGAAAATTTTGAGCAGACTTATAAGTGGACTGCTCGAGTTGAGAAGCATACAAATCCCGCTACATATTCTTATAAAAACTTGGCATTTCGTAAAATAGAGGTATTAAGATAAAAGTACCAGCAAAATTGATACCGGTGTATTTAAAGGGTAAGGAAAAGTTGACTCTTTTAGGGGAAGGCGGCCAATATTCGTTGTTGAAATTTGTGTTTATAGATTGTGCAGGGTTTGCAATTTCGAGTGCATTTCCATACAAGATTTTTAAGCCTAAGGATATAAAATCCTTGCCTTATAGCTCGAAGCATAATGTGATGATCCGAATGAAGTAGTATTTTATGGGTATATTCGATAAAAAGTGTTGTTAGCGAGACTTTTCAGGAATTATTAATGGATGACATTCGTCATAACTTAATCCGGAGTTATTAAGCCAACCACCTACACGCAATAGACCATCTTTGTCGATTAATGGGTTTAGCGTAAGGATTCTATTTCTTCGGCGAAGAATCTGTTTTTGCTGACAACGCTCGTACTCCTTGTAGAAGTGGTTCCTTTGGGCTATCAATAAAAGCAGGTTTTTTGGGAAACGTATCTCTTCTGTTGTAATGAACGATTCGGCTTTGATTAAACGGAATTGATAACTAATGACTCTTAACGCTCGTGCCAGTGATGAAAATTTGTCCAAAAAATCCAAAGATGTTGTCTCCTCTTATGCGTCAGAGTTCATCTTAGTTTTGTCATTCACGTGGGGGTGCAAATGAAAACTCGAAATCTTTTGTTTCCAAATCTTTGGTGTCAAAAGTACGTGGTTGTGGCCAAAGTTCAACACGCTACTTAAGCCAGGTGGGCGCATGCCACCATAAATTACACTCTATGCGTTCATGAGGAGAGCACCCACGGGTTTCTAAATCCGCTGAGTTGTCATCAGTCTTAACATGCCTCCAGTAATTGCTCCTGATGATACTGTAGATTTTTTACACGATTTCCCACGAAGGTTTTAAGTGTTGGAGGCTCTTTTTGTAGACATCAGAGTACTATTGAGGAATGTGCACAAAAATAGTTTATAGGGGAATTTCGAGTTCGCTATTAAGCATTTGATCAATCTTGTAACAAAGTAACAAAGCGCCACATAATTCAAGTTTAGGGGTTGTAGTCTTCTCTATGGGTGCAACTTTTGTTTTGCCACTAGCAATTGGCTGTTGATTTTTTATCTGGAGTCGCTGTTTGTATGTAAATTGTCCCGCAATTTGCTCTGTGGTAGATTTTTAAGGAATGCGTTTCATTTCACTAAAATAATCGGTGGGACACCCACTTTAATTTTCCTAACACCACTCCACCTAATCCAGAAAATGGCGAGTTTTTGTTTTCCAAGGGTATAAAAAATTTTTGCTGCATGCCCGTTGTTATAAACCTTTTTCTGAACCGGTATCTATAAGGGCTCGAATGGTAAATAGCTCTCCTGCATTTTCAATTTGCGCTAGAATTGTGGGCAGACTGTAGTTCCCTCGGTTCATCATTGGAAGAGACTGTACCACTAACCTGAGTATAAAACATTCTAACTTGAGGTGGCGTGCATGAGGATGAAGTGCATGAGGTCTCTCACTCTCTTGAAGAGTCGGCTGGGATTGAAGTTCGGAATTTTCATAGTATGGCGTATTATCGCGATTTTCGAGGTGCAACATTGTATGATTTTCTGATTGCAAATACTACAAATGTATTTGCTTTGACATTTAAATTGAAATAAAAAGTCGACAAGCAGTTGATACAATATTTATTTGCGGAAACGAATTTAAGACGTTCTTTTGGAGAAAGCGCTTTAAATTGCCCTCATGTTTTCAAAGTACAATTTTGCTTTCACTTTTTGCAACCATAATTTTGTTTATCTGCTTCGTCCTATACATGAAACGATTGAGACCTTGTAGTTTAATTTTTTTCGTTTCCAAAAACTCAATTCTAGACGAAAGAAACTCTTTTAGTTGACACCATGAGGGTAACTCCCTATGGTTCTTAATTCTAACTTCCCAGGCTCGTAAAGTTTCTTCTGGAAACTTTGTAGTTACCAAATACAATAATAAGGAATTATGGTCAGCAACTTCCGGCTTGAAGGTTCTTAAAATCGTTAACCAATCGGTAACTGTCGTTCTAATAAATTGAATGGATTTCAAAGTTTCCGCTTGTGATGCCTGAATTGCATGTAGTTTTTTTATTTGATCGTACACCAAAAGCTTCTTATTTTCGAATCTATTCTTTAAATCTTCCCAAGCTAATATGAAATTAGCGCCTATTGGGTCATATTCCTCTATGACGATAAAAGCATCACCTCTCAACTTCGTTTTCGATTTCTGTGCCGGTGCCAAGGATGTCTCTCTTCCTACAATAGCTTAAAACATGTCCCTAAAGGCTGACCACTTTGCATAACCCCCTTCAAAACCTTGTTTGTCCCAAGCGGGAAGCTTTAAGGATGATTAATATCCAACCTGGCCGCTTGGTTTAGGTTCGACTGGTATTGAACTATTCAAAATTTTCTCCTTTACTACCTGATTGAGATCACTGGCCTCTTCATCCCCTTCGGGAAAAAAGGGGTCAGTTGGGAATTGGGACCTATCCCGAGATAGGTGAAAACTGAACCGGTTCCGAAAAAACATATCACGAGATAGGTAAAAAGAGCACCGGTTTCTAAAGTACCTATCACGTGACCGGTTTAAAAGTCACGACTTGTCCTTTTATACCAGTCCTGTGACATGTCACAGAGGGCAATTGACCCCTCCTAGGACAAGCCCATGTTAAAGTGATCGGTCCCGTTACCGGTCCCTATCACAATGAACCGGTCATGTGACGTGTCCTAAGATAGGTCCTTTTCCCGCAGGGTCCTTAAAATCTTTGTCCTCAGCTTTTTCTTCTCCTAATGCGCATTCTTCGTACGATTTGCCTATTTTCGCTCTAACTCTGCATGTAAGATTTATATAGTTATATTTTATAGTTGATCTTTTTAATACTTAAATATATGTATGAAAATGTATTTTTAGTCTCGTTCGAGATCAAAGAAAAACATTTTTTTCTTAAATGAAAAATTTTTCTTATTTTTATTTAGTAATAATGGAGAATGCACAGAAAATGTTATTAGACACAAGCTGCATTTTCTGGTCCGCTACGACTTTCATCAACATTCTTCGTGACCAAATGCCAATTATAAATATCTCTATTTAACTCACAAATCAACGGAAAAAGCTATTTATGTTAACATACAGTTGATTTTCATTATTGAGTTTAGATGAAATTTTCTTACTATTTTTGTATTATTTACATTCTTCCTTTTTACCGTATGTCCAAATTAGCTATTAGCTAATATTAAAGACATGTGTTTTTAAAATTGTTTTTACGTATTTTCTTATGTCTACTGGCATTATCTTAGACTAATATATATAAAATTTTTGATTAATATCTTATAAATTTTACAAATTATACATATTGATTAGAAATTGTATATCATCTTAACTGAAACTCCTTCTTATCAACATTACAACCCAATGGTGAAAAACTGTTACAAATCCCTAAACATCTAGCAATGGGTTCGTTACTACTATAGTTAGTTTTAGGAAAATCTTCACAAAACTGGCCCACATGACGTAATTTACGCGGAGGGTTATATAATTCTATCAAATTCGATAACTCCTCACATTTATGCCCGGAGGGGGTCATTTATTTCTTTTTTGAACAACGCCCGAGAAAGTGCCATATTACATAACACAAATGCAAATAAATTAATTTTGCAAAATATAAAAACAATTTATAAAATGGTTCTGTTCAATATTTAATAATTTACCTGCATTTATGCCTATATGGAATTTCTGTTTGATTTGTTACATTTATACCTACTTTTTTGCTATTGCTACACACACAGCTGATTGAAAAATTTGTAAACGGTTTTTAATCCCACTTTACTATTTTTGTACTGATTTTCAGTAAAAAATTATTATTTAGCAAATCTTTTTGCTATTTACAGTTTACAAATTACAGAGTTTTTACAGAAAATTTACAAATTTTTGATGCTAATTTCAGAAATCATTTTAAAAATTTTTGAAAAGCGATTTGCCAAAATTTGCAAAAAAAAATTACTAATTTTAAAAAGTGGATATTGAAGGAAATGTTATTTCTAATTAAAACTTACACCTAAAAACTTAAATTGCGTTAAATTGTTGCATAGATTAAAAAAAGGGATCGGAAGTGAATACACCGACTCATGTCTGAAAATAGGATATCCACTTAAAATAGCACTAAAAAGTTTTTTTTAGTTCTTAAAATCAGCCCTAAAAACAATAAAAATTTTACCTTAAAAGTAAAAAAAGTGACTAAAATATTTTTCAAAACAGAAATTACCAAATTTAAACAAAATCATTAATTTGTTTATGTTTTAACAATTTTTTAGATCAAATGATAAGTTTTGTTCGGCTTTAGGTCATAATTTTTTAAATAATAAAACCACAAAGATTTTGTTATTTAAATATTTTTATTTTTATTTTCCGATATTTCGATTATCTTCGATAATCATCTTCTGGGATCTAATAACAAGAAAAACATAATTAACAATTTTTACAAAACACATAAAGAAAAATTAACAGTTTTTCTTCTAATAGTTACTTTAAAAATGTATCTATATTTCTCTCATTGAGTTGAGAACTTCACTTTCTCGCGAGCTTTTGACAACTAATTCTGTTTACGTTGTCTAAATTTGTCTATAGTGTTTTTATACATCCGAATGCACCCGTCGGTATCTGTCTTGTAATTTAGTCTCTTATCGGCCGAAATATTGATGATGTGAAGAGCTTCTAAAGTGAATCTCTTCGTATAATTATTCTCTTCCTGTAAAATGCTCACGTCTTCGAACTTTGGTTTGTGTCCAGTTTTGCTACAATGAGCCGCAAGTGCCGTTTTTTCTTCGATTGGTTTGCTAAACGATTTATGTTCTGACCTATGGGAAGATATTCTGGTTTTTAATTTTGTTTTTGTTGTACCAACATATGTTTTGTTACATATATTGGTTCCGTCACCATTACAGTCTATTTTGTAAATAACATTGCATTTTTCTCCTTTATTTAATTTTGACTTGGTTTTGCTAAACAATTTATTCACGCAGTTTTGAGTTTTTAGTGCTAACTCATATTTTTCTTTGTCATATATGTTTGTTTTCTTAAGCCTTTCTGAAAATCCAGGTATATAAGTTACAGATTTGTAAATTTTTGGTGGTTCTAATTCGTTTTCATTCTGCTTTCTTCTGTTAACGTGTGTGATTAAGTCTAAGATCGTCTTGTTCGGAAACCCATTTTTAATCAAAATATTTGTAATTTTCTTTATATTTTCTCTATAAAAATATTGTCGCTAATTCCAAGAACTCTTCTTATAAAATTTGTTGCGGTGTTAATTATTACTCTTCTGGGGTGTTTAGAGTTAAAATTTATCAGTCTACCAGACGATGTGGGCTTTTGATACCAGTTTAATTTTAGTATGTTGTTATTTCTAACAACTACCGAATCTAGATACGGTAATTTATTGTCTGACTCTAATTCCTTAGTAAATTGGATTTGTCGATTAAATGAATTAAGGATCTTCAAAGTATCGTCCAATGCTTCTCTTTTTACTATTCCGAATAAATCGTCTACGTATTTTGTCATTATCCTTGGTTTGATCCTCATGTTTTCCATGGCGAAGTCGAGTAGTTCCTCCATAATTATGTCCGCGATAACTGGTGAGGCTGGAGAGCCCATTGGCATTCCCTTTCTTTGTTCAAAACACTTTTCATCATATATAAAATACCTAGTTTCTTTAATACAAAACTTCAACATATCCATAAATAACTGTTTTGATATTTTGGTGTATTTTTCCAAAACTTTCCACTTGTTTTCAATAGTCTGCAGAGCAAGATTAACCGGGATACTGGGGAATAAGGATACTACGTCGAACGAAATAAGTATCTCATCATTTTCAATAGTGGTATTGTTGATTCTTGATTTAAAGGCAATAGCGTCCTTGACATTGTATTTAGAGTCCTTGGTCAAGTTTTTTAAAATGTCGACCAAATATTTCGACAATTCGTAAGCCGGGGATTTTATTGACGAGCATATCGGTCTCAAAGGTGTTCCATCTTTATGAATCTTCGGTAAACCGTAAATTCGTGGAGCTCTGGCTGTCTTATTAAGTAATCTGTTTCTTGTATAGTTATTAATAACGTTTAAATTAAAAAGTTTTTCAACGAAAGAATTATTTTTAGTCTGAAGGACTGATGTTGGATCACGTTTTATTCGTTGATATGTACACATATCACAAAGAATATCATTCATTTTACATTCATAGTCGGATTTGTTCATTGCCACAGTTTTATTCCCCTTATCTGCACTTAAGATTAATATGTCAGAATTTTTGTTCAAAAATTCTTTGACTTGTCCCACTGTATCAATTATTAATTTATCCCTCTGCGTTAATTTTGATTTGTTTTTAGATTTTTAAGCCTTTGATTTTTTTTTAAATTTTGTATAAAATATAAAAGAATTTTTAGGCTCGATAAAAACAAAATTGTAAATTTTGTACTAATTATTCAGTTCAATTTCTTCGACCTTTTTAATACAAATTCCAGGTAATAGGTATTCAAGCTTAATAAGTATTAAGCTTGAATACTTATTACCTGGGATTTTGTACTAATATTAATAATATTTAGTCATATGTTTTTTGCTTATTTTAGCAAACAGATTTTAAATTCCACTTTACAAAAAGTATACTAATTATAATGGCTACTAATTTCATTGTACTACAGGTCAGCAGATACGTGTTGTTAAGATTAGCAAAAAATACCGCTGGGCTCAACTTAGCAAAATTTCCCGTAATAACAGCACAATTTTCAGTTGTCATTACAGACTTTTTTTGGTGAATGTAAATATTTAGGCCGCCTGAAACCTAAACCCGCAAAAAAAATTTGAAATTTTTTTCATTTTTAAGATTTTTTTCTGTGTTTTTAAATAGTTTGAAAAAATTTCTAACTAACGCTCAAATAATTCAAGTGATGATTTTGACTTCTCAAGTGATTAATTTTTCAGCGCAGTGATTTATGAAATTCTAATTTGTATGTATAAAATTTTAAATAACGTAACGAACAGCTGTTTCAACGCGAGCAATCACCTATTAAATTCAAGTGATTTACAAAATCGATTTTTTTAAAAAATGATGTGAAGTGAGGCGTTGTGTTTGGCACAATGAGGGCATTAATCTCATCGGATAAAATTTAATATATAAACATTATTGAATATAAAGATCTACGATCTTCTAAAGATTGTAGACAAAGAAATTTACGCCTATTACACTAGGTCACAAATAACAAACTTTTGTCTGTTATTTGTTTCTAGCATACTTTTTCTCATGGATTTGGACCTACTGAACACGAAAATGAATTTTAAAAATTTTTCTGTCGATTGGTTTGCGAGATACAAATTTTTTAATTTTTTTTTTTTAATTTTTGGAGGTACACTTACTATTTTGAGCATATCTTTAGTCTTCTTTGACCTATTTTATCCTACTACTACTCAAATTAAAGACAATTGAGCCGTCTACAACTTATTCTCAGAAAATTTTCAAATCGGGTTAGTAGTTTTGATGTTGGCGGCTTAAAAAGGTTAAAAAACTGCGTTTTTTTAGTAAAAATGTGGCTGAAAAATTCATATAAAAATTCATATAAAATGTAAAACGCGATGTTAACAGCGATTTTAATTTTTTTACGTATAGCTGACACTTTTCCAAAGAAAATAAGCCCTTACTTAACAAAATCTGATGACAAATGGCCGACTTATTATTTTTTTGGTAAACGACCGAAATTCCGCTATTTCACGATTTTTTGATTTTCATTATTTGCACAGCTTACCTACCCAACGCAAACGAATAAATACATTTGAACTTAATTTAAAATAAACAAATTAGTCTTCGTATATTATTTTTTAATTTATTTACAGCACTACATGCTCAATGTATCGCACAATTAGCTAAACTAACGAAATTAAACTAACTAATTAAATTAAGCAAATCAACGCACAAAAAAATGAGTAAAAACAAAGATATAAGTGTACATTTTATGCCATGTGGAAAAACTGCTGACTTCTTCTTTGTTTTTTGTATTCGCTGCAATCGGTCTCACGTATTAGGGTCCAAATATAGTCACCCATCATAGCCGTGTCATAGTTGCCCTGATAGCGTCGTTCCATAGCCTTCAATTCCTGATGAAAGCGCTCGCCGTGTTCGTCGCTCACGTCTCCTAAATTCTCAGGGAAAAAATCCAAATGAGAATCCAGAAAGTGTATTTTAAGTGACATGTGCACTCCCATGGCTTCATAGTTCTTTACCAGATCCTCAACTATGTCCTTATAATTCGGGCTTTTGTTGTTTCCTAAAAAGTTTTCCACAACAAGCCTGAAGGAATTCCATGCTGCGGCTTCGATGGGTGATAACAGCTTTGGGAATTTTTCATCTTTCAACATTTTTTTTATCTCGGGTCCTGCGAAGACTCCTTCTTTAATTTTTGCCAGCGAAAGGTAAGGGAAAATTGACCGTAAATAGGCAAAAGCTTCACCTTCTTTGTCTAATTTTTTGGCAAAATTTTTAATCAAACCCAATTTTATGTGCAGCGGCGGAAGTATTATATTTTCACGGTTCTCTATTAGTGGTTTGCGCTGAACATTCGCTTCTCCAACTACAGGTTTCGTTCGTACCGGCCATTTTTTTTTTTATATAATGCTGATCATCAGCGCGGCTATTCCAAAGGCACAGAAAACAGCAATGTCGCGTATAGCCTCCTTGGAGTCCACACAGAATGGCCACAACTTTAAGGTCGGCGCATATTTTCCAATTGTATTTCCTATACTCTATGCATTTCAGCAAAATGTCCATAGTTTCATAGTTCTCCTTTGAATGAACCGCATGAGCAATAGGAACAGATGGCTTTTCATTCCCATTATGTAAGAGAACTGCCTTCAAGCTCTCTTTGTTGCTGTCAATAAACAACCTCCATTCGTTGGGGTTGTGAATTTGGTGAAGCTCTTGGAACAAGCCTGAAATGTCGCTGCAAAAACATATTTGGTCTTTCTTTGTATAAAATTTTGCATACTCCTTGTGACGGTTTCTGTACGCTGATACTTTCACTTCTGAAGCCGCAAATCCACACTGTATCATCCGAGACGCAAAAAGTTCGGATTTCTCCTTAGTGAGACCAAAATCGCGCACCCAATCGTTTAGTTCGGCCTGTGACAGTAATTTTCGCTTTGCACCCGGCTCAAATTCGCTTGCATTTGACTCAGACTCTTCTTCTGACGATTCTGCTTTTTGAAGAGATGCACCAGGGCACACTGGATATGGCACATCATGCGAATGTGGTACTGGAAGCGCAAACGATCCCACTTGAGCGTAGTTCCATTTAAAAAATCTTCCTACCCCACTGTTTGTGGTGAGGCAAAAATAACAGTCTGTGGAATGGCATATAGCGGCTTTTTCCACATCATTGGTGTATCGAATTTCATATGGCGGCTAAAATTAAAATAAATTACTATATTCGCTATGTATAATGTGTTTAAATAAAAATTCTTACCTTCCGCCAGCTGCCCAGTTGGTTAAGATTATATAGCAAAGATCACACAGCGACTTAGGTGTCCATGGTTCTGTGATATTTGGTGAAATACCAAAATAATTCAAATAGTGCAATTGTACTGCTGGAGTAAACTTGTGTGCGTGATTTTTTTTTATAAACTGGCCACAAACATTGCAGAAATTGTCTGGATCGTTCAAACACTCGAACACACGTAGTCTTTTACTCATTGTCTTCCTTGCGTTTTCTAAATATTAACTTCTTTACACTTTCACAGACAGTTTTGAAATGCAATTGATAACCGTGTCTCCTTATGTTTAAATATGTATGAGCATGTAGTGCTGTAAATAAATTAAAAAAAAATATACGAAGACTACTTTGTTTATTTTAAATTAAGTTCAAATGTATTTATTCGTTTGCGTTGGGTAGGTAAGCTGTGCAAATAATGAAAATCAAAGAATCGTGAAATAGCGGAATTTCGGTCGTTTACCAAAAAAATAATAAGTCGGCCATTTGTCATCAGATTTTGTTAAGTAAGGGCTTATTTTCTTTGGAAAAGTGTCAGCTATACGTAAAAAAATTAAAATCGCTGTTAACATCGCGTTTTACATTTTATATGAATTTTTATATGAATTTTTCAGCCACATTTTTACTAAAAAAACGCAGTTTTTTAACCTTTTTAAGCCGCCAACATCAAAACTACTAACCCGATTTGAAAATTTTCTGAGAATAAGTTGTAGACGGCTCAATTGTCTTTAATTTGAGTAGTAGTAGGATAAAATAGGTCAAAGAAGACTAAAGATATGCTCAAAATAGTAAGTGTACCTCCAAAAATTAAAAAAAAAAAATTAAAAAATTTGTATCTCGCAAACCAATTGACAGAAAAATTTTTAAAATTCATTTTCGTGTTCAGTAGGTCCAAATCCATGAGAAAAAGTATGCTAGAACCAAATAACAAAATGGCTGTTGCCTAGTGTTATCATACATATACCGGTAATCCATCAGGCCAATATAATCTCCCCATAGTCCATTTCGTAAAAAGCTTTTGAATTCTTTCAATTCCTTTAGAATCACCAACACCATAGAACAATATTCCAAATGGTTTCTTATAAAAGAAATATATAATGATTTAAACGTCTGCGGATCTTTAAAGTCAACAGAGTTTCTTCTGATGAATCCCAGCATTGATGATTAAAATGTAACCCAGTATCGAAAATAACTCCAAGATCCTTAACTTTAACAACTATATTAAGAAAAACATCACCAATAGAAAAGTTAAAGCTGCTACAAAAAAAAAATTGCAAGAACTTGTGAAATGACCTAGTGTAGGTTGTAGGTCTAGCTGATTGTATTATATAACCGGTTTTATAAGTTGCAATATACCCTCAAAATTTCGAGATATGGGGAAAAGAGTATTTTTATGGACTACCGCACTTAAACTTTTCTAACTCAGTCATTTTTTAACCGATTTCGAAACGGTAAACGGCATTAATTAGAAATGAAAAAAAAAACCCTCGTAGAAAATGAAAAAGTTTAAAAATAATTAAAATTTTTTATATTATTGAAAAAATCTCTACACATTTATATAAATAGTATACGGGAAGTATATATATTTCGAAAGAGCGCGTTCATTTCTAATTAATGCCGTTTCGAAATCGGTTAAAAAATTACTGAGTTAGAAAAGTTTAAGTGCGGCAGTCCAAAAAAATACTCTTTTCCCCATATCTCGAAATTTTGAGGGTATATTGCAACTTATAAAACCGGTTGTATAATACACTCAGCTAGACCTACAACATACACTAGGTCATTTCACAAGTTCTTGCAATTTTTTTTTGTAGCAGCGTGTAACTTTTCTATTGGTGATGTTTTTCTTAATAGAGTTGTTAAAGTTAAGGATCTTGGAGTTATTTTCGATACTGGGGGATTCATCAGAAGAAACTCTGTTGACTTTAAAGATCCGCAGACGTTTAAACGTAAAGAAAAATATTTGTCATAAAGAATTTAACGTAAAGAAAAATATTTGTCATAAAAATATTTAAAATTTTTGTATTTTTCATTTGATAACATATTAAAAACAACAAAAGCTAACAAATGAATTATGTGTTTGTATGTAAAGGTAGAGCAGGGCAAACAATATAATTGCTTTATTTCTCGTTACGGCGAAGTCCATATACGGAAACAGCTTTCGTTCATCAGTTAATTTCTGAAGTTATTTATTTCATTTCAGATGCTATCAATTTAAATTCACATGTATTAATAAAATTTCATTTATTATTATTAGTAACACGAAATACAGCAATTATATTGTATGTCCTGCTCTACTTTTACTAACAAACACATAATTAATTGCTAGCTGTTGTTGTTTTTAATACTTTATTAAATTACAAATAGAAAAATTTCAAATATTTTTATGACAAATATTTTTTTAACATATAAAAGAGAAAAGCCAACTACTATAACTACTTTGAAATTCTATATAAGTTAAGCTGTTAATTTAATATTTTCAATTTTAAAAACATATGTTTTGATATAAAAAGAGTCGTAATTCTGAAATTAATGTGGTACTTGAATCTCAGATTTTTAATTAAAAGAAAGTAATACAATTGGAATCACTTTTTTTTGTTTTAAAAAAAAATATACAAATTCAATAATTTTATTTAGAACATGTTAGAGGTAGCTAAATAAATTTTAAACTAAATACAAATTGACAAAGGTTTTAAAATTTCTTTGAAAAATTTTTAAAATTTCATAGAAATGGAAACCTGAATTTAGTTTAGATTTTATCATAGAGTAAGTATACTATAGAGATTGTAACGCCGGCAGCGGCCAAAAAAAATCTTATACAGAATACAAAGGTTCGGAAACTGAGAGAAAACAGAGGAAAATTGAGCAAAATTCCCTGATTTTTGCAAAAATTTGAGCAAATTTCCCTGTTTTTAACCTTTTTTTAAATCCAATTGGGAAATATACTAAAAACTAATTGAATTTGCAAAGAAAATTTATTGGAATCGCAAAGAAATTGCAAAAAACCAAAAGATGCCGAACCTTTGTTATCTACCCATATAAAACCAAGAGAACGTTTTTTGCTACGTGAGCGGCATCGTCATGGTGAGGAAAAACAGAAAACAAAAACATCAAGAAATAATGATAAAAATGTAACAAAACACATGTCGTGTTAAAATAAAATATTAGTTAAATATTATTAGTTCCGTTCGTCTACGTCATTATTAGAACAAATTTTTACTGGATGGCGTTGGTTTACACAAAAAAATTCGATGATGAGAGCATTCAAATTTTTATTGGACATTTTTTTTTGTCAATACAAGTAAAAATATTTTACAATTACGCTGCTGTAGACAAATCCAAATCAATAAATATTGTAAAATGAATTATGGAAAAGATACGAAAACCTTCTAAAATATTTATTTCTGCTTAATATTTTAGATCAAGAATCCTCTTTTACCATATCGACCAGTTATACTCTGTTTTTGCAAATGGTTTTACAATCAGCTAACAAGCTTGAAAATTATTGAAAATTTTCCGTTCACGTACTTTTTTCGAAAATTTTCTTTTTAATGTAAATTTGACTGAGAAAAGTAAACGAATGGGCCTATTATTTTTACATATTTGTTCATAACTTTTTTATTATTTCAATGGAATGATATATAGCCTATAACCATACTTAACCCTTAACAACCCACAAGTGTCTCGCGGACACATTTTTGAATTCCATTGCTCATAAAAGTTAAAGTATTTATTTTTGAGAAACCCCGTTGTACCTATTCTACCTCGATGGTCTTGAGAATAGAAATGCGCAATTAAAATATTTTTAGCATAAATAGTTTATTATTTGTTATCAATAAACGAAAATAGTAGCGCATCAACCCACAAGTGTCCAATAGACATATTAATATATTGTTTAATTCGAGTCGCCCAAGTTTCATACAAGTGACCGCCGTTCTGAAACTGTCTAGTCGGCGTTGAATTATTTGCTTCTTCTTGATTCTCTAAACAGGTTGTTTGTTTACTTTTATAATAAATCAATCAATCGCAGAGCGCATTTTGTCACAATATTAGTTTTTGTAACAGCAAATTTGTTAGAAATGGGGAGAAAAAAACTAACACAGGGAGAAATTGAACGTGTCCTTTCTGAAAGTGACAATCAAGATATTTTAAGGTGTGAAATCCCTAGCGATGATGAGGATTTTGCTGTCGACATCTGTTCCGAAAGTGAAGATTTACAGTTATGGAGTGAGGAAGATGATGCCCCGCTGCAGGAATACATGTCTGTTCAAACATATAAGGGCAGAGATGGAACAATATGGAAATCTGAACCTGAGAAGCATAGCAGAACTCCTCGGCACAACATCATTCGCGGTGGTATTCATAAGGTGGTGCTTCCACCGGGCCAAGAAATAGTTGATCCGGTAGACAGTTTCAACCTATTTCTTAACGAACAAGTTTTAGAAATTATAGTGAAATATACCAATTCTGAAGCGCATAGAGTCAGTGGAAGCCAACAGACACAATCGAAATGCAGGCATTTATAGGTCTTTTGTTGGCTATAGGAGTCAACAAACAGGGAGGTGTTGATTTTAGAGAGTACTGGGATCCACTATTTGGAAATCCGATATTTCGTGCCACAATGGGAAAAAATAGATTTGCGCTTTTACTGAGGTTCCTGAGGTTTGATAATAAAAATACAAGATCTCTCAGAAAGTCAAAAGACAAACTTGCACCTATAAGAGAACTATGGAAATCTGTAAATCGAAACTTAAAAAAGTTTTATTTACCTGGAGAAAATCTCACAATTGATGAGCAGCTAGTACCTTTTCGAGGACGAGTGTCATTCAAACAGTATCTACCCAGCAAACCTGACAAGTATGGTATGAAAATTTGGTGGATCTGTGATAGCAAAACAAGTTACCCTCTATTTGGTATACCATATCTTGGAAAATAAGGACCAAATAGAGCGGAAAATTTGGCATACAATGTAGTCAACCAACTATGTGAGCCATACTTCCGAACCAACAGAAACGTTACCTTTGACAATTATTTTACAAGCCTTGAAGTTGCAAAAAACTTAGCACAAAATGGTCTCACTGTAGTTGGAACCATGAGAAAACACAAGGCTTGCATACCCCCACTTTTTCAACCCAACAGAAATCGTGACATCGAATCGAATGTCTTTGGTTTTTCTAATAATATAACTTTGGCATCGTATGTACCGAAGAGGAATCGTGCTGTTATTTTTTTGTCTACGATGCATCATAGTAAAAAAATAGACGTTAGCAATAAAAATAAATCTGAAATAAATTTGTACTATAACTCCACCAAGGGGGGTGTTGATACACTTGATCAAATGGTTCATGAGTATAAAGTTCGACGCAAAACAAATAGATGGCCTGTTGCATTTTTTCAAAATAAAGTAGATGTTGTTGGAATCGCATCACTAGTTATATGGAAAAACTTATATCCCACTTGGAAAAATGATATGAAAAGAAAACTTTTTTTCCGAGAAGTAGCAATTGAGTTGGTAACGCCTCATATACAAAGACGGAACAAGAAAGGGCTAACGAGCTATCACTTAGCAGCCATCAAAGATGTGCTATCATCTGATCCTACCATTGATGAAGGAGCTGGTCAATCATCTGAACCTAATTCAAAACGAAAGAAGCGTTGTCACATTTGCCCCTCAAAAATATCTAGAACTTCCAAACAGTGCTGCGAGAAATGCAAACGGAATGTCTGTTCTGAACACTCTGTAAAAACATTATATGTAATATCTGTTTAAAAAATAATTAATTAAGGGTAAATAAACAAAATACCTAAGCAAATAATATCAATAAAACATTTTTTTAATGTATACTGTCTTTGTTTTTCTTTAAGTATCATTAATTTCTTTAATGAGTCCGTTGGACACTTCTGGTCAGTTACGTTACAAAACCATACTGGGTTGTTAAGGGTTAAGGACCGCCTTCGTTATATGGGCCAATTTTGTTTAGAAGATTTAGACCGTAACTCCCCCTAGAAATGTTCCCATTAGTGTAAAAATACATTTTGGAAAAAATTAGGCCCTAAAATTGCTAAAATATGTGAAATTTGTAGAAAATTTCCAAAAATGTTAATTTTGAGCTGCACCTATGCAACAAACTGAAATATTTTAAGGTGGATTATAATGTAGAATTTTTCGCTTAATCAGAATCTGCCAGTTCAATTTTTATAACACTTCAACTTTTCGAGTTATTGTATTTTTTATTTGAACAAAAAAAAATGATTTTTGAAAACTTTTTTAAAGGTAATAGGCAAAAAAAACGATTCTGTTATATTTCAGCATTAAAAATAAACCAATAATTTTTCAAGGGTCGCTATCAGTTATTTAAGAGTCGCTATCAACTATTGAAATGTTTTACTTTATATCACTTTACACAAATATTAATACGATTATTTTTGACAATAGGACTTCCTTGAATTTTAAAATTTTCATATAAAAATTTAAATTAGTTTCTAGCAAATTAAATATTATTTTAAGATTATTTATTACTTGTTTTATAATGTTGAACATTACAATTCTGAAGTTTATTTCTTTTTTTTTTCAAGTATATATCTACATAAAATGTTCACTTATTCAAATTAGTGTATAATATTTATAATTATGTACATCAATTTGGTTGTATTAGGATATTGTTTCCTATAATCTGCTGCAATTTGCATTATCAACTGCTTCTCATTTTCGTCTCATGGCAACACTTGATTATCTGCTGAGTCATTAACAACTTTCAATTTACTTACTATGCTCAAACCAATATTATCTTTTTTTTAGAAATTCTGTTGAAATAAATAATCTTTTAAAAAGTTTAGTGTTTTTATCGGCGTACCGGCTAATTTGATGGGGAAGAATTGTCAATTTTTTTGTTTTCACTATCATTAGATTGATTTAAAGCCGCTACCATAAGTTTTTTGATTCAGAAGAAATTTTATCTTCCAAAAAAGCCAGAGCTCAGATTATGCGTAGTAATTCTCGACTTATATTTTCATTAATTGAATTGTTAGCATATAATGTTTTTAATAAAGTTAAATCTTGATTAGGAGCTCTTGCAGCAACAGGAGCTTCTATCCAAACTTTTAAGTATATTTTTATTATAAAAATACAAATGTCTTTTATACCGTTTTTCTCACAATCAGTCAAAATGAAATCGTTCCGATATATAAATATTTCAAGCAATATATTGCATTGGACATACATCGGGTATGATGAAAGGCTTCCGGCATCCGAAAAGTAAACTTTGGCACCGTTCCTCCAAGAAAAACTACTGCTAATTGGAGAAGTTCCTTGTGATCATTCCGTGGTTGCTTTTCTTTAAGACTTTTTTCTGCAAACTCCGTTATCTCTGTAGTATCGCCAAGTACATTTTACGTGCTGATTCTCAAGTCCAGGCTTAAATTTATGTTTATGAATTTTACTCCAACCATCTCTAAATCTATTAAACAGCGGGACACTGGGGCCAGTAGACTTTTGTATGTTTATTAATTTTACTCCAACCATCTCTAAATCTATTAAACAGCGGGACACTGGGGCCAGTAGACTTTTGTATTTTTCATCAAAAACGCTTTGTAAAAGTATTTCAAATAAAGGGTGGTTAAATTTTTAAGGGCCGATGTTGATTTTGAATAAAACACAAATTATTTAGGAAATTTTTTTCATTTCTTTTTATTATGATAATATTGTACGGTTCAATTATGTATGGAACAAAATATCGGCCAAATGGCCGCCATGACCTCGGCGGCACACCTCTATCCGATTGTCCAAATTTTCGAGGATGCTGAGGCATAATTGAGGTTCTATGCCGTTAATGTGCCGAACTATCGCATCCTTTAGCTCTTGAATTGTTGCTGGCTTATCGACGTACACCTTTTCTTTCAAATAATCCCAAAGAAAGAAGTCCAAAGGGGTCAAATCACAAAAAAAAACTTGACGTTTAGGTGTGGTTCACATTCAACATCGGCCCTTAAAATTTAACCACCCTTTATATGATGTCGACATGAGATATTTTTCTAATGTTTGTTCTGAGAGTACACATGCGCCTCGTATTCGTCCTAATTTGGATGCTATGGTATCACTGCATAGCGCTTCCACCTTTTTATCGACGTCCCATTCTTTGAGTAAATCATAGACAGCTATGGCTTGTTGCTTTCCTGTGCCCGAACTAATTGCTGGAATACCAAGTAACTGCTTAGTTCCATTAAAATAAATGACTACAGGCAACCGATCGATGTGTTCTTTACCCATCAACGACGGCAAAATTTTACCATCCCAATGAACAGTTATTGCTGTAATTTCTTCATCTTTAAATGTATCCCGATTTTTTTGTCCTGTTTTTATATCCAACTTGTGTGCCGCATCGGCGGATTGAAGTTTCGTTTATTACTAAATCATTTACGTCGTGTTTTAAAGCTGCAGCAGTTGCTATTAGTATTCGTACTGGCTATGACCTTGTTCATTCTTTGGGTCTTCAGTACTATCCAGCTCAAGATGTTCTTCATCGCTCGATTCGCAGTTCAAATTTTCGTACTCTTCTGTAAAATTAGTTTTAAAAATATCGCAATTAAATATAAGATAATTTTCCATTTATAAAATGTAAAGAATAACACTTTGATGAAATCTGTATATCTCATCGAAATTTTAAAATGCCTTCAAGAGACACGTAACCTGTTAACTGGTTTTGCATTTTTCAAAATGCATAAACTAGTTAACAGGTTAGGAAGTCAATACTTTTTTTAAATACTAAATATATTATTTAAGCACCATACAATTTGAGGTAATGATATATCCTTACATGTCATGACATGGTAATGGGTAATACATCATTATTGGTTAAAAAGTTTAATTTTATTTTCTTTCTTCACTTTTTTCTAAGACGAAATCACTACCTATCATTGCACCACGTCTTCCTTTTTTTCCTTTGATTTTGGAGTTCAACTCCTTTAGTATATATATGTTTCAAAAGAAAAAACGGAAAATATTTACATTAGTGAATTTAGAAAAAAAACATATATATATAAATATATATATATATATATATATGTGCACAGCACATGTTCCGGGGACGGGTTTTCGTTCCACAAGTTACTATGAAGACATTTTGTTACTTTGGGGACTGTCCTTAAACTTTTCGTTATTCTAGTGTTTACTCTGAAGACATTTTACTGGACACAGCGCATTTATAGGGACTTTTTTGGCTGTATATACAGATGTCTTCAAAGTATGGGCAATGCATATATATATATATATATATATATATATATATATATATGTGTGCACAGCACATGTTGCGGGGACGGGTTTTCGTTACACAAGTTACTATGAAGACATTTTGTTACTTTGGGGACTGTCCTTAAACTTTTCGTTATTCTACTGTTTACACTGAAGACATTTTACTGGACACAGCGCATTTTATAGGGTCTTTTTTGGCTGTATATACAGATGTCTTCAAAGTATGCAAAATGAATATATATATATATATATATATGTGCACAGCGCATGTTGCGGGGACGGTTTTTCGTTTTACAGGTTACTATGACGACATTTTGATTCTTTGGAGACTGACCTCAAACTTTACATTAATCTACTATATACACTGAAGACATTTTACTGGATACAGCGCATATTATAGGGACTTTTTTGGCTGTATATACAGATGAATATATATATATATATATATATATATATATATATATATATATCTATATATTCATAATGCATACTTTGAAGACATCTGTATATACAGCCAAAAAAGTCCCTATAATATGCGCTGTATCCAGTAAAATGTCTTCAGTGTATATAGTAGATTTATGTAAAGTTTGAGGTCAGTCTCCAAAGAATCAAAACGTCTTCATACTAACCCGTGAAACGAAAAACTGTCCCCGCAACATGCCCTGTGCACACATATATATATATATATATATATATATATATATATATATATATATATGTGCACAGCACATATTGCGGGGACGGGTTTTCGTTCCACAAGTTACTATGAAGACATTTTGTTACTTTGGGGACTGTCCTTAAACTTTTCGTTATTCTAGTGTTTACTCTGAAGACATTTTACTGGACACAGCGCATTTTATAGGGACTTTTTTGGCTGTATATACAGATGTCTTCAAAGTATGGGCAATGCATATATATATATATATATATATATATATATATATATATGTGCATGGCGCATGCTGCGGGGACGGTTTTTCGTTCCACAAGTTACTATGAAGACATTTTGTTACTTTGGGGACTGTCCTTAAACTTTTCGTTATTCTAGTGTTTACTCTGAAGACATTTTACTGGACACAGCGCATTTTATAGGGACTTTTTTGGCTGTATATTCATTTCGCATTCTTTAAAGACATCTGTATATACAGCCAAAAAAGTCCCTATAATATGCGCTGTGTCCAGTAAAATGTCTTCAGTGTAAACAGTAGAATAACGAAAAGTTTAAGGACAGTCTCCAAAGTAACAAAATGTCTTCATAGTAACTTGTGGAACGAAAACCCGTCCCCGCAACATGTGCTGTGCACATATATATTTATATATATATATATATGTAGGGTACTAGCCTAAGTCGCACTGACCGAAGCTATTAATGAACAGACAATACGCACATAGAATTGAATAATGGGACTATGACAAAACATTATACAGCATAGAGACAGGAATAGTTAAATGAAAGGAAGAGTTAAAGAGTTGATAGAAAGAAGTTGAGAAGACAAGACGCGTAGCAAATAAGACGGTTGTGGTTACGAAAGTGCCAATTTTATTCTTTATTTTAAAAGTAACACTGAATAAACTAAACACATTAAACTAAGTTAGACATAAGCCAACAAACATTGAATTAAATAAAACGTTGACTTAATGTCATTTAACCAATAAAGTAGCTGTTTCATTCGCCAAAATAAACAGCACATCCTACAATTTTATGGGGGCTAAACCGAAGATTTTGTAAGTTTACTGTGTTTTAGTGCAAAATCAATGTTCAATAATAAAAAAAAAGAAGAACAAGATCGTTGAAAGAAGTTCGAAATGAAAAGTTAACAGTAAAAAATTAAATTAAAAATCAAGTGGTGGTTTTCCTTCATATTGAAAAAAAAAACAAGAAATTTAATAAAGAAACAAAGTAAAAGAAGTTTCTAGTCAACAACAATAAAAAAAAAAACTGTTAAAAGAAGGAGAAATATTTGAGAATATTCCTAAAAAATATTTGTGAAGGAAAAAACTGAAGAAAAAAGACAATAATAACTAAAAACCTGTTTCTGCATAGTGACGATACATGAGGAGAACAGAAGTGTATTAACAAGAGAACTTAAAATTAAAGAGACAAAAACAAACAAAAAAGTTTCAAAGCTACATATGGTTGTATGCACGTCAACAATATATAAAAACAAACAACTTTGTCGCTAAGCTGTTGGAGTTTTGCTGTTGGTGGTATTTTGCTGTGTATGTTTTTGGTTCAGCCGAGTGAAGAAATGAAATTGCAGTAGTTGTGACTTACGTTGATGGTAACTGCGCAGCTATGTGTTTAAAAGGGTAAAGCAGCAGTGACAGTAGCAGCAGTAAACGATAGGTACATTTGTTATGGTGTTTTTTTTATTTTTATTATTTCCATCAATTATAAAAAACTCAGAAAATTATACAGTGAGGATCAATTCTATAACATTGTTTATATTATAAAAGAAACAACTTTATAAAATATTAAAGTAAATATGTTTTAATGTGAAATTAAAGAAATTCTATGAAATAAAGATGTTCTAACATAAAATTAAATATTAAATAAGAAATGCTTAATGATGAAACTAAAGATGTTAAAGATAAAATTAAAAATATTTTAAGGTGAAGATAAAAATATTAAAGATGAAATAAGAGATGTTCAAGATGAATTTTAAGAAGTTTTAAAACTAGTTTGATTTAAAAGAAGTTTAAGAGTTTCGATATTTAAAGAAGTTAAAATTAAAGGTGTTGCAGACGAAATGTTTAAGATGAATTGTAAGAAGTTTTAAAAGAAGTTTAAGAGTTTCGATATTTAAAGAAGTTAAAATTAAAGATGTTGTAGATGAAATGTTTAAGATGAATTGTAAGAAGTTTTGAAAGAAGTTTGATTTAAAAGAGGTTTAAGAATTTCGATATTTAAAGAAGTTAAAATTAAAGATGTTATAGATGGAATGTTTAAATGAAATTTAAGATGCTAAAAGGAAGTTAAGCAAAAGTCAATATTTTTTTGGAAATTAATTTGAAAACTGATTTAAACATTATTTAAGATATCAACATACTTTTATTTATTAACCTTATTATATTTTTCATTGATTAAATTTAACTTTATTTTACTTTATAACTTTTATCATTATATAAAATGTATATTGGAACTTTGTAGGTACAACCTGTAACTGTTCGATAATGGAACGCGAAGAGATTTTAGGTTTGGGTGTTAGCGCGCTAAGATCGAAATTGGGCGAATTAAAACTAGGTACACAGGGACTAAAGGACGAACTTCAGAAACGACTTTTAGAATATTACGGGCTAGACTCAACACAGGTTGACGTTGAAGCGAGGGACAGTGCTGACGAGGGCGGCGCCAGTGCAGCCGGTTCCCTTGATAAGGTTAATTTTGAGGACGTTAGAGGTGTTTCCCCGAGGATGAGCATGTACACCCTACGCGACGTGGCAGATAGTTTATCCCATTTCTCCGGTACTAGCACGCCTGACATTATTCAGTGGCTAGCCGAATTTGAAGAAATGGCTGCTATATTAAAATGGTCATCACTCCAGATGTATGTTTACGGGAAGCAATTATTGGTAGGGGCCGCGAAAATGTTTATGAAAAGCCAAAGGGGTATATGTGATTGTCACTCATTAAAGTCGGCGCTTAAAGGTGAATTTCATGTGCAGTGTTCGGCGGCCGAAGTTATAAGGCAAATTCGCAGCAGACGGTTAAACAGAAACGAAACGTTAATAGAGTATCTGTACAGCATCATGGAGATTGCAAGCAGAATTGGCCTAGATGAGAGCAGTATCGTCGAGTATTTTATAGAAGGCATTCCCGATTCGAGGGCAAATAAGACTGTGTTGTACCAGGCCAGCAATATCAAAGAGCTGAAAACCCAACTAAAGGTATACGAGAAGACCCGTTTTCCTTTCAGGTCATCATACAAGGGAAAAGAAACGGTGGTAGTCGAGAGAAAAGATGATTCGTTGAGAGAACCGAAACATGAAGCAGGACGAAGATGTTTTAGGTGCGGCGATATGTCACATATCGCGAAAGATTGTACAAAGCAACATAAGTGTTTCAAGTGCCTGAGATTTGGTCATCGGTCATTTGAGTGTCCTGACAGAAAATCTGATAGAAGCATTGACAAAACAGGAGGCGGTCAAGCAAATATGGTTCGAAAGGGCCTAGGACTGATTTTCAAGGATATAACGGTACGGGGTAAACAATATTCCGCGCTTTTAGATACAGGATGTGACATATGCTTGGTTCGGTTTGATATGCTGTTCGTGTTGGGCGAAGTAGATTTTGTTGCGGAAAAAGTAAAACTGTATGGTATTGGTGATAGCGTAATTGTTACGCTGGGCCGTTTCGACGAACTGGTCCGTATTGATGATGTAGATTTTGAGGTTACCTTTTACGTTGTCGGCGAACGCGACATTAATCATTCGTTCATGTTAGGCAACAGTTTGATGCGAAAGGCTGAGGTGATCATCACTGACGGGGAGGCAACTTTCAGAAAAGCAGTTGAAAAGAATCTGCTGTGCGAAGAATTTTCAAATATTTGTTTAAACGCAGATGAATATAAACAGGATGTCCAAATTAATCTCGAACACCTACATGGATCTCTTGGTAACCAGGTGACAGAAGTAATAAATAGTTATCGACCAAAAAGGAATGTACGAAGTCCAGTGCAGATGAAGATAGTTTTAAAAGATGATATACCCGTATAACAGCGTCCACGACGTTTACTGTTAGCCGATCAAGTCATAGTGGAGAAGCAGGTCTTGGAATGGTTGAAGGAGAAAATTGTGCAACCCAGTACTTCAGAGTACGCATCACCGATTGTCCTGGCTTCGAAAAAAGATGGCTCCAAAAGACTATGCTGTGACTACCGCAGGTTAAACCAGAAGATTATTCGTGATCATTTCCCAATGCCGCTAATGGATGAAGTAGTAGATAAGCTGCAAAGTGCTAGATTTTATACAACGCTGGACTTGCAGAACGGATTCTTTCACGTTCCCTTGGAAGAGGAGTAAAGGAAATATACAGCGTTTGTCACCCACAACGGACAATATGAATTTCTGTACGTGCCTTTCGGCATAAGCAATTCACCCGCAGTGTTCACCCGATTCATATCGGTGGTTTTCAAAAATCTCATACAAGACGGGACCATAATAGTGTATATGGACGACATCATTATTCCATCCAAGGATATGATTGAGGGCCTGAAGAAGTTTAAGATGGTGTTAAATATAGCTGCGATAAATGGTTTACGCATTAAATGGGGAAAATGTCAAATACTGCAAGAATCGGTCAATTTTCTAGGTTACGTTATTCAGAACGGTTCGATAAAACCCGCTGAAGGGAAGGTGAAAGCGGTCAAAGATTTTCCAATTCCAACAGACCGCAAACTAGTTCAGCGATTTCTAGGGCTGACGTCCTACTTCAGGAAATTTATTGAGGATTACGCGATCATAGCGAAGCCACTGACAGATCTGCTACGGAAGAACATTCCATTCAAGATAGCGGATGAAGTCCTGATAGCCGTTCAGCAGTTAAAAGAGTCTCTTGCCAGCGCTCCGGTTTTAAAACTATATGACCCAGATGCCGTGACAGAAGTAGACGCTGATGCCAGCAAATTTGGTTATGGTGCAATTCTGTTGCAGAAGAGCTTGGAAGACTCGCAGTTTCACCCTGTCCAATACATGAGTCGCAGAACGAAGCTGTACGAAGAAAATTATCACTCTTATGAGTTAGAGGTTCTCGCGATCGTTGAAGTGGAGGATTTATCTACTTGGAATCCCTTTCAAAATAGTGACGGACTGCAATGTTTTTAAAATGACAATGCGCAAAGATGATGTACCAGCCAGAATTGCAAGATGGGCAATGTATCTCCAGGAGTTCTCCTACGAGATCGAGCATCGACCGGGTACCAAAATGAGGCACGTAGACGCTCTTAGCAGGATGCTTTGCTTAGTATCGGAGAGCAGTCTAACGCATAGGTTAAGGTGTGCTCAGGAAAGTGATGAGTGTACGAAAGCTATTCGAGCGGTACTGGAATTCGGAGGGTATGCCGATTACTTTATGCAAAATGGGGTGTTATATAAAGATCCACAGAAGAATCTAATTGTAGTACCCGTCCAGTTGGAAAACGAAATCATTAAGTTGGCGCACAATCAGGGCCATTATGGTGCGGGAAAAACCCGTGAATTGATCGAGAAACAGTACTACATTCCCGGATTAGCGGCAAAGGTACAGAAAATTGTTAAGGGCTGCGTCGAGTGCATCATCACCGAGGAAAAAACTGCGAAGAAAGAGGGTTTCTCAATCCGATTTACAAAGAAGACCGATTCCTTATAACCTACCATTTGGACCATGTCGGCCCAATGGAAATAACTAAAAAGGCTTACAATCACTTGTTTGTAGTGGTTGACTGTTTTAGTAAGTTCGTTTGGCTCTATCCAACGAAGTCCACAGATACCAAATCAGTCGTTGACTGTCTAGAGAAGCAGGCGTCCATATTCGGTAACCCTAGAAGACTTATTACCGATCGTGGGACAGCATTCACCTCGAAGCTATTTGGCGAATATTGTAAGGCGGAAAATATTCAGCACTTACTAATAGCCACGGTAGTACCCCGCGGAAATGGTCAGGTAGAACGAATTCATAAAATTGTTGTGCCTATGTTGGCGAAATTGTGTAGCGAAAATCCCTCAACTTGGTATAAGCACGTTCGTCGTGTTCAGATGTTGGTAAATTCAACGGTCTCAAGAAGTACCCAATATTCCCCGTTCAGACTCTTAACGGGCGTAGACATGAGATTACCAGAGTATCCCGATCTTAAAGAGCTGTTGAGTGAAGAGATGGTTCATGATTTCGACGAGGAAAGGGATGAGGTGCGAGATGAAGCTAAAGGAAACATAGCGAAGGTGCAAAGAGAGAACTGTAAAACGTTCAACAGAAACCGCAAAGCTGAAACCGAGTACGCTATCAACGAGTTGGTCGCCATCAAGCGCACTCAGTTTGGTACCGGAATGAAACTAAGAGGCAAATTTCATGGGCCCTACAAAATCTTCAAAGAGATGCCCCATGGAAGGTACGAAGTCGTTAAGATTGGCTCACATGATGGTCCTAACCGAACTACCACGGTGGCAGAAAATATGAAGAGGTGGCAATCCGAGCCGTATTGCCGTCAGGAGGGCCGATTGTAGGGTACTAGCCTAAGTCGCACTGACCGAAGCTATTACTGAACAGACAATACGCACATAGAATTGAATAACGGGACTATGACAAAACATTATACAGCATAGAGACAGGAATAGTTAAATGAAAGGAAGAGTTAAAGAGTTGATAGAAAGAAGTTGAGAAGACAAGACGCGTAGCAAATAAGACGGTTGTGGTTACGAAAGTGCCAATTTTATTCTTTATTTTAAAAGTAACACTGAATAAACTAAACACATTAAACTAAGTTAGACACAAGCCAACAAACATTGAATTAAATAAAACGTTGACTTAATGTCATTTAACCAATAAAGTAGCTGTTTCATTCGCCAAAATAAACAGCACATCCTACATATATATATATATATGTACAGCTAATGCTGCGGGGACGGTTTTTCGTTCCACAAGTTACTATGAAGACATTTTGTTACTTTTGGTACTGTCCTTAAACTTTTTGTTATATATATATATTATTTGCCCATACTTTGAAGACATCTGTAAATACAGTCAAAAAAGTCCCTTTAATATGCGCTGTATCCAGTAAAATGTCTTCAGTGTAAACAGTGGAATAACGAAAAGTTTAAGGACAGTCCCCAAAGTAACAAAATGTCTTCATAGTAACTTGTGGAACGAAAAACCGTCCCCGCAACATGCGCCGAGCATATATATATATATATATATATGTATATATATATATATATATGCATTTCACATAGTTTGAAGACATCTGTATATACAGCCAAAAAAGACCCCGTAATATGAGCTGTATCGAGTAAAATGTCTTCAGTGTAAACAGTAGAATAATGAAAAGTTTGTGGACAGTCCCCAAAGTAACAAAATGTCTTCATAGTAACTTGTGGAACGAAAACCCGTCCCCCAACATGCGCTATGCACATATATATACATATACACTGAAGACATTTTACTGAAGACATTTTACTGGATACAGCTCATATTACGGGGTCTTTTTTGGCTGTATATACAGATGTCTTCAAAGTATGTGAAATGCATATATATATATATATATATATATATATATATATATGCATAACGCATGTTGCGGGGACGGGTTTTCGTTCCACAAGTTACTATGAAGACATTTTGGTTCTTTGGGGACTGTCCTTAAACTTTTCGTTATTCTACTGTTTACACTGAAGACATTTTACTGGACACAGCGCATTTTATAGGGACTTTTTTGGCTGTATATACAGATGTCTTCAAAGTATGGGCAATGCATATATATATATATATATATATATATGTCCATAATGCATGTTGCGGGGACGGGTTTTCATTCCACAAGTTACTATGAAGACATTTTGTTACTTTGGGGACTGTCCTTAAACTTTTCCTTATTCTACTGTATACACTAAAGACATTTTACTGGACACAGCGCATTTTATAGGGACTTTTTTGGCTGTATATACAGATGTCTTCAAAGTATGGGCAATGCATATATATATATATATATATATGCATTGCACATACTTTGAAGACATATGTATATACAGCCAAAAAAGTCCCTATAATATGTGCTGTATCCAGTAAAATGTCTTCAGTGTAAACAGTAGAATAACGAAAAGTTTAAGGACAGTCCCCAAAGTAACAAATTGTCTTTATAGTAACTTGTGGAACGAAAAACCGTCCCCGCAACATGTGCTGTGCACATATATATATATATAGTTATATATATATATATATTCATTGCACATACTTTGAAGACATATGTATATACAGCCAAAAAAGTCCCTATAATATGCGCTGTATCCAGTAAACTGTCTTTAGTGTATACAGTAGATTAATTAAAAGTTTAAGGACAGTCCTCAAAGTAACAAAATGTCTTTATAGTAACTTGTGGAACGAAAAACCGTCCCCGCAACATGAGCTGTGCACATATATATATATATATATATATATATATATATATATATATGTGCGCGGAGCATGTTGCGGGGACGGTTTTTCGTTCCGCAAGTTACTATGAAGACATTTTGTTACTTTGAAGACTGTCCTTAAACTTTTCGTTGTTCTACTGTTTACACTGAAGACATTTTACTGGATAGAGCGCATATTATAGGGACTTTTTTGGCTGTATATACAGATGTCTTCAAAGTATGGGCAATGAATATATATATATATATATATATATATGCATTTCACATACTTTGAAGACATCTGTATATACAGTCAAAAAAGACCCCGTAATATGAGTTGTATCGAGTAAAATGTCTTCAGTGTAAACATTAGAATAACGAAAAGTTTAAGGACAGTCCCCAAAGTAACAAAATGTCTTCATAGTAACTTGTGGAACGAAAACCCGTCCCCGCAACATGCGCTGTGCACATATATATATATATATATATATATATATATATATGTGCACATATATATATATATATATATATATATATATATATATATATATATATATATATATATATATATATATATATATATATATATATGTGCATAGCTCATGTTGCGGGGACGGGTTTTCGTTCCACAAGTTACTATGAAGAAATTTTGTTACTTTGGGGACTGTCCTTAAACTTTTCGTTATTCTACTGTTTACACTGAAGACATTTTACTGGACACAGTAAAATGAAGACATCTGTATATACAGCCAAAAAAGTCCCTATAATATGCGCCGTATCCAGTAAAATGTCTTCAGTGTAAACAGTAGAATAATTAAAAGTTTGAGGACGGTCCCCAAAGTACCAAAATGTCTTCATAGTAACTTGTGGAACGAAAATCCGTCCCCGCAACATGCGCTGTGCACATATATATATATATATATATATGTGTGGGTGTGTTTTCGGTAGCCTGGTCTTAAAATGCCAATAACTGCATCGATGATAGGTAGTAAAGCTGGGATGAGCCTTGGAGGCCAGCGATGAAAAATGTTCCACAAATTGTGGATCTTTGATAGACGGTGGTACGATGATGGCTTCGTCCAGCAGCGGAAATCGCCAACGTGCGATCGGTTCGTAATGGGCGCGTGGTTCATATGTTGCAGAGTCATCAAAAACCCCGTATTCGATTCCGCCATGTTCTTCATCGGGGGTAAAATCAGGAAATATTATGGCAACACTGCTGAGTAAAAAATACCCCTTAGTCTCGAAATCCAGTAAAAATGTCACAAGGGTCCCCCTTGTGAATAAGGTTGACACGGATCAATGGCGGTATGCTTCTTGCCCAATATAGTGGACGTGCGGGCAATTCCAGCCGCAGCAGCTGATCTGGTGATGGTTGCGAGTTTGGGCCATATTGCGACTGTGCCTCCTCTTTAGGGGTTGCTTTTGGTTCAAGCATTTTTTCAACCTCTTCGGCTCTGGCGGGTGTTTGGACTTCTATTGGAGGAGGGAGTTCTTTCTCACAGCTGACCCCGAGTCTTCATGGGGACGCTTCCGGCGCCACAGATTGCGCAACGGTTTTGGGAGTGACATTCCGGTCGGATGTGGGTTTTCGCCATACAATTGAGACAGTAGCTCGATTTCTCTATGTACTGTCGACGTTTGACAACGTCCATGGCCATAAATACTCGGCAGTGTCAGACAGCATGGTTTTTGAGGCACAAATTGTAACGTGGAATGATGTTTGCTAGAGGGGATAAAAGAAAAGAAAAAACTTTTCCTATGATCTCGAGTCAAACTAAAAATACATTTTCATACATATAAGTATTAAAAAGATCAACTATAAAATATAAACTTCAATATTAAAATATAACTTGGCACGGTTAAAAAAAAAAAAAAAAAAAAAAAAAAAAAGAATTGTTTTAACATATGTAAAAACAATTTTAAAAAACACATGTTTTTAGTATTAGCTAATAGCTAATTTGGACATACGGTAAACAAAGGAGAATATAAATAACACAAAAATAGTTAGTAAATTTCATCTGTACTCAATAATAAAAATCAACTGTATGTTAGCATAAAATAGCTTTTTCCGTTGATTTGTGAGTTAAATAGAGATATTTACAATTGGTATTTCGGCACAAAGAATGTTGATGAAAGTCGTAGCTGACCAGAAAATGCATTCCATTCGGCTGGTGTCTAATAACTTTTTCTGTGTATTCTCCATGTTTACTAAAATTAAAAAATAAGGAAAAAAAAATTTTCATTTGAAAAAACTTTTCCTATGATCTCGAGTCAAACTAAAAATACATTTTCATACATATAAGTATTAAAAAGATCAACTATAAAATATAAACTTCATAATTAAAATATAACTTGGCACGGTTAAAAAAAAAAAAAAAAGAATTGTTTAAACATATGTAAAAACAATTTTAAAAAACACATGTCTTTAGTATTAGCTAATAGCTAATTTGGACATACGGTAAACAAAGGAGAATATAAATAACACAAAAATTGTTAGTAAATTTCATCTGTACTCAATAATAAAAATCAACTGTATGTTAGCATAAAATAGCTTTTTCCGTTGATTTGTGAGTTAAATAGAGATATTTACAATTGGTATTTCGGCACAAAGAATGTTGATGAAAGTCGTAGCTGACCAGAAAATGCATTCCATTCGGCTGGTGTCTAATAACTTTTTCTGTGTATTCTCCATGTTTACTAAAATTAAAAAATAAGGAAAAAAATTTTTCATTTGAAAAAACTTTTCCTATGATCTCGAGTCAAACTAAAAATACATTTTCATACATATAAGTATTAAAAAGATCAACTATAAAATATAAACTTCAATATTAAAATATAACTTGGCACGGTTAAAAAAAAAAAAAAAAAAAAAAAAAAGAATTGTTTAAACATATGTAAAAACAATTTTAAAAAACACATGTCTTTAGTATTAGCTAATAGCTAATTTGGACATACGGTAAACAAAGGAGAATATAAATAACACAAAAATAGTTAGTAAATTTCATCTGTACTCAATAATAAAAATCAACTGTATGTTAGCATAAAATAGCTTTTTCCGTTGATTTGTGAGTTAAATAGAGATATTTACAATTGGTATTTCGGCACAAAGAATGTTGATGAAAGTCGTAGCTGGCCAGAAAATGCATTCCATTCGGCTGGTGTCTAATAACTTTTTCTGTGTATTCTCCATGTTTACTAAAATTAAAAAATAAGGAAAAAAAAAATTTTCATTTGAAAAAACTTTTCCTATGATCTCGAGTCAAACTAAAAATACATTTTCATACATATAAGTATTAAAAAGATCAACTATAAAATATAAACTTCATAATTAAAATATAACTTGGCACGGTTAAAAAAAAAAAAAAAAAAAAGAATTGTTTAAACATATGTAAAAACAATTTTAAAAAACACATGTCTTTAGTATTAGCTAATAGCTAATTTGGACATACGGTAAACAAAGGAGAATATAAATAACACAAAAATAGTTAGTAAATTTCATCTGTACTCAATAATAAAAATCAACTGTATGTTAGCATAAAATAGCTTTTTCCGTTGATTTGTGAGTTAAATAGAGATATTTACAATTGGTATTTCGGCACAAAGAATGTTGATGAAAGTCGTAGCTGACCAGAAAATGCATTCCATTCGGCTGGTGTCTAATAACTTTTTCTGTGTATTCTCCATGTTTACTAAAATTAAAAAATAAGGAAAAAAATTTTTCATTTGAAAAAACTTTTCCTATGATCTCGAGTCAAACTAAAAATACATTTTCATACATATAATAAAAAGATCAACTATAAAATATAAACTTCAATATTAAAATATAACTTGGCACGGTTAAAAAAAAAAAAAAGAATTGTTTAAACATATGTAAAAACAATTTAAAAAACACATGTCTTTAGCATTAGCTAATAGCTAATTTGGACATACGGTAAACAAAGGAGAATATAAATAACACAAAAATAGTTAGTAAATTTCATCTGTACTCAATAATAAAAATCAACTGTATGTTAGCATAAAATAGCTTTTTCCGTTGATTTGTGAGTTAAATAGAGATATTTACAATTGGTATTTCGGCACAAAGAATGTTGATGAAAGTCGTAGCTGACCAGAAAATGCATTCCATTCGGCTGGTGTCTAATAACTTTTTCTGTGTATTCTCCATGTTTACTAAAATTAAAAAATAAGGAAAAAAAAATTTTCATTTGAAAAAACTTTTCCTATGATCTCGAGTCAAACTAAAAATACATTTTCATACATATAAGTATTAAAAAGATCAACTATAAAATATAAACTTCATAATTAAAATATAACTTGGCACGGTTAAAAAAAAAAAAAAAAAAAAGAATTGTTTAAACATATGTAAAAACAATTTTAAAAAACACATGTCTTTAGTATTAGCTAATAGCTAATTTGGACATACGGTAAACAAAGGAGAATATAAATAACACAAAAATAGTTAGTAAATTTCATCTGTACTCAATAATAAAAATCAACTGTATGTTAGCATAAAATAGCTTTTTCCGTTGATTTGTGAGTTAAATAGAGATATTTACAATTGGTATTTCGGCACAAAGAATGTTGATGAAAGTCGTAGCTGACCAGAAAATGCATTCCATTCGGCTGGTGTCTAATAACTTTTTCTGTGTATTCTCCATGTTTACTAAAATTAAAAAATAAGGAAAAAAATTTTTCATTTGAAAAAACTTTTCCTATGATCTCGAGTCAAACTAAAAATACATTTTCATACATATAATAAAAAGATCAACTATAAAATATAAACTTCAATATTAAAATATAACTTGGCACGGTTAAAAAAAAAAAAAAAAAGAATTGTTTAAACATATGTAAAAACAATTTAAAAAAACACATGTCTTTAGCATTAGCTAATAGCTAATTTGGACATACGGTAAACAAAGGAGAATATAAATAACACAAAAATAGTTAGTAAATTTCATCTGTACTCAATAATAAAAATCAACTATATGTTAGCATAAAATAGCTTTTTCCGTTGATTTGTGAGTTAAATAGAGATATTTACAATTGGTATTTCGGCACAAAGAATGTTGATGAAAGTCGTAGCTGACCAGAAAATGCATTCCATTCGGCTGGTGTCTAATAACTTTTTCTGTGTATTCTCCATGTTTACTAAAATTAAAAAACAAGTAAGAGCGGCTAAATTCGGCTATGCCGAATCTTATATACCCTTCACCATGGTTGGGAAAAAACTGAAGTTTATATATGGACATATATGAAATGGACAGATTTATATACGGACGCCTTTAAGAGGAAATTAACCATTTAGTTTGGAGATAAAACTTGGACTCGGGAAGATTTATGGTTCCAGAAAATATGTATTTTAAAAAAATGTATGTTTTGGGCATAACTTTTTTGTATCTGAACCGATATTTCCGAGTTTTTCAGCAAATATGTTATACTAAAGATTTTCGATCTTTTGCTATATAAGTCGTACCCATATGTCATAATACAGCTCTAGAATAGTGTTTGTTGTTTGTGTATAAAAGGTTAAGAGGTGAAAGAAAAGAATTTCAACAAATCGTTAAAAGAAATCACTAGAACTGCATGTGTTTTATTTCTACAAAATAGTTTGATTTAGCTGGCAAATTTGCATTTAGGATTTTATTTCGCTTTTTTATTAGAAATATTTGTAATTTCTTTAGCTTAATTTTAAAAATTTGAAGGAAAATAGTTTATAATTTTTTTTATAAATTATTATAAGTTATCACCTAAAATAGTTGCACTCAAAGGTAAATTATGTATAAAATTTTCTTAATATGTGAGAAATAAAATGGTTTAAAAATCTTTTTATAAATTATTTTAAATCGGAGCAAAAAATAGAAATAAAACCGTTTGTATTTTGTTTGTATCAGAGGGTTTTTATAAAAATGTTGATGTTTTTAGCCTATTTATGGATTATTTAATTATTAATATAAAATTTTATATAAATTAATTATTAAATGTTAAAAAAAAAACCAAAAATAAGCAAAAAAAAAAAAGTCTTAAGAAAATAATAAAAAAAAAATGTTCAAAAAAAAAGTGAATTGACCTCACCGAGATTTGAACCTCGAACCCCACGGCCTTAGAGAAAAAAAAAAAGTATTTGTGACACAGCGTCTAGACAACTGAGCTATTGAAGCTCACACAAAATCATCGTCAATAGAGGTACATATATAAAAGTCTTCGTTAATTAGAGATTTGTTTGGTTTTTATTTAAATGACAAATCTTTGTATGTGTGTTGTTTGTGTATAAAAGGTGGAGATGAAAAAAAAGAATTTTAATTATTAATATAAAATTTTATATAAATTAATTATTAAATGTTAAAAAAAAAAAAACAAAAATAAGCAAAAAAAAAGTCTTAAGAAAATAATAAAAAAAAATGTACAAAAAAAAGTGAATTGACCTCACCGAGATTTGAACCTCGAACCCCACGGCCTTAGAGAAAAAAAAAGTATTTGTGACCAGCGTCTAGGCAACTGAGCTATTGAAGCTCACACAAAGTCATCGTCAATAGAGGTACATATATAAAAGTCTTCGTTCAATAGAGCTTTGTTTAGTTTTTATTTAAATGACAAATCTTTATATGTGTGTTGTTTGTGTATAAAAGGTGGAGATGAAAGAAAAGAATTTTAATTATTAATATAAAATTGTATATAAATTAATTATTAAATGTTAAAAAAAAACAAAAATAAGCAAAAAAAAAGTCTTAAGAAAATAATAAAAAAAAAATGTACAAAAAAAAGTGAATTGACCTCACCGAGATTTGAACCTCGAACCCCACGGCCTTAGAGAAAAAAAAAAGTATTTGTGACACAGCGTCTAGACAACTGAGCTATTGAAGCTCACACAAAATCATCGTCAATAGAGGTACATATATAAAAGTCTTCGTTAATTAGAGATTTGTTTGGTTTTTATTTAAATGACAAATCTTTGTATGTGTGTTGTTTGTGTATAAAAGGTGGAGATGAAAGAAAAGAATTTTAACATATGGATGTGTTGTTATGCTCAAAATTCTACATACATATTAAACAAAGGGATTTTACTGGAAAAATTAGAGGTAGTCCTGGTTTTTTGCTAATATCTCAGCCATTTATTAACCGATCTGTCTGATTTTTAATAGCGAACAGAAATGGATCACATGTAACAGAAATAAAAAAGAATCAAGTCCTCATCATGTCTGGGTTCTTCGGAAAACCCATTTCAACACACAGACGGGCAGACGGACATCGTTAAATCAACTTCGCTCTTCATAAGGACCCAGAATATATATACTTTATAGGGTCTAAGATCAATATTGTAGAAATTACAAACGGAATGACAAACTTATATATACCCTTCCACCTATGGTGAAGGGTATAAAAAAAAGTCTTAAGAAAATAATAAAAAAAAAATGTACAAAAAAAAAGTGAATTGACCTCACCGAGATTTGAACCTCGAACCCCACGGCCTTAGAGAAAAAAAAAAGTATTTGTGACACAGCGTCTAGACAACTGAGCTATTGAAGCTCACACAAAATCATCGTCAATAGAGGTACATATATAAAAGTCTTCGTTAATTAGAGATTTGTTTGGTTTTTATTTAAATGACAAATCTTTGTATGTGTGTTGTTTGTGTATAAAAGGTGGAGATGAAAGAAAAGAATTTTAACACATGGATGTGTTGTTATGCTCAAAATTCTACATACATATTAAACAAAGGGATTTTACTGGAAAAATTAGAGGTAGTCCTGGTTTTTTGCTAATATCTCAGCCATTCACCGATCTGTCTGATTTTTAATAGCAAACAGAAATGGATCACATGTAACAGAAATAAAAAAGAATCAAGTCCTCATCATGTCTGGGTTCTTCGGAAACCCCATTTCAACACACAGACGGACAGACGGACATCGTTAAATCAACTTCGCTCTTCATAAGGACCCAGAATATATATACTTTATAGGGTCTAAGATCAATATTGTAGAAATTACAAACGGAATGACAAACTTATATATACCCTTCCACCTATGGTGAAGGGTATAATAAGGAAAAAAATTTTTCATTTGAAAAAACTTTTCCTATGATCTCGAGTCAAACTAAAAATACATTTTCATACATATAAGTATTAAAAAGATCAACTATAAAATATAAACTTTAATATGAAAAGACAAATATGTATGTACTGTGTTATTAGAAATTTTGTTAAGCGACTATTTTCTAATTTTTTTGTTTTTATGGGTTCGATCTAGTGTATTACTTGGGGTTTGATCGCAAATCTGGTGGGGAATTTGAGGGGGGGTAGAACGCAAAGTTTCACAATTGAGCGCACAACGGTGCCATTTTGAGCTTTTATCTCTGACACTCGAACTTGGCCATCCTTTCCGTGTACGAGTTTAGTAATGCGCCCTAGACGCCATTCAGTGGGTGGGAGCAGGTCATCTTTTATGATTACAAAATCGCTCACCTTTACGTTGCGTTGTTCGGTTTACCATTTAAATCTTCGCTGTAGTTCGGTAATATATTCATTTTTCCATCGGCGTAAAAAAAACAAGTTGAAGGCTTCTGGCGGAGAGGACCTGGATTCAAAGGAAGTAACTCGGATGAGTTTTCAGTCAAAGGTGATATGGGTCGCGAATTTAAGACAGCTTCGATTCGAATGAGCAAAGTAGCAAATTCTTCATAAGTAAATGAGGGATTAGAAGCGACTTTTCGTAAGTGTGAATTCACGCTTTTTACTGCGGCCTCCCAGATGCCACCCATGTGGGGTGCATAAGGCGGTATAAATGACCAGGCAAATCCGTGGGAACCGTACTTTTCAATGAGGGCCTTTTCTGCAGTTTTCAGAAAATCGTTATGACTTTTAAGTAAGGCCTGGCTGGCACCAAAGAAATTTCTCCCGTTATCTGGGAACATAGTCTGGGGGATACCCCTACGTCCAGTGAATCTAGAAAAGCATGCAAGAAAAGCGTCAGTAGAAAGAAATGAGCAGACTTCTAGTGAACTGCTTGAGTTAGAAGCATAAGAATACTGCTGCAAATCCTTTTTAAAATTTGTCATTTCGTAAAATAGAGGATTTAATGGTGAAATGACCAGCAAAATCGACACCGGTATATGTAAAGGGTAACGAGAAGTTCATTCTTTCAGGGGGAGGGTTGCCATTATTTGTTGTTAAAATTTATGTTTGTAGATTGTGCAAGGTTTGCAATTTCGAATGCATTTCCGTACAGGATTTTTAAGCCGCGGGATATAAAATCCTTGTCATATATCTCGAAGCATAATGTGATGTTCCGAATGGAGTATTTTATGCCTATATTGGACAAAAAGTGTTGCAAAACGATAATTTTCAGGAATTATTATTGGATGACGTTCGTCATAACTTAATCCGGAGTTATTCAGCCTACCACCTACACGCAGAAGACCATCTTTGTCGACAAATGGGTTTAGCGTAAGGATTCTGCTTCTTCGGCTAAGAGTCTGTTTCTGCTGACAACGCTCGTATTCGCTGTAGAAGTGCTTTCTTTAAGCTATCAATAAAAGTCGTTTTTGAGAAACGTATCTCTTCTGTTGTTATGAACGATTCGACTTTGAAGGGGCGTTTTAAAACGCGGTTGTTAAACCGGAATTGATAACTAATGACTCTTAACGCTCGTGCCAGTGATGAAAATTTGTCCAAAAAATCTTCAGATGTTGTCTTCCCTGCGCCTCAGAGTTCTTCTTAGGTTTGTCATTCACGTCGGAATGCAAAGTCGAAATCTTTTTTGTTTCCAAATCTGTGGGGTTAAAAGCGCGTGGTTGTGGCAACCACGCTGCTTAAGCCAGGTGGGCCCATGCCATCATAAGTTACTCTCTATGAGTTCTTGAGGAGAGCACCCACGGGTTCCTAAATCCGCTGGGCTGTCATCAGTCTTAACATGCCTCCATTGATTGTTGCTGGTGATTTACGTTACACGATTTGCGATGAAGGTTTTAAGTGTTTGCGGCTCTTTTTGTAGCCATCCGAGTACTAGAGTACGAAAAGAATCTGTGCACAAAAATAGTTCGTAGGGGAACTTCGAGTTTGCAATTAAGCATTTTATTAATCTTGAAAGTAACAAAGCGCCACATAACTCAAGTTTAGGGATTGTAGTCTTCTTTATGGGTGCAACTTTTGTTTTTGTCACTAGCTGTTTATTTTTTTATCAGGAGTCGTTGTTCGCATGTAAATTGCCCCGCAATCACAACGCATCACAAAAACCATGTATTTGCACTTGAGACGTTGGCAAAAAATGTACCCATCCATGAATTGTGGTAGATTTTTAAGAAATGCGTTCCATTTCACTAAAATAATCGGTGGGACACTCTCATTCCAGTCTAATTTCCCTTCCCATAACTCTTGCATCAAAAGTTTGGCAACCACGACAATTGGACCTAACCATCCCAAAGGGTCAAATAACCTTGCTATAACCGATAAAATCTGCCTCTTCGTTGCATTGGCTACTATTTGCGTCGGTTCTACGGCGTAATATAAAAAGTCAGACATCGCATTCCAGCGAATACCCAAGGTTCTTATGTAACTGGAATCATCTAACTTTAAAAACTCTTCGTCGAGAAGATCTTCCCTGGCCAAGTGTTGCAATAAATAACTATCATTGGCAGTAATTTGTTTCATAGGGAAGCCAGCTAAAGTAAAGATTGTATAAGTTGATCTAATTTTAGTTCTTCCTCTTCAAGAGTAGAACCCCCTGATAAAATGTCGACTACATAAATTTAATTTTTCAAAATCACTGATTACCCAGAAGGTAACGGTTTTTAATTGAAAGGTTTTTACTAAACTCTCAGCTTTGTCGCGAAACCAAATTGGTATGGTTGGTCTGCTTTATGCACTAAAATCTGGCGGTACATTTTCTGAATGTCGGCAGTAAATACGTATTTATAGTTCCACCAATTAAGAACTATTTGCATTAAATATGTTTGTAAAGTTGGGCCTTGATAAAGCACGTCATTCAAGGAGAATCCACTTTTAGTTTTCTTTGATGAGTTGAAAACAACTCGCACCTTTGTTGATTTACTCTCGGGTCGTACAACCGCGTGGTGTGGTAGAAAAAAGAAAATTGTTTTTCACCAATTTCTTCATTATGTGAAAATGGCTCCATATGATCCAAGTCTAAATATTCTTGGAAAACCTCTCGATATTGTTCCTTCAAGTCTGGCACTTTATTTAGCGTTTTTTCCATTACACGATACTGTGCTAAAGCCATGTTCATTGAAGGACCCAACAAATATCATTGGGGAGTTCTTCTTTAAAGGGAAGTCGCACTACGTAGCGACCGTCTGATCATTTTATGGTTGACGTTCAGAAAATATTCATCGGCTTCGGATATTGAGTTTTCCCTTTCTATCTCTTCAAGTTCCCAGAACTTTTTAACCTGTTCGTGCAAAAGAACGTCATCTGATGCGGACACCGAAGTCGAAAAAACATATATATTGCTAGCAGGATCCCCTAATAAGTACCAACCAAAATGAAACTCCCTGGCCTCAAATATATCTAATACATTCAATCGTAAGGTTAACAAGGGGTAAGTAATTACTTCCAATAATCATGTCGATTTTAGCTGGTTTATAGAAAAATGGATCAGCCAGAGTTAAGTCCTTGATCTCGTCAAGGTTTTTGAGGTTAAAAGGCCGTGAGGGCAAATTATTTGATAGTGTTGGCACCACCACGACATTAATATTTATTCTAAAATCTGAAATTCTAGATTTTACGGTAACATTACACCTTTCTTTGATTTTCCTACCTCCACTCCACCAAATCCAGAAATTTTCGAGTTTTTGTTTTCAAAGGGTATAGAAAATTTTTGTTGTCTGCCTGTTGTTGTGAAACTTTTTTCTGAACCGGCATCTATTAGAGCTCGAATGGTAAATAGTTCTCCTAAACTTTCAATTTGCGCTAGCACTGTGGGCAAAACTGTTGTGCGCTCGGTTTGTAAAAAATGAGCTTAGACCTTTTCTACCTGATCATCATTGGTAGAGACTGGACTGCTAACATGAGTATTAAACTTTCTTACTTGAGGTCTAGTGCCGGAGAATGAAGGCCTCTCACTCTCTTAAAGAGTCGGCTGCAATTAAAGTTTGGAATATTTGTAGTATGGTGTATTATCCCGAGGTGCAACATTGTATGATGTTTCTGATTGCAAATACTACAACTGTATTTGCTTTGACATTCAGATTTGAAATGAGAAGTCGATAAGCAATTGACACAATATTTATTTTCGAAAACGTATTTGAGACGGTCCTTTAGAGAAAGCGCTTTAAATTGCTTGCATGTTTTCAATGGATGATTTTGTTTGCACTTTTTGCAACCATAATTTCGTTCATCTGCTTCATCCTGCACATGAAATAATTGAGACCTTGAAGTTTGATTTTTAATATCTAAGGGCTCGCGTTCTCCAGACATCGTTTCCAAAAATTCAATTGCAGACCAAAGAAATTCTTGCAATCGACTCCCTATGGTTTTCAATTGTAACTTCCCAGGCTCGTAAAATTTCTTCTGAAAGCTTTGTAGTTACCAAATACAGTAAAAAGGGATCATCGTCAGCCACCTCCCCCTTGAAGGTTCTTAAAATCGATAAGCATTAAATCGAATAGATTTCGAAGTTTCTGCTTGTAAAGTCTGAATTTCATGTACTTTTTTTATTTGATCGTGCACCAAAAGCCTTTTGTTTTCGAATCTATTTTTTAGTGCTTCCCAAGCTAATACAAAATTCTGTTATCGAGTCATATTCTTTTATGATGTTAAAAGCCTTACCTCTCAATTTTGTTTTTAAAAAGGTTAATTTATGTGCCGGTTCCAGAGATGCTTCTCTTCCTACAATAGCTTGAAGCATGTCCCTAATGGCTGGCCACTTTGCATAACCCCCTTCAAAACATTGTATATCCCAAGCAGGAAGCTTGAAGGACGATGAATGTCCAACCTGACTGCTTGGCTAGGTGCCACTGGTATCGCAGTATTTAAAATTTCCTCTTTTACCGCTTGATAAAGTTCACTAGCCTCTTCATATCGTAGGGACAGTTCATCCGTAAAATCTTTGTCCTCAGCTTTTTATTCTCCCAATGCGTATTCTTCGTACGATTCCATTTACTTCTCCCACCTTCGCTGTAACTCTGCACGTTTTACCTCAAGCCTCGCCGAGGTGCTACTCTCCGAAACCGTTCGTTCAAAGCTGGTGCAGAAGCCCGTTAGTTGCTATAGATCGAATTCACACCTTCTTCTTATTACTGTCATTGTTGCCTACCTATGCCGAAAAAAAACCCTATTGACTAAAATCAGAGTAATTTTAAGCTCTATCTTGGTTTACGACAATCCAAAATATTTAACTTTAATAAAGAAATTTTTTTCTATTTGATATTCCAGAAAAAGTTAAATCGCGCCACCCTAATTTTACAAAAAATTTCTCCAAGAAATTATTTTTTCCAAAAAATTTGCAAAACCGTGCCACTCTAAATAAACTTCTCCAAGAAAAATGTTTTTTCAAAAATTTGCAAAAACCGTGCCACTCTAAATAAATTTCTCCAAACAAATTTTTTTTTCAAAAAATTTGCAAAACCCTGCCACTTTACTGCGAAAAAAAAATTTCTGCAATTTTTGGAAACCGATTCACCCTAATTCTTTTCTTTCGCAAAATTTATTCTGCATAAAACCCACCAGATTATAATATATACATAATATATGTTACCTACTCACCTTTGTGGTACCTCTTCTTCTTCAATCCGGGAAGCTCTGCCATTTGTTGTGTACCAAAACATTCCTTTGGAATGTTTCTAGCACTTGCGGTACTTGTTATTAAAACTGCATTAACAACACAAACGATTAATGTTTGTTGTTTTTTGTTTGCGAACTAAACTAGCACTTGTGGTACTACTAGTGTTTTATTATATTTCGCAAACTTGGTATTGATTCCGTACGTTAAACAAACTATTAATGTTTTATTGTTTGTAGTCCGAAGTTTTATTTTTTGCTGCGTGAAAAATATTCCTGTTTTGTTTTTTCTTTCAACACAATGTATTTTATTTTCAATATATAATAGTGGGTCCCGAAGAGATTAATCGTCACGAGTAAAATAATAATTTTTTATTTTATGTTTCTGTCACTGTGATTTAATTTTTGTTTGTAGGGTTGTTTTCTTGTATTATGTGTTCAGCTTTTATATAGGTACCCTTATTGCCCTGTGTTGGGTAGTGCATTAAATGCGATTGTCAAATTATCATTGTTCCTTAATTTTCTTTGTTGTGATATTGTGTATAAATAATTTTTTAATATTTTTTTAAAGAAAATTAAATAAATTAACGCCGATTTGTGTGTCGAATTAAATAACACGAGATATCATTAAAAATTTGAATGGAATTTTGGTGGATAAGTCGTGATTTTCATTTAATGGTAGCCTGTGGCGATCTTGTTGCAAATAAATTTTGTATAATTTGTTTTAGAAACAATTAAGGTTTTGTGCAATATTTTAATTGTTTTTTTTTTACGTCGAATAAAAAAAATGATGTCGCACAAAATTTCTAATAAAACAGAGTTCATTAATTAATCCTCTCTTACCACCTTTAATAACTTCCTCTTGAAGTTTGGTTTTAGAGGTTATGCTTCTATTAAACTTTGTTGGAGCTTTGGTGGGATATGTTAATCTTCCGAGATGCTGGAATCTCACGCACCTGTGACCGACCTTCTGCTGCCGGGCTGAACTTGAAGTACATTTCTTCAAATCCACAGACTCCCTTGTCTGTTGATGCTGTTGTCGGAGTTGTTATTAGGGGAGAAAACTGCCAATATGCTGATAATTAGTTGACCACAATGTCACTAATTCTTCCTGTCCTAGCCTATTCCAGGACTTCTTCGAAGGACCAAATGTTGAGTAGGGTAACTCCCTTCCCAAGAATGATGATTTGGGTGAGTATAGAGAACGCAGCGGGTTTTTAATTTTTTCTATAAGCTTCATGCTTTATTGGATGATTATATTATACTAATTTATAAATCTAAAAAATGGAGTTCATCTTCTTAAATATATAAAAGAAAAAACGGAAAATGTTTAGATTAGTAAATTTAGAAAAAAAAAACATATATATATATATACATTAGGGCGGGTTAATTTTTTTTGATGAAGCGTATAGCAAAAACATAATCTATAGGTGATTCTGAGAAATTTTGCTCAAGAGACCATAGCTCTAAGTTAGATTTGGAGCCCCCAAAATTTCAAAATAGAAATTTTTCCATATATACATAGAATAATTTAATTAAATTCGTCATAAAATCGGATAGAATTATAGCAGATTTCTCTATCTGGGCTTGCTTGAAAGGTATTTTTATCACCTTTCAGAATCTGTATTGATACAAATATTTTTAGTAGAGATATTAGGAATTTTTTTGTCGAAAAATAGCCTAAAATTAACTTTTAACTAATAAATTCTGAATTTTCTTCGATTTTTTTAGAGATTTTTTTTGCAGATTATGAAAGTTCAGATAATTTTCAACAACTTTTATTACGATAAATTTTTTTGTTTTCGAACTCCTTTTTGTAGGAAAATCGATCTGAAAAAATCAACATTTTCAAGGTTTCAACAAAAAACACTATTTTTACATTTTTTATTCAATTTATTTTTAAATATTATTCTCGACCTACAATTTAATGTTTTAACGTGGTAATATTATTTTTTAAGGTCCTTTTTACTTTCCATTCGAGGAGTTTTCTTACGACTTTCTAATGTCACTGCCATAACTCCTTCACGATTCTTTTCTATAACTCGTTTTGAAACACTCCTTAATAATTGTACATGTCTTTCTGTTCCTTGTATGTGCATTGGAATTTGTGGATCAGCCAGTGGTGGTTCATCGAAATCTAAGTATTCTACCAAGTGATCATATGGAATCTGTTGAGTAAATGCTAGTTCAAATAATATATCGTCGTTATTCATATCAACCATATTGACATAACCGGTAGCATCGAAATTTAAGATATATTTTTTGTAAACTCTGAGTTTAGTTGGATCGTACAATTTTTCTCGATAGTGTAAAATCTTTTTGATAGCTCTATCCTGTATTGCTTTTCGATCATCAAATAACATTGTTAATAAGATATTTTCTGGATGTGCGTAATATGAGTTGTTTTGAATTGCACCATCTACAATATTCGAAAGTTTGGTTGTAAGTATCGTGACCAACGTATAAATTTTAATAAAAGTGCTCTGCCGTACACAACAGTTATAAAACTTCACATTGAAGTACTTTGGCACATAAACTGTAATAATATAAACTGCCAAAGTTTTTAAATTGGTCGATGGTGTATTAGTTGTTACATATAATGGTAGTAATCTACTTGCTTTGGTTATCCAACGAGAGAGAATGTGCAATTGGTCCTGGTTTAATGTTAGCTAAATCAACTGGAACAATACCATTCGAAATTGCTTTAGCTATTTGATATAAATATTTAACATCTGTTGATAGTTCGAGCTCATGTTCATGATCCATAATTGCAGGCATATCCTCCAGTGGTATTGGATCATAATCAGCTACTACCTGAAAAATGAAATGATCAATAGATCAATTAAAATGCAATTATTTTATTTTAACTTTATTCCAATCGAAAAAGTAAAATTATGACAATAAATAATGATAATAAATGATGATATTAAATAAAATAACGTGTTACATACCTGCAATTTCTCATATTCTTGAATAGCTTTGAATAACTTTCCACTTGCTGCTCGTGGTCCACTGGTGACTGTTTTGTCCAATGCTTCATATAAATGACGAAATGGCAGTTCATTGAAATGAAGCAGACATATAAACCAGTGAATTGGTCTATTTAACTGTTTTTCAAATAATCGTAAAACACCATTTTCTGTTCCAGTATTTGTTGGCTCACCATCACTGCATATGCCAATTAATTGATCAACTGTTAATGTTTTATTGTTGCTAAATTCATTCAGTAGTCTGTGTTTGGTTATTGCATCTTCTTGACTACCCAAATTTACATATCCAAGTAACTCTTTTAGAACAACTAAATGCGATTCTTTTACCATAGTGGTATGAAATTTGTCATTAATTTTCTCTGTAGTTAATGAGTTATCTTTTCTACCATCGAAAGACAATGCAGTTATGGAAGAATTTGTATGTCGTGTACGAAGCACTGCATCTCTAGATTTAACTTTTTCTCTAGCCACTTTTGATTTATCCATAATAACAAGATTACCATGAACATCTCTAAAATTTATATCTTCGAATAAAGCTGTTGCTAAACATGAAGCGACTCTACCTGAAACACCGAATCTATCACACATCATAGCAAAATTTTAGGCATCGTATCTTTGAGTATAATGACCTCGTCTCATTTGAACAGTTGCTTCTGGAACTTCTGTTGTTGCTTCATTTTCATCGTCATCTATGTGGTTTTCAGGTGGTTCGTAACTTGGATCATCGGTACCAGTTGTAAGTGTTGGTATTGTTGTAGCTACTTCTTCAACGTCTTCCGTATATTCAGGTATTGTGAATTTTCTATCATTATGCTGGTCTATCATAAATCCACACGAGCATTCTGTTGTTTTTAATTTGCAATTACATTTGCCAATATAAAATAATTCGTTTATTGAATCAACAAATGCTTTAAATTCATCTCTTTTGTTTCTATGTACCAGTTAATTTTTTTAAAACACTCTTTCTATTAATGATTTCAATATTTAATTTACACCAAATTTGGATCAATTTATCTGTTACGTATAGAGTAAAAGTTTTATACGAGAACATTTTGTTTTCAAATTTAGCACGATCACTTAAAAAAAAATAATATTTTAAAATGTCACATTTAGTAGGCAAACTAAGATCATTTGAATCACTTGATAAACCAAAAACAACAATATCTTGATGAGGCATGTTAGTCAATCTAGAGTCAAAACTTGTTGATGTTGTTGCTTCCATTTGCGAAGACACCGCAGACGATGTTGATTTTTCTTGATTATCCATAATAACTTTGATATTATTACTGCACTCTTTGATTGTGTCACACTAAATTTAAAAATAAAAAAAAATATTGATATTGTGATAACCGAGTTTTTATTTAAGTATTTTGGCAAACTGCGTGCGCATTGCACGAAGAACGATTAAGGAAGAAGGAAAACGTTTAGTGTTGGTAAACGTCATTATTTTGTAACGTCATTATTCAGATTACAAAGTTGTTCAATAGGTGATAAAAATACCTTTCAAACAAGCCCATATTGAGAAATCTACTATAATTCTATCCGATTTTATGACGAATTTAATTATATTGTTCTATGTATATATGGAAAAATTTCTATTTTGAAATTTTGGGGGGGCTCCAAATCCGAATTTGAGATATGGTCTCTTGAGCAAAATTTCTCAGAATCACCTATAGATTACGTTTTTGCTATACGCTTCATAAAAAAATCGTTCAATACAATTTGACCCGCGGTTTGTTCATGGGGAACGAAAACCAAAGAAAAGAGTAAATTGATATAAATAAAAATTACTTAAAAATAGGGGCAAATAAAGATAAATATAGACCCTTGTTAAACACGGTTCAACAGAAACAAATCATCAAATTTGGCTAAGAAACTTTCACTTGTTTTCCTATATTAATGTTCGGAGTTTGCAATTTTTCTGCAATTTCCTTCATTCAAAGTATAAACTCTCAACTTTTGTGACACATTTGTCAAAAGCTCTAATTGGAGTTCGTGCTTTATTTTATAAAACCTCTATTTCTTTCACGACAAGGGAAGTACTAGCTTTACTTTGCGCATATTGTAAAATAATACATGCAAAACTTGGTCATTGGAAGGTAATTTGGCACCGATAATTTGACTTTCGTCAAGATCCAGCAGATATAACTTTTCTCGTCCTCTTGTATTAATTTTTTATTTTATTTCTTTAAATTTATTAACTTCTTTAACTTTCTTAGTTTAATATTTACTTTATTACCCATGTAAAAATCGAAATATATATGAACATACATGATCATACATGGGCTTATACGTCCATACATGATCTCATATATGACCATATATCTTCGGATCCGAAATTTGAGGGTATATGGTGATATATGTGCATATATTATTCATGTATGCTCGTATATGAAATTTCAGATCCGAAGATATATGAGATCATGTATGGTCTTATATTGAACAATGTATGGACGTATATGACCATGTATGCCCATGTATGATCATGTATGCTCATATATACATATTTCGATTTGTACATGGGTATTCACTTTATTCTTTTTTTCAATTTAATATTCATGGGAACTACTAACTAAAAAAATCATTAGGTAGAATTTTATGGGGCAAATGATAAGCTTCATTAAATTGTAATAAAGATTATTAAGATAAAGAGATCATGTATGGACGTATATGACCATGTATGCCCATGTAGGATCATATACAACCCATGTATGATCATGTATGTTCATATATATTTCGATTTTTACATGGGCTGCCAAAAATTATTTTCTTAAAGATTATATGTCCACGAAATGTCTTCTTATGTGAGACAAGATTTTTGCTAACTATTTAATTTTAATACGCTAAATAATAGCGAAGACCTAAAAAAAGTTAAATTTTACATTCAGTTGTAAGGATAGCTGTTATCCTTTCAAAAATTAAAAACAATATCTTGACTTATGAAAGCCCTTTGTAAGTAGATTGCAAAAGGACAACCAGTTTGAGATTTCGATGACAACGTTTTTAGATAGTTAGAAATATAAAATAATAAATTCGAAATCGATTGCAGATTCGTTAGCATCTTGAATTTTTAGTTACATCTTGTCAGAAAGTCATATTTTGACAAAAATATGCCTTTTTTGTATAAATTAAAAAAATCGCGAACTAATTAAATGTTACTGATTTTTTTTAAATTTTTATCTCATATTCCTTTTATGAACATTAATTAAGACTGTATTGAATAATTTTGTTAAATTATAGCGTATAGTTTAAAGAATAATTAAATTTAAAGTCTACGCCACTTTTTGTATAAATTACTGTAACAACAAATTTCAAATTCTTAAAAGACAACTTTTTGTGCAACCTCTAAATATAAACGAGTTTAGCTGAAACTTGACACAGGGAGTTTAAAGACATTAAGGAACAGGGGCAACATTTCGGAGATTGCGAGTTCAAACTTTGATGTTTTTTGGACGGCTCTAATATACATATTTACCTACAAACATCAAATAGTTTTGCATAAACATTGTTTGTTTTCATGTAAAAACATGTAAGATATTTAGTTACAAAGCAATTATTAATAGATGCGACTATTAATAATTTAACTTTCCAAGTTCTCTCTATTTTTTAATGACAAGACCTGCAGGCAATTCCTGTAACTTTCGAATCGAGAAAGTTTTCGCATGAAACGCATGGATTGAAAGAAAAATTATATGAATTGACAGAAAATGTCCTATTTCTCACACGATCGTTTCTATAACTTTTTTTGTAAAAACTTTCTGTCACGTAAGGTTTTTTTCCACCATTATTTGAAAAATGTGAGAAAAAGTGTTTCTGTAAACATTTAAGGCGAACATTTTTTCATTTCAATTGTCAAATTTACTCACAATTTAAAACGGTGGGAATTTTTCTGTATTTTAGTTGAGTTTGCCATTATCGTTCATGTTGGTGTGAAAAACTACATCCTTATTAAAAATAACAATGTTTCACGTACAATTTAAGGTCATGTCACCGATTGAGTCCTTGGGTTTTAATTTTTTCGGGAATGATGTATATCAGCAATTATTTCGGAGCAAAGTTCAAAAATGGCTACCTTCGTCATTGATGGTCAATGTACATCAACAAAAAAATAGTTTGAAAATTAATTAATATAATTAGTTTGAAAATCTTTTAGATATTTTTATTTGTTAACCCATTACCGAAGAATTTTTCAATCATTTGGAGTTCTTAAATGTTTTTTTCATAAAAATGAAATTTTTACCTTATATTAAATAAAGTCTAAAGTCATGAATTTTCCCCTTTTTAAAAACTAAACAGAAAATTAAAATTCCTTCACCGGACTGTAATGGGTTAAAAAAAGACAAAAGATGTTTTTATCATCTTTGCTATGATGTACATATGGTTCCATTGCGATCATGATTGACGAAGATATAGGCAAGTCCATTTTCTAACTTTGCACCGAAGTGACTCCCAGCAAGGGTCTTTTCGCGCACATTTTTTCTAAAATGTAATATCTGGGAGCGTTGGAATCTGGTAGGTGCCACTAAAATATACTTGTTTCAAAGAACGATGAACTACTTGATATAGAACAATTAAGTAAATTGTTTAAATGAACTAGTCATCACGTAAAATATATAAAAACAAAAACATTATAAATAATTGTTTAATAAAATGGATAGTAAGAAGGTAAGTAAGACAGAAAAGGTATTTATATCAAAATTTTTTTAATTTATTTATTTTTTCAGAAAACGGAACGAATTTCCAAGGAGCAGAAAGCGAAATTAGTGGACCACATGAGCTCTAATTTGGAATTTGCCAGAGGGCGATAAAAATTCTTAGTAGATTTCGACGATCGCACATTTCAGCAGTTAGCAATGCAACACGATACATTTTTTAAATCTTCTATTTTAATTATATAACTTTTTTTATTTAAAAAATATGTTTTATTTCGCAGTTGATGTTTGCGGTTTTTTGTTTGTTTATATTTTTTACTAGTATTTGACAGATGCCTTGGAATATTCCAACAAAAACGTAAACAGTGTTGCCTCTTTTCGCATTGAAATGCAGAAACACTTTTTATTCACAAATCGAGAAACAGTGGTATTTTTTGTTTCACACTTTTCGATGCGAAAACTTCTCGCAAAAAGTTACAGGAACTGCCTATTTTATGTCATTTATTAACTGCTTTTTAACTAAAAATATTATAATTCATGTCAAACAAAATGTGTACACCCAATATTTTAATAAGCAAATAATAACTTTTTTAAAAATAATATTTTTATTTTTTATAAAAAAGGTAATACATCCGAATACACTAATTCCAATTCTACAATTTTATATAAAAAGTAATTTTCTTATTTTAAATTCTAAACACTTTTTTGTTTCAATTATTTTTATCATCACACACGAATATTTCTTCAACTGACGCACTAAAACCAAAGTACAACGAAATAGTGCAACTGCATATTCACTTAATTGATTGATAAATCATAAACTATAGTTTACGATTATTCAGTCTTTTTATTCATTTCAATTCATTTCTAACTTTTTTTTAATTAAATTATTTTATGGTGCCACATTTTTTTTCCACAACAAAAAATTTTTATTTTTACTAAAGTTGCAGTTTTTCGTATACAATAATATAAATGGAAAAGCATGTAAAACGTAAATATTAGTGTGGAAAATTTTCAATGAAACGAACAGTTCACGACACGTAGTTCAGCCACAGCTCAAAACAAAAAAGAAATATTGAACAAACTGGTTCACTAATTTTAGTAGAACGAAGTGACCGAGTCACGGAAATAAACGATAAAGCCCTTAAATACCAAAGTTGTATTTAAAGGCTACAGATTTGTATGTACTATCTAAAATATCAATTCGCCGTGAAAATTGCAGAAATGTCTATGTTTAGATGGGAAAATATGACTTACGTACAAACATTTCAACGTTTGCCTAAAAAATAAGATGATTGGAAGCATACTTCAATCATATATATATTAGTTTGTAAGCATTATATAATTACCTGTAAATATATTTAAAAAAATATATTTTTCCTGTGTCTATAGCCCTTTCCATTCTCCTTACCTCTCTCTTCAATAAACTCAAGACTTGCGCAAGTGAACTTGCCGTGTGAGAAGCGGGACTTGGGTTTATGTTTGAAGCAGAAATCATTGCCAACTAAAAAACGATTCTCTCTTTTGTAGATTGGTCCATCTTATGTACAGATGCATATGAAGTCACCCATCTTGGGACGAATTGAAGTTCTACAAACAGTGACTCCCATTGAGCCAATGGTACAAAAAGTTGTGCACCGTTTCTATGCACCTAGAATACTCGGTCCTTTTATGAAATTTGCAGTATTTGGTGAAAGTATTATGGTAATACCAAATCCTTATCAAAATTATACAATTTAGAACATATTATGTGAATTACCTTTTTTTTGTTTCAGTTTGAACGTGACATAAGTATATGGAATCACAAAATCTTTCGTAAGCAGCCGCAACTGGTTAAGGAAGACTCCGCTGTAAAACTGTTCCGCAATTGGTTTTTGCAATTTTATTCTGAAAACAGTCGTTCATTTAGCAAAGTTCACGAAAATTTAGAATGGTAACACAGTACAACAAAATATAAAAAAAAAATAATTGTATCGGGGTTGGGATTCATTTCAAATAGACTTTGGGAAGCAGATCACGAGTGTGGTCTTAACGCTCATTTAGCCATACGTAACGTAATTTCATATGGTTATTATTACTATTTATTTTTATTGATTGGACACGATACGTTACGTGTAAGTAATTTTAGCTTTACAATTTCAAAGATAGCTATAGGTTAAAAAACATTTGCAAAAAAAGTTTTTGTAGCAAAATTAAACTTTTTTCTACACTTGTTGCAAAAAAAAAAATAAAAATATTAATATAATAACGATATATCTTGCAACATTCAAATGGGATGAAATTTGAGCTTTAATTTGATATATCACACATTTCGACAGGTACCGTAATATGCACACACTTGTTTTTAAAGTTGAAATTTCTCTCGTTAATAAAAAAGATCCAAAATTTTAATTTCTACCGCAAACTGAAAATTGTTGATTTTTTATACCTCAAAAATGAGGAGTCTGCGACAAAAACGTAAAATACATATTTTCTAATCAACACCATCAAAGCTTTTGTTAAAGTGCAATTTCTTAAAAAAATATACCATTTTTTTACCATAGTAAATTTATACAAAACGAATGTAATATAAAAATGTTATTAAGCTTAAAAAATATTTAAAAATACTTACAGCCAACAAAAAACTGTACACTTATTTTAACAAATTTGAACAGAATTATTTCTGTAACTCGTCAAGCAAACTCATAAAGTTACTCGTTAATGAATTGGTAACCACGACAAAACTAGTACAATTATCAAGGCAAAAGAAAATTGGACACTGCACAATTTCTAAAATAAAAACACAGACTTCCGACTACCAATTAAATTACTTACTGATCAATAATTTCATCGTTGGAGCTAAATCTCTTTCTACCGAGCCATTTCTTTAGGTTTGAAAATAGGAAATAGTCACTGGGGGCTAAATCCGGAGAATATGGCGGATGAGGTACCAATTGAGGGCAAACGCGGCACCCATCTTGGAGATAGCTTTCTTAAATCATACTGATCATTTAAAATCGAAACCACACAGCCATATAAAATGATTATGACATCAACAATCTCACGCACTTTTACTCTTCGATCGACCAACCCCATATCGTGGATTTTTTCGACATTTTCGGGTGTATTGACCTCAATTGGCCGTCCAGAACGTTCAGCGTCATTTGTACTTGGACGACCACAACGAAAGTCAGTCAACCACTTTTTTACCATTGAAATCGATGGTGCAGAGTCCCCATAGTATTCATCAAGATTTTCTTTGGTTCGATTGACGGTTTTTTTTCGCAAAAAATAATGTTTAATGAGCACTCGAAATTCACTTTTTTCAATTTTTAAAAAAATGCACGAGGCAGTAGTTTATTAACAGGTGGTACTTGATGGGAGCAGTGTTGCATTTCATATAACTACGAGGGAAGTTCGAAAAGTCACGGACTTATTGTTCCGCCCTCGTATAACGGTGCCTTAATCACGTTTTATTGTTTTATATCTATTTGGAGTTCAATAAATGTGTTTTTTGTGGATTTATTTTATGCAAAGCTTAGAAAATTCAATTAATTCAGACAAAATATAAAACTCTAATAAATTTATCAGATTTAGTTTTAGTCATTAATTTTTGTAAAATTATGTAAATTCAAACTGGGTAACAGTTATAAGTAGTAACCCATATTGATACTCCACGAAATTATACCAAAATAAGACGGACATCCATGGCGGTTCATTGATACTCCACGAAATTTTAACAAAAATCATTGATACTCCACGAAATCCTTAATAATTTCATTGAAACTCCACGAAACTTCGTAGATACCCCAAATGTGCTATGCTTGTTCTAAGAAAAACTCTTACGTAGTAAACATTGATACTCCTTAGATACCCCATATGTGTTATGGGTGTTCTGAGAAAAACTCTTAAGTAATTAGTAACCCATATGGACACTCCACGAAATTTTAACGAAACCCCTTTTTATGTAATTTTGAGTTTCATCACCTCTTGTTATAGGGTAAACAAAACAATAAAAAATAATTCCGTAACACCATCTTGCGGATGAAGTTTTGATTCAAATAATTTAGGCATCTTTCGGATGAAAATTTTAACAAAAAAATAATATAGTAACGTCATCTTGCGGATGAAATTTTGATTAAAATATTTTTGATGCAAATTTTTGTAGAAACTCCATGAAGAAACGCAATGAATTTCCATCTTGTTTTAAAATCTTCATAGAACGGCCATGAAGAAACGCAATGAATTTCCATCTTGTTTAAAATCTTCATAGAACGACCATGAAGAAACGCAATGAATTTCCGTTAAAATTTTCGTGGAGTATCCATATGGCTTACTACTTAAGAGTTTTTCTCAGAAAACCCATAATAAAATTTGGTGGAATATCAATGAAAGTTTTTTAGATCTCCCCGAAATCAATGATTTTTGTTAAAATTTCGTGGAGTATCAATGAACCACCATGGATATTATATTTGGTAAACTTTTGTGGAGTATCAATATGGGTTACTACTTACAACTGTTACCCAGTTTGGAATTTACATAATGTTACAAAAATTAATGACTTTATAACTAAATCTGACAAATTTATTAGAGTTTTATATTTTTTCTGAATTAATTAAATTTTCTAAGTTTTGCATAAAAAAATCCAAGAACAAATATTTATTGAACTCAAAATAGATAATAAAAGGCTATTGTTATAAGTAATTAATTTAATTGGTAGTCTGTGCTTGGTTTTTATTTTAAAAATTAGGCAGTGTCAAATTTTCTTTTGCCTAGATAATTGTACTATTTTTGTCGTCGTTACCAATCATTAACAGGTAACTTTTTGAGTTTGAAATAAAAAGCCAAAATAAGTCAATTCGATAAGCTTTTATTTACTTTTTGGCTGTGCTTGCTTAACGAGTTACAGAAATAATTCTGTTCAAAATTTGTTAAAATAAGTGTACAGTTTTTTTTTTGTTGGCTGTAAGTGAAATACAAACTTAATAACATTTTCAATTTAAATTCGTTTTTTTTTAATTTACTTAAATACGATATTTTAGAAGTGACCAAACGCATAAAGTATTCATAAAAAATTATGCTATTAAAATTGGTGTTAGATGGATGAACTGGAATCAAAATCGCGAACTGATGTGTGGTAATTAAAATACAAAAGGAGTATTATCTGATCTGTGTGGTGAACAAATTAAAAAAAAATTGTAAACAACAATATATGTAAAAATACAAATATAGAAGTTAAGAATCTTATAATTTTATCTTATAATATTCACGGCTTAGCAAATAATTTGTTCTATGTTGATTTTTTTAACTATGTAAAATCATTTGATATTTTCGCTTTGTTTGAAACTTATATTTGCCAAGAGAACTCATGTAATTATAATAAATACTTTTGCGGTTTTCAACTATTTTTGATACCAGCAACAAAGGAACATATTTATTAGTGGCATGCTATTAGGAGTAAGAAACGACTTGTGCAAACTTGGTTTCAAATATTCTTACATTATTATTCAACAGACAACTATTATTAATGTTAAAATAAAAGAGATCGAATTTAAAGTAGTACCTCTCTATATAGTACCTCTCCATGTATGGAAACAAAATTTTAATGTGATGGATTTGCTTTTCAAAGAAAACTTTTTAATAAACGCAATAGTTATGTGTGACCTAAATTTAAGAATTGGAACACTTCAAAAAAGTGATAACTTATGATCACACTTTGTATCAGGAACTGAATATAGAAAATATAATGACGCTTTTGTAAATGCAAAAAGACGAAACTTTATAAATTTCTCTTATTATTTATTTATTTATGGCTTAATAATAATAATAATGGAATGGCATTAGGAGATACAAATGGTGAATTTACATTTCTTATTGGAGTGGGATCATCAGTCAATGATATATGCGCTGTATCTCAGAGTTCCTTGGCCATGTCAACTCGTTTTCAGTTGAAGAGCAGATTTGGTCAGATCATCTACCTTTTGTACTAACGTTGAAACTCCAAGTTGACCAACAAAATAATAATAGTCTGTCTACCCTACTACCAAAGTTACATTGGCAAGATAAATATAAAATGCAATACAAAATAAAATAAAGGTATGCGAAATCTTGGAAATAAAAAAGTAACAAAAAGAAAAAGTTCTAGATTTACATGGTTGAAAAAAATATAGGGAGGAAGTTTGCGCTGAAAATAAGAAAAAACACTTAAAAGCAAATAAAAAAATTGTTTCAAATAAAAGAATCCCAAAACCAAACATAAAATACTTTCTTAAAATAAATAAAAAACTGCAAGATCAGCTCTTCATAATCATCTAAACATCTCTTTAAAAGAAAAAGCTTTTAACTGTGGAACGTAGTATAGACAACAACCTCATCATAATCCCTTTAAACCGTTAAATTTTAAATAATACTGTGTCGCACAAAACTGTCCTAACTATTAAAAAAAATTTCTTGTTTAAATAAAGGTTGCAAAGTTATATCTGATGATGCAAGAATGATCTGTTGCTGGTAATGTCTTGGCCAATGCTATTTTAAATGTTGTGGACTCCGTACTACTGCTGCTGAAGCTGTTTTCAATTCGCTCACAATGGGCTCCATTGGAGTTGCTCTGACTGTAAACAAATTGGTGTTGAGTTTTATCGACTTTTTCAAAGCACGAGAAAGCACTTTCTGGAAATACAAGTTGAAGTATCTAAGCTTTCGTAACGTATTTCTGTTAATGGAAAGCTTTTTGAAGATTTTAAATCATTAGACTCTTTGAAATCTCCACAGTCCTCTCCAAACCGGCGTAAATCGTTCAAAAAAGTTAATTATAACTTAAATAAGGAAAATCCTGATGCTGAAAATTTTCCAACTCCTAGCAATTTTAATAATAACAACGACTGCCAATTTTCAAACGCATCGCAATCTTAAGTTTGCGTGAGGGCAAAATATGAAAATATAAAGAAAAAAATACAATTTCTAATTGTTGAGAAAAAGATCTCAGATTTTATTTAAATTAAAATTTTTATATATTACCGTCGGTGACGATGAGCACAATAGGTATTCCAAAAACGAATGACGAATAGACTTCTTATCTAAAGTGATGAGCAACAATATCTAATACCCGTTAACGGTTCTACTCGCTAGAATCTGTGTAAAAACTCCCAACAAAGTTGTACAAAAAGGGAAGTAAGTTTAGATCCTAACAGAGCATTAACCCACCAAAGGCAAAGGTACCGAAAAATACTCGGACACAAAATTAATGATTTGTAATTAAACATTGCCAGCCACCTTGCAACATCCAGGTGTGTTGCAAACCAAATTTTAAAGACATCCTAAAACTAAACTAAAAGAATGTGAGCTTGAATTCAAATAATTTTCTTTCAAATAACACTTATAACTAATTTGGCCAGTAGGGACCACGTAGAAATTTTATATATAAATGTTTATTTAAAAGCTAAGTTAAGTGGGCCAGTAGGGACCCCGTAGAAATAAAAAAAGAATAGTGGGTCAGGAAGGACCCCGAAGCGGCCAGTAAGGACCGATTAATTAAATAGCGAGATAATTAAAGTGAATTAGTCAGAATGACCAGCTTTGTGATCGGTCGCTTTACAACCCCGTGTAAAGTACGTATATCCGCAACCCTTACATGCCCATCGCTTCCAGGATAAACTTTAATGACCGTACCTAACCGACACGATGTCGGAGGTAATTGCTTGTGTCGTTTACCTGAAGATCGCGTTGCGGATTTTTCCATTTATTTCGCTTATGTAAGCTCGTTAAATACTCTTCTTTCCATTGACGGCAGAAGAGTTGAGCAAGTGCCTTGATTTTCCGAAATCGATTAACTTAACTCAAAGGGGGGTCGTGTATCGCAGGCTTAGAAGGGGCCAGAATTGGAGAACCAATCAAAAAATGACCAGGAGTCAGGGCTACCGGTTCCTGAGGATTGTCTGTCATAACAAAGAGGGCGCAAATTTAAGCAAGCTTCAATTCGGAAAAGATCCGTAGAGAATTCCTCAAAAGTATATTTAAAAGCTTGTGCCTCTTTACTAAAATATAGTTTAAAACTCTTTACACCGGCTTCCCAAATACCGCCCATATGAGGAGCACCAGCTGGGATAAAACGCCACGACAGACCCTGTACGTTGTACGCCGAACACAACGTCAATTGACTTTCTCTTATAAAAGCCTTAAAATCTCTCTCTATTTAGCGCGAAGCGCCGACAAAATTTGTTCCTTTGTCAGAAAATATGGTATTTGGACAACCTCTTCTCGAAAGAAATCTGTGAAAAGCTGCTAAAAAAGAAGCAGTAGACAAGTCAGAAGTTTCCTCTAAATGAATCGCTTTCGTAGAAAAGCAAACAAAAACACAAACGTAGCCTTTAGTCATCTTACAAGCCCTACCAGTGAAACTCTTGATATCAAAGGGGCCTGCGAAGTCAACACCAGTAGTAGTGAATGGCCTATCGATAGTGCTTCGTTAAGGAGGAAGAGCTGCCATAATCTGAACACAAGATCTTTTCCGGTCAATAATTCACCGTTTGCAACGACTAATGACTCCACGACTTTTAGACTTTAATCGTGGGATCCAATATTCAATGCGAAGTATTCGCAACATTAACTGATTTCCACCGTGAATGGAAATCAAATGAGTATATTCCGTTAAAAGTAGCGTAAATCTACTGAAATATGGCAAAATTATAGGATGCCTCTCTGTATATGATAGAGACGGCGATTTTACTAAACGACCATTAATTCTAATGATCCTTATCAAGAAAAGGATTTGAAGGTATAAGCGAACTTTTCGAACATAAAGGTTTTTTCTCTATTTCTATTTTTGAGCCACAATGGCCAAACACAATTTGGTTCCGGAGTCCGTAAAAAACGAAGCATGAGTTCGAACAACCCGACACTCAATGTCTGTAGTAAGGCAAGAAAGATCACATGTATTCCACTTAGCCCAGTCCTGTCGAAACCATTGTGGACCATACCACCAAAGTTAACTAGCCGCCAGATCAAAGGGAGAAGTTCCCCGACTACCTAAATCTGCAGGATTGTCCCTAGATCGGACATGGTACCAATTATGGTTTCCTACGTTTTCCTGAATACGACAAACTCTATTCGCAACAAAAGTGGTCCAAGAACAGGGTGCCTTTTTTAACCAGGATAAGACTTTAGTAGAATCAGTCAAACAATAAATCTCATTAACTTTAATATCAATTTCACTCACCACTGTTTTCAAAAGTTCAGAGGCCAATACTGCACCGCAAAGTCCAAGTCGCGGTAAAGAAATTGATTTAATAGAAGCCACCTTAGTCCTCGCCGAAAGGAAATGTGTGTGAACTTCTTCGGTAGAGGTCTCAATACGAATATAAATCACCCCCGCGTATGCGTTTTCCGAGGCATCAGAAAAGACATGAAGTTCAACTGAATTTTCCGGAGTTTAATGAACCCATCGCGAAATCTGTATAGTATTCACTTCATGATAGGAAGCAACAAATTTCTGCCACTCTTTTTCACTAGCGAGCGGAAGAAAATCATCCCAATTAATATTATCCAGCCAAATTTTTTGCATGATAATTTTCGCGGCAACAGTACCTAACTAACCAACAGGATCGAACAATTTCGCTATCGTAAATAAAACTTCCCTCTTTGTATAACCTGACCTATGTCCCATAGGAGCCACATTAAAATAAAAAGAGTCCAATCGAGCGTTCCATTGGGTTCCTAAAGTCTTTGAGCTACTATCCTCCACAAACGTCAATAATTTGGCGTCAACTAAATCGTACGTTCGTTTGAAGTCCATTTTCTAAGTTAAAACTTTGCAGAAGACAAGGCCGCTATCAGCTGATCACAAGCGATCAAAGCAGTAGAAACATCGTGAGTTCCCGTCAAAACGTCGTCAACGTACATACACTTTCGAAGAATGTGTGATGCCAGAGGAAACTAAGCTTCAGAATCGTCCGCTAACTGTAATAAAGTCCGAATTGCAAGATATGGAGCGCAATTGACACCAAAGGTCACAATCTGTAACTTATATTCCCTAACGCCCTCCGATGGAGAATTTCGAAAAAAATACGCTGAAATGGGGTATGAGAAGAATCGACCAAAATTTGCCTATACATCTGGGTAATATCGCAATTAAAAACAAATCTAAAAAGGCGCCACCGAAGAATCAAGAGGACCAAGTCTGCCTGTAAGGTAGGCCCAACATTTAAGCAATCGTCAAGAGAATTCCCATTCGAAGTCTTATTTGAAGCGTTGAAGACAACTCGCAACTTTGTAATTTTCCTTTCAGGTTTAATAACGGGGTGATGAGGCAAATAACAAGAAAAATTAGGATCAAAAATAGGGTTCGAAACAGGTTTCATGTGGCCGATATCTAAATATTCCCTAACGACGTTGTCATACACCTCCTTAATCTCAGGTTTTCGCTGAAGGGAAGATTCGGTCCTAAGATACTGTCCCAAGACGCTTAACCTAGACGATCCTAACGAAAGAGTTTTAGAAAATTCGGGTTTAAAAGGCAGAGTCACAATATATCTACCATCAGGGGAGCGACGAGTAGTCGCTTTGTAACTTTCCTCACAATATTTGTCAAAAAGAGATAAATTTTTCGTTTTCGGAGCCTCCTCAAGTTCCCAGAAACGAAGAAGATATTTATTAAGATTATCTTCTTCTGAAAAGTCTACATGAGTAGAATAGACTTGAACTCGAGGTTGCACTAGTGGACCAGAAATGATACAGCCGGAAACCGTGTTGTGAGCTATGAAAGAACCCAAAATATCCCGAGGAAAGTCCTTTACGATAATTCTAGGATACAGTTCAGAACCGAGCAAAAGATCGATAGGTCGACTGTCATAGAAATTAGAATCAGCCAAACGAAGATTTGGCAAATTTTCTCTTATATTTGAAGGTACTTTAAAAGACGGAATATTCCCAGAAATATTGTTCAACACAAGAAGTAAGGCCTCTAATGAAAAAGCGGAATCAATAGGAGAGCCTCCTTTTACCGAACAAAGTTTTTTCGAGGAAGTCGAGATTAATTCCACACCTGAAACGCCGACCTTCGTAGAAAGCGTCGGAAGTTTTAAACGATTCGCTAAACTTTCCGAAATAAACAAAGTTTCGGAGGCGGGATCAATAAGTGCGAGGGCAGGGTACGTAATACCCTGGTGAACAATGTTACCCATAGCCGTCCCTAAAAGCACATTTCTATTAACAGAAGCATGAAATATCTGTCTTTTAAGAGGCAATGCGAAATTACCGCCATTAGAAGTGGACTGTATATTTGGATCAACTGTTGCCAGATTGGGAAGACGAGGAGCTGTACCCGAACCAACAGCCGAATTAGAAGAAGTATTCTACAGAGTTGATGACTCACCAGCAGCGGAATCGCGATGCAACAAAGTGTGATGCCGTTTATTGTACTTTGAACAACTATGAATGCTGTTGCAATCTTTAGCCTCATGTGTCCTTGAGAGACAATTGACACAACAATGAAATTTCTTTACATTCGAATACCTGTCAGCAACCGATAAACTTTTAAATCGAGGGCAAGAACGCAAAAAATGCACCTGATTTTTACACAAAACGCATGAAGTGTTTGTAGAAGAGGAAATCGCAGTGTGATGGGATTTCATCTTCAATTCAGCGGACCTTTTTGAAAGATGTGAACCCCTTAGATCACGAGAGCACTCTAAAGTGGCGATCCTTTCTGTCTAAGCGATCTAAATCACTCCAGGGGGACAAGGCCTTTTTATCTATAACCGACTGCTCATATGTGAACGGAAATTTCCAAAGCAGACAAGGCAGAAAGACAACCGTTTATACCGCGCTGTAAAGTTTTTAAGAGGAAGTCGCAGTGTGATGGGATTTCATCTTCAATTCAGCGGACCCTTTGAAAGATGTGAACCCCTAAGATCACGAGAGCACTCTAAAGTGGCGATCCTTTCTGTCTAAGCGATCTAAATCACTACAGGGGGACAAGGGCTTTTTATCTATAACGGACTGCTCATATGTGAACGGAAATTTCCAAAGCAGACAAGGCAGAGAGACAACCGTTTATACCGCGCTGTAAAGTTTTTAAGCCCTTATCCGTTTCCTTGTCAAGGAACGGAAGATCGAAAAGCATAATGAGCTGGTCGTTCACCAGTCGGCGTAAATTCTCGTATTTGTCCATTAAACTTTTCCAGGCAATATCAAAACTTTTTTTGTAAGCGGCGCTTTTGAAACAAGTTCCCGTGCATCGCCACTTGTTTTCTCCAAAAGAGCAAATAATCTCACAATTGGACTAAGACGCGAGTTATTTATGCGGTTCAAAATTATACAATTTTTCGTTAATAGCAGCTAAACAATTGACGTACGTATTAAAAGTCGCGTCGTATTTCGCCTCAGATGCGTCTACATCAGCTGGTTCAGCGCTATCCACATTTCCCAAAAACTTAAACACGATTTGTAAGTCAATTTAACGCTTTCCCACAGAACACTTAGTTCCTTTCGCGTATTTCGATCGTAAATACCGAGTGTACATTCTCGCGAAGTTCATTAAATTTGGATTCGAATTTTATAAGAGCATCGGACTCTCTAATAAAAGCATCCAAAGCGTTATCAGACATTTTATTTTAAGTTTATAAAAAATTATTTTAAAAAAATTCGAAAAAATACAAAAAAAATTTAATGAAATCAATTGTTGTAATGCAAAAAAAATAAGGGTTGTAAAGCGATCTTAACAAACATAAACCAAGATATCAAAAGAAAAGGTTCTTATGTTGTATTCAATTTTATTAAGTTAATAAATTTAATATCTTTTTCTATGTACTTAATCCTTTTTATTTTTTTCTTATTTTTTAACACTAAAAAGATCACTATATGTGAACTATACTCACCTTGTATTAAATAAAACAATTTGATGAATATAAAATTAAAACTTTTTGTAGTTGTTTCCAAAGCACCAAGATGGAGGCTGCGCGAAAATTAAAATGTAGGATAAATTAATTTGTATATTCCAGACTTTTAAAAACAATATCCGGCTCGAAGGATCAAAATGGTTGCTTGAGGGCAAAATATGAAAATAAAAAGAAAAAAATACAATTTCGAATTGTTGAGAAAAAGATCTCAGACTTTATTTATGTTAAAATTTTTATATATTACCGTCGGTGACGATGAGCACAATAGGTATTCAAAAAACGAATGAATATCTCAAACAAGGAGACTACTTATCTAAAGTGATGAGCAACAATGTTTAATACCCGTTAACGGTTCTACTCGCTAGAATCTGTGTAAAAACTCCCAAAGTTGTACAAAAAGGGAAGTAAGTTTAGATCCTAACAGAGCATTAACCCACCAAAGGCAAAGGTGCCGAAAAAATACTCGGACACAAAATTATTGATTTGTAATTAAACATCCTCCATTAAGTTATGCCCAAGCCTTGACTTCGTCCAGCCCAGTTTTAAACTCAAATTTACCATCAATTCCATCGCAACCTATGACTAATATTCCACAAAATCCTTTGCTTAACTTTTCCCAAGTTGTTCCCTCCTCAAGGTCAATCTCTACAGTTCCCGCTTTAACCTCAAACTTGCTTTCAACTCCTTCTTAATCTATACAATTTTCTCATCATAATCCTTCGCTTAATTATGTGCAGGCATTAATGCCATCTGTTCCATCTGTTTTGCCATCAAATACTAATAATATAATTTTCTCTGTTTCTGCTTCAAATTCTAACACTTCATATTCTACTAGCATTGTTAATCACTTCACTGTCAACAACATGAACAACGCTTCTATTGCACCTAAGCCTTTAACAGTGGCTCCTTCTAGAAAAGCAGTTTTTTCTCGTTTTGATTCGGATACTACTGAGGATGACGTGGCATTTTATGTTAAATCGAAACTTGGTACTGATATAAATTTATTTTTATGGAGCAACGTAATAAATTCTCTTTTAAATTCATCATTCCTGAAGAAGTGTTTGAAGGTGTTGTAAATCCATCCTTTTGGCCTGCTAAAGCCATTGTTCACGAGTATATCTATAGGGATTATATTTCCTAGGCCTATCAAAACGTCAATGATTTAAATACAAAATTATCAAAACTTTATGTAATTAGTTATAATTTCAATTACGATATAATCATCTTTACTGAAACCTGGCTTCAAAAAAACATTTTTAATAATGAAAATTTGTGCGACAAATATCAAATTTTTCGGTGTGATCGTGTTGATCTGAATAAAAAGACGGGTGGCGGTGTACTGATGCAGTGCCTGTAAATTTTCCTGCTGAACAAATAATTTGCTCCACAAGTAATGATATTGAAATTGTAGCGTTAAAAATTGATTTTAAAATAAATATTTATTCATCTTGTGCTCATATATTTCTCCGTCCTCCGATGCTGAGTTATACACTAAACATTTTACTGCAATTGATTCAGTTTTTCGAACATCTAAAGCACCTGATATAATTGCTGTCTTTGGAGATTTTAATTTACCCGCAATTTCATGGAATCAATCTGCTGATTCTAACATTTAAGTTCCTGTTATAAATTGATGTATTAACGATTTCATTGAATCAATATTAAGTTTTGGTCTATCTCAAGTTAAATACTTATTCAATTGTTATGGTATGCTTTTTGATTTAATTTTTGTAAATTAACCAACAGAGTTTTCGGTATTCTCTTCTCATCGCACTTCTTTTCCTGAGGATCGTCATCATCCAACAATTGAGTTATAAATTTCTCTTCCATCAAATACAAATAAACCTACCAATAATACAAAAATATACTGTTATTCAAAGACTGATTATGTGCAACTAAATAGTCTTTTCTCATTTATTCGCTGAAACGATGTATTTTCTTTAAATAACTTTGATGATATGATAACATTTTTTTATAATACAGTCAACTTTTGCGTTTCTCAATCAGTTCCCATGACTTTGAACCGTAATAATATTGGGCCTCCTTGGAATAATAACCTTTTAGCCAAATCAAAAAACAGAAAGAAATGTTTAAAAAATACAAGAAAATAGACAATAGACTTTTATAACTATTATATTGCAAGATCGGATTATAATACTTTAAGTAAAAAGACATACAATGAAAATTTAATACGAATAAAAAGCCAATTAAAGCAAAATCCTAAATCCTTTTATAAGTTTGTAAATTCTAAACGTCGATCGTTTGGGTTTCTAACTCTTTTAAATTTGGTTCTGTTTTAGCAAAGAATGATTCATCGATCTGTAATTTATTTGCTGATTTTATTGAAACAACATATTCTACACCAACTTTTAATGAATCAACGTCTTATCCTTTTTATGTATCAGAATCATCACATATAAATATTTATCTGCTAAGTAATGATACAGTTTTGACTAATTCAAAAAAATTTAAGTGTATTTGTTCCTGGCCCGGATGGAATACCTAGTAATATATTTAAGCACTGTGCTGATCCTCTGTCAATCCCTCTAACGAAAATATTTAATGAATCCTTGCTTAAAGGCTTTTTACCAGTTATGTGGAAAGAATCATTTATTATCTCTTTGTTTACATCTGCAAGTAAAATTAGAGTATCTAATTATAGAGGCATAGCTAAATTAAGTGCTATTCCAAAACTTTTTGAAAGATTATTATTAATAAATAAACTTAATACTAATGGCTTCAGTAATTCACTGCTAACATGGTTGAAATGCTATTTAACGGATCGAATTCAACGTGTTAATATTAAAGATGCTATTTCTAAAAATATTCGTGTATCGTCTGGAGTTCCACAAGGTAGCCATCTTGGTCCTGTACTTTTCACTTAATTTATAAATGATCTTCCCTCTGTAATTAAGCACTCAAACGTTCTAATGTATGCTGATTATTTAAAAATATTCCGGTTCTTAATAGACTCAAATGAACAACACTTGCTTCAATCTGATCTTAATAGCTTCTCGAGTTGGTGCATATATAACTTAATGGAACTTAATATAGGGTCCGCCAAATACCTTTTTTTTTGAAACAGCTATAAAAAAAAATACTGAATATTTTCTCAAATTTCTTTTTTTATTTGAAAGTACAATCCTTCCGGTTAATAATGGAAAATAATTTCATTAAAATGGCTGCCTCGGCTGGCCGTTACAGCCAATGGCGATCGTTATCGGGCAATGTTGAACGAATTTTTGTATACAAAAATTGAAGATAAGGATATTGGCAACAATTTGGATTCAACAGGACGGCGCTACTTGCCACACAGCCGAAGCTACACTCGATGTTTTGCGCCCTGTTTTTAAAGATCGCATTATCAGCCGCAGAGCTGATGTCGTTTGGCCACCTCGGAGCTGCGATTTGACAACGTTGGACTATTATTTGTGGTGTGCCGGCAAAGATAAGTGTTACGCCGACAAGCCAGAGACAATTGACGCTTTAAAGGACAATATTCGTGAAGCCATTGGTGAAATACAGCTGGACACAATCGATAATGTGATTAAAAATTGGACCGATCGTGTAGGCTAGTGCATGGCCAGCCGAGGCAGCCTTTGAATGGAGGATGGTACTTTCAAATAAAAAAAGAAATTTGAGAAAATATTCAACAGTTTTTTTATAGCATTTAAAAAAAAAAAGTTATTTGGCGGACCCTATATAAAGAAATGCAAGCATATGTCCTTTTTTAGAGCTAACAATCTTCATATTGTTTATTTTCTGGATCATGTTCAACTCGAATCTGTTAATACTTTCTTAGATCTTGGAATTCTTCTGGACCAAAGTTTAACATTTCGACCGCATATCTCGCTGATAGTAAATAAAGATAACGGCGTTCTTGGTTTGTTGAAACGTTGGAGTAAGAAATTCACAGATCCAAAAGTGACAAAACATTTATATATTTCATTAGTACAGCTTATACTTGAATATGCTTCTGTTATATGGGATCCTTGTTACACGATACATATAAACACTGTGGAATCTGTGCAAAAGCAATTTCTCCTATTTTGTCTACGTGGTCTCTGAACTTGAATAACTTACCTTCTTATGAATCAAGATTAGATCGAATAAAGTTACCTTTACTGGAAAGTCGTCGCATCATGCTTAATATCTCGTTTTTATTGAGTGTTATTCGTGGTGAAATAAACTTTGAGTTCCTGTTGGATAGGGTCCAATTCAACATTCCTGTAAGATCAACTCGAAATTTCGAGTTATTACATGTAAATTATTTTAATTCGAATTATGCAAACAATGATCCGCAGCGTCGTCTTTGTGTGGAGTTTAATAAGTTTTATCATTTAATTCAATTATCCGAAACTATGGCCTTGAAACGCAATATAATTTTCTATTTAAATAATTAATGTTTTTATTTTCTTTCATGTATATTTGTACGTATTCTTTAGTCTGTAAGGATAATTATAAACGGTTTAAAAATGTGTGCCAGGAATCTAAATCTAATTATTTTAAACAACTGGATGCTAAAAAAGACAAAGTCAAAGATAGCAGAAGTTGGTGGAAAGTAGCAAGAGAAATAAGAAACGGATATGCAACACCAAATATAAACATTTCAGCAAAAAAACTAATGGCATATATACTTTACGCTTATCATCATCAAATAGATCCTAAATTGGACAAGCTTATAACTATTAAAAGCAATTTCTGCATAAGGCAAAGATAAACAAAGCACCAGGAGAAGATCGTGTCACATGTGAATTTTTAAGTAGATGAGGCTTTTATCACAAGTTTAATATCCCCAATACACAAAAAAGGTGATAATATATATTAGGTAATATAATTAATTATGGAGGAATTCAATTTATGAATTGTCTACCAAAAATTATGATGGGTCTAATAAATAATAGGCTTGCTAACTGGGTTGAATCAAATAAAATTCTTAACGAATACCAAGCGGGTTTTCGTAAAAATTACTCCACTATTGACAACATTTACAATCTACCCTCAATAGTTTCTTTAAATTTTGAAAACAAAAATAAACCATACGCCTTTTTCGTTGATTTTAAGGCGGCTTTTGGTAAAGTATCCCGAAAAGCATGTATATATAAGTTACATACAATTGGCGTATCTTCAAAAGCAGTCAAATTTATGGAAAGCATTTACAATAAGACAAAATCCGCTGTATATAATGGTAATGAAAACTCTGGAACTTTCTTAACATTAACGGGGGTAAAATAAGGTTGTCTTTTATCACCTCTATTATTTGCTTTTTTTCTAAATGATTTGGATGATTTCTTAGAAGGCGGTATAAATATTGGCAACCTTTAAATTCGTCTTCTGTTATATGCAGATGACATAGTAATACTCGCTGATAATATAAATGTCCTGCAACAGATGATACATAAATTAGAAGAATATTGTAAAATATGGGATGTTGAAGTAAATTTAGCGAAATCAGAAATAATGGTATTCGATAATGTTGACAGGTACCATCTGTTAATAGACTACTGTCAAATTTTGGGCAAGTTCCGTCATTTAATTTGCGTGTAACAGCTGTTCAAAACATACAACCTGTTGCAATTTTTTAAAAATGGAAAAAAGTGAATTTCGAGTGCTCATTAAAAATGAAAAAAACCGTAAATCAAACCAATCGATTTCAATGGTAAAAAAGTGGTTTAATGACTTTCGTTATGGCTTTACAGGCACAGAAGATGCCGAACTTTCTGAACGCCCAGTTGAAAAAATTCACGATATGGTGTTGGTCGATCGGAGATTGAATGTGCGATAGATTGTGGAAGACATAGGCACCTCACATGGCTCAGTGGTTTCAATTTTGAACGATCACTTGGGTATGAGAAAGCTTTCCGCAAGATGGCTGCCGCGTTTGTTCACAATCGACCACCAACGGAATCGTGTGACAGCTTAGTTTTCATGGCAAAAATCCATGAAGTAGACTACGAATTGCCCCCTCATTCGCCTTATTATCCGGATTTAGCCACTAAACCTAATTAAATGGCTCTGTGGAAAGAGATTTAGCTCCAACGATGAAATTATTGATCAAACAAATGCCTATTTTATGGACCTCGAAAAATCCTGCTGTTAAACAAATTAAATGACGGAACTTGCTCAAAATTTGACAGTAGTCTAATTACAGGTGGTACTTGATGGAAACAGTGTTGCATTTCATATAACTTCGAGGGAAGCTTGAAAAGTCACGGACTTATTGATCTACCCTCGTATTAAGGTTAGAATAAAATGTAGAAAATGGACATTTATACACCATCTACATTTAAGATAGTTAAAAAGAACCATTTTTAAATACGCAGAGATGATTGGCTGCCACATAAACTTACGAAGTTACTTCTACAGTAGAGTATTCAAAAAACCGGCCTTTTGAAAAAATCGGTTTCGGTTTTCTTCGAAAAATAGTATTTTAAAAAAACCGGTTTCGGTTTTTGCAGAAAAAACCGGTCAACCGGTTTTTTCGTTTTTTTTAATTTGAATAAAAAGCTTATATAATTTGTTAATTATGTAAAAAAAACAGAAATTTAATATATAAGTAATAAAAATAAAAAAATACATTTCATTCATTGGTTTTAGTATTTTTTAATATAATATCTTAAAAATTAATATTATAAAACTATATTCATATCAAATGAATAGATATCATTATGTTTGTAAATTGGGTAAAACGTTTGGCATAATAATAATATGCAATTTAAATGTTTCGTTTCAAGACGATTTTTTTGTATGCTTTTGATAAAGCTAGAAGTGGAAAACACTCACTAATATTAGATGTTGGACAAATAGTCAAAAGACAATTATATAAATTTTCCAACTTTTCAGTTCTTTTGTCGCATTTATCAAGATATATGAAATCATCATATAATGATGAATGATTTTGTACAGTCCCTTTTTTAGGATTTTGAATACTGTTTAGTGTGCTATTTAGATCAGGAATTAAACTATTTAAATTTGGAATATCCAAAGTTAAGTCTTCATCGGATTCTATCAGACTTACATCTAAATCTTCATAACAAAACAAACGATTATAAAAGTATTCGGAAAAAAAGAGACCAAGTAACCCAGTTGGTGATGTTATTAAAAAAACCGGTTAACCGAACAAAAAAGACTGGTTTTCTTCGAATTTACAAAATATTCGAAACCGATCGGTTTTTAAAAATAAAGAAACCGGTTGACCGGTTTTCGGTTTCGGTTTTTGAATACTCTATTCTACAGTATCAACCTTTTTGGGTAAAAGATATGAACAGTATTGGTTCTAATTATGATATTAGATGGACACAACAAACAATCAATAACAGTCAATGGGAAGAAAATCGTTCAAATTTGCTTAACACAATGAAGATGAAGTATAATCAAAGTTTTAAAATAAAGGCTAAAAGAACAGCTAGAATATATAAAAAATTATAACCAATATACGGCAGAGGATATTTTTTTGAAGGAATAAAACTAGAAGATATGATGTGGACTTTTAAGGCCAGAAGTGATATGATATTTCTTAATGGCAATAGATTTCAAACAAACGCGTCAAACCTGTGTTCACTTTGTAATCTTAATGAAACTGAAAACATAGAACATGTTATAGGTCGATGTTAGGTGCTAAACGAGTTTAAAATAATGTATATTAAAAAAGCTATGCTAATTGAAGAAGAAATTATTTATATATGAAATGGTACAACATTAAGTTGGAAATGTTTAGCAAACTATGTAAAAACTTGTATTACATATAGACTGTTTCTAATAACGGAATTTAATTTTTTAAATTTTTACTCTTACATCATGTGTTTTTAAAACAGTCGACTAACGACATTTTGTCAAGATCACTTATTATATTTACTATTCTTAATTTATCTTTAATTATATTATTGTAACAATATGTAACATATATTGCTAATTGATAAAGCGTATTACTACTACTATGGTAAAAAGAAATAATATAAATTTTTGAACATGCATATTTTAAAATCGTTATTTTTTAAGATTTTGCACTTTAACAAACACTTTCTTGTTGTTGATTAGAAAATATGTGTTTTACATTTTTGTCGCAGAATCCTTATTTTTGAGGTATATAAAATAAATAATTTTCAGTTTACGGTACAAATTAAAATCTTAAATCTTTTTTCGTTGTAGATTATTAACGAGAGAAATTTCAACTTTAAAAACAAGTGTGTGCATATTACCGCACCTGTAGTGTGATATATCAAATTAAAGTGCAAATTTCATCGTTATTATTTTAAAATTGTGATTTATTTTTTTTTGCAACAAGTCTAGAAAAAAGTTTAATTTTGCTACAAAAACGTATTTTCAACTGAGTAGTCCTGTTTTCGTCTGTTCTCTAAAAAAAAATAAAATTAAAATGGATTTATTAACTACTTAAAAAAGTTCAAGTAAAAAATCTGTCGAAGGGTATACCAAAGTGGATGTATGCCATATACTATAACTGGATTTAGGATGAACATGTATGTAAGATGACAATCATTATGAATATTCTTACCCAAACGGTTCGGCGAACTATTTCCGTTTAAAAATCCCTTTAAAAAACTTAATGAGAATAAAATTGAAAACTTAATATATTGGTGGAAATTAATCTAAATATAACATAGCTTTATTGAAATTGTACCTAAAAACGATAATAATAATGACAATAAATAAAATATCAGTTTTAATTTAAAAAAATATACGTGTTTTATTAACAAAAAATACATATACAGAGTTGAACTGCTTTTCTATCATTAAAATCGTAATTAATTTTTTAAATTAACTTAAAAATAATGTTAAACTTTTATTTTGTAATTTATATAAACTATAAAGTAAGCAATAATGGCCACAAATCTTTGGAAAAAAAACCTCGTAATAGGTGATTTTTTAAGAGCTCTCGGATTTGATTTTAAAAAAACACATACAATTTCGAGAAATGCATGAAAGCTTTATTTGTGTCGATAGGACGGTCTATATAATTCAATGTTTAAAAATGATTTCATGTGAATGTTGACCGCGGATGCGCCTTAAATGGTTCATCCCATCAAAAACAGACATTATCAAGTAATTAAGGGAGTAAGTAGCACACAAAGGGTTTCACTAGTAACCAGGCTATTTACTCGCTTAATTACTTTTGTTCGCGATGTCCTAAAATTCATGGGTGGTCATTTTCCTCTCGCTTACAAAAATAGTAAGAATAATGAGTTACCAGCATAGTAAATCACAGTAAAGATATAAGTGGTTACTTACAATAGTAAAGTAAGTAGTTACTCTTAGTAAAATAATAGTGGACCTTATTCAAGTATAATTTATTTACTTAAAGAATTCGACATGAATTATTTGTACACTCACAATCAGTGGCGTGCCTAGGATTTTGTTTCAAGGAGGGGCCCAAAATATATTTTCTAAAATTTTTTTAAAAAGCTGGAAATTTCTAAACCTAAGTTTTTTGAAGCATTTAAACAAAATTTACAGCTTTTAAATTCATAAACAATTTTTATTTAAAACTTATTTATTACATTGACTCAGATCTAATGTATAAGTTTAATATTAAGTACATTTTTTTGTTTTGGTGTTCTGAGCTTCTCTCCGCTTTAAGACCATTTTCATAAAAATCTATTATGCTACAAAATTCTTTGGACGAAACGTCAAAGATTTGGCTTAGTGCAATATATTTAAAATTCTTTACCGTGACCGGAAAATCTATTTGTCAGGCGAAAATTTTTACCAAAAATCGCAAAGTTAAAAAATTTTAACTTTGTTTTTCTTATATTAATAGTTGTAGAAGTTGGCGTCGCAGGCGAAAATTTTGTTTTTCATACATTAAGAACAAATATAATTCTTAACAGGTTTCAAAATTGCCAAGCTCTAAGGCGCAATGTCATAGAAAACCATTCGCTCCAAAATTTTATAAGATCGTGGGATGCAGCAAAAACCGCATATCGGAAAATGATGGCAAATTTACCAGCAAATTTAATAATAACTGACTGTGAGGACAGTCTCATGGACGGAAAGTAGAAATTTATTTAATTTATGAACTATTTGGAAAGGCAGTTGTTGCGCATCACCAAAATATTTGATTTATATAAAATGATTAGTTTTCTAATTCTTTAAAATATTTCAATTTAGGTTGGTCCAATTAACTATAATGTTTATAAGGAGTACATGCGGATGTTATTGATTCAATGCAATGTAAATGCGTATAATGCTGTGCATAAGCAACATTTCCTTGCTTTGCATATTTTGGAGTCATTTTTCATTTCATTATAGTTGGGGTCATTTTTTAATTCTTCAAATAAGTGTTATTTTACATAATGAATAAAAGCCTCAATATAATAAATAAAAATATGCCCCAAACTTAATTTGGGGGCTAATGTTCATTTGGGTGGGGTAATTTTTCATTAGATTTTTAGTGTTAATTTTCATTAAGAAATTTTGCCTCAAAAAATGGGGCTTAATTACATTTAAAGATTGGGGTCATATTTCTAGGAGCCATTTTGCACAACGCCACCGTGAACTACATCGAAATTTTAAAAATAAAACATAGCAAAGATATCATTGGAACATGGAATAACCACGTGCAAATTTAAAGACCATTTCAAAAACGATTAGATTGAAATTCAAAAACACCAAATAAAATAAATATTTGTTGAATTTCAATAATTTTTTTAATTGCGTTTGGTATTTCTTAAATTTTTATTGATCTTTTTAAGTATATTGTATTTGTATTTTTTAAATTTAAGTTGTACTCTTCTATTTCGGTTTTTTATTTTTTATTTTCAATTGTTTTCCTATATGGACTTCAAATATAGCAATTATTATTGTATGTCCTGCTCTACATTTACAAACAAAAACATAATTTATTTGTTAGCTTTTGTTGTTTTTAATATTTTATCAAATTACAATTAGAAAAATTTCAAATATTTTTATGACAAATATTTTTGGTTACATTTAAAAGAGAAAAACCAAGAATTCGCAAGACTTGGCAGCATTTTAGTAAATTCTTACTTTTTAACTACTATAACTTCTTTGAAAGTCTATAGAAGTTAAGTTGTTAATTTAATATTTTCAATTTAAAAACATATGTTTTGATATAAAAATAAACTCATAAATCCGGGGATCCCAGTTAAGACTTAATGTGGTATATGAATCTCAGATTTTTAATTAAAAGTAATACAATTGGAAACACTATATTTTTTGTTTTAAAATAAATTATGCAAATTAAATAATTCCACTTAGGACCTGTGTGAGGTAGCTAAATAAATTCTAAACTAAATACAAATTGACAAATGATTTTAAAATTTCTTTGACAAAATATTTGAACAATTTTTAATATTTTATAGAAATTTGGATATCTGAATTTAGTTTAGATTTTATTTAGCCAGCTCGCACCAACACAAAGTACAATATTTAAAAACAATAAACTACATAATATTGTTGTTTTGCTGATTTTTTAAACCAATACTGAGTAATAGCAGTTAAGGATAGTCGACGTGTAAATCAATCTTTAATTACTCCTTTTTAGAAAACGTTCGAAAAAAGATAAAAGGCGTTAAATTAAATGAAAAAGCAATTGATCGGTTTTTTAAAAACTTAAGTGTATTTTTAGTCGTTTTTGCCTAAATAATATTACAAGTGCGGCAATAATTTATATTACAGGAAAGATAAGTATAGAGATTTCATCGAAAGTTCTAACTTTTGTCAGTTAAAAATTGATGGTTATTTTAAACCATCTTTTACTACTTTTGTCGATTATTAAACAATGATTGAAAATAAACAACAAAATAGGTTGAATAGACATGAGCCCACCACAAAAAATAATCTAAAGGCGTTAAATCGCACAATCTTGACCGGCCCCAAACGTTAAATAAACTGTTCACCGAACTCGCCTCTCGATTCATGGTTAAACTGAACATGTTTGACAGTAACATGTTACACGAAAACAGCTGAGCTGCCAAAAAGGAAGTTACTAAAAAATCACCCTTTATTTGTTGCTGATTAATTTGAAATTGTTTATTATTGCTCTTCAGATATTTTATAAACTCTAAAGTTAATGTCTATTGTCCATAAGAATCAAAATATACACAGTTATTAATATCATAAAAATTATAATATATGGCTAACATGAGAATCATTCTTAACCTTGAATTGAGTTACTAGTAAAGTCACTCAATAACATCAAATTAGTGAAAAAATACATTCGGCTTATGATTACATGCATTTGTATCAATATCCAATAAATTTTAGCGAGTTCCAATAATTCTATTAATTTGATATTAAGTACACACTCAATTATTAAGTGCAACACAAGTATCCAAAACTAATTGCCAAAGTAGTCCAGCAAAAGTAATGAGTGATCATTACCTTATCACTTAATAAAACACAAAGTAATGGGTGGTCATTTCCCTCTCGCTTAGAAACAGCCAAAATGAGTACCCATTACTTTTAGCATCACGAACAAAACTAATTAAGCGCGTAAATAGGCTGATAAGTAGTTGATATCATGTTTTTGCTGCGAAAGCTTTGTTTTGATTTCAAACGAAATCCAAGACACTTGCCCTATTTAAATTATTTGTGTTATAACATAAAGCGATGCACTGTGTTCTCCTCTTTTTAAAGTACTTTTTTAAACAAACGTAATTATTGACTTTGGTTATTTAAACAAAATGCATGGATTTGATCACTATCTTATATTTATGTTATATAGCATACAGCTATTTATGACGAATAACCCAGTTACTTCATACATGCACTACACCCTCACCCTAAAAAAGAAAATCGTACAATTGTCATATTATATCATTTGTATGATTTTTATTTACATTGCAGTCTTAAGTGTATATATATTTTTTTTGGATGGAAAAAGCTCATTTGTACGGGTAATCATTCACTAATGAAAAATTTAATATTCTATAAATAGATGTACGGGTAATCATTCACTAATGAAAAATTTAATATTCTATAAATAGATGGAAAAAGCTCATTTGTACGGGTAATCATTCACTAATGAAAAATTTAATATTCTATAAATAGATGGAAAAAGCGCATTTGTACGGGTTCACTAATGAAAAATTTAATTTCACATAGTCATTTTCCTTAGAGTGTGTGATATAAATGCCTGTTCAAAACCATGAGTTATTTGTGTTGTGTGGTTCAGAAGGAGGCTGAAGATGACCTGGTCGTTCGGGTCGAAAGTGTGCACTCCCTCTAGGTCTGATCCTTACAATTTTTTCCATTTAATAAAATAAATTAGTGTTTACTATTCGTTAGTAACATTAAAAATTATGATCTTGAGCCTGATAAAAAATTATAAATATATATATATATATATATTTTTTATATAGTTCTAAGTTTTATTTTTAAAAGTATTAATAATTTCATTTCGCACATATCATATTACTTAGTTTTATTTTGAATGAACTTTAATTTGACAATTAATGCATTTCTGTTTTTTTTAAATATTACATAATTAAAATTTATTGAGCTTCATAAAAATGTTTATCATATTACAATTTTTGTTTATAGTTTTTTTTTTATTTTTATTATTTACGTTAAAATGCAATTATTAGTTCCATTTTTCTTTTTATACGTTTTATTTTATGTATTTATTTAACAAATTTTTGTGTACTGTTTTAATCTTTTCCTTTACCTTTACATTTACACAATTTATGTCAATGATTTCATATAGATCATGGTGGTTATTCGCTTTTCCTTGTATTTTCTAATCTAACTAAAACTAAATCTGTTACTTCTAAATCTATACTATTTGCTTTCTTATATGATTATACTTTTCTTTTATATTCAACTACTTATATTAGTTTCCTAGCGTTATCTGATGAATTTTTCAATCTTACTTTCAGTTCATTTTCGTAGTTATCAAAACCATATATCGCCATTCACCTGGTAAATTTGCCGAATATTAATTCAAAGGGAGAATACTCCGAATCGACATGATTGTATGCGAAGGTATAGTACGGTACCCATTAATGAAACCCGGCGGTTCCTAGAGTTTCGTGATGGTAAGGTGTATAGAAAATTTGTTCCATCCCTAATAAAGTGCAAATTTCCTTCATCAGCTCATTGGTGAATTCCGTACCTTAATCCAATTTCAACGATTTGGAAATTCCATATTTTAGTATTATGTTTTCCGTCAGTGCCTTTGCTTTTGACTTGGCCTCTTTAGTCTCCATTGGGCATGCAATAACATATTTTGTTTATTCGAACTGCATAGTCAGTATGTAAGGATAGTTCTTTGAAAGACGGTGGACCTACTGTATCGATTACAACTGTTTTAAAACTTTGTGTTGGTGTATCTGTTACGCAAAGTGGTTCGTTAGTGTGTCTAAACTGTTTACATGTACATGGTTTTCCATATGTATCTCTGTTTAAGTTTTAATAGTGTCTTTCTTACACCAAAATGACCTCCCTGTGGGGAATCATGAAACAATTTAATTAGTTCCAACTTTTTGTCATCGCATGCTATCCTCTGAGGCTTTGTGCATAATAATATGATGATTCCTTTCTCATTCGTTATACTTTCTTTTAAATTTATCTGCAGACATCTTACTAAATATTGCATCGCCTATAGCGAGCGCAAAATTTTTATTGTTTGTCTTGTACAAACCAGATGATTTCGATTTACGATGTAGTTGGGTTGAGTATTCTGTATCTCCAGCATCGCGACCAAGTAGATATATTGTGCACCCCCTAGTGTTTCCTCAGTTGTTCTCCAGTGCAGCCTTAAGTAGCAGTACAATATTCTTCACTTCCAGTTTCTTGTATTGTTCCTCCATAATATCAGGTCTGCCAAATGTGATAAATCGTAGGTATGCAAAGGCAGGACATTTAGCCATTACATGCTCCATGGTCCCTCATCCTCCATACAATATCTGCATGTCGTATCTCTTTGTAAAGGGGATAGAGAGATGAAAGTTAGTGAAAGATAAAAGACTCCAAATATGACAACACTGTAGTTGCGCGAGATGATAAATCTTAGAACAGTTGTTGCTCGCTATTTGATAGCGAGCTGGCGAAAATTTTTGAAGCTTTTTAGTTAATACCCATGTAAAAATCTAAATATATATGAGCATACATGATCATACATGGGCCTGTATGTGATCATACATGGGCATACATGGTCATATACGTCCATACATTGTTCAATATATGATCATATATCTTCGGATCTGAAATTTGAGGGTATATACGAGCATACATGAATAATATATGAGCATGTATGATAATATATGCACATATATCACCATATACCCTCAAATTTCGGATCCGAAGACATATGTATGTATGCCGATGTATGATCATATACAAGCCCATGTATGATCATGTATGTTCATATATATTTCGATTTTTACATTGGTAGCCCTATTCTGTTATTTTACTTCGGTGGGGTTAAGTGCTATTAAGACACCGAAGGAGAACGTTGCGATATATATGAGGAAAAGAAAAATCACACATATTGTTCATATTTGGATTATTAGTAAATCTCACGCGAATTAAAGTGCTCTCACTTTTTGGTTTTAATAAAAAAAAAAAAATAGTTATTTTTTCGACTATGCGCCTTTTTTATTTATTTTATTTTCTTGAATTAAAATATGTTTAAACGACTATGTGCCTTTGTTACTTATTTTTTACTGGCTTTAAAATGTTTTGATCTTTTCTAATGTATTAAACTAGGACAAAAATTTTCTTTGTTCTTATTCTTACAACTAACATGTGGTTTTTTATTTTAATTATGAATGTAAATATTTTCTTAGCATAACTTTCTTTGTCCCTTATCTAACATGTGTTTTTCATTCTTATACATATTTTCTTGAAACTACTTATCTAATTTTGTGTTTAAATTCCTAAGTACTTACTTTCCCTATCACTTATGAAAAACCCTTATCTACTTTTGTCTTAAAACAGTAAATCGAACAAAACAATATTGTCTGCCATAGTGTGGGTTCGATTTGATGTCGCTTATTTCCAACTGTACATGAGCGTCTATAACTCTCCCCTGGGTTAAGCAAGAGCGTCCCGATCTCTCTGAATTATTTCTACCTGCTGATTATAATAAGTTTTGTTCTGCGCGTTTTCCATTTTCCATTTTACATCATTAAATATTTTAATATTTTGAATCCAATAAAGACTATACCTAATATTGTTGCTAAAAGAAATATTGTGTAAAAAGCTGCTCGTATAGGATGTTGTTCATAAGGTATGAATAGTTTTTTTTAATGAGTCAGTGTTATTGAATGCGTTGTAGCGGTCTGAAATTAAATTCTTGATTATAAGTGAATAGTATGGTAGGATTCTAGAATATGATTATTCTTTTTATAAATTATTTTATTGTAAAGAAACATGAAAATTTTTATTAGTAAATTATAGAGAATAAAAATTGAGAAATTCCACTGGCTTGGGGTGTCCCAAGAAGAACGCAATTTTTAAATTTTAAATAAAACACAGATATTTAAAAAAAAAATCGTGAAACTTTATTATATCGTAAAGTAGACAGAATGAGGTTATGTATGGAACAATATATCGTGCAGATGGCCGCCGCGGCTTTGCTGGCATGCACGCGATCTTTTAATGAAATTTTCAATGACCGTTTTGCATGAATGCTGCGGTATTTCATTAATGCAGCGTCCAATTTCCTCTTTTAAGGCTTGAGTCGTCATCGGCTTATTCGCGTAAACCATCGACTTCAAAAAACCCCAAAGAAAAAAATCTAATGGTGTTAAATCGCACGATCTAGGCGGCCAATTCTGATCTCCAAAACGCGAAATAACACGACCGGGAAATGACTGATGCAGCAATTGAATTATTTCTCTGGCTGTATGACATGTGGCGCCGTCTTGTTGGAACCACATGCCCTCCACATTCATTTCTTCAATTCTAGGCAAGAAAAAACTGGTTATCATTTCACGATACCGAACACCATTGACTGTTTGCGCTTGACCTGCCGCATTTTCATAAAAAAAAGGTCCAATGATTCCTCCAGCCCAAAAACCACACCACACAGTGACACGTTGAGGATGCATTTGCTTCTCGTGAATCACTCGAGGATTTTCCTCACCCCAAACGCGACAATTCTGCCTATTGACGAAGCCATCAATATGAAAATGGGCCTCGTCACTGAAGATGATTTTATCGGCAAAATCAGTTCCTGAGTCAATTGAACTTTGTATGCATGAAGATGCAAATCTTTCGTCAAAATTCGCTGCAAAGTGGATTTGGAGACACCAATTTGCTGAGCTCGGTGTCGAATTGAGGTGGATGGAGTTTGAGCGACATCATCACGTACAGCTGCGACATTTTCGGTCGATCGACCTGGTCGATGGCGCGTTGTTGTCTTTACATCACTAACAGACCAAGTTTCGGCAAATTTATCCATTAATCCCTTTACAGTTGACTCTTTTGGAGCATTATTGTGACCCCAAATTGATCGCAATTTGCGAACCGTAGCCGCAAAACTTTCACCATTTTGGTAAAACAATTTCACAATGAGAATGCGTTGTTCATTCGTGTAGCGCTCCATTTTTACTAACCTCGTACCTTCTACTAGCAAACAATAACAATTGTTCAAATGTCAAACAATGACACTTCGAATGTTGCCAGATTTAAAAATTGCGTTCTTCTTGGGACACCCTTTAGCAATACCGTATATAATTCTCATTGTATGGAGAGCTTGAACCGAGGGACGTATCGGATAATACTTCGACTCGGGAACGGGGTATTACCTGATTTCTCACCGATCCCTGCCTCCCTACATGAGAACCGCTGTTTTTTCTCGTTTGTTGTTAGTCTTATTATTTGAACACAAGAACCGTTGCTTATTCTCGTTACTAGCTAGTCGTATTATTTGAACACGAGAACCGTTGCTTATTCTCGTTTGTAGTTAGTCATATTATTTGAACACGAGAGCCTTGTTTATTCTCGTTACTAGCTAGTCGTATTATTTGAACACGAGAACCTTTGCTTTTTCTCGTTTGTAGTTAGTCATATTATTTGAACACGGGAACCGTTGTTTATTCTCGTTATTAGCTAGTCGTATTATTATTTTTTTTCAATTCAATTCATCTTTATTAAGCAATAAATAGGTTTACATTATATCTTATATCTAACCCGCGAAGCCGTTTGGCTTCTCTGCAGGTGGCGGCTTATTTTATTCATTAGTTAATCTTTCATTCATTGTGAACTTATGAAGTAATTTTTAATTAGTTTTTTTCTCTTAAAAGTATTAGAAATGTTCATAATGCTTGTTGGTAACATGTTTAATATTGTTGGTAGGGATATAGTTAGCGAGTTTTTTCCATAGCTGTTTTCGTGCTGTTTTACCTAAAAACTACCTTCTGCTCGTCGTCTTGTGTTGTACACATGATCAATAGCATGAAGAACTCTAGTATCGTTGAAAAATTCGTTTGCCATTGTTGTATAGAAAATGCTTTTAACATTAAGTACGTTAAGGTCTTTAGCTTAATTATTTGGTGTTGGTTTTGTTGAATAGGCTGGGATTGTTAGGAATGGAATAGTTGTTGTGGCTGATGATATAGTTGTTGTCGTTTAAGTTGTTGTTGCTAGTAAGGTTGTTATTGACGAATAAGATGTTGTTTTGGTTGTTGCTGCTGATCGGGCTGTTTTTATCACTGCCTATAGTGTTATTGATGTTGTTTGGGCTATTTTATTACTTTATTTTATTACTGGGTTGTTTTCATTGACTATGTTGTTGTTGTTTCCATTGACTATGCCGCTGTTGCTAATACTGTCGATGCTGATTAGATTGTTGTTACCAACGTTGTCGGTGGTGTCATCAGATCCTATATTAATGTTGTTACCAGAGTTAATCAACAACTAATTAAGCTGTTGCTGTTTACTTTGTTGCTGGGTAGATTGTTGTATCAGTGCCTATGTTGTTACTTGTTAAGTTGTTTGCTGATATTTTTGTTGTTTTAATTATGTATTATATTGTTGACGACGTGGTTGTTGCTGATGTTGTTAGTGTTGATATTGTTATTACCGTTGCTGTGTGTGATGCCACTGTTTCGCTCTCTGATGCTATTGCTGTTATTTGTTCTATTTTTTGCAAATAATTGATTTATACATAGAATTTTTAATAATCTATTTTGTGTTACTTGTAGTGTTCTGCAATATGTCGCGGTACCCCATGCAGTAATACCATGTCTTATATAGGATTCTGCAAGAGAAAAATAAGCTTGCTTTAAAACACTGAATGTTGAGCAATTGCTTAAATAAAAGAGCATATATGCAGTTTATCTAACTTTCTTTTGAACGTTTTCTACGTGAGTTTTCAATTTGAAATTATGATCCACATATACTCCAAGATATTTGTAGGTGTCGACAAGTTCAATATGTGTGCTACAATTATCATTGTTGTTTAAATTTTTAGTTATTGTGGAGACACTGTAAGTCATGAAAATTAAGCATCACGTTGGTATGTTTGATGTGTGGTGGTTTTATGTGCATGTTCTTTGTTTTTGCAAAATTTATCACCGTGATAATGGCATCATATTGTTACAATATCGATTTGACCTTGCATAATATTAGTTGCAGTGGTAATGTTTTTATGTGAGACAATGATAGCTGTGTCATCTGCATAAGCAAATGTTGTGCTATTTTTAAGTACACTAAGCATATCATTTGCATATATAAGATATAGTATTGGGCCTAGTTTAGAGCCCTGAGGTACTCCGTGAGATGATTGCCTTTCTTCAGTTAATTTGTTGTTAATTTTAACTCTATACGTCCTAAAACTGAGAAAGTGTTTGAACCAGTTTATGCAGCTTCCTCGGATACCGGTTCTCTCCATAATATTAATTAGCTTTTCGTGTGAAAGGGTATCGATGCCTTACTAAAATCAATAAAAAGGGCTAGACAATGGTAGTTGTTACTTAAATTGGTGTTGATGTGGTTTGAAAATTCACCAAGCAATTTATTGATATTTTTACCCTTTTGAAACCCAAATTGGTTTGGATTAATAATTTTAAATTTCTCCAAAAATTGTGCAAGCCTTTGTACCACAATTTTCTTAATGACTTTTTCCACAATAGATAAAATGTATATTGGTCTGTAGTTGCTGAGTTCTGCCTTCGGTCCGCTTTTGTAAATTGGTCGAATTATAGATGTTTTTAGCATCTTTGGGATTATTGCGCTGTCTAAACACGAATTTATTAGGGCAGTTAGTATTGGTGTTATAAAGTTGGCGTTGTTTCTTATGTCTTTAGGTCTAATTCTGTCAATTCCAGCAGCCTTTTTTATATTTAAGTTTTTTAAAATATAGTATACTTCCTGCTCATTCGTAGGAGCAAGATACATTGAGTTTGGTAACACTGTTGTTTCATTGTTTATTGTTTTTTATACTACAATCTTGTATTATACTTTGAACATTTTCGTTGAAACTATTAGCTAATCTTTTTAGGACATTTTCTGAATTTTCATTTTTAAAATTTTTTTATAATGGTATCATCGATACTATATGATTTTTTGCCAACGATCTCGTTTATGATTTGCCATGTTACGCGCATGTTATTTCTATTTTCTATGAATTTATGTTTATAGTAATTGTTTTTTTTCGCTTTTTATACCCTTCACCACAGGTGGAAGGGTATATATAAGTTTGTCATTCCGTTTGTAATTTCTACAATATTGATCTTTGACCCTATAAAGTATATATATTCTGGGTCCTTATGAAGAGCGAAGTTGATTTAACGATCTCCGTCTGTGTGTTGAAATGGGTTTTCTGAAGACCCCAGACATGATGAGGACTTGATTGTTATATATTTCTGTTAAATGTGATCCATTTCTGCTTGCTATTAAAAATCAGCCAGATCGGTTGATAAATGGCTGAGATATTAGCAATTTTTTCCGTAAAATTCCTTTGTTTTTATATGTATGTTGAATATTACGCATAACAAACACATCAATTTCTTTTCTTTCACCTCTTCACCTTTTATACACAAACAACAAACACATACAAGATTTCTCATTTGAACAAAAACCAAACAAATCCCTACTGAACGAAAACTGTTCATTTAACTCTATAAACGATGATTCCATATAGCCTTCATAGCTGAGTTGTCTAAACGCTATGTCACAAATGCTTTTTTTCTCTAAGAACGCGAGTTCGAATCCTATTCAAGACACAGTTCAACTATTTTTTTTTATTTTCTTAAGACTTTTTTTATTTTTTGGTTTTTTTAACATTAAATAATTAATTTAAATAAAATTTTATATTAATAATAAAATAATCCATAAATAGGCTAAAAACATCAAAATTTGTATAAAAACCCTCTGATACAAACAAAATACAAACGGTTTTATTTCTATTTTTTGCTCCGATTTAAAAGAATTTATAAAGATTTTTAAACCATTTTCTCATATATTAAGAAAATTTTGTACACAATTTCCCTTTGAGTGCAACTATTTTAGGTCATAACTTATAATAATTTATAAAAAAACAAGTAAGAGCGGCTAAATTCGGCTATGCCGAATCTTATATACCCTTCACCATGGTATTCTGAAGGAGATGAATACATCGTTGGAATCTACTACCTCATAGCTCTCCACAAACAAGCGGTATCCCCATTTATTTTTTCTTAAATGTCCAAAAATTTGAATCCAAAATAATATGTCATGTAAAATCTCAAATTTATATTTTTCCATATGTTTCAGCGCTTTTCTTGTCAAATTTGGCATTTTCTAGGCAAAAAAAAGTTGGCGACACTACTATTTATTTTTTATTTATATCATTCACAATAGTTGTGAAACGTATTTAACCTACGTATTTATCTTCACACTCTTATTAAACAAAGGGATTTTACTGGAAAAATTAGAGGTAGTCCTGGTTTTTTGCTAATATCTCAGCCATTTATTAACCGATCTGTCTGATTTTTAATAGCAAACAGAAATGGATCACATGTAACAGAAATAAAAAAGAATCAAGTCCTCATCATGTCTGGGTTCTTCGGAAAACCCATTTCAACACACAGACGACAGACGGACAGACGGACAGACGGACATCGTTAAATCAACTTCGCTCTTCATATGGACCCAGAATATATATACTTTATAGGGTCTAAGATCAATATTGTAGAAATTACAAACGGAATGACAAACTTATATATACCCTTCCACCTATGGTGAAGGGTATAAAAATTATAAACTATTTTCCTTCAAATTTTTAAAATTAAGCTAAATATATTAAAAATATTTTGTAATAAAAAAGCGAAATAAAATCCCAAATGCAAGTTTGCCAGCTAAATCAAACTTTTTTGTAGAAATAAAACACATGCAGTTCTAGTGATTTCTTTTAACGATTTGCTGAACTTCTTTTCTTTCACCCCTTCACCTTTTATACACAAACAACAAATACATACAAATATTTCTCATTTAAATAAAAACCAAACAAATCCCTATTGAACGAAAACTGTTCATTTAACTCTATAAATGATGATTCCATATAGCCTTCATAGCCGAGTCGTCTAAACGCTATGTCACAAATACTTTTTTTCTCTAAGAACGCGAGTTCAAATCCTACTCAAGACACAATTCAACTTTTTTTTTGTACATTTTTTTTTATTTTCTAGACTTTTTTATTTTTTGTTTTTTTTTTAACATTAAATAATTAATTTAAATAAAATTTTATATTGATAATTAAATAATCCATAAATTGGCTAAAAACATCAAAATTTGTATAAAAACCCTCTGATACAAACAAAATACAAACGGTTTTATTTCTATTTTTTGCTCCGATTTAAAAGAATTTATAAATCGATTTTTAAACCATTTTCTCATATATTAAGAAAATTTTATACATAATTTCCCTTTGAATGCAACTATTTTAGGTCATAACTTATAATAATTCATAAAAAATTTTATAAACTATTTTCCTTCAAATTTTTAAAATTAAGCTAAATAAATTAAAAATATTTTTTAATAAAAAAGCGAAATAAAATCCCAAATGCAAGTTTGCCAGCTAAATCAAACATATTTGTAGAAATAAAACACATGCAGTTCTAGTGATTTCTTTTAACGATTTGTAAAAAAATATTTTTTTGGTCGAAAAAAGCTTTTTTAGAACTAAAAAGATTTTTGAAAAAAAAAAATATGACAACACTGATTGGCATTATGATCGTGATTGTTGTTGTTTTTATTTTTTTTGTTGAACTTTTTGTCTTTCACCTCCTCACCTTTTACCCACAAACAACAAATCCATACAAAGGTTTGTCATTTAAATAAAACCCAAACAAATCTGTTTTAAACGAAAACTCTTTATTTACTTCTATTAACGACGTTTGCTTATGTCCTTCAATGGCTCAGTGGTCTAAGCGCTTTGTCACAATTAGTTTTTTTCTTTTAGTCGCGCGATCGAGCCCCGTCTATTCAACTTTTTTTATTTTTATATTTTTTTAACACTTTTTTTTATTTTCTTAAGACTTTTTGTTATTTTTTTTAACAAAACAAATGCGTCCAGCACAGTTGTCTTAACGATGTTGGTCAGCTTTTCTGTATAATTGGAGAACGAAAAGAGGAACAGTTTCCAAATAAGGTGCAAGCATCTTGGTTATCAATACAAAAAATCTGCCCAAATGTGGGCGGGATCCTTGAATTGGGCGTGGCACAAAATAGATTAATTTATATCTTAAGAATGGTAAGACCGTAATTAAATACTCCATAAATGGACTAAGAACATCAAAATTTTTATAAAAACTAAAATGTAATATGACCTATGGATACGTCTTATATATCCAAAGATCGAAAATCTTTAGTAGAACATATTTGCTGAAAGTAGTGATGACCAAAACATACATTTTTTTTAAATACATATTTTCGGGAACCATAAATCTTTCAGAGTCCAAGTTTTATCATAAACTAAATGGTAAATTTCCACTTAAAGATGTCCGTATATAAATCTGTCCATTCCATATATGTCCATATATAAACTTCACTATTTTCCCAACCATGGTGAAGGGTATATAAGATTCGGCATAGCCGAATTTAGCCGCTCTTACTTGTTATTTTTGCATTTACAAAATTTCTATATTTTTTGTAATCACTTTCAAAATTTTTATTATTTCGATTGTTTATCCATTTTTTATAAAGTTTCTCCCTGATATTACAACTAACAATCAACTCTTCACTTATCCATGAATTTAGTTTTCTACCGGTTTTTGATTTCTTTTCTTGTTTAGAACTTGCGTATATTACATTAAATATTATTGGATGAATTAAATTAACATTCACTTATATTTACTTTATTCAATATATATGAAAATACGATTTTGCTAATGTAATGGATTATTGTTATCTTAATTTTGTTAAGTGTAAATATTACAAACAATTTGTTTTTCTTTGGGTCACCCAGTGTAAATATTTTATGACTCTAATTTTTATTAACTATTATCTTTTTGTTTAGTAGTTTATACTTCCAATAAAACTTATTACTTCTTAGTAAAACGATTCTTGGCCATATTCTTTCTTCAGGTTATGGGCCATTAAAGGAAAATTAAGGAAAATAAAATAAAAAAAAATTACTGCGGATAATTAAAGGTTATTACTAAGATAATTAAAGTATTGATCAAGAAAGTTTCTATTGTGTTTTTAATTTCACATGCAAAATACTCGTATATAAGGAGAAACTTCAACAAACAAAATGGCGGATGCTAAACCAAAATTTTCAAAGCTAAGCAATGATAATTATGCAAACTGGAAGTTTAAAATGGAGTTGTTGTTAAGAAAGCAAAATCTATGGAAACGTGTTATTGAATGATGTTGTCCGAAAGCTATTGTTAATAAAGGTGTTGTTATAAATCAAGCCGAAATTGATGATTGGGAAAATAAAGATGATGAAGCTAGAGGCACTATTGGTTTACTGGTGATGGATGATCAGCTATGTCATATCTGGAACAAAACGACTGCTAAGGAAACTTGGATTGCTTTAAGGGATTGCCATGAAAAGAACACCCTGGCAAATAAAGTTTATTTGATGCGGTCAATATGCACTTTAAAACTTGAAGAAGGTGGTGATGCTGTTGCCCATATAAATTCGATCAACGATTTATTTACAAAACTACGTGATATTGGCGAGGAAGCTTTGTCAGATAAATGGAGTGCGGCTATGCTTTTAAGTAGTTTGCCGGAAGGTTATGAAGGTTAGAATTTCGAAAAGATGAAGAAATAACATTTGCTTTAGTTCAACAAAGAGTAATTGCAGAATATGAAAGACGCTTGCATATAGGTAATGGTGTAAATGATGCTGTTTTAAAAGCTCTAGCTCGACCCGCTAGTAATTGTTATTTTTGTAAGAAGCCAGGGCATCAGAAGAAAAATTGCGGCAAATATAAAAATTAGAAATTAAAACAGGTGCCTGGAAAATATGCAAACAAAGTAAATTGTGTTGAAGAAACTTCAAAATCAAACGAGTTTCTTTTTAAACTTGGTAGTAATAAAAAGTATTGCTGGCTGGTCGATTCGAGAGCGACTCGACATGCAGTAAATGATGTAAGATTTTTTGTGAAATTAGACAAAACCTATAATAGTTCAATTGAAGTGGCAAATGGTGAAATTGTTGATATTGAAGGTATTGGATCAGGTGAGTTGATGCTATGTGATGAAATATTTTTGTAAAGAGGTGTTATATGCTCCAACTTTGGTTGGCAATATTCTCTCTGTAAGGCAGCTAACCAAATCTGGTTTTGAAATTAATGTTAAAAACGATCTTTGTTATATTAATTTTAACAAAAAGAATGTTGGTATTGGTGATATTGATAGCGATATGTATATTTTACGTACACATGACAAAATAAATGCTTTTATTCAACATAATGAAAATTGTATTCATTACTGGCATCGTAAACTTGGACATCGTGATCCTGAAGCTATTCGAAAGATGTTTGCAGAAAATTTAGCTGATGATTTTAAAATTGTTGAATGTGGCATTAAAGAAGTATGCGAAACATGTGCTAAAGGGAAAATGACTCTACTGCCTTTTCCAAAACAATCTATATGTAAATCGACTGCTCCATTGGATTTGATTCACACTGATGTGTGTGGGCCAATGCAAACTTCTACTCCATCTGGAAAAAGGTACGTGGTTACATTTATCGATGATTTCTCAAATTTCACTATTATACAATTATTATCAAAAAAGTCAGAGGTAGAACAAACGTTTAAAAATTTTGTAATTTTTTGTCGTACACATTTTGGTCGTACGCCAAAAATTATTCGCTCTGATAGAGGCGGTGAATACACTGGAAATAATTTTAATAAATTTTTAAAGTCTGAAGGTATTCAAATTCAGCTGACTGCTTCTTTTACCCCGCAGCAAAATGGAAAGGCTGAAAGGAAAAATAGGACGCTAATTGAAATGGCAAGGTGTTTGCTTATTGATGCCAATTTGCCAAATACATTTTGAGGGGAGGCAGTTTCTACTGCAAACTACATTCAAAACAGAATTCTTACACGGTCTACAAATTCAACTCCTTACGAATTGTGGTATGGTTCGAAGCCAAGTTTAAAACAATTTCATATTTTTGGTTCGAAATGTTTCGTTCACATTCCGTCCCAAATGAGGCGTAAATTAGACAGTAAAGCACATAAAATGATATTTCTTGGTTACGATATGAATTCGAAAGCATTTCGTTGTTACAATCCAGAAACCACAAAAGTAGTAATTAGCCGTAATGTTCGATTTACTGATTTGGTTACAAATAAACTAGATAAAAACGTTTCAATTGAGTTATATAAAACAAATAATTGTACAAAAGATTCATTACTGATTGAGGAGAAGAATTTTGAACCTCAGAAACAGGTAGCAATCAATAATATTGATAATGATTTTAATGAATAAAAATATAATAATGAGTTGGAAAATATTAAAGTGAAAACACCTGTAGTTAGAGTTTCGGAAAGATCAAATAAAGGTAAAGAGCCAAAAAGATTAATAAATGAAATATGGTCAACAAAGGAAATTAAAGAACCAAAAACGTATCAAGAAGCTATTGATAGCGAAGAAAAAGTGCAGTGGATTACTGCAATGCAAGATGAAATGAATTCGATGATAGAAAATCATACTTGGGAGCTTGTGGAGTTACCTGCAGATATTTCGGCTATTGGAAGTAAATGGGTTTACAAAGAAACGCTGAAGGCGATATTTTTCGTTTTAAAGCTCGTCTTGTAGCCCAAGGCTTTTCACAAAAATACGGAGTCGATTATGATGAAGTTTTTGCTCCGGTAGTATCTCATACAACGTTTCGAATTTTATTGTCAACTGCAGAAAAGAAAAACATGATTGTAAATAATATAGATGCAAAAACAGCATTTTTAAATGGAAAATTATCCGATTGGCAACCCTGCCTGTAAACTGTCAAACAGAATAAAGTTTTTGCTGTGCATTTAATTAATTCTTTTTTATACTAAGTTTAAATAAATACGTGTTTAACTATTAAAATATTCATATTTGCGTGGTTCTTTTTTGCAATCGGTTGGAGTTCATCACAGTTACTGGCTATCAACCCTTATTTATAAAAGTGTCTGCTGTGGATTCTTTTGGTGTTTACGAGGTTTCTTTTGTTTTTTCATTTTCGCTTTGTTGCCGCCATTTGATAATTATTACAGCTGATAATAATAATCAATCCAATTTGGTTTGTTGATTTTTTGGTACTGCCTAAGCATATGCTTTAAAAAATCTATGAACAATAAACGTCCTAGACAGTTGTCTCCAGAACAGCTGATTAATAATATAAACAAGAAACAACATATTGCAAATACCACAAGTTGTAAACAAAGTCAACAAAATATGGAAACAAATCAAAATGCTAATGCTGATGTTTTTTCATGGAACAAACTTTGTAGTTTACTTGATGACAAACTAAAAGAGGTTGCTAAAAAAGATGATGTTCTATCGATAAAAACAGAAATTGATGATTTGAGGGAGGAGAATAAAAAACTTAGAAATGAAGTAAATATACTTTCATCTCGTATTGAACAAATTGATCGCAGGTCTCGTTGTACAAACATTGTTGTCAGTGGTCTAGTCAGTGCCAACGCAGCTGCCGCTAAATTCGATTTTAATGAATTATGCACTAAAAAATTAGGTGTTACCGCAAATGTAGTAACTGTTCGTGTACTACCAACTCAAAATTCTTTCTTATTTACATTAGAAACTTATTTGCAAGCCGCCAATGTTCTAGCTGCCAAGGATAAATTGAAAGGAGAACCGATTTTCATTCAAAAAGACTACACCAAGGATGAGCAAAATGTTCGCTACAATCTACGAAAGTTAAATAAATCAATTTCAAACTTCAATAAAAACATAAGGGTGAGACTTGGTGAATTTTGTTCTTTTATTAACAATAAAAAATACACCTGGATGTTGGGAAAAGTTGTAGCCTATTCAAATGATGATGCCGAATTTTTGAAAAACCTACTCATGCAAGCCAATTACCCCATTGAAGTCATTGTCAAAGATAGTTTAGCTGAGAAGTCTACCGCGCTTAACACTTTAAATACGAATTTAGAATAGCAATACAATTTATGTCATGTCCTTTCTTATAATGTTGCTAATCTTGCTAGTAGTGTTAATTTTGGAAATTTTATAACATATATTAATAAATTTGATATCTTTTTCTTATTTGAAACCCATGTGTTGGGAAACAAACAAAATTACTTCTCTAATTTCTTACAACATTACAATTTACATTGGATTGATGCTAATAAAAGTAACAATGCTGGTCGTGCAAGCGGAGGATGTTTGTATGGTTACAAAAAAGAATTGAAGAAATTATTGTATTTAAATTTTTTGAGTATTGCTGATCGTAATGTTGTACTAACTGCAAAAATTAATAACAATCTTTTTTACTTTATACCACGTTATCTAAATTGCACAAACTGGAATGCTGAATTTAAATCCTTTGAAACTTTTCTAACTGAACTCTGTCCTACAAATTTTTGCATTCTTGGTGATTTAAATGCCCGCATCGGCAATGACCAACGAATATTGGATCCAAATTTATTAACTGATCTACCACACATTAACAAAATAAAATGTTCTAAAGATAAAATAATAAATGGTCAAGGTAAAAGATTAATAGAGTTATTTGAAAACATAGGAGGTATTGTGCTGAATGGCAGAATTGATGGAGACGCTCAAGGTGAACTAAGTTTTCATGGCGGTAGAGATTACACTGGAATATAAATACTGCTGCTAAATATGTTGAAAATCTAAATCAACTGACTTGCTCTTCCCCTTTATATGTAAATTCATCAGTTGATGCCTTGGTACAAGATTTGAAAAACAAAATTTTGGAAGCTACCGTGAAAGCCAAAGCAAAATTTTATTTTGAGCCTAAGCAAAAGTGGTTCAACTGGAAGTGTGCCCGTAATCGTAAAACAATGCTAAAAAATCTTAAGAAGTACCGCAAAAATCATTCAAACGCCAACAAATTGAAGTATAAGTCTTCAAAAATAAAATATTTACATGTGTGTCGCACAAGTAAACTCCAACATTACAATTCAAACATTCAACAATTAAACAAAATAAGGTGCAGCAAAGAGTGGTGGAAATTATCCAACGATTTGAAATCTCGATCACATTCTGCACGTGGTAATTTAAGTGCTGATGATTTACTAGAACATTTTAGCTGTATTTTACAAGATTCAAATGAAATTAGTACGTTTCACTGGTGCTTGCCTTACAACATAGATGCCTTCCTAGATTCTCCAATTGAATTATGTGAACTTGTCTCTGTTCTTAAGTGTCTAAAGGACAATAAATCTCCCGGTCAGGATGGTATCAGCTACGAGTTTTTTAAATATGCTCCCGTAAACTTTGTACATGAAATACTATCTGTTTTAAACGTTATATTTCTTAAAGAAAATATACCATCTAGTTTCAAAACTGCAATTCTCATTCCTCTTCTAAAAAAAGGAGATCCAAACTGCCCTTCCAATTATCGCGGATTGTCTCTTATTGATACACTTTGTAAAATTTTTAATAATATACTTCTGAATCGTATTACTGATTGGATCAACAAATATAACATTTTAAATGAATACCAAGCTGGATTATTCATTTAAATAAACTGAACGGCAGAAATACTTATGCATTTTTCGTTGATTTTTCCTGCGCATTTGATATGATTCCTAGGAATTCATTGTTTTATAAATTGTCACTTATGGGATTGTCATCGAAAATAATACGAATACTTCAACTCTCGTATGAAAACACTACCAGTCAAATATTATTCGAAAACTCCTTCTCCAATGCCTTCAATGTAAATCTTGGTGTCAAACAAGGGTGCATATTAAGCCCAATTCTATTTGCTTTGTACCTGAATGACTTAGCCGACGCTCTTTCTGGTGGAATAATAGTAGATAACATCAGAGTAAAAATACTTCTATATGCTGATGACATTATCATATTATCTGACTCGCCTAGTGGTCTTCAAAATATGATTGATTCCCTTCTTACGTACAGTAACTTGTGGCATTTAAAAGTCAACCTTACTAAATCAAAAGTATTAGTTTTTCGTAGTGGCACGAGAATATCTAATAACTTAAAGTGGACTTATGGAGAAAATGTAATTGAAATTGTAAACTCTTACAAGTACCTCGGTATGGATCTATGTTATAATTTGTCGTTTAACAAACATTTAGAAAACAAACTAATAACATCAAAAATGGCGATTTCTTCTACTTGGTCTAAATATATAAACCATCCCAAAATACATAATAAAAATAAACTTAAAATCTTCAGTGCTGCTTCGCGTTCTATTATGTTTTATGGAGCCCAAATATGGGGTTACAAAAAATTCGATATAATTGAAAAGTTATTAAGATTTTTCACCAAGAAGATGTTATTATTGCCTAGTAACACTCCAAACTATATGCTCTTTTTAGAAACTGGTTTGAACTCCTTATATCTAGATACTTTAAAATTGCATTTTGATTACATCAACAAAGTACTAAACATGCCATATAATAGATTGCCTCGCAAGCTTGCCGAATTAGTAATTGCTAAACATACATTTTGGGCTGAAGATTGGTCGAACTTATGTGCTAAAATTAATTTTGTACCCGTAAATAATTCAGAGCCACTTTGCAAACACTACAAAGCAATTTTACCTCTCTTGAAATCTTACGAAATTGAAAACTCAATCTCCGATGCAAAAAGCTCTCAATTTCATGATTTATATCCACAGCTTCAATATTCTTTGGTGAAACTAACTTCCTCAAATCTCTCGTCACGTGCAATAAGTCTATTAATAAGAGCAAGAGGGGGCCTTTTGGATATTAATGCTAGACCATTCAGAACCACATCTGTTGGATTATGCAAACTTTGTAACCTCGACGCAACGGAAAACACCTTTCATTTCATTGGTATCTGCCCTATTTATAATGCGTTTAGACGTCAATATTTCGGTAAAAGTAACCTGGACTTAAATGAAGTACTAAACATACTCAATGGACATACTTGTCACTATGGTATTCTTGTAAATTATCTGGAAATTTGTTTAAAATACAGAAAACTAATAATAAATGAATTTTCATAGTTTCTGTTTTAAAGTTAAAAATATTTATATGTACATACATTACGTTTGTAACATTTCAATATGTATTGAATTTTATTACATGAATTTATAACAGCTTTTATTTTGCCAATCTGGCTTACAACGAATAAGTTATGCCAGTTATAGATAATTATTTATATTTATTCAAAATTTTGTAAATATTTTTATTATATCTATTAAATAAATAAAATAAATAAAATTATCCGAAACAATATTTATGAAGCAACCTCAAGGTTTTCAAAATGAAAATGACAAATTAGTTTGTTTATTAAAGAAAAGTATGTATGGTTTAAAACAGGCTGCAAGGTCTTGGAACAATACCTTACATGAAGCTTTGATAAAGACCAAATTTTCTCAAAGTATTAATGACCCGTGTTTATATAGCGGCTACATTAATGGAAGGATGAGTTACATTATTGTTTATGTAGATGATCTGATCGTAGCGTGCTTTACCAAAACAAATACAATTTATTAAAAATTCATTATCAAGTCATTTTGTTATAGAAAATTTAGGCGAAATAGAACATTATTTGGGAATCGAAATATCAAAAGATTTAGATAATAATTTCCAACTTTGCCAATCAAATTACATAAAAAGAACAATCAAAGAATTTAATCTTCAAGATGCAAAAACAGTCAAAACTCCAATGGATTTAAGTTATGGAAAAGGAGGAGATTCAGCTTGCCTTAAAAATAATACAAAATATCGTAAATTGATTGGACATCTCTTATACATTTCTGTTAATACCCAACCAGATATTTCAGTACCAGTAAGCATTTTAGCCCAAAAGGTATCACGACCAACAATCGAAGATTGGCTTCAATGCAAACGTATTTTAAAATATCTGAAATCAACAATTGAATTTAAATTGAACTTAAGCAACTCACACCAAGATCAACAGTTAACCGGTTATGCAGATGCAAATTGGGCAGAAGAGAAGATTGAAAGAAAATCTAATATAATGGAGGTACTATATCTTGGTCCTGTCAGAAACAAACGATTGTCGCTTCTTCAACCTGTGAAGCAGAATACATTTCATTATCAGAAGCTGCAAAGGAAGTTAAGTGGATAAGACAAATATTAGAAGATTTGCACCTACCTGTCACCGAATCAACAACAATTTTTAATGATAACCAGAGCACTTTAAAGCTGACTTTAAATGATGACAAATTCTCTTTCAGAACAAAGCATATGGATACAAGGTATAAATTAACAAAGGATCTAGTGAGAAAGGGTATTATAACATGCAGCTACTGTCCCACGGATGAGATGATAGCTGACATTTTAACAAAACCGTTAGCAGCAAACAAACATTGTTATTTTTGTATTAAATGTAACTTAAAGTGATGAGGAGGAGTATTGGATGAATTAAATAAACATTCACTTATATTTACTTTATCCAATATATATAAAAATACGATTTTGCTAATGTAATGGATTATTGTTATCTTAATTTTGTTAAGTGTAAATATTACAAACAATTTGTTTTTCTATGGGTCACCCAGTGTAAATATTTTATGACTCTAATTTTTATTAACTATTATCTTTTTGTTTAGTAGTTTATACTTCCAATAAAACTTATTACTTCTTAGTAAAACGATTCTTGGCCATATTCTTTCTTCAGGTTATGGGCCATTAAAGGAAAATTAAGGAAAATAAAATAAAAAAAAATTACTGCGGATAATTAAAGGTTATTACTAAGATAATTAAAGTATTGATCAAGAAAGTTTCTATTGTGTTTTTAATTTCACTTGCAAAATACTCGTATATACGGAGAAACTTCAACAAACAAAATGGCGGATGCTAAACCAAAATTTTCAAAGCTAAGCAATGATAATTTTGCAAACTGGAAGTTTAAAATGGAGTTGTTGTTAAGAAAGCAAAATCTATGGAAACGTGTTATTGAATGATGTTGTCCGAAAGCTATTGTTAATAAAGGTGTTGTTATAAATCAAGCCGAAATTGATGATTGGGAAAATAAAGATGATGAAGCTAGAGGCACTATTGGTTTACTGGTGGCACTATTGGTTTACTATTATCCTTTTGTTTTGTAGTTTATACTTCCAATAAAACTTATTACTTCTTAGTAAAACGATTCTTGGCCATATTCTTTCTTCAAATATTTCATAAATATCATTGTATAAATCATTTGAGCTTTTGTTTTGATTTTGATTAATAATATCATTCTGTTTTTTTCTCTGATTTTCTTATTTACTTGATAACTGCTTATTTCTGTGCCATGAAAAATATTGCTTTCCGTACCCTGGTTGTTTTCTTCTTTTTGAGTACAAAAAATAGAGAATAGTGATCCGATATTGTTGTTGTTATTATTGCTGCATTGTTATGTGTGGTAGATTGGTTACTTTTAACAAACAGATGATCGATACATGTACTTGTATTTTTGTTTATATCTACTCGAGTGCTCTCATTTATTTAAGACTCTAAACCAATTGACAAAACCATATCAAGGTAGTTTTTTGTTGTTATATTTTTCTTTATAATGTCTATATTTATATCTCCTACGATTATTATTTCTTGTTTCTTTTTAATTTGGTTTATGGTTTCGTCTGTTCAAATATGAAGCTGTTAACATTATGGCTTGGGGGACGGTAAATTGAGAAAAGGGAAAGAGTTTTATTATTGATGTTAAAGTCTAAATGTAACAATTCAAAAGAGTGTTTTGTAAAACATTTGTGTACATAATGCTTTCTCTAATGTAAATTGCAATGCCCCCTCCACCTCTGTCTTTTCCATCAGAATTTTTTTATTAAAAAAAAAGGGAATTGAAACCATTTATGCTATATAAGCTGTTCTTATTATCAGTAATATTTGTATCAACCAGAACTATTATTTTTATTTTGTTTATTATATTTTGTATCGTTACTAAAAATTGGGAAAAGTTTTTTCGAAGTGAGCGAATATTCATGTTAATTAATGACAAGGGATAACTTAAAAGGCTTTGACTAATTTCGTTAAAATTGTTAAGAGTTTGTAAATTATTAATTTTTAAATTGAAAAAGCTGTTTGTTACAAATTAACTACTTTTAATAGTTAAACATTAACATTTATATTTTTTAAATTGATTAATTCAATATCTGCGGCGTTATTAATAATAATAGCAGGACAATTTTCGATTTTGCGAGCAAAAATACAGCCATTCCTAACCCACACAAACTTCCATTTACATTCTTTAGCTTTTGTTTTGGCTTGCCATAATAAACGGCGATTAATGGGTGTCAATTGATCATTTATAAATACGAAGTTTTGGTTGTTGCTAGTTTCTGCGGTGGTAATTGTTGTGCTGTTTTTATTGTTATTTTCTTCATCATCCAATATTTTTGCTTCAATCCTGTGGCACTGATTTTTTTTTTAGTGCTCTTTTTTGTTGAGAGTAGAGAATTCGACAATTATTTTGTTTTGGTTATTATTTAGTCGATACGCATTACTAATATCAGTTTGACTAATGTCAACAGTTAACGACGATGCAATTTTTTGCACGACGTCGGCTGCGCTAATGTTTTTATTTTGTACATTGTTAATCTCAATGTTTTTGTTATTAGCTTGTTGCTCTAATTTATTTATGCGTGTCTCCAATTCCCAGATTTGCTTTGTGTTTTCTTTATTTCTGTCGTGAAGTTCATTGACCTGTGTGATTAAGTTCTCAATATTGTTTGTTATTGTGGTTAATGAATTTTGTATTTGTGTACTAGAAGTGTTTATGTTTAGGGATAGAGTTTGCATTGTTGTTTTAATCTCAAATAAATTTTTATTATTACTGACGTGTTTTTTGCTCGTTCCGAAATAAAATAAAAAAAATCGGTTATAAACTGTTAAACTAAAAATAAAATAGCGATCTGGACGTTTAAAAATTAACCAACCCGTGACAAAAATATTATGTTTCCCGGTTTACTTAAAAAGAATAAATTAAAGTAAAATAAAAAGCGTTTAACAAAATAAATTTATTTAGTGCTTTGTTCATTACTTGTATTGTTGTTGTTGTACAAACATAATTCAACAAGTAAGTTTACCCACATCTCCATTAAATGAGAGGAGACTCAATGTAAATGGTAGAAATGCTTATTTTACAATGAGCGTAGAGAGCAGTGTTGAAAATAAAATTGCAAAAAATTTAAATGATCTGCAATACAATAAAAACTATTTAGGTGCTAAGCCTACCCCCTCGCCTTGTAAATGTTTTCCTTACTCTAACAGAATTTTTGCGCGAAAAAAAAAACATCTAAGGCTCTATCACCTACTTGCAGTTGTTTTTCAAGCAGTGACTAAGTGTTCCGTTGCTTGATTCCTAAAGTTCGGCGCAGTAATTATTACTGAATCGAAATTTAGGAGACAGGCAGCAAGAACACAGGGGAACCTTGAAGCGTATACACAGCACACCGATCGATGGTGCCTTAGCCTATCAGGACCCCAATGACCGTCCATGCGTGGAGTTTAAGCTAGACTTATCCAGATGCAGACGTGGTTCCTTGTGATGAACGACACGGAGTCGCATCTGCGACTGGATAATCCATGCTTCAATCCACATCCTGCTCAAGGTGGCTCTGCTTTTACAGAACATGGCGGATCTAGAGCGGACACTCGATAAAAACCCGTAATCCCAGGTGTTATCTGTACCGTGCCTATGGGACGAATAGCACTACGTTAGTGTGTTTTTGAACGGTGGCCTCCAGGGCGTGGCGTACCCTGGTTGTATCAGCTCACTGGTAGCACAGGGCTCTGCTACTATGTGTTCTGTTGTAATCCCTTATTTTTCCTTCCTTTTAAGATGGACTCGAATAATCTATTAAATAAAGAGCAAGAGAAGACCGATGCAGGTCTCACCTTAGGTGGCAAAGAGGTTTCAAACCTAAAAGGCACAGAGGTAGCAATAGTTTCGGCTGAGCAAACATTGGGCGCTCTGGATTCCAATGTTGCCGAACCCATGGATGTTAGTAGTTTAATTCAGGACCCTCCGGGCCCTATTTAAGACACAACTACGAACATCCCAACGGACGAGGAGAATGAGCTGTTAAGCTCCCAGCCTGTAAGTGCCGTCACAGTCCCAGGCGATCGGTCGAAACCGAAGACTGAGCGCGTGAAGCTCTGCGGGGCGGCTAGCAAAAGCTTGCGGACGTACCTGGATGAAGGTATTGACCTAGAGGTTGCGCGGCGGCTGTCAGTTGCCAATGCGCGAGGCCCGTAAGAAGGTCAAAGAGCTCACAGGTAGCAGGAAAAGGGTGCGCTCAGATGGCTCGACACCACCTGAAACTAGACATCCTGTAAAGCGGACAGCTGATGTGGCTGCAGATGGCACACCTTGCAAGGCTGTAGGCGCTATACTGCCGAAACCAGCGGAAACAAGAGGTATCCTACAAGGATGCAGTTGCCACCGTGAAGATTGGTGTTATTCCACCTGATTTCCCGGCAACTAGATGGACGGATGAGCAGCTCTACTCCATCCAAAGAGCTGTGCTGCACAAAATAGCGGAGCTGAGTAGGGAAACAATTAAGCCCAGTTTCTCGAGTTGCTCCTTTAAGCCAGGGTGGCTCAGTTTTGTTTGCCGCGATAAGGACACGGCGCAGTGGCTGGAGACTCATGTCCACACTCTAAAGCCATGGAGCGAAGCTGTGTTGAAGGTGGTTGCGGAGGAAAAAGTGCCGAAGGCCCAAGTGTTCGTGGGTTATTTTCCCGAGAAGGAGGACACGTCTAATGATCTAATTCTTAGACTAGTTGAGGGCCATAACTGCGAGCTTTCGGTTGGGTATTGGAAGGTGTTGAATAGGGTTATCAAGGGTGACATAGTTGAGCTCACCCTGTCTATTGACCCTATCTCAGCTGATATACTCAAGCGAAAGGATCACAGGGTGAATTTTGAGTTTGGAACAGCGCTGGTAAGACCCACCCGACAACATGGGGTCGAGCGCGACATACCCAAGCAGGCAAAGGCAAGCATTTCTGCAGCCACGGCCAAATCCGACACACGAGTTGTTACTAGCTCACATACGTCGGATGATAAACCGTGCTGTTCGAAGGACCTTGCTATGCCTAGTTCTACTGAGCCCACAACTAAAAAACGGGTCGAATTTAAGGCTTCCGAAAGGCGGAAAAAGGGTAAGAGGCACTCGGCGGAAGAAGCTGTGCTGCTAAATTCAAATCGTGGCAGAAAGGTGGCAAAGCGTGCTGCCAAACGCAAGTAATGGCTGCCAAAAAAGCTGGAACACCAAAGCACCTCAGGTGCTTACAGGTGAACCTTCACCATGCAAAGGCGGCATCGGACATCGCCAGCAGAAGGTTCACAACAGATGTCCTGGATGTAATGTTCATCCAGGAGCCTTTGGTGCGCAATGGAGTCATAAAAGGGCTCAATGCAAGTGAAGGTAAGCTGATCTATAATTCTCAATTAACTAGGGCCAGAGTGGCCATCTTTGTGAGGAATAGTCTAACCTTTCTTCCAATTTCAGAATTTGTCTTGGGAGATTTGGTAGCAATCTCCGCAATGTTACCCTCCCTATCCAGGGTACATGAGGTAGTAATCGCTTCCGCGTACTTGCCTGGCGACGCAGAAGCGGCATCAACAGCTGAGGTTTCGGCCTTGGTTGAATATTGCCGAAAGAGGTCAGTGAGCTGGATCCTAGCATGCGACACCAACGCACATCACACGCTATGGGGGAGTAAGGATGTCAACAAACATGGTGAGTACCTGCTAGAATTTATATGTAGGAATAATATAAACATAGCGAACATGGGTGACGTACCGACTTTTAGGAATGCAATTAGGTCAGAGGTCTTGGATCTCACTCTTACGAGCTCCAATTTGTCTTTTGCCATCTCTAACTGGAATGTCTCCAATGAACTATCAATGTCTGACCATCAGCACCTGGTCTTTGATGTTATCGAACATTGGATTCTAATCAGGTTTATCGTAATCCTAGACGTACGAACTGGGAAAACTACCGTCATCACTTGGGGGGCGACACCAACTTTTTCAAGGGGTTGATTCTGAGCTCAGGGGAAATTGATTATGAGGCGGCGAAAATTCAAGGGAATTTAACTTCTGCTTACGCTGCGAGCTGCCCACTAAAGACCAGGAGGACGAAGAGGGATGTTCCATGTTGTAACAGTGGTTTGGAGGAGCTCAAAAGTAAAGCCAGAAAGCTCTTTAATAATGCCAAACGAACAGCTGACTGGGTCACCTATAGGGCTGCACTCACTGCATATAACAAGGAACTACGCAGATCCAAAAGGTCCACGTGGCGCAGTTACTATGACAGGATCTCGAATCTTCCAGAAGCTGTGCGACTTCAAAAGGCCCTATCACAGGATCATACGAATGGTATCTGTACTCTGAGAGACCAGATGGTTCCTACACTGAATCTCCCGTCGAAACCTGCAAACTCCTGTTAGATACGCACTTTCCGGGATGCGTAGTCTCCGGCGGGTCGGATGCCACTTGGGGAATCCCAAACCTAACGGGGAGGAATGTACGTATATCGGGGTCTATCTTTCAGGAGAGCAGGCTAAGATGGGCGGTGAATGAGTTTTCTCCATACAAATCTCCAGGTGCGGATGGGGTCTATCCATGCCTTTTGCAGTAGGGGTTCTACGGAATTATCCCAAGGCTTGTTAGGATATTTAGATCTAGTCTGCTATTTGGTCATGTACCATCACCTTGGTGAGAGGTGAAAGTGGTCTTCATACCAAAGGGAGGGAGAAAGTCCGAACAGTTGCCTAAATCGTATAGACCAATTAGCCTCGGCTCGTTTCTCCTTAAGACTATGGAGAAAGTCTTGGATTGCTATATTAGGGACACTTACCTCGCACGGAGACCGATTCACGGTCTTCAGTTCGCGTATCAGCGGGGAAAGTCTACCGAAACAGCTGTTCATCACGTTGTCGATATGGTTGAGAGGGCACTAGGGGCAAAGCACATTGCCCTTTGTGTCTTTATAGATATACAGGGCGCTTTTGACAACACGTCCTACGGTGCGGTTAAAGGGGCCATGCTGCGTAAGGGTATCTCTCCAATCATTGTGGATTGGACTCTAGAGATGCTAAGGTCCAGGGTAATCACCGTTGGTATAGGGTGTTTTATCGCCATTACTATGGACACTGGTCAAGACCTACGGCTACGCAGATGATCTTGCCATATCCGTCGTTGGATGGGATGACAGGACGATCTCAGAGCGCATGCAAGAGGCTCTGAACTTTACTCTTTCATGGTGCCAGGGAAAGGGCTTATCCATCAATCCGTCGAAGACGATACTGGTACCATTTACAAACAGAAGGAAGGTTAATCTATCTGAGTCCGCGGATGGTGTATTGGTCATTCATTACTATTGTCAGACCTATGATCACCTATGCGGCCATCGCATGGTGGCCTAAGGTCGAGCAGTCGAAAACGATGAGTGCTTTTAAGAGGATCTACCGTCTGGCGTGCATTGGTATAACGGGCGCCAGCGGGACGTGTCCTACGGATGCCATCGGGGCCATGCTGGGAATTCCTCCGTTGCATATCTCTGTAATGGAGGCGGCCGTCATGGGCTCAACTAGACTTAGGGAATTCGGTAGCATGAGAGGCGGCAACCTAAGGGGTCACATGAGGATCGCCAAGATTCTTATGGACGACCCAATCAGAAAGGTCACAGATAAGATGCTGCCGGAACAGATTTTGGTCAGGTTTTTTGACGCTTTGTCTTTTGATTGGAGCATGTGGACCAACCGGACTTGGGGACCTGAAGTTGGGGCCCAGTTATGGTTCACAGATGACTCGAAACAGATGAATAAGGATACGGGTGCGGGGGTTTTAGGACCCGGTTTCCAGCGCGCCCTTCCCATTTGCAAATATCCCTCCATTTTTCAGGCGGAAATCTACGCCATATGTGTGTGTGTGGAGGAATGCCTACGGAGGCGTGTGGTCAGATCTCGTATCTATATTCTCTCTGACAGTCAGGCGGCACTCAGGGCTCTTATGTCCCACGGGTGTCATCTAAACTTGTCATGGAATGTATTACGGCACTCAACCGACTCGGTAGGAGCAACTCCCTTACCATGGGATGGATTCCGGGCCATGAGGGCAACGAAAGGGCGGACTGTCTGGCCAACCGTGGTGCCCGCCGGCCCTTCATAGGCCCTGAACCTTTCTGCGGGGTGCCCATGGGCTATTTTAAGGAGAGGCTCAGGTTGTGGAGAGAGTCGGGATTTAACGATTATTGGCAAACATCTCGTGGCCAACGACAGGCTAAGAGATTTATATCTATGCCCAGTGGTGGGTCTGGGCGACTACTGGCCCTTGGTCGAAGGGACCTAAGGACCCTGACTGGATACTTTACTGGACATTGCAGCCTTAGGTACCATAAGCACAAGAAAGGTCAATCGGACACTGAACTGTGCAGGTTTTGCAGGTTGGAATCGGAGACGTCAGAGCATGTCCTCTGCGATTGTCCTGGGCTTTGTGTCAGGAGGATCAAGTTTTTTGGTGACCGTTTCTTGTCGCCTTCCGACATTTGGAACACTTCACCCGGCAAGGTTCTTGGCTTCATCAATAGCTTGAACCTTTATGGTGATTCTGGGCAGCACAAAAGACCTACTGTGGTCGCGGTGCGTAGTGCCATTTGAAATAAAAATAAGCAGTGACCCTAAAACTAGTAGTGAAATTTCGATCCCGCCTACTACTATGCCACAAAAATTTCCATCTCCTATGAAGCAAACTCAAACTACAGTAGGTACCCAGAAAAATAGAACCGAAGATAAATGAAGCCTGTAAGTAGCAATGACAAAACAACTCCAAAATCTACCCAAATTGGATTGGATAGATATATTACGGTGATGAAGCGAAAACGCAGTCCTAGATACTCGAAAACGGCCCCATCGGCTAAACATATCAGGGAGCAGAATACTTAAAAATGAGGTAATCGATTTTCCCTTCTAGATAATGGCTCAGATGATCCAGCACCATCAGGTAAGAGCTTTAGACCACCACCGGTATACCTTAGAGAGCAAAACTCAAACGATTTAATAAGGATTCTGATTGATATTATCGGCGAAAAATCATTTCACATTATTCCCCTTAAAAGAGATAATATCCCAGAAACGAAAATCCAGATATATAGTGAAGATAACTTGCGAAAATTGATGTTATTTTGAAACCCGTAAAAAAAACTTTTACACTTATCAATTGAAGAGCTGTAAAGGTCTGCAAGTAGTGATTGAATGTATTGACTCTAGTGTTGACCCATCAGTGATAAAAGAGGCTCTGGAAAATGACGGCTTTAAAATAAAGTCTGTTGTAAATATAAAAAATAGGGGAAAATACCCCAGCCTTTATTTCGTATTGAGCTAGAGCCCGGAGATGTAAACTTGAGAAAGAGCCAGAGTCACCCAATATATGCAATCGGGTACCTTCTGTATAGAAGAGTTTCTATTGAAGAACCCGACAAGAAGACAAGTTGCACAGATGCAGACGCGGACTTTACCTACGCCCTTCATACAGTCTAATGCAGTATCATTCGCTGACGTTCTAAGACCCCGTCAACAACCCTTTACTCAATACACCCGGCCAAACTCAAACCCTGTTTAAGATTATCAGTCTTACGCAAGTGTTATGAGCCCTAAAGCACTATTGATTCTCTTGTGCAAACTATAAACAACTTTACGAACTCTATGAACAACATGATGCAGGAGCTAATACGAATGAAATCTACTTTATTGCAGGCTGTGTTATTAATACCATCAACTGTCTAAAAATATGCTATTAAAACGCGAACGGCATTCGCCAGCATAAGGACGAACTCGATTATTTTCTCAGAAACAAGCAAATAGATATAATGCTTGTTTCTGAAACTCATTTAACCCCTCGTAGCTCTTTCTCAATCCTAGGATACACGTTGTATGATACAAAAGATCCCAGAAGCAGAGCAAGCTACTACAATATGTGTAGAGGAGTTTGATATGAACCCAGTTATCTCATCAGTTTATGCTCCCCCGAAATTTAAGATATCTGAAAATCAGTTTACATCTTTTTTAACTCATTAGGTTCACACTTTCTGGCAGCTGGCGAATATAATGCTAAGCACACATTCTGGGGGTCACGCCTCATTACCCCGAGAGGCCGTGTTTTGGTTGATACAATTTCTAAAATGGGTATGGATGTGATTTCAACTGGAGAACCGACATACTGGCCATCAGAAATATCGCAAGAAACTTAGTTTGTGTAGAATCATCCCTGGAACTCTCCTCCGATCACACACCCACTATTGTTACTCTTTTTAATACCCGTGAAATAGTATCCCCATCTGGTCACTTAGAGCTAACAGGTAAAGGAACAAATTGGCTCAAATTTAAAAAATTTATCAGTACTCATTGATCGCAAAACATATCCCTAAGAACACCAGATGAAATCCACCTTTCGCTTAAGAATTTCGAATCTAATCTCAAACTCGTTATGGCGTGCAACCTAGGATTTGAAAAGGCCTGTCTTATGTAAGCCTCCTTTTCGAAAACCAAACGGAGGTTGGGCGAGAAATGATACTGAAAAAGGAGATCTGTTTGTTAAACACTTAAAAAATGTATTCACGCCAAATGATTCAAGTGTTATAGTTGAGTTGCCACCAATTTTACCCCAGCGCAAAGCAGTACCCGTTCAGGTTGAGATGCGAGAGGTCGAAAAGGTAAATTTTGATTTAAACCCCAAAAAAGAATCTGGCATTGATAATATCAGTAATAAAATGCTCTTGGAGTTACCCCGGATAGCTGTAAAAATAATTTTGTTTATTTTCAATGCTATATTACGCCTTGAATATTATCCCCTAGAGTGGAAAGTTTCGCTCGTTAAAATGATATCCAAGCCAGGTAAAGATCACACGAAAGTTGAATCGTAAAGGCCTATCAGTCTGTTATCAAATCTATCCAAACTTTTCGAAAAGCTACTAGTGAATCGATAAAATGTAGCTGTTACTGAAAACAATTTTATACCCGCACACCAGTTTAGTTTCAGAAAGAAACATGGCACAATTGAGCAAGTTCACAGACTGGTAAGTGAAATTAGAAAGGCTTATGAAGTGAAGGAATACTGTTCTGCACTTTTCATTGATGTCTCAGAAGCTTTTGATAAAGTTTGGGATGAAGGACTACTCTTTAAAATCAAGAATATATTGCCATCTAATACACACAATTTACACGAAAGCTATATAACAAATCGAAAATTTATAGTTAAGGAAAGCGATTTTATAAGCACTTCACAAAATATACATGCCGGTGTTCCACAAGGTAGTATATTGGGACCACTTTTGTATATCCTATATACCTCTGACATGCCAACGAATAGTGACACACATACTTCCACATTCGCCGATGATACGGCGATCCTAAGTTGCCACAGTTACCCACTCGAGGCTTCTCGAATTTTACAGAATCACGTTTGTCAATTAGAAGTGTGGCTAAATCAGTGGAAAATAAAGGTGAATGAGCAGAAATGTGTTCATATTACTTTTACGTTAAGAAGAGAAACTTGCCCTTTAATCTGAATAAATGATCAAAACATACCCCAACATACAAGTGTCAAATATTTGAGCATTCATCTTGATCGTCGACTCACGTGGAAGAATCATATTGATGCAAAATTAACTCAGATGAAATTAAAAATCATTGAAATCAATTGGTTAATGGGAAGAAACTCAGCCTCGATTGTAAACTTTTGCCGTACAACTCGATGATAAAACCCATATGGTGTTATGGAATTCAACTCTGGGCAACGGCCTCCCATTCTAATGTTCAGAGAATTCAAAGAAAGCAGAACAACATTTTACGATTAATAGCAGGCGCTCCCTGGTATGTAAGAAATTGAAATATACACTCGGATTTGAATGTTCCTCTAGTTAAAGATGAGGCCGTGAAATCTACCCAAAGCTCTTTAGGTAAACTGGAGACTCATCCAAATTAACTAGCGCGTAATCTACTTGGAAATCGCGGCCACCAGCGTCTGAGAAGGAGGGCCGCAGCCGACTTGCATACTAGTACAAAGGACCTATGCTTTGAGAAAAATTTAGATAATACATGAATAAATGATATTTCGTCTGGCACTGGCTGGACTAAGTAACTTAGTTTTTAGCTTTTAAGATTTGTAATACTTATTGTTAGTTCACTATTTTTAAGTGAAGATTCAATAAATAAATTAATTCGAAAAACAAATTAACGGGTTTTTGTTAAAGTTTATGGTTTATATTTTAATTTTTAATTACAAGAAGTTTTATTTATATACATATTCGTATATTTTTTTACACCAACGATTAGCAATTTAAATTCTTTAATTGGTTTTGATTTTTTTATAATTTTATTTTCACACGAATACACTGAAATATGATAGAGCACCGATAAAAACATCCGTTCACAATAAAAACTGATAAAATTATTGAACACGAGAACCTTTGTTTATTCTCGTTTGCAGTTAGTCGTATTATTTGAACACGAGAACAGTTGTTCATTCTCGTTATTAGCTAGTCGTATAATTTCAACACGAGAACCTTTGTTTATTCTCGTTATTAGCTAGTCGTATTATTTGAACCCGAGAACCGTTGTTCATTCTCGTCGTTAGCCAGCCATATTATTTGAACACGAGAACCGTTGTTTATTCTCGCTGTTAGCCAGTCGTATTATTTGAACACGAGAACTGTTATTTATTCTCGTTATTAGCTATTCGTATTATTTCAACACGAAAACTGCAGAGCAAGCTACTACAATATGTGTGGAGGAGTTTGATATGAACCCAGTTATCTCATCAGTTTATGCTCCCCCGAAATTTAAGATATCTGAAAATCAGTTTACATCTTTTTTAACTCATTAAGTTCACACTTTCTGGCAGCTGGCGAATATAATGCTAAGCACACTTTCTGGGGGTCACGCCTCATTGCCCCGAGAGGCCGTGTTTTGGTTGATACAATTTCTAAAATGGGTATGGATGTGATTTCAAGTGGAGAACCGATATACTGGCCGTCAGATCGTAATAAAATAGATTTTGGAATATCAAGAAATATCGCAAGAAACTTAGTTTGTGTAGAATCATCCCTGGAACTCTCTTCCGATCACACACCCACTATTGTTACTCTTTTTAATACCCGTGAAATAGTATCCCCATCTGGTCACTTAGAGCTAACAGGTAAAGGAACAAATTGGCTCAAATTTAAAAAATTTATCAGTACTCATTGCTCGGAAAACATATCCCTAAGAACACCAGATGAAATCCAACTTTCGCTTAAGAATTTCGAATCTAATCTCAAACTAGCTGCTCGACTTGCACTAACCCCCGCCGACAATTCAGACAAGAACCAGTTCTTTCTGTTCATATTGAACGACTCTTGAACGAAAAAAGGAGAGCTCGTAGAGAGTGGCAACTGCACAGATCTCCACAACTCAAAGCTCGATTTAATGAAAGCACAAGAAATTTACGTAAATTACTTGAATCACGGAGAACAAACTCACTAAATAGATTCTTAGAAAATCTTGAGCCTACAGCCAAATCAGACTACTCGTTATGGCGTGCAACCAAGGATTTAAAAAGGCCTGTCTTATGTAAGCCTCCTTTTCGAAAACCAAACGGAGGTTGGGCGAGAAATGATACTGAAAAAGGAGATCTGTTTGTTAAACACTTAAAAAATGTATTCACGCCAAATGATTAAAGTGTTATAGTTGAGTTGCCACCAATTTTACCCCAGCGCAAAGCAGTACCCGTTCGGGTTGAGATGCGAGAGGTCGAAAAGGTAATTTTTGATTTAAACCCCAAAAAAGAATCTGGCATTGATAATATCAGTAATAAAACGCTCTTGGAGTTACCCCGGATAGCTGTAAAAATAATTTTGTTTATTTTTAATGCTATATTACGCCTTGAATATTATCCCCTAGAGTGGAAAGTTTCGCTCGTTAAAATGATATCCAAGCCAGGTAAAGATCACACGAAAGTTGAATCGTATAGGCCTATCAGTCTGTTATCAAATCTATCCAAACTTTTCGAAAAGCTACTAGTGAATCGATAAAATGTAGCTGTTACTGAAAACAATTTTATACCCGCACACCAGTTTGGTTTCAGAAAGAAACATGGCACAATTGAGCAAGTTCACAGACTGGTAAATGAAATTAGAAAGGCTTATGAAGAGAAGGAATACTGTTCTGCACTTTTAATTGATGTCTCAGAAGCTTTTGATAAAGTTTGGGATGAAGGACTACTCTTTAAAATCAAGAATATATTGCCATCTAATACACACAATTTACTCGAAAGCTATATAACAAATCGAAAATTTATAGTTAAGGAAAGCGATTTTATAAGCACTTCACAAAATATACATACCGGTGTTCCACAAGGAAGTATATTGGGACCACTTTTGTATATCCTATATACCTCTGACATGCCAACGAATAGTGACACCCATACTTCTACATTTGCCGATGATACGGCGATCCTAAGTTGCCACAGTTACCCACTCGAGGCTTCTCGAATTTTACAGAATCACGTTTGTCAATTAGAAGTGTGGCTAAATCAGTGGAAAATAAAGGTGAATGAGCAGAAATGTGTTCATATTACTTTTACGTTAAGAAGAGAAACTTGCCCTTTAATCTGAATAAATGATCAAAACATACCCCAACATACAAGTGTCAAATATTTGAGCATTCATCTTGATCGTCGACTCACGTGGAAGAATCATATTGATGCAAAATTAACTCAGATGAAATTAAAAATCATGGAAATCAATTGGTTAATCGGAAGAAACTCAGCCTCGATTGTAAACTATTGCTGTACAATTCGATGATAAAACCCATATGGTGTTATGGAATTCAACTCTGGGCAACGGCCTCCCATTCTAATGTTCAGAGAATTCAAAGAAAGCAGAACAACATTTTACAATTAATAACAGGCGCTCCCTGGTATGTAAGAAATTGAAATATACACTCAGATTTGAATGTTCCTCTAGTTAAAGATGAGGCCGTGAAATCTACCCAAAGCTCTTTAGGTAAACTGGAGACTCATCCAAATGAACTAGCGCGTAATCTACTTGGAAATCGCGGCCACCAGCGTCTGAGAAGGAGGGCCGCAGCCGACTTGCATACTTGTACAAAGGACCTATGCTTTGAGAAAAATTGAGATAATACATGAATAAATGATATTTCGTCTGGCACTGGCTGGACTAAGTAACTTAGTTTTTAGCTTTTAAGATTTGTAATACTTATTGTTAGTTCACTATTTTTAAGTGAAGATTCAATAAATAAATGAACTCGAAAAACAAATTAACGGGTTTTTGTTAAAGTTTATGGTTTATATTTTAATTTTTAATTACAAGAAGTTTTATTTATATATTCGTATATTTTTTTACACCAACGATTAGCAATTTAAATTCTTAATTGGTTTTGATTTTTTTTATAATTTTATTTTCACTCGAATACACTGAAATATGATAGAGCACCGATAAAAACATCCGTTCACAATGAAAACTGATAAAATTATTGAACACGAGAACCTTTGTTTATTCTCGTTTGCAGTTAGTCGTATTATTTGAACACGAGAACAGTTGTTAATTCTCGTTATTAGCTAGTCGTATAATTTCAACACGAGAACCGTTGTTTATTCTCGTTATTAGCTAGTCGTATTATTTGAACCCGAGAACCGTTGTTCATTCTCGTCGTTAGCCAGCCATATTATTTGAACACGAGAACCGTTGTTTATTCTCGCTGTTAGCCAGTCGTATTATTTGAACACGAGAACTGTTATTTATTCTCGTTATTAGCTAGTCGTATTATTTCAACACGAAAACTGTTGTTTATTCTCGTTATTAGCTAGTCGTATTATTTGAACCCGAGAACCGTTGTTTATTTTCGTTATTAGCTAGTCGTATTACTTTAACCCCAGAACCATTGTTTATTCTCGTCGTTAGCCAGCCGTATTATTTGCACACGAGAACCGTAGTTTATTCTCGCTACTAGCTAGTCGTATTATTTTTACACGAGAACCGCCGTTTATTCTCGTCGTTAGCCAGTTATATTATTTGAACACGAGAGCCGTTGTTTATTCTTGTTATTAGCTAGTCGTATTATTTGAACCTGGGAATCGTTGTTTATTCTCGTCGTTAGCCAGCCGTATTATTTGAACACAAGAATGGCTGTTTATTCTCGTTTGTAGTTAGTCGCATTATTTAAGAATGGGAACCACTGTTTATCCCCGTTGGGTCCTAAACAATCCAACTAGCAGAGCCGAAACTCCTTCTAGAGTTCTGTAAATATTACCTTCGGGTAGTGCCGATCATATACGATCAAAACTCGCACCAAAACGCGGTATTGTCGGCCATCGTTGTAAAGGTTTGGGTTATCGTGTATTATTTTATAATTACCTCAAAGGAAGCAGACCTTTGGCAAATCTGGTCAGCTGAGCTGTACCCCAGCTGGAAAATAAACTGCATCACAAATGGCGCCCGAGCAGGGACCCAACTCCAAAACCGAAAACTGTGTAGAAAACATGAAATCAACAACCACCAACGAACTTGGAGCGGGTACATTACACGATAATCAAACAACCCCAACAACAACTGATGACACTAGCCTCAGCACTAGTCCTACCTTGTCAACAGGTTCTCTAGGATGGATTACTTTCTCAAAAAGGGCCAACTAGTCGACGAGTTCGAGATCCTCCGACAAGAAGAAAGCTGATAGGGAAAACCACAACAAAATCATTGTATCGGAGTAACCCGGAGCACTAGCTCATATAACCCGAGGCACTAGCTCATATAACCCGAGGCACTAGCTCATATACCCGCATAATGCAAAACATTTTTTTTATTTATTGACAATTGTTTATATGTATATATGGGGGTGGGTAGTGGGGGAAAAAACAGGGAATTTTTTTACATAGTAGGGGGGAATGTAACGTGCCGTTACGCATCTACTTATCCTCATACCCAGTATTACTACTTTTACCCGTACCTAAAATTATACTTATAGCAACACCGTATGTAATTCTCATTAAGTTGGAAAAGTTATTAACATATAGTGTGAAACTTAAAGGCCGTAAGGAGAGCTAGAACCGAGGGACGAATCGGGTAATACTTCGACTCTGGAACGGGGGTATTACATGATTTTTTTACCGATTCCTGACTTCCTAGATGAGAACCGCTGTTTAATCTCGATTGTAGTTAGTCGTATTATTTAAACACGAGAACCGTTGTTTATTCTCGTTATTAGCTACTTGTATTTTTTGAACACGAGAACTGTTGTTTATGCTCGTTATTAGCTAGTCGCTTTATTTGAACCCGAAAACCGTTGTTTATTTTCGTCGTTAGCCAGCCGTATTATTTGAACACGAGAACCGTTGTTTATTCTCGTTTGTAGTTAGTCGTATTATTTAAGTACGGGAACCACTGTTTATCCCCGTTGGTTGCTAATTAATCCAACGAGCCGAGCCGAAACTCTTTCTAGAGTTCGGTAAATATTACCATCGGGTAGTGTCGATCATATACGATCAAACCTCGCACCAAAACGTGGTTTCCTCTGAATCCGTGTCGAATTGTCGGCCATCGTTGTAAAGGGTTGGGTTATCGTGTATTATTTTGGCGAATCTGGGCAGCTGAGATATACCCCAGCTAGAAAATAAACTGCTTCACACGTTTTGTATTCTCATAGTTTCCATTATAACTTGTACGGCTGCCATTTGTTGCACTAAGGCATTTATGTCAAAGTTTTCAGCCATTGTGGGTTGTAGGGGTGTTTCAGCAAATTCTTCTAATGGTCTGTTATTTTCCTGATTGTTCTTTCTTTTATTTGATAACTTAGGAGTTCTTTTATTTTCGTATAAAGATTGTTATTTTATGTCTTTCTGGCAGGATCTCACTTTTTGGGTTTAATAAAAAAATATATTTTTTTTATTTTATTTTCTTAAATTAAAATATGTTTAAACCACTATGCATCTGTGTCACTTATTTTTTACTGGCTCTATTTTTTTTTTTTTTTTTTTTGATCTTTTCTTAAGTATTAAACTAGGACAAAAATTGTCTTTGTTCTAATTCCTACAACTAACATGTGTTTTTTCATTTTAATTATTAATGTAAATATCAATATCAATCAACATCACCATTTCTTAAAATAACTTGTTGTGGAAAGAGGTCTCGCAGTAATTCCATTGTAATCCTGGCTGTATGCAATGTGGCACCGTCATGTTGATACCACATGTTAATCAAGCCCAAAGCAGTTGTGGCTTGAAAAAGTTTTCAATCATATCACGATATCGCTCCCCATTCACAGTTACCGTTACGCCGTTTTCATTTTCAAAGAAGTAAGGTCTAATGATTCCTCCTGACCAAATTGCACACTAGACTGTCACTTTTAATGGATATAAAGGTGACTGATGAATAATTTGAGGGTTTTCCATTGCCCAGAACCGACTATTCTGTTTATTCACATATCCATTCAAATGAAAATGTGCCTCGTCACTCATTATGATTTTTTCAAGAATATCGGGGTTGTCATGGGCGAGCCCTTTTATCAATTAAAACACGTTGGTTTATCGAATATTTTCCATAATAAATTTGCCACGTGTCTACTTCACGACTGACAAATATGAACTGTCAAGACTAATGTTTACCAAAATGGCGACAAAACAAAGTAGTATACCTTCTCGGCGGACACCCTGTACTTACTTTCCCTATCACTTATGAAAAACCCTTATCTACTTTTGTCTTAAAATAGTAAATCGAAACAATATTATCTGTCATAGTGTGGGGTCGTTTTCATGTCGTTTATTTCCAACTGTCAAGTCGCGTGTTTCGTTTTAACTTTTATCATCTTCAATTATGTAATTTTTAAAATCATTCTTATAGACATGATTTGCCGGTCTTTTCTCTAGTATAAATCTTGATTTTCTTGAGCTCTTGATGTCGTTGCTGGATGTGTATTCACGCATATGAAGTTAATCAGGCTCTTTATGATAATTACAGCTCTCCCCGGTTGCATGCTTTTCTTGGTTATTTTGGAATTCATCTTTTTCTTATTTCTTCTTCATGCCTCTTGTTTTTTTTTATTTATTCATCCTTTTTTTTAATTTATTTACATCATGACATGTACATTTTGAGATCTTATCAACTAGATATTACAACAAATAACATAATTGAATCAAAAAGATATTAATAACATGTATTTATTTGAAATACTTTAAAGGCAAAGCAGGGGAAAAAACATAATATGAGTGTATAGAGAATTCAAATATTATTAAAAAATTTGTATGTTTATAGAAAGGCTATTACAGATAATAGTCCTCTATAAACATTTTATTTTCAATTTGGTAATTTTGAAATAATTTCACGTAAAATCTATGCATTCTCTTATCAATGGATAAGAAGAGATTTCAATTTTATAAAAATATTTATTATTAAGTCTTGTGATAAATTCTAATATTTTTTCGTATTCAGTATCATTATGAAGGAGGTATGTAGGATAAGTCCAATGCTTATTATTTATTATTTTTAAGCATTTGTTTTGTATGATTTGCGACCGCTTTAAGTGACAATTTGCAGCGGTGTACCAGATAGGACACGCATATGTTAGAATTGTAAAAATTGGCTTCAAGATCGTTGGTGGCTCTATGACACTTCCTTTCAAGCGATCTTCTTAACCTTATATATTTGAGTATATTATCAGCTAAAACAAATTTATTGGAAGGGTATAGTTTTAGTGTAGAAATATCCCTAGCATCTAAAATAATTTTACAATATTTATTGATTTCATTGTCAATGATAGTTGTAGAGTTATATATATTAGTGTTATGATAATTTTGTCATCGACATAATTTTTAAATTGAATTCCAATTGGTTAACGTATAATCAAAATAACTTAGATCTACTGTATGGACAATGAAACGTTTAACGGTGCAAACAATTGGACGATGATCAGATAGAACCTCATACTCCAAAGCCTCTAGACCTAAATTGAGACTAGTGTTGCTTATTTCTAAATCTATTATAGAATATTCACGACCATGTTGATGTGGAAAATATGTTGGATCAGCCGTATGATAAACTAAAAAAATTTCATGTTTGTTGTAAATTAATAAGCACGTTACCCGGAGTGTTATTTGTGTAGCAGTTCCATGATTGATGTTTAACATTAAAGTCGCCGAGCATTAAATATTCCCTATTTGACATCCTCAAATTCTAGAATATCATTTGAAAAATCAGAAGTATAACGAGGAGAGTATGCTCTAATAATTACAAACGATCTGTAATTTACTTTTATTTCCATGGATAAGTTTTCAATAGATTTTGTATTTGGCAATGAGAGGTTTTTAAGGTCAACAGTTTTGTGGATTAAAAGAGCGACGCCTCCACCTCTGAAACCATTTGATCTGTCATTTCGGTAAATATAACAATTTTTAAAATATGGTTTATGAGTTTCGCTGAAGAAAGTTTTATTCAACGAAGCGATTTTAATATTTTCCTTTTCTAATAAATACTCAAATTGAATTAATTTAGAATAGTTAGAAAAGCCATTTGCATTCCAGTAAAGTATTTTAAATTCATTTGCATTATGGTAATACATGAGCATATTTTACCATAGACATTACAACATGTATTTGCTGTTCTTTTGAAAGACATTTATGCAAATCTGACATAGCCGTTGTGAATATATCAAAAAGTTCATCCACGCTAAAGAGATCGTTATTTGATTTTAGCTGATTGGCATATGAAACGTTGTTATTAAATCTGTTGTTGCTATTGGAATTCACACTAATGTTGTTAATGTTGGGGAAATCGACATTGTTGAATTGGAATACCTTACGGGCTTGTGTATTGTTGCTTCTTTGAGAGTTATAAGATGTTGCTCTTGCCCTTGTCTCCAGATAAAGGGCACGTAACGGGCAATTGACATCATTAGCAGAGTGATCAAACCGTTCTTTTCCATGTTTTTTGCAATTATAGCAAGAGAAAGCTGCAGGTCTTTTTTCATTTGTATTATATGGACACTCTTTAGTATGATGTTCGCCAGCGCAAATCATGCAGGCAGCACGTCGATGACAGTGTTCAACCCCGTGACCATACATCAAACAATTTCAACATTGAGTTGGTTTGTCATTATTTTTTGGTTTGTACTTTTTCCACGAGTTAAAAACATTTGAAATTGTTCTTATATTTTTTAGTGAATTTGGATTAAATGTTTTTCGACTGAATTGCACTTTATAAACTGCATTATTGTAGGAACTAAAATTTGTGTTTACCTCAATCACAGAAAACGAAATTAAATTATAACTTTTTAATTCCGTTATGATATCATCAGTGCTGACTTTGGGTAAACCGTACAAAAATTTAGTAAATAATCTATTATCTTTAGAGTTAAAAGAATGGAATTCTTTTTTCTCTTTTAAAATCTGCTTACAACGTTCGTACATTTCATTACTTTGAGGAAAAACCTTAGTACCAATAGAAATACGTTTGTAAATGCATTCATTTCCTAAAAGTTTTCGTATATCCGAAAATGATGTGTTAGCTTCCACAACAATGGGAGGAGGTCGACGTTGTTTGACTTCATTTAAATTTAATTCAGGAACTATATCCATATCGTTGATTTGAGAAAGTAAACTGAATCTGTTGGATGACGAAGACGGCATGTTAACATTAACTGGTGATGGAAATTTTAATTTTTTTTGTTGCTCTCTGCATTTTGTACCGAGATGCTTTGGGCCCTCGGGCTATAGTTGGATTTATTGTTTATTTGTTTTTGAATTAATTGGTTACAACGTTTACCAGTTAAAATAAGAAAAAAAAATATACAATGACAACACTTGTTTTAAACTGTTATTTTATTACACTAAGCGCTTTGATATAGACGCGACTGTTCACTAAGATAATAAGATTCGAATTCGCTATATTTTTAGATCTTTCTGTTATATTTAAATAATATTTAAATAATAAAAAATCACAATTATTTTATTTGATGTTTATATGGCAACGAACTCAAAGACAATGCTCTTGTTATGATAAGTGTTCTCTTTACATAACCATCATTTTTTAATGGTATCATGGATTTAAGTGACTGGAGTCCAGTTGTATGCGAGATAAAGCATCAGAGTTCGTATTATTGGCTCCCTTTTTGTAAATTATTTCAAAGTTATAGTCAGATAGTTCTAATTGTATTCGAGTTAATTTCGAACTTGGGTTTCTATGTGAAAAAAAGCTAATTGTTTAAGCCAAAAACTTCATTTTGATTATCAACTCAACGGTACCCCTTCGTACTTCCTGACCCCAAATGGGTTAATTAATATGTTAGCATCTGTGTTGTACTCCCTTCCTTTACAATTCTGGTCGCAGTATTTACACAAATTATACCTAGTAGAACCGGTAACGGTACCTTTTTCATTGCCAGTCATCCTTTTTTTATGCTAGTTTTTTACTAGTTAGTCTATTATCGTTTGGCTACTTTCCCTCACACTACGTGTATCTTCGCTTTTTGTACAAAAGGTAATATAAATTAATAAAAATGAAGTTGAGAACTTTTATCTCACAACATTTGAAATTTTTGTCTTTTTATTTTCATGAACCTTGATTTTCGCCAAACATTTTGGTCCTCCGAGCCGGATAATCGCAGAAATTAAGGAGAAAAAGTGGAAATAATTTTTTTATATTTCCAGCCACAATCTTTTTTTGTGGCAACAACCCCAACAACATCATCGATTTTGTTTTAAAATTAATTTTATTTACATCAGAAAAAAGGTACGTGTAGTTCATCTTTATATCCGAGCTTTTAAAGTAAAAAAAAGAAAGCGTTTAATTAAAAAGTAAAATTATTTTAATTTTCTTAACATAAAAAAGTAATAACATTTTGAATACCTTTCTGTGTTAGTTTCCATTGTGAATGATCGTATAACAACCCTTCACGATACTAATATCACATAAAATTTTTTCTGACAAAATTTCATTTGTAATTTTGTTCCATCGACTTAAGATGAAATACGGTGTGAAAAAAATAAATAAATAATTAAATTAAATTTTATATTTTTAATTATTTCCTCGAATAAAATATCCGTCGGGTTTATTATAAAAACAAAAAGTGCTTAAATTTGTGAGAGATTTGTTTTTCTTTTAAACAATATACATATATACATAATATACAAACATATTAATTTTGCATATTACATTGTTGTTTACATAAAGATTAGTTTTTTTTTATTATTTTTCATTTGTTTTGTGCTTTTCTCACTTGTACATACAAGCTTAGTTAAAGCATACATACGTACTACATTGTTGTTGTCACATTTTTAGTTAACAAAACGTCACTGTCCGTTTTAGTCGCGACTTATTGAGTTTGTGTTTTTAATTTGAAATAATTTTGGGATTATTTCTTTTCGAAATTTTTGGCCAAATTTATTTCGAAATTTAAAAAATATTTTGATTTTCTTCGCAAATTTTCGTATTTTTTCGTGGGTTTTCAGAATTTTTTGATTTTTATATTTTTCGAATTCATTTATATTACTTTTTTAAAAATTTTAAAAATTCTTTGATTTTCTTCGTAAATTTTCGTATCTTTTCGGATTTCTTCGGATTTTTTTCCGAACTTTTTCGAATTTTTTTCAAATTATTTTTTATCAGACGCTCTGGATATTTTTATTAGAGTCCGGCGCTCTTATTAAATTTGAATCAAAGTTTAATGAGCTTCGCAAAAATGCGCATACGGTTTTTACGCTAGAAATACGCGGAAAAGAACTTAGCGGTTTATGGGAAACTGTTAAAACTTCCTATAAATCGTGTTTAAGTTATTTGGAGAAATCTGAAAACGCTGCACAGTGCTTTGTTCCCATATAACGAGGGGACAAAAATAGAAGGAGTTATCGTAGCTTACTGAAATTTGGTACGCGATTTTAGTTTGAGTTAACTAGAAGATAAACGAAATTTTAAGAAAATTGGTGCAAGGACACGCCTACCTCCCTGAAGTTTTTGAATGGAACAGAATAGCGACCCCATAATTCTGAAAGGGTATGTTGAGTAGATCATTTTTGTAGAACAAACTTATGGTCCAGCACGTCTGAGTATTTTTTTACAGTGGGTCAAAGTTTTCATTTTTCGGTCGAAGGAAGCATTATACTATATGAAAAAAATGCTGTAAGTTAATGTCTGAGAGAATTCTTATGGTCAGAGTTGTATTGTGGAATTGTATGAGGATTATTTTTCTTAACCCTCTAACTGGTCTCTTTATGGGTCAATTTTACACTTTTTTCGAGAAAATAAAAAAATATCCTTTAAAAAAGGACATTTAAGAATTAAAATATTCTACGAAAATGTTTGCCGAAAAATTTCAGTGGGGGTCACCAAAGACACCAATGTTGTAAATAAAGCTCTTTACGCTTAATTAGTAAAATTATACACCAACATATACAAAACAGGTAAAACGGCGTCAAGTTCGGCCGGGCCAAACACTGAGTTCTCGCGTCTAGTCAGCTGTGACTTACAAATCGGGTGTGATATTTATTAAAATTAATAATAAAAAATAAAAGAAAAAATTCAAGCATAATTGAGCTACTAAGCAGTACATATCGGGTGTGATTTTTAATAAAATTAATATAAAAAAAGAAAAATTAAAGCTTAAATAAGCATGGCGGATTCTGTTTGCAAATTAAGAGATTGGTTTTGTTTTATTTGTGGACATTTTACGCACCATCAAAGCAGAAGAAAGATATTCCCTACAATTGAAGAACCATATTTTCTTTTCTTTGGAATACGATTTTTATCTGAAGCTTGGATACCAAAAAACCGTATGTACTACTTGCGAAATTTGTCTTTTGACCTGGTACAAAGGCGGTACTAAGGCGCTGCCATTTTCTGCGCCTATTACATGGATTGAACCTGAAGATCACAAATCAGATACATGCTATTTCTGCGTAAATTACAAATTTGGTAGAACCCAAAGGCACTACGCGATAATGACATACGAAGCAACAAATAATGTCATTTTACCAGTAGTGCGCTGTGAAGGAGTTCCAGTGCCTCAACCGCCAATACAGAAATAACAGCGGCGGTTGAAAACATATCAGATACAGTACAATACGCATATAAGAAACTCGCTTATAAGAAAAACTCGGTTATAAGAAAGACATCTTCAGACACCATGCACATTTGTATATATCTGCGTGCTAAATAATCCTCATATAAGAAACTCGCTTATAAGAAAAACTCTTCTATAAGAAACAAATTCTGAAGAAAAATTATGCTCATTCCATAGAAAATGGTACGTGTATAAGAAAGTAGTACATATTCTCACAATTGAATTTTTTTTAACCTCGGTTAAAATAGGTTTTTTTTTGTGTATAATTTACAATTTACATCTGGGAACACTGATCGTAATGCCAAATGGTGGCGTATATTTTTATGAAATTAACCGGCTTTGCTATTTTTATTTGTTTTGTATAAAATGTCGTCGAACAAGAGAAATGTAGTGTCTATTCAAACAAAAATTAAAATATTGGATCAATTTAAAAGTGGGAAAACCCGAAAAGAAATTTGTAAGGAGTTTGAAATAGCGGAAAGCACATTGTCGAAAATTATAAAGAATTCAGAAACACTTATGACTAAGAAATTTTCGGGAAAAAATTTAAATATTAAAAAGAACAGAAAATCTCAATATGATGTCCTGAATAAAACTATGTTCAAATGGTTCGCGCAAATGGCTGAAAAGAACACAATAATCACCGGACCAATAATTCTTGAAAAAGCTGAACAATTTGCAATTCAGTTGGGCATTGATTTTAAACCGAATTCGGGATTGTTACATCGCTGGAAAAAGCAGGAAATATTAGGTTCAGAAATATTCATGGAGAGGCTAGTTCCGGCGACGTGGAAGCTGCTGATCTTTTTAAAGAAAATGTCCTTCCAGATAAGTTAACTGAATATGAGCTTGACGAAATCTACAATGCAGATGAGACCGGCTTAATGTACAAGGCTATTTCTAATAAAACATATGCACCAGCCAATAAAAACGTTCGCGGACAAAAAGTTCCAAAAAATCGTTTAACATTGCTTTTTATCTGTAATGCTACTGGTTCTGACAAGCTTCTGTTTTCAATTGGAAAATCAAAAAATCCGCGATGTTTCCGTGGAAAGCATATTCCTGTGCCTTACAAATTTAATACTAAAGCCTGGATGACCAGCATTTTATGGTGCGAAATTATGAGAGAGCTGGATGAAATGTTTGCAAAGAAGAATAAAAAAATTTTGTTGCTGATTGATAACGCATCTTGTCATAAATTAAACTTTACGCCAGAAAACATTGAAGTGCTGTTCTTACCACCTAACACCACAAGCCTTATTCAGCCGTTGGACCAGGGTAAGATGTTTTTAGTTTTAATTATCTAAGTATATGTATGTACATACAAGCAAATTTTAATTGTTGTCTTTTAACAGGTATCATCCAGTCGTTTAAAGCACAGTATAGGAAATGTTTAACTCGCAAGCAAGTTCTAGCTATTGAAGGTGATCACATGGACACTTTTTTAAAAAAGTTTAGCATTTTAGATGCTTTGTATATTGTAAAACGGTCTTGGTGGCTAGTAACTCCACAAACCATAAAAAATTGCTTTCGAAAATCGGGAATCCCGAAGGAAATGGTATGCGAAGAAGTATGTCAAGATGAATCGGACGAATGTGACGAAGATTACTTTTGTAAAGATTTTGAAGACGAAGAGAACGATTGCTTCGGAGAAATAAATGAGGAAGAACTACTTAATGAAATCCTTTGTGAGGATGCTGATGACTTGCAAAACGAACAAGTAGCACTCGAAAAGCCAAAAAGAGATGATGTTATTAAAGCCTTCTTTATTCTCAAAGAATATCTAGACGTTGACGAAGGCAACGATTCTATTTGTAAATTAGAAGATATTCTCTTTAGAACCCATGAAAAGGAGCTCGTCCAAAAGAAAATTCAAGATTTTTTCAGTGTTACTTTATAGTATTTTTTTAGGTAAACACATGTTTTTAAACTATGTATTCATTCTTCTTACTGATTTTTAATCAAATCTAATTTTAAAACTATGAATTAATATTTTTTTTACCAAATTACTTTTTTTTATCAAATGTGATTTTAAGTGAAGTGCAATCACCTGTTTTGTTTTTGTTATGTTTCTATCTTTAGTTGCGTACTTACATATTTATATTTGTACGACAAATAAACGAATTTTAGTACAAAATGATGTGTAGTATGTTTTATTAAACAGTTTTATTTCAATTATATACTTCTATAGGAAATTTTTTAAATTCTGTTACTGATGTATACAAGAAAATATCTTTCTTATATGCGTGTTACAGATATAAGAAAGTTTGTTTCTTATATGCGTGTTACAGATATAAGAAAATATCTTTCTTATATGCGTGTTACAGATATAAGAAAGTATCTTTCTTATATGCGTGTTTCCTTTATAAGAAAGCTCGCATATAAGAAAGAAAATCGGTGCATTTTTAGACTTTCTTATATGCGTATTGTACTGTATAAGTTACTTGCCTCTTGATGGTTTGAACATATGTCCTGACTTGATAGACCAAGCTTATTTTGAAGATCTTGTAAGAGATTTAGGACTAACAAAAGAGAAAGCTGAAATATTATGTTCCAGATTGAAAAACAGGAATTTGATAAAAGCCGATGTAAAAGTTACATTTCCAAGAAAAAGACACGCCGATCTGGAAAGATATTTTAAAAAATCATAAGAACTTGTATACTGTTGCAATATTGAAGAGGTTCTAAAATATCTAAAGCTTCCACTGGACTCTTCCGCTTGGCGACTATTTATAGATAGTTCAAAACACAGCTTAAAAGCAGTTTTACTGCACAATGGAAATCAGCATCTATCAATACCGGTTGCGTATTCCACAAAAAAGGAGGAAACACACGCAAATATTTCAAATCTCTTAAATAAAATTGAATACTATAAATATAAATGGGAAGTATGCGCAGACTTCAAAATGATTGCATTATTGACTGGAATGCAAGCAGGATACACAAAATATATGTTCTTTCTTTGTAAATGGGATTCACGTGCTACCAGCAGCCATTATCATATTAAATATTTCGAAGAACGTAAAGAAAATATTATTGGTGACTTAAATCTAATCCATCAATCCCTTGTCCCAAAAGATAAGGTCATACTTCCACCGCTGCATATTAATTTGGGCGTGGTGAAAAATTTTATTAAAAGCTTAAATACACAAGGAAATGCTTTCAAACGCATTCAAACAATTTTCCCCAGATTATCTGCAGCAAAATTAAAAGAAGGTAAAATACGGTTTTAAGAAATAATTAATTTTATTTAATGTAATTTACCTTTTCTAGGAATGCTCGTTGGACCTGGTATAAGAAAATTATTACAAAATGAAGAATTTTATGGTCATCTGTCGGATATGCAAAAGACAGCATTTGACTTTATGCAGCTGGTTATATCAGAATTCCTTGGAAACTCAAAAGCACAAGACTATGCAGAAAATATTGAAAGCATGCTAATCGGTTTTAACAATATTGGCGTTAAAATGTCACTAAAGCTGCATTTTCTGCACTCTCATCTCAATTTTTTTAAAGAAAAGCTTGGAGCGGTTTAAGATGAACACGGTGAAAGGTTTCATCAGGATATAAAGGTATTGGAAGAAAGATTCAAAGGGAAATCCCAAAGCGTAATGCTTGCTGAATACGTATGGGGCTTGTACAGAAACCTTGACCCATCGGAACATTCACGTCAAGCTAAATACAGGAAAGCATATTAAGTTTAATCTTTAATCCATTGTCATACTACTGCTATTTCCCAATTCCCTTTTACTCGAAAATGAGAAGCAAAAAAAGAAATATGTACATACTATAATAAACCACTATTAAAACAAAATTATAATTTTTTTATAGAAGTTGGCGTGTAATTTTGCCAATTAATCGTAAAGAGCTTTATTTACAACAATGGTGTCTTTGGTGACCCCCACTGAAACTTTCCGGCAAACATTTTCGTAGAATATTTTAATCCTTAAATGTCCATTTTTAAAGGATATTTTTGATTTTTTCGAAAAAAGGGTCAAATTGACCCATAAAGAGACCAGTTAGAGGGTTAAGATCTTCCACAAAAATAATCCTCATACAATTCCACAATACAACTCTGACCATAAGAATTCTCTCAGACATTAACTTACAGCATTTTTTTCATATAGTATAATGCTCCCTTCGACCAAATAATGAAAACTTTGACCCACTGTAAAAAAAACTCAGACGTGCTGGACCATAAGTTTGTTCTACAAAAATGATCTACTCAACATACCCTTTCAGAATTATAGGGTCGCTATTCTGTTCCAAAAATGCTGTTGGACAGTGTAATTGTTATTAGAACAAAGTTATTAACGTGTCCGCCAATTTTCTTTTCAATCGAAGGAAGGACTCGCTTACCTGTCATATACCCTTTTTAAAAAAATTACATACAATCTGTAAAAGTTAACCGATTACATTCAAACATATCAAATTAATTTAAATAAACATAAAAAACATGTATACTAAATTTCGTTGAATTTGGTTTTGTAACTAAAAAGTCATTTTGTATATAATTTTTTTTAAGTCTTTAAAAAATATAAAAAAATTTACTTACAAAAAAAAATATTTTTAACGTAATAACAAATAACTAAATACTTTATTTAAGAAAATAAGTTTTTATTGAAATCAGATTTTTATAAAAATCGAACTTGCATTTCAAAATTTCTTTTGTATATACACAACTTGGGAAGTTTTTAAAATAAAAAACCTAAAACGATAAAAAGCTACGCTTCCAACCAACTATCATCAGTAGTTGAGTCTTCGCTCAACGAAGCCATGTAGAATATTTATTTTCAAAAAAACTTCTATTGTATTTGCTTATATTCCAGTATTTTTTCATTTTAACATTAAAAAATTAACACTTTGTGTTAAAGTGTTCTTGTCGGAATATAAATCTCCTATCTTTTGTGTTACAAATTTGTAAATGTTTGCTACTTTATTATTTGAAGCTGCAGAAAGCCAACAACAAATTAAATCTGAATTTTTTAAAATAGAAGCCATCACAAAAAATTTAAAATACAGTGTTTTTATTTCATATTTTGTTTATATTAACAATAGCGATAGATCCGTGAGAAGTTTTAACACTTACGTTTAATGTAATTAGGAAATTTTAAGTTCACCCACAATTATAAAACAAATTATTTAAAAATAGGTTTGACAAACAATAGGTTTATTGTAATTATTTTAAATGGCATTACCCTTAAAATACAGTTACATTACACGTCATTGAAATTAATTTTTATCAAAAAAGTTGAATAAATTTATTTTTAATTACCTTTATAATACACTCAGAAAAAAAAGTTAGTAGAAAAATTTGTAAACGGTTTTCAATCCCACTTTAATATTTTTGTACTGATTTTTAGTAAAAAAATTATTGTTTAGTAAATATTTTTGCTATTTACATTTTACAAATTAAAGTGGATATTGAGGGAAATGTTATTTCTAATTAACACCTACAAAGGATCGGAAGTGAATATACCGACATCCATTTAAAATAGCACTAAAAAGTTTTTTAGTTCTAAAAATCAGCACTAAAAACAATTAAAATTTGATCTTAAAAGTAAAAAAATTTACTAAATATTTTTCAAAAAAGAAATTACCAAATTAAAACAAAATAATAAATTAGTTTATTTATTAACAATTTTTAAGCCTTTGATTTTTTTTAATTTTGTCTAAAATATTTTTTGAAAAAAATAAATAAAATAAAAAAAATTTCATGCTCGAAAAAAAAATAAAATTTTGTACTAATATTAATAATATTTAGTAATTTTTTTGCTGATTTTAGCAAACAGATTTTAAATTCCACTTTGCAAAAAGTTAACTAAAATTTAGTAGCAGCTACTAATTTTTCTACTAATTTCATTAGACTACATGTCAGCAGACATGTGTTGCTAAGATTAGCAAAAAATACCGCTGGGCTCAAATTAGCAGAATTTCCAGTAATACCAGCAAAATTTTCAGTTGCCATTACAGACTCTTTTTGGTGAGTGTACCGAAATTATCGATAGATCCGTTACGAATATGTCGAAAGTCGCATGATTTCGTTTACCACGCATGTTTGAAATCCGTGATTTAATTTTTAAAACTTTTTATTAAATAAAAACTATGTCACGTTCTCATCCCTAACTCAATAAATTTTAATAACGGTTAATAATATGTCAATATGATACAAAAGAACAAAGAATGCGACAAATATTATCAGGGATGAAACCTTTTAAATAATACGAAAAATTAAATAAGCAAAAGTTAATAGTTACAGTCGAAAACGTTTAGATTATCTTTAAACTCAGTTTATCGCAGCTTGTAACTTGAATACTGATTTTGAAATTTGTGTTAATTTATTTTATTTCAATGAAGACAAAATTTTATGTAACGAAAAGTTGTTAGTAGTAGGAAATTGGGGACTCATATTGATTTAATTGCTTTTGTATGGGGACTCATATTGATTTAATTGCTTTTGTATGGGGACTCATATTGAATAAATTGCTTTTTGATGTTGACACAAAATGCTTTAATTGCCTTCATTTTAGCTGAGGACTCATATTGATTTAATTGCCCTTCATTTTTGATGTTGACACAAAATGCTTTAATTGCCTTCATTTTTGATGTTGACTCATATTGATTTAATTGCCTTCATTTTAGCTGAGGACTCATATTGATTTAATTGCCTTCTAGTGTGGCCGTCGGTTGTATGCTTATAATATAAAAGGGTTGTAATACAAAATTTTTATGATCAAGTGAAAGTCATTGATCTACATATTCGTTTTTGGTCTTTTTGAAATTATGTGGTTAGTGTGGCAGTCGGTTAATTCTTTTTTATCTCTTGTTATACCCTCCACCATATATGGTGAGGGTATATATCAGTTTGTCATTCCGTTTGTAACATGTCGAAATATAGGTTTAAGACCCCATAAAGTATATATATTCGTGATCCTTATGCAATTTTAAGTCGATTTAGCGATGTCTGTCTGTCTATCCGTCTGTCTGTATGTCCGTCTGTCTGTCTGTTGAAATGGCGATCACGACGCGAAGACGCAAGCGGGGGTGCCTATTTTTACCCAGATTATTGAACAACCTCCCGAGCAGTTTGTATTTAAATTACATAAATTGAGAAAACATATTTATATTTCAGTTCATGCAAAATTAAGTATATACGTATAAATTAAAATTAAACACTTGTGTTTGGTTTTAATAATCGTCTCTTTATTTAACAGCACTATGTGCTTTTTTCTGTTCCGTATCTTAATACTACGAACTTAAGACTAACTTACCAAAAGAACAACATTATCATTTTATTTTCACAGCTTAATAACATTCCCGCTGAATAATCAAATAAATGGTTGCGCGTGTAGCGCGAACATGACACTTTTGTTTTGAACAAAAGTGCAGACGCAAACGTTAGCAACAATTAGTGTGGGAAATTACGAAATCACAATAAATAAGTACTGTGTTGTAATTAAAGTATTGTGTCAACGTATCAAAATTGTGAAATGAATAAATATTGCCTTAACTCCTCCCTCCTAAATTCCAATCGTCCCCGATTGGTTTAAAAGTATGGGATGTCGTTTAGACTGATGTGCCTTGGAACTGACTTAGTCGGCACCTGGGGAGGATCAATATTTTTAATAACAATTTCCGCTGTGTTGCGGTTTCTACACTTAAGGATCCCGATTATAATTAATATAAGGGCTAAAAGCCCAAAATATGTACCCATGCTAGATTTGACTAGCAAGTTTAAGGATTTAATTTTCTTTATATTTCTAATGTTTAATTCCTTCATGAATTTGAGGGATAACACCTCCTCGAATTGCGAACGAGAATTCGAATGTTTGATTAATGCAGGCAATGGCCTCAAGCTGTGTGTTTCTAAAGTTGTAAAAGTCAAATTATTCACAATTATAGTTTCATTAAAAAATTTTATCAAATATGAACCATTTAAGCATTTTGTATTATTTTGCATCTTAACCTTTCCTTTGAATTCATTTAACAAAACCAATCCATTACTTATTTCTATTACATTTTCAATATGTTCTGTGTTTGTAACAATACAATCGTACGGTTTGTTTTCTAAAATATTTTTAATACAATATTCATTCTCTAAATCAACAATTTTGTTTGCAAATTTTTATATTGTCAATTATTTTACAGTTATTCTTTATGCCATAATATTTTCCATTACAATTCAATGTATTTTCAAAATTTATTTTTATAATTGTTTCATTCTTGCTTAATGGTTTTATTTTAAAAGAATTACAAGTTTCGGTTACCGTTTTTGGTAATTTTATAATGTAAATCAATATATTTTCTTTGAAAGCGATCTGAACTTCCGCGAAATTTAATGCTTCTTCTAGGGAATCAAATGGCATGTTTTCTTCCAAAAAAATATTATTAATACTATGAGCCTCTTGGTTTGATAATAAGAATGTGTTAATAATGTTAGCTTTTGTGAGATGAATTGCTCTGTTAATATTTTCTATTTCTTCCTTCAGGATGTCGATTTTAAATTTATACTGCAGTATTAGTACAGTCTGAAATTCGCCACTGCTCTTCAGTGTTTTCAAAATCGAATTACTTACTCGGGTGATATTGTTAATTTTATCAAAAATGTTCTTGTTAATTACAAGTTGTTGGTTGTTATTCTCTATTATCTCCTCGAACTTGTTATTTATGGCAGTAAGATCGTCATGATCTGGGTTTCCCGCAACCCATTTCCAAGCAGAACCTATGAAATTTAATGAGCGTTTGTTCTTGATTTTAGGAATGATGTTGTTAATGGTTATGATTATGTTGTTAATTTCTTCTGAGATGAATGAATGCAATGGATGAGATGAAGGTATGTTTCTGCCTAGATCGGTTTTCAGATCCTCCACAAGTGAGGAATAATCCGTTAAATTAATGGTATGTAGAATTCTATAGGTTCCCGTTTGTATTTTCCCAGTGCCATCTTCGATAATAATGGTCTCGGCCTGAGAATAGTCCAGTACCTCAACCCAACCGTAGCAGAAAGGAAGATTTAAATAAATAAATGTTCTAAAAGAAAAATGATGTGGTTAAATTAACTTCTAATATGGTCCTTGTGCACTATTTTCCCCGATTCCGTTGTCACAGTGGAATTCTTGTTTTCCTTAACTACTTCCTCCTTGAATCTCCTTGAAAGCTTAGTCCCTAATCTTTTATTTTGTCTGACAAATATCTTCTCCCCTACCTCATAATCAACGATATCCTGTTTTTTCCTGTTATGATACAGCAAATCCCTTTCCTGTTTCGCCTTTAATTTTTGAAATATTTTCCTTCTGACCCCTTGTATGTTATCAGGGTCGGATGAAGTGGGTCTACCAAAAAATACATCGACGGGTCTTTTTCCCGTGACGGAGTGAATGGAATGATTATACTCATTTACGGAGCACTCCAGAAGTTCCCTAAAACCCTTCTCAGGATATTCATGCCTCAGGCATCTCATAATCTCTGCCAAAGTCGAATGGAACCTTTCGATTTGCCCATTCACTTCGCTTTTGTAAGGCGGTGCAGTGAATATTTTAATATTGAATTCATTCTCCAACATAAACTTTATTGGTTGTGAACCAAATGTTTTCTCGTTGTCGCAAATTATTGCCTTTGGAACTCCAAAGTAAAATATTATTTCCCTTAGTGGTTTCCTTATATTCTCAATACTCTTCCCATCCACTTCCTTAACCACAGCCAATTTGGAGAATTTGTCTATGGAGGTAAGGACCTTGTGTTTGTCCGTTGAAAATATGTCAATATGAATTGTATGCCCCGGGAATTCCGGTAAAGGTGTGACTCCCAATTTCGTATTATTAGGGTGTCGGTCATACTTATTTTCTCTACAGACTTTGCATATTTTCGTTATCTTCCTAATTTTCTTTGCCATACCAGGGAAATAAAATCTTTCGAGTATCTGCAGTCTATTTTCCTTTTCGTTCCTATGAGCACGATTATGCTCTTCTATTATAATCTTATCCTGATCCTCTGCACTGGTAATATCCTTTACCACCTGTTGTGCAAACCGAATCTTATAATTCCCGAGGTAAGTTGGATAGATTGCCTGAATTTTCAGCATTATCGGTTCCGTAGTCTTTATACCATTTATAACTGACGGATTCAAGTACCTTTTCAGAAGTGCCTTCAGTGATTCCTCGGAAAACGCTTCTTCGTTTATTAGATGTCTATGGTAAGTAGGAAAAATAATTTCGAATTTATACGAGCTTTCGGAGGCTTCCGAAATGAAAACCTGATTCTTGAAAACGTTAACGGGCGTTTCCACAGATGGTATCAAGTTTTCGGAAGAGCTATCGCTACTATGGACAGTAACAGAATTAACATTTGGTATTGGTGGTCTTGAGAGGAAATCTGCAACCACATTCGTGCTGCCTGGTTTATAAATGAGCTCATGATTATATTCCTCCAACTGTGCCTTCCACCTTTTCATTTTCGCATTTGTATTCTTGTTGCTGAGAGCGAAAGTCAGAGGTTGGTGATCGGTGAAAATTCTGACCTTTTTCGATCCGTATAGGAAACATTTGAGGGACTGTAAAGCCCAAATTATCGCCAGCATTTCCTTCTCGTTTGCCGCGAAATTTTCCTCTGCTCTACTTAACGTTCTAGAGAGAAAGCTGATTGGCTTTCCATCTTGCGAAAGTACGGCTCCCAAAGCATACCCAGATGCATCTGTAGTTAACTCGAATGACTTATCGAAGTCCGGATAATGAAGCATTACATCGTCTGATGTCAGACATCTTTTTAACTGATTAAAAGCCTCAGTTTGTTGTTCAGTGAAATTTATTCGTGTCTTTTTAGACAAATTCTTGGGTATTCTTCCCAACTCTCCCCTAAGTATTTCGGTAAGAGGTCTGGCAATTTGAGCGTATGCCCTTATAAATCTGCGATAATGACCTGTCATTCCATAGAATGAACGCAACTCATGGACATTTCCCGGTTTCGGAAAATTCATAATAGCCTCTGTTTTCTTCGACGCGGTGCGAATGCCCTTTTGGCAAACAATGATACCGAGAAATTCAGTTTTCTCCTTCATGAACTCACATTTATCGCACTGCACCTTCAGGCGGGCTTTCTCCAAAGTGTCAAAGATAATGTTCAAATTATCGAGATGTTCCTCTTTAGTCTTACTGAAAATAATTATATCGTCGATATAAATATAACAACGAACACCAATGTGTTCCCTAAGCACATCATCTAAGGTGCGTTGGAAAATAGCGGGCGCATTTCGTAACCCGAATGGAAGTCGAGTGAATTCGAACTTTCCATTGGCGACGGAGAAGGCAGTCTTCTCAATATCGGCTTCGTTTAGAGCAATTTGGTGGAACCCGCTCTTAAGATCAATAGTTGAAAAATACTTATTCGATCCTAAATTAGCCAAAATTGTGTTAATATCCGGAATAGGATATTTATCTGGTATGGTATCTTCGTTCAGTTTACGATAATCGACTACCATACGAAACTTTCTCTCTCCCGAAGCATCTTGCTTCTTTGGTACGATCCATACCGGGGAATTATAGGGGGATTTCGATGGACGAATAATGCCATCGTTTAGTAACTCCTCAATTTGTCTGTCTATTTCCCTCTTTAAGGGCATTGGGTACGGATACGTTTTCGAATAAATTGATCTATCGCTTTTAGTTCTAATTTCCGCCCTGATATTTGTAACGTAAGTGAGTTTTCTATCTGGTTCGGAGAACAAGGTTGGATGGGATTCCAAAAGTTGTTTCAATTTTTCATTATCCCCTGGACACAGGTGATCCAATCTTAGTGTAGTATGCGCTATAGCATTAATTTGCAATTGATGAATAGGATATCGATATTTATTTAACAGTGTAAAGTAATTTTCCCTAGTAAAAATAATTGCATTCAAGCTTTTCAAAGTGTCATTGCCTATTATGGCATCGAAAGTGTTAATATTAGGTAAAATATGAAATTTAAGTTTGCCTATCTCATTGTTGAAAATATCAATATTTGTGTGGTGGGTGATCTTAACAGCTCCGCCAATTGAATTTGCAAAAAAGGGTTTGTTTGGAATGGGGTTTCGAATATAGGTAGGCTTAACGTAGTTCTTATTAGATCCAGTATCTAAAAGGAATTTTAACTCATTGCCGTTTTTCATCTTAAAAAGAAAATACGGCAGTGAGGAAGAGTTTAATCTAAAAAATTAACATCGTCATTATCGGGGTTTGTTTGCTCACTATCGTCGTACTGCACTTCGTACTCAGGAGGATAATTTTCAAGGTCTACATAATACTCCCCTCCCTCTACGGTATACTCGAACGGAATAGATTCCGCCGCTTCCGTGTTAAAAACGCGTTGAACCTTATTGGGTTGTGGAGTATTCTGTGATGGTGGCCTTTTTTCAGCCTGGTTACCGCCACCTTGGGGGAAGTTATTAGGGGAATTTTGCCAGACTGGCCGTCCCAAGTTCTGTGCCTGCTGATACATTGGTCTATTCTGATAATTGACCTGCCTCGTCTGCACTGACGGATCCACCTCCATTGGTACCGGTGGCTTGGGTGGACGAGGTGGTGGAAAATTCGGTCGGTTGGGACCAAATCTATTTTGCCCATATGGGTAGATGTTACCCGCCCCAGGAAAATAATTCCCATGTGGGTTAGTAAGCTCTGGGTAAAACGGTCGTACCACCGGGGGAGATCGCTGATGACCAGCAGATCTAACGTTTGGTCGCGCCTTTTCCATACTATTGGCATGAACTGTTCGATAGTTCAAATTGCCCAATTTCAGACACATTTGTAGAGCCTGTGGTAAACTCGTTGGTTCCCTTACGCTCAGAAGACTTGGCAAATTGCCATTTAAGCCCCTTATAAAGGTGTCAAGAGCCTTCCCTCTATACGCCGCAGTCATTGCGGATAGAGCTTCCTCTCCTAACTCTAGACAATCAATCTTGTCCAAAATCAGAGAAAGGTACTGGTAGACCTGTTGATAAAACTCATGAACGGAGTTGCCGCGTTGGGCAAGAGTTGTCATTTGGTACTCGAGGGTACCGACATCTCTCTTGTCTGCGTAATGAAGCATCAAGCACTTCTTAATTTTTTCCCAGTTTAGTGGCGTTCGATATGATTCGAGCGCCGCATCGGCCTCGCCTATAATTTTGTGCCTAATCGTGTGTAGGATAGCGAAATATTTAGGCGTGTCCCTATTCTGGCCATACATTAGGAGTATGCGATCCACAGACTTTCTCCAGGAATTGAACTCTCCCGGTTTCCCGGAAAATTCCCTAAGACATTTGACCACATCAGGTACACGTTCTGACGATTCGGAGTTTCTACTAAAATCTACTGTAATTTCCTCGTCCTGCTCTGTAGTAGGATTTAAAATGGAAGAAACTGTCGTTGATATCAAGTTCAAAAGTTCTTTTTTCTGATTGTTAGTAAATGAAGATAATGAATTAGTACTACTCGTAGAAGTACCGAAATTTAATTTCGACAATGATGCCGCTAATTGTTCCTCTTGGCTCATTTTATCAAATAATTTCTGTATCCCTTTACTTTAATTTAATTTAATTTGATTCAAATCAATGTAAAAAAAAAATATTCTAGGTGGCTTTTTTTGATTCCCTATCAGAGACGATAATTTTGTATCAAGATTCAATATTCTTAACTTATCAATTATTTATTTAAATAGTATTCAATTCAATCTTACAGTAATATAATCCGGATCATGTTGGTATTGATGTTGTTGCCGTTGCTGGTTTGTTGTATCTGGTTCACAAATTTCCTTGGTCTTTCAATAATTTTCCACAGTCACAGTTCACTTGTTTGCTTCTAGTACTTTTTAATTTTATCTGTACTTTCAATTTTCTTAAGGTTCACTTGATAACTGTTAATTCATTAGATGTATTTATTTGTTAATCTTATTTACTTTGCTTCAGTTTTTATTTTTTTAGTTTCTCAAAAAAAAAATGTTAGTTACTTATATGAATTTATTTGTTACGCATAGTTAAAATTTTATATGAATTTATTTGTTACACATAGTTAAAATTCTTTAAAGGTTCACTTATTTGTAATTTTTTTTTCACTGATTTTCCATAGAATGTTAATTAGTTATATTAGCTTTTTTATACTTTTATATTATTTGTAGTTTTTAAATTTCTTAACTAGCTTTATTTATTAAAAAGAAAATTCCGTTTACCGGGCTTGACAGGCCGCGACTAACGTACGCACCCGTTTAAATTTGAGTTTTTCGAATTTTACTAGGGAGCCACGTCAAGGCTTTAATTTTTGAACCTAATGGATCTTTATTCTTCCTTTCAGGTCCTCGGTGCTCGGGCGCCAATTAAAATTAAACACTTGTGTTTGGTTTTAATAATCGTCTCTTTATTTAACAGCACTATGTGCTTTTTTCTGTTCCGTATCTTAATACTACGAACTTAAGACTAACTTACCAAAAGAACAACATTATCATTTTATTTTCACAGCTTAATAACATTCCCGCTGAATAATCAAATAAATGGTTGCGCGTGTAGCGCGAACATGACACTTTTGTTTTGAACAAAAGTGCAGACGCAAACGTTAGCAACAATTAGTGTGGGAAATTACGAAATCACAATAAATAAGTACTGTGTTGTAATTAAAGTATTGTGTCAACGTATCAAAATTGTGAAATGAATAAATATTGCCTTAACTTATATCATCTTCAGCCCCTATGGTGGAGGGTATTCAAAGATTCGGCACAGCCGAATTTAGCCCTTTTTTACTTGTGTTTTTTTTTCTATTCTTTGGTGGCATATACATTCTACCGTCAGTTCTTTGCTTGTAATGTAAAAGTGGTGGTTATACAAAAATTGTCATGTGCATGATTGTATAGGTGTTAAGTAACGAGGGTCTTTGTTGTTAGTGCTGTCGTCGGTCAATTATTTTTATCTCTTGTGTGTTTTTTTTTTCTATTATTTGGTGGCATATACATTCTACCGTCGGTTCTTTGCTTGTAATGTAAAAGTGGTGGTTATACAAAATTTTTCTTGTTCGTGATTGGCTAGGTGTTATGTGACAAGGATCTTTTTTGAAATTATATAGGGTAGCGTTGCCGTCGGTCAATTCTTTTTATCTCTTGTGTTTTTTTTTTCTATTCTTTGGTGGTCATTGATCTACATATTTGTTTTTGTATTAAGAGAAAATTTGCATTAAGTGAAAGTCATTGATCTACATATTTGCTTTTTGTATTAATAGGAAATTTCCATTTTTCTTTCTTGTATTTATGTTCTATTTTTGTTTTTATTTTTTTGTGTGTTTGGTATATACATTCTACATATAAATGTACAAGTAGGTCATAAATTAATTATTTATTAATGTGACATTTTCATTAATCTACAAATTTTTATGTTTTAATGAAATTCGAATCTGTTTGTTTGTTTGTTCGGTTTTGTTTCTTGTAATAAAGCGGTAGGTCTTTTTGAAATTATGAGTGTTGCCGTCGGTTAATTCTTTTTATCTCTTGTGTTTTTTTTCTATTCTTTGGTGGTCATTGATCTACATATTTGTTTTTGTATTAAGAGGAAATTTGCATTAAGTGAAAGTCATTGATTTAATTGCTTTTGTATGGGGACTCATATTGATTTAATTGCTTTTGTATGGGGACTCATATTGATTTAATTGCTTTTGTATGGGGACTCATATTGATTTAATTGCTTTTTGATGTTGACACAAAATGCTTTAATTGCCTTCATTTTTGATGTTGACACAAAATGCTTTAATTGCCTTCATTTTTGATGTTGACACAAAATGCTTTAATTGCCTTCATTTTTGATGTTGACACAAAATGCTTTAATTGCCTTCATTTTAGCTGAGGACTCACATTGATTTAATTGCCTTCTAGTGTGGCCGTCGGTTGTATGCTTATAATATAAAAGGGTTGTAATACAAAATTTTTATGATCAAGTGAAAGTCATTGATCTACATATTTGTTTTTGGTCTTTTTGAAATTATGTTGTTAGTGTGGCCGTCGGTTAATTCTTTTTATCTCTTGTGTGTTTTTTTTTTCTATTCTTTGGTGACATATATATTCTACCGTCGGTTCTTTGCTTGTAATGTAAAAGTGGTGGTTATACAAAATTTTTCTTGTTCGTGATTGGCTAGGTGTTAAGTAACGAGGGTCTTTGTTGTTAGTGTTGTCGTCGGTCAATTCTTTTTCTCTTGTGTGTTTTTTTTTTCTATTCTTTGGTGGCATATACATTCTACCGTCGGTTCTTTGCTTGTAATGTAAAAGTGGTGGTTATACAAAAATTGTCATGTGTTTTGCTAGAAGGTGTTATGTGACAAGGATCTTTTTGAAATTATATAGGGTAGCGTTGCCGTCGGTCAATTCTTTTTATCTCTTGTGTTTTTTTTTTCTATTCTTTGGTGGTCATTGATCTACATATTTGTTTTTGTATTAAGAGGAAATTTGCATTAAGTGAAAGTCATTGATCTACATATTTGTTTTTTGTATTAAGAGAAAATTTCCATTTTTTCTTTCTTGTGGTTATGTTCTATTTTTGTTTTTATTTTTTTTTTTGTGTTTGGTATATACATTCTACAAATAAATGTACAAGTAGGTCATAAATTAATTATTTATTAATGTGACATTTTCATTAATCTACAAATTTTTATGTTTTAATGAAATTCGAATCTGTTTGTTTGTTTGTTTGTTCGGTTTTGTTTCTTGTAATAAAGCGGTAATTGGAATCTGTTAGTGTTTTGTTTGTTTGTTTAGTTGTGTATAATAAAAAACAATACTATAAATTAGTTTTACATGTATTTGGTTTTATATTACTTTCTTTTAAATAATTCTTAATAAATATAGAAAGACATTTAATGTTTTCATTGAAATATAAGGATGTTGGAATAATATTATGATATTAGTAAAGTTTGACCTCTTGAATCGATAGGATTAACAAATTAAAAACATTTAAATAATTACATCTTTTATGAATTCAGCTGATTCCTAATAAGCTTGCTACATTTTATGGTCTGTTTCTGATCTGTTCCTGATCTTTTTCTGATCTATTACTGGTCTGTTTCTGATCTGTTCCTGATCTGTTTCTGATCTATTCCTGATCTGTTGCTGATCTGTTCCTGGTCTGTTTCTGATCTATTCCTGGTCTGTTTCTGATCTATTCCTGGTCTGTTTCTGATCTGTTCCTGATCTGTTTCTGATCTATTCCTGATCTGTTGCTGATCTGTTCCTGGTCTGTTTCTGATCTATTCCTGGTCTGTTTCTGATCTATTCCTGCTCTGTTGCTGATCTGCTCCTGGTCTGATATGACTGAAGTGTTGGAGGAACTGGTCAAGGTAAGAAATGCTTTGAAGAAGAAATTTCGAAGCATAAAAATGGGTGAAGCTAATACTCATGAAAGACTACAAAAAACATTTAAGCCCATAACTAACCCGCTGAAAGAATTTATAAATAATTCTTCTAAAGAAAAGAGAATTTCTAAAGATGAAAAAGAAGAAATTAAAAATGAAATAAAAAATGAAATAGAAAATGAGACGAGTTTATCGTTTAGAAAATTACCAATGAAACTGGGGACAAGTACCCCAAAGAAAGATTTTACGAGTGATGAATACAAAACAATTGATGAAAATGATGATGATGATGATGATACTTACTATCAAACTGAATCCCCCGTTGATGTTACAAACGATACAATAATAAACTCACTCGATTTATCGCATTTAGCTCGAAAAAATGAACTGGAAACGCTTTATGGTCCTCACAAAGATTCGAATGGTGAGTGGAAATTTGGGAATAGCTACATTAAGTTGAGTGATGATAAAATTATGCTATGAAATCAAAATTGGTTGCTAACACCAGGTTTGGTTCAGTTAATGTTTTTTAAAACTCCAAAAAATTATGATAAAACAGAATTGGAGATTTACAAAAAGATTTTAATGGAGACAAATGCTCACAAAAGAGACTATAAATCAGACGGACAAATTAAAGGGACAAGGGCCTACAAATATGTAAACATTATCAGCAAATTATTTAAAAATGATAAAACAGGAAGTGGTCTAATGAAATTAAATTCTAATAAACCTAATTATGTATATTGGAATGATCCGAATGAGTTAGTTGACCACCTCAGTTTATTAATCGCCTCTCAATCTGCTGGTCATAACAATCATAACAATGAAATTGTTTCTATTATCGAAGAACTGCAGGAAGCTGATATAATATTATAATATATATAAAGTTTTGTGAGTTAAGGATATATATTGAAAATGTCTGTCGACAAGTTCGGACACTATTACAATTCTAAGCTGTACTATAATAATATAATAAGAAAGAATGATTCGAAAATATTTGGCCCCATTTTGGATAGCGATAAGAACTTTAATATCCAAAACAAAAGAATTAAAAATGTTGCGAGCCCTGTGGAAGAAAACGACGCCGTCACAAAAGACTTTCTACCCTTACAAGTCAACAAAATGCAGACAGACATACTTTTGAATATAGATAAAAATAATGATGTAGTATATAAGAAAATTTCTGATATAAATCATAATCAAAAATCGTACTTTGACAGAGAACTTGAGTTGTTGCGTCAACGAATTAAACTTTTGCAGAGTTTACTACTAAAATTGATGCCGAGGGAAGATGTGTTACATATGATGTCTAACACTGATAACATAATAAACTAATATATGTTGTCGATAATGAATACAAAGAGAATTCTGGTAAAAGCGTTGCATAAACAGGCTCGAAAAAATTTTAAGCGTCGAAGAGTTGTAATGAAAGGCATTGATGATTTATGGCAAGCAGATCTAGTTGAAATGGGTAATTATTCATCGGATAACAAGGACTATCGTTATCTGCTAACGGTCATTGATACGTTTTCAAAATATGCTTGGGCAGCACCTCTCAAATCTAAAAGTTCATCGGAAGTTTTGCAAAGCAATGGAAAATATATTGAATTTGGGTCGTGTGCCAAAAAATTTACATACTGATGATGGCAAGGAATTCTTTAATAAAAACTTTAGTAAATTGATGAAAAAGCATAATATTAATCACTACTCAACGTATAGTGTAATGAAAGCGTCTATTGTTGAACGATTCAATAGAACTCTTAAAGGTATGATGTGGAAGGAATTTAGCTACAACGGATCATATCATTGGATTGATTTATATAAAGATTTAATTGATGAGTACAATCACAAGATTCATCGTACCATAAAAATGGCACCCATTAATGTTAATTCTACGAATGAGAAAATGTTACTAGACACAATGTATAATCACTTGAAAATGTACAAAATCTCAAAATTTCATGTTGGAGATTCGGTACGCATCAGCAAATATAAGCATATTTTTGAAAAGGGATACACACCTAACTGGACAACAGAAATTTTTAAAATCAAATCTATAAACAACACTTATCCAGCAACAAATATTTTGGTGGATTACGAGGGAAATAGAATTAAAGGTGCCTTCTATGATGAAGAACTCTCAAAAACTCGACTGCCTAATACATATCTTGTTGAAAAAGTTATTAAAACTAAAGATAATAAAGTATTCGTGAAATGGTTGGGTTTTTCAAATCAGCATAATTCTTGGATAAATATATCACCTTTTCACAAATATGACAAATATTAGATGAATTATGAAAAATTATATCATCTTCAGTCATTATTATTTCAACTTCTTTGTAAATATAATTTTTATAAATGTCTTTTAAGTCCTTAACTAAATCTTTATCAAAAACATTAGGTGCATCTTCTCTAAAATAAATTTTAAACTTGTCTGAATTATCATTAAAGCTACATTTTATAAAATAACTAAAAGCACATGGAATATGTCGTTGTATTTTTGTAGTTTTAGTACTAACCTCTTCACTTATGCTACTTAAAATCGATTCAAAGTCTGCATAGAGTGTAAACGGAACATCTAGTTCCTTATGAGCATTCGATTATTTTAGAACAGCATCAGCTCCTTCTGGCATCCTTGTGCAAACTTTATTGCAAGTTTGTTTATGAAGTGATAAATCTCGTTGACTATATTTGTAAGTAAGGCATGCATTACATACAAATATTTTTCCTCTGTGTCCAGTCAAACTGCTTCGAATAAACCTTTTATTTAATAAAAAAGAACAAACAAATTTGAAATATTTCTTTTTTATAAAGTGTTACATGTATTTTTGCTACTAACCTTGAAATATCACTTATAACGATGTAATGCGACCTTTCTTCCTCTATGAGAAGCAGGAGGTTTATATGATATTTCTTCTCCTCCTTCGTTAGATAGTAGGGTCCGACTATATTTTTCTCTTCATATCTGAAGACGTTGACACTTATATCTACATTTTGCCTTTCAAAGTCTTTTAAGCTTTTTAGACTTAATGGAAAGGTGAGGTTTGAAAAGTTTAATTGCAAATTGTTTACAATTATTATGTCGGCAGAAATACTTTTTATGTTGTAGGATGAACATTCCGTTTGTTGACAACGAGACAATTCTTTTTCACAATACAATGAAGCAATTAAACACCATTTGAAGCAGTAGACATCATCATTCTGGATATTTATAAATGCCCGCTTTCTGACTAATTCCTTTGGCAGAGGTATAAATTGTGATCCTCTTATAATATTAACTTCATTCACATTAATATTTAAAAATTTTATGGTAACCAGAGACCATCCACTATCCCTTTTTTGGAACTCAGACATTTTATTTCTAATTTCATCAGTTTGCGAGTCATAGATATTATTCAAGTCATCGCTTAAAGTGACCATTGCCATTTTTGTTGAGTGAGTCATTGTAGCTGCAACCATTTCTTGCTCGCTTATTTTTATATAATCACACACAAGCTCCATATTGAATTTAAAGGATATGTGTTTAGCTTGACAATCCTTTAGGAGTTCTATTAAAATAGATTCCTCTTTTTTGAAAAATTCCTCGGGCATGAGAATTTCATCTTTTTCATTTACTAGCATATAAATTGCTATTCGTTCACTATAATCACTGCTCCTTACAGTGAGTCTAGGGTTAATTGTCTTCATCCCACAATTGCTGCGATGTTGTAGTGTTCGCAAGTGTTGGCTATAGTTTAAGCTACTAACTGCTTCATTGCAAGGAACGCAAAATTTTGATGAGGTGGTTGCATGGGTCCTTTCATGCTCCTTCATTGTGGAGCGCTTAAGGAAAAACTTTCCACACTCAACACAATGTTTATTTTTATGTTGAAGCATGTTGTGTTTAGTGTTGAAAGCAGCTTGGCATATCACGCAGAAAAACATTTTGAGCTAGTTTTTAATTTTTTATTAAAAAAAATTTCACACAGTAAAAATAACTTCACACAGAAAAAATAAGTGGATAAAGTTCTCAGAGATTTTTTTTTTATATTAAAAATTTGTTTTAACAAAAATTTTTTTAAAAAGTTCAACAAACAGGAAAAACCGGATGATGAAGTAAGAGATATATTTGTTTTTTCTTTTTTATTTCAAATTTATTTTACAGACAGAAAAAGTTCAATAAACACAAAAAACCGGATAAAGTAATCTACAAACAAAACACTAACAGATTCCAATTACCGCTTTATTACAAGAAACAAAACCGAACAAACAAACAAACAGATTCGAATTTCATTAAAACATAAAAATTTGTAGATTAATGAAAATGTCACATTAATAAATAATTAATTTATTTATTATGTAGAATGTATATACCAAACACAAAAAAAAAAAATAAAAACAAAAATAGAACATAAACACAAGAAAGAAAAAATGGAAATTTTCTCTTAATACAAAAAACAAATATGTAGATCAATGACTTTCACTTAATGCAAATTTCCACTTAATACAAAAACAAATATGTAGATCAATGACCACCAAAGAATAGAAAAAAAAACACAAGAGATAAAAATAATTGACCGACGGCAACGCTACCCTAGATAATTTCAAAAAGATCCTTGTCACATAACACCTTCTAGCAAAACACATGACAATTTTTGTATAACCACCACTTTTACATTACAAGCAAAGAACCGACGGTAGAATGTATATGTCACCAAAGAATAGAAAAAAAACACACAAGAGATAAAAAGAATTAACCGACGGCCACACTAACAACATAATTTCAAAAAGACCAAAAACAAATATGTAGATCAATGACTTTCACTTGATCATAAAAATTTTGTATTACAACCCTTTTATATTATAAGCATACAACCGACGGCCACACTAGAAGGCAATTAAATCAATGTGAGTCCTCAGCTAAAATGAAGGCAATTAAAGCATTTTGTGTCAACATCAAAAATGAAGGCAATTAAAGCATTTTGTGTCAACATCAAAAATGAAGGCAATTAAAGCATTTTGTGTCAACATCAAAAATGAAGGCAATTAAAGCATTTTGTGTCAACATCAAAAAGCAATTAAATCAATATGAGTCCCCATACAAAAGCAATTAAATCAATATGAGTCCCCATACAAAAGCAATTAAATCAATATGAGTCCCCAATTTCCTACAACTGTTGTTCCGACAAATTTATGTTAATAAACATGGAAATGGCAGACAAAATTCGTTTTTGGCTTAACTCACATCCCAAAAACTCGGCCTAAGTGTGTGAAATCATTTTATTAAGAAATTTGCACTTTTTATTCGGAATTTGGTTCTTTTTTTATTCGGCCGAATATTCGGTATTCGTTTTGAACCGAATACCGAATACTCGGTATTTCGTGGCGAATACACTCGAATACACTATTCGTGATATCTCTAATTAAAACCGATTTCTTGTTAGCAAGGTTTCCTTAAAATTCCACGTATTTAGCGCCCTCTAGTAGTACAAATAAGAGTAAAATTTTTTTCCACACAACGCTTTATAATCTTTCTAAAAATATGTTTTTTTAAAAATATATTATCGGGGAACTTTATTTTATTTGACTTCATTTTAATTTTTAACACTACAAAATTGCATCAAATTTATGAAAAAATCATGAAAATATACATTTTAAAAAAATAATTTTTTTAATTTGTGGCTAAATATTTGTTCTATTCTTTCCATTATCTTTGAGATAATAGTATAAACTACAAAAAAATATCCATTTTTTCGTATTTTTTTTTACTCCACCAAAATTTTGGATTTTTAACAAAAAAAAATCTATAAATTAAAGCCACAAAAAATAAAATTTTAAAAGATTTACATTAAAACTTAAAAAAAAAATTTATATTTTTAGTTTATTACAAATATACTAGAACAATTAAATAAAAAAACTTTAAGCCACTTTTTAAAAACTTGATTTTTACATTTTTTTTTTGTGAAACATCTAAAAAAAATTTTTGTGTTTAACTATTTTTGCTTCAAATTCCCTAAGTTTAGCGCCCTCTCGTGGCTCTAAAAAAAGATAAAACCAAAATATTCTCTAACACGATTTTAAACTACTTTATAATCTTTCCAAAAATATATTTTTCATCCATATTTATGGTAAATATTTATTATTTTTTACGTCGTTTCAAATTTTGGCACTTTAAAAGTGGAACAAATTTTAGTATTAATTAAGAAAAAAAAACATATATAAAAACATGTTTTTTTGTAATTGTGGTTCAATTCTTTTCATTATCTTTGAGATAATAGTAAAAACTTCGAAAAACAACAAAAAAATAACCCTTTTTTCGTATTTTATTTTTTTACTCCATCAAAGTTTTGTAAATTTTGATTTTTTAACACAAAAAAAGTAATTTTCAGATCCATAAAAATAATTGTACTAAAGATCTATACTGTACAGTATATTTTCAATCTATTACAAATATATTAAGACAAAATAAAAACCAAACCTTAAATAAATTTTTTAAAAAATTAATTTTATATATTTTTTTTCGTAAAACAACTAAAAGCCATATTTATTGTTATACCATTATTGCTTAAAATTGTCCAAGTTTAGCGCCCTCTCATGGCGCCAAAAAGAGTTAAACCAAAATTTTTTTTTTCATATCTTTTACATAGTTGCTATAATCTTTCCAAAAATATATTATTTATCAATATTCATGACTAACACTTTATTTTTGATTTTTGTCTATGGAACAAAGCACAGTGCGCTGCATCCTCTTATGTGAACGCAGCGGAAGCGAAATATGACGCGAGTTTTAATGCGTATACGTCAGTTGCTTAGCGGCAATTAACGAGAAATTGAAAAATTTCGAACCGCATAGCCATGCTAACGCAAAACCAAATGAAAAATCTACTTCTGAACCGGTTACATCGGAAGATTTTGGTTTTAATTTTAAAGTAAAGTAATTTCACTCGCGTGTAAGTCCCATTATTCGACTTTTTGTGTTACTTGACAAAACAAGTGGCGATGCACGGGAACTTGTTTCAAAAGCGCCGCTTACTAATAAAGGTTTTGACATCGCCTGGGAAAGCCTTACCTACAAATATGAAAATCTACGTTTGTTGGTAAATCATCAGCTTATTTCGCTTTTCAATCTTCCTTTTCTGGAAAAGGAAACCGATGAGGGCTTGAAATCTTTACAGCGCGGTATAAACAGTTGTTTTTCAGCTCTGTCTACTTTGGACATCTCCTCTTCTGGGGATTTGGGCTCATTACGGTTAATCTTTGGGAACAGTCGGTTAAAGATAAAAAGGCTTTATCGCTCTGGAGTGATTTAGATCGATTTCTGACGAAAAGGATCGACACTTTAAAAGTGTTCGCGTGATCTTCGAGGTTCTAATCTTTCAAAAAGGATCGCTGAATTAAAAGTAAAATCGCATCATATAAAGGCCACTACGTCTGCAAACACTTTTTGCGTTCTATGCAAAAATCAGGTGCATTTTTTGCGTTCTTGCCCTCGTTTTAAAGGGTTTTCCGTTGCTAATACTCTACCGTTAAAAAGTTTCATTGTTGTGTCAATTGTCTTTCAAGGACACATGAAGCTAAAGATTGTGGTAGCACGTATAATTGTTACAAATGCAATAAACGTCACCACACTTTATTGAATCGCGATTCGAATGATGGATCGACTAAGGAGAACACTTCTTCTAATTCGGCTGCTGGTTCGGGTACGTAGAGCGCTCTACCTAAACCTGCACCAGTTAATCCAAATACACAGTCCACTTCTACGGGTGCCCGTCCTGCATATCTGCCTAATAGACAGGTATGCCATACCTCGTTGGTGAATATCGTTCACCAGGGTATTACGTACCCAGCCCACGCTCTAATTGATTCTGCCTCCGAAAGTTCGTTTATATCGGAACGTTTGCAAAACCGCTTGAAACTTTTGACATATTCTAAGAATTATCGTATCTCCGGTGTAGAACTAATCTCGCCTACTTTGAAGAAAATTTGTCCTGTTAAAATTGGTTCTTCTGTTGATGCATCTTTTTTATTGGAATTTTTAGCGGTTGTCTTGTCAAATATTTCGGGAAATTTACCATTTTGTGTAGTACCTACCAATGTAAAAACAAACTTACCAAATATTCGTTTGGCGGATATAAATTTCTTCGATAGTGGACCTGTTGATCTTTTGCTTGGCGCTGAACTTTATCCCAGAATTCAAGTGAGGGAACTTCCTAATAATGTTTTAGGTTCGTTGTTGGCCCAGTATACTGTTTTCGGTTGGATTGTTACTGGTCCAATTCTACAACTTCAGGTTCTAGTCTTTTCTACTCAGGTAGAATTTTCGGAGGAAGATTGCCTGAAAAGAAATCTTTTTCGATTTTGGGAACTTTTACGAAACCCCTTAAAAGAAAATCTTGTCTACTTTTGACAAGTTTTGTGAGGAAAATTATAAACGGACTACGCGTTGGGGTTCTGATGGTCGCTACATTGTGACGCTTCCTTTCAAGCCTCAATTTCCTCAGCAGTTGCATTTGGGTGTATCTCGGTCTAGTGTACTGAAGCAGTACCTTAGCACTGAGTCCTCTCTTCTACGAAGATCTGAAATAAGGGAAATGTATGACAACGTCGTTAATGAATATTTGAAATTAGGTCATATGAAACTTCATATTATACAACTGTTGCTAGCTATTTATCACATCATCCTGAACGGAAGACTACAAAATTGCGCGTCGTTTTCAACGCCTCGAACAAAACGTCGAATGGAGTAAGTCTTAATGACTGTCTCTATTTGGGCCCCACTTTGCAGTCTGATTTAGTCCTTTTAATACTTCGTTGGCGACTTTTCAAATTTGTTTTCAATTGTGATATTACGCAGATGTATAGACAAATTCGGGTTGAATCTGCTCATGCTCCATTTCAACGAATCTTACTTAGAGATTCTCCGACAGAGAACGTTAGGGAATATGAGTTGCAGACTGTTACTTTCGGCGCTAGTTGCGCCCCTTATCTCGCTATTCGCACTTTGTTGCAATTGGCTGACGATTATGAGGCATCGCACATTCTACGAAAGTGCATGTACGTTGACGACGTTTTAACAGGGACTGATTAACTTATAGCTGCTTTGTCTTCAGCTAAATTCGACCTTCGGAAATGGACATCAAACGACCGCTCAATTTTAGAGGGTTTTCCAACGGAACATTTGGTCGATGCGAAACTTTTGATGTTTGTTGAGTCAAGTATTTCGAAAACTTTGGGTATCGTTTTACTTTAAGGTCAATCCGCTCGCGCACAAATTAGGAAAAGGGAAGTTTTGTCCACTATTGCCAAACTATTTGATCCTGTTGGTTGGCTAGGTCCACCTACTGCTGAGAATGATTGGAAAAAATTTGTAACTTCATATCACGAAGTGAACAGCATACGAATTCCGCGTTGGGTTCACTATACTCCTGATTCTTTCGTCGAACTTCATGTTTTTTCTGATGCCTCGGAAAAGGCATCCGCGGGGTGATATATATTCGCATTGAATCCCCCAACGGCGAAATTCACACCCATTTATTGTCATGCAAGACTAAAGTGGCCCCCATAAAATCAATTTCAATTTCGCGTCTTGAACTTTGTGGGGCAGTTTCAGCTTCTGAGCTCTTGAAAACTGTACTAAATGAAATTGACATTCGGCTTCAGCGAATTTATTGTTATACTGATTTGAAGATTGTCCTTTCTTGGCTAAAGAAGGACCCTTGTTCTTGGACCACCTTTGTTGCTAACAGGATTTGTAGAATTCAGGAAAATGTAGGCCGACATAATTGGTATCACGTTCGATCTGAGAACAACCAAGCCGATTTGGGTAGTCGAGGCATTCCGGCATCGGAGCTTGCCAAAAATTCACTTTGGTGTCATGGGCCACAGTGGCTTTGTCAAAATAAATCCGAGTGGAGTTCTACTGATTTATCACGCCTTGACACTGACGTCGAGAGTGTGGTGGTTAAAGTCGTTCTTTACGGATACAAACGGGAAGGATGTTTATGTGGATATTCTTAAGGATTTTTCTCGTTTTGATAGGGCACTTCACGTAATTTCATATGTTTTGCGATTCTTTTATAAAGCTCATCCATCTCATAAACCAGGTCGTCGTTCGTGCGTGGATAATACTCTTTCGAGTTACGAATTGAAAACAACGAAATTGCATTTATCTATAGTGTCGCAGAAACTTCACTTTGCAGATGTTTATGTGGATATTCTTAAGGATTTTTCTCATTTTGATAGGGCACTTCACGTAATTTCATATGTTTTGCGATTCTTTTATAAAGCTCATCCATCTCATAAACCAGGTCGTCGTTCGTGCGTGGATAATACTCTTTCGAGTTACGAATTGAAAATAACGAAATTGCATTTATCTATAGTATCGCAGAAACTTCACTTTGCAGAAGAATACAGATGTCTTTTGGATAAAGAACTTTAACCACCTAAAAGCTGTCTTCTTGCTTTGAACCCTTTTCTTGATAAGGACTGCGTAATGAGGTTAAACGGTCGTTTAGTGAAATCTTCACAGCATTCGATTTTTTGCCCTATTCGAGCAGATTTACACTGCTTTTGTCTGAGTTCGTTCATTTGATTTCTATTCACGGTAGAAATCAGCTGATGCTTCGAATACTTCGCATCGAATATTGGGTTCCCATAATAAAGTCTGAAATTCGCGCCGTCATCGGCCGTTGCAAACGTTGTGTTCTCGACAGGAAACGATCTTGCAGCCAAATTATGGCTGCGCTCCCACCTGAAATAACTCTTCCAAGAAATCTATTTTTTAGTTTTTCTATCCGTTATTCAATACGAAAATTTACAAAAACTCCAATATTCCGTATTAGTTAAAATAGTAAACATTTTCCATTAAAAACAAACAGTGTTTATATTGAACATTCAAATAAACGAAAAATGCATTATTGTCACCGACTTTGTCAGTTAATTTTTTTATAATTGAAAACAAACTACAAACTTCAATTATTTTAAACGAAAGTCATAGTCGCCTTTTTAAGTTATTTTTGATTGTTTTCCCTTTCGAAAATATCGGGTCTTTCTAGTACGATCCAAGTTTCAAATTTCTTGTTTTATTATTTTGATATCCTTAATGTAGGGGAAATTTATTTTTAGAATACCCTGATTTATTTTCATTAAAACTCATTTTAATGTACACGGTGACATCTTTTTCGGATATGATAGTTAAATACATTTAGTATCACTTCAAATATCCATCAATCTTTTTAGCCAGCACTTTGACTATCAAATGCTTCAAGCTTTTTTCTATCTTCACTACAACACTGTATTTTAAATTAGGTGAAATCCTGTTAATCTGTACAACGAGTCTTAAAAAGGAAACGACTTGGTCTTTCCTTTTATAACCATCAAATCGACAAGACCTGGATTTGTCGGCAGTGTGTCAAAGAAAAAACCCTTTGCTATTGGCAAAATTTTAACTATAGCCTAGAGGATTCTGCCTATTCATAGGATTCCTTTTTTTAATTTTGCGAAATATTCAAAAAAAAGCCTGATCAGTGAAAACTTTCAATTTCATTAGGACTCCACTGGTTATGGATATTGTTGAAATTTTCTATGGGAGTTGCTTTGGCTTAGCACAAGGCGTTTGGATTTCATTAAATTCTTCTTCATCTTCAGCACTTATATTGAAAGTTACAGGTAAAGAGCACCCTTTCTCTTGTTTTTGCATCATTGTTTCGAAAACCAAAAAGAATTATTTTTTGTTAAAGGTTTTTTTCTCCGAGAACGATTTTATTGGAAAGTCCATAGTGGTAAAATTATCTTCGTACTCAGAGCGGTTATTTTTTAGGCAAAAATAACGAAGGGGAGTGAAAGAAATTGCTAATCAGTGTCACGGTGGAGATCAAGTACAGTCTAAAAGGAATACTAAGCAAATAAAGTGCGTCAAATTAACGCGATGATTAGGTCGACCTATATTATAATAGAATAGGAAAAACTTAATATTTTAAATTATATCAGGAAAAAATGTGTTAAAATTCGAACTCGTATGGGAATTACGAACTTTTATTCGTAAATTAAATTTTGGAAATGTGTAAAAGAAGAATTATTGTAAGAAATGAGAAAAAAAAAAATAATGTAAGAAAATGAAATAACAAAATCTAAAAATGATACATCTCGGGTAACTGTGTTTTTAAATAACAGTTAATAGTTTTTTTTTTGTGTTTGCAACTAAAAAAAAAACCAACAAAAAGAAAAAACAAACTTGAATATTGATAAAAATTAAAAAATAAGTTTGCCAAAAAGAAAATGTAATAAGAGATGAAAAAGTAAAGTGATTTAAAGGTTTCTATATTAGTATAACGAAAATTTTGGAATTAAAAAAAAAATCTCAATTGGGATAAAATACTGTTTCGCACTACTGTGCTGTAAATAAAAGGAAAAAAATTGACAGATAGAAATCAAAAAGAAAATAAGTGTAAAAATCATTAGATTTTAAGAGCAACCAATGCACTCTCCTTCATCACCCTCTTCGTACACCACATTTTGGATGGCCTTTCAACAGAGCAGATGTACATGTAAGTTACTCATCCAGTTATTATCTTTGGTAGTTTTGTTAATAAAAACAAAACAAATCCATAAACAGAAAAAGGAGAAGTGGAATGATTTCTCCAAATCCTTTTCCACTACATTTATTGTCAGTTTTTTGTGTTAAATTAACAAAAACATTGCTAATAAAATTTAAGCCTTAATGATCATTATCCAAAATTGCAATTGTAATTTTTATTTTAATTTCCCTTGATCGGCATTTAAAGAACAAAAACAACAGTAAAAGCGTTGAAAATAGAAAGGAAAAAAATATTGAATTAACAGAAAAAAAACAAGACAAACATAATATGTGAAACAAAGATGTGTTCAAATTACAAATTAACATAATGGTAAATTTAATTCCCCAAATTATTGTATTCGCAATAAATTAACGAGAAAAGGTAAAAAAATTTTTTTCCAAATGAATTTTTAAAAAAAAATAAATAAAAACAATAAAAATTTAAATTAACATTTACAGGAATGCAATTGCAATTTTGTTTCACTTCCCTATCCTTTCCACAAACTGTTTAAAACTTTAATTTTCTGTCTAGTTACATTTTCTTGGCAAATTTAATATAAAACTAGCATTTAAACTAAAAACAATCGATAAAAACTATTCTTTTCCCGCGTAAGCTACGGTCGGTCATCGTACATATAGCCAAACTTATCATTGTGAAACGTTAATAAGTTAATTTTATCTTAATTACAACTACCTAATTTTTTTTATTATAATCAATATGGATAATGTATGAGGTTAACGTTAGTTTCTTCGTATTGCCTCAATTTAGTTACTTGTAATTTTAATTAAGTCAATTTGAATTTTGAAACACTAATTATAGTATAACTTTTAAGTCATATAGGACTAAGGATAGGTTAAATATATGTTAAAGTTTAATATAGTTGAGGTCTTTGCATACCTTATATCTATTAGAGAATGTTTATTAACTTTTGATATATTGGAATAAAAGCTTTCATAATGCATTCTTGAATAAATAAGGGCTTTTTCTTAGGGTGAATGTTAGGGTAATTCAGCTTGGGTTCCTATGTCTAATATGTGCAATGGGAACATGGTTGGGAGGGTTTTAGAGCACGGGGTATTTCATCTTGCCCTGAAAAATAGTAAATCTTTACGTAAATATTTACCAGGGGAATCAATAGACTAAGAACTGGTCCATTAATTTTTATTGTTAGCAAATATTAGGGACTCTGATAATAACATCGTTGTAATGTGGTTTGGTATGATTGGGTCAAGAACCCCCCCCCCCCCCCCCGGCCAATGAAGCTAGCCTTCCGAAAGGGTCCAGACATCCTTAGAGCGTTGTCGAAAACAGTTTATTTCGGTAGTAAAGGATGTTATTGGCGAGATAGTTCTGAACTAGTCTTGTTAATGAATTGGGTTGTTTGTGGCTTTTTATGTTAGTGTTGAATGCTTTCACGAGGGTCTATATTTTAATCTCTTGTGGTAATACTGTTTTCCCGTTCTTTCAACAAACGTTTAAATGATTTCACGTTACAGAGCCTACAATTACTGACCCCCCAAAAAATAAAAGCTCTTTCGCAGCATTTCTGCCGTCGGTAGAAAGAAGAATACTTAATGAGCTTGCACAAAGGTTGTAAGTGGAAAAATCCAGAACGTTAACTTCAGGTAGACGATTTGGTTGTTATTCGGCACGAACAACTACCTCCAACTTAGTGGAGATTAGGCCGCGGCGTAAAACTCTATCCTGGTAGTGACGGTCACGTTCGGGTCGTGGACGTAAAAATAGAGAACGGGGTTGTAAGACGACACATCGAAAAACTGGTCATTCCGACCAACAAATAAAAACACAATAGTTTTCGTTGCCGTTAATATTCATTGTTTCTTAGCATTACGGACGCATTACCAACGTTTTTTGATGATGCCATTCTTGAGGATTATGATGAAGCAATGGAAACTACGCAATCTAAAGCTGCAGCACCATCTTTGGTAGCTCCAACAGCTTTGAAAGCTACAACTACCTTATTGCCTGCAATTACCACAGCGCCTCCGTCGGTGAAGCCACCAACTCCTGTTGATGTACCTTCATCGACCGTTACAATATCCATTGCAACTCCAGTCGTCGCCGTGACTTCCGAACTTTTATCGGAGGCCATTAGACCATCAGGCTCGAAATCGCCGACAAAAACTTCAATCGTAACATCCTTTGCGTTATTGTCCGCTATTTAAGAAAATGAGTCACGAGTAGAAGCTTCGTATGGTAATCCTCCATAGATACTGCTCTCGCTGCCTGGTCACTCACATATATCCAGAGACTGTGTTAGCACTTTTCGGTGCAGTGTCTGTAATTGTGACCATAATACCATTTTGCATACTCGGTCTCCTCCTCCCGGAGTTTCCAGCAAAACCAAAGTTGCTTCCAACAAAGCTGGCACTGGCCAAGCTTGCTCAAAAAATTAACAATCTGTCCGTCCGATTTCTATCACCAATAAAAAAAAAAAATTCTTTACAAAACCCGTCAGACATTGTCCGCTCCTCAAGCGTGTCCGTTGCCAATAAAACATGTGTTCACCTTTTCTAACACTCTGGTAGCCAAATTATATCTACCGAAGATCACAGTCCCAATACGTGCAGTCTTGGACCCTTGTAGCAAGGTTAGCTACATTTGCGAAACCATGGTCCACAAACTTCGGCTGCCCGTTACCAAAGTGGATAATGACAGCTATTGTCGCCTGACTGTTGGTTCCAGCAGATAAACTTCACTGCCAGAGTGTGGAAAATGAGGGGTATTAACACTCCTACGGAATAAGGCCCGGACAGGATCAGTTTGGCTGACCCTAATTTCAATCAAGCTGCACGGGTGACCAACTAATGAACTTGAAAAATAATGCATTACCGTACACGACAGAGCTGTATTACTTGATATTGAAGTACATTGCCACATAACATTTAATTATAAATTCAACCATAATTCTTAAATTTTCATTTAGATTTTCCGTTGTCACATACAATCGTAATAATCTAGCGGCCTTGGTGAGCCAGCGAGAATGTACCATTTTCCTTGGTTTGATATTATCCAGATCCACCGAAACCACGCCGCCAGAAATTGCATGAGCCATGTCGTATAAGTACTTCGAATCGGTGGAAAATTCAATTTTTTCTGGAGCAGGGGGCATATTTTTCAACTCGATTTTCTGAAAGCCGTCCATCACCTGAAAATATATAATAATAAAATAATTAAAAACGGTTGAATATTGTAATAAATGAGTGATAGCAATAACTTACCGGAAGAGTTTCACACGTTTCGATTTAACGGCTGTTTTCCAGTTGCCTATCTTAGTCCAGTGCTGGTTGATTTATCCAAAACTTCAAACAAATGCCGAAACGGAAGTTCGTTGAAGTGTAGAAGGCAAACGAACCAATGCAATGGTAATTCCACCGCGTGGGCCAGTGTTTGTTGGCTCACCGTCAGTGCATATGCCAATTAATGCATCCAGTGATATATTTTTATCGTTGAAAAAATCACTTAATTTGGTTATTTTGTATTCAGCGGTTTCATGTTCCAGTCTTACGTAACCAATCAATTCAGAATTCGATTCTCTTAAAATAACAAGATGAGGTTCTTTTACCATCCTAGTATGATAATTCTCATCAATTTTAGCTCTCGTTAAAGTATCATCTTTTCTGCCATCGAATGAAACCGCTAACAAATTGGTATCATCTAACCGTTTGCGAAGCACTTCTTGTCTGCATTTCTCTGCTAACTTTCGATTTATCCATGATGAAAGTTTTGCCATGCTTATCTTTCATTTTAAAATCTTGGAAAAGAGCGGTTCCTAATGCTGATGCTACTCTATCAGGCACACCAAAGCTGTCACATATCAAGGCAAAGTTAAAACAATCGCATCTTTCTGTGTATTGTGAACTTGTGCTTCTATCCATATCTTCTTGAACCGATGGTGGTGCATATGTTGAATCATCGGGATCTTGGTATGTTGGCATTGATGACATAGACGTTGCTCCTTGCTCCTCAATTCCCACCATAAATGCATCCACTATTAGTCTTCTCTGACTATGTTGATCGGGCATAAACTCTTTGAGGCGTTCTGGAACCAAGCCGCGTGCACATGGAGCTGCCTTCAAATCGCATTTACATTTTCCAATGTGAAAAATTGTTTCCAGAGATTTTAGAAACTGTGGAAATTTTGGGTTTTTCTTTTTGCTCTTGATATTTGTCAAGCAATCTATTCAATTTAATAGATACACAATTTTTCGAAATTATTTCCATACTAAGTTGATGTTGTTGTGGCTTCATCTTGCTGTGTAGAGGATGGTAGATTCATTGTAATAGTATGGTAAATGAATTTTTAAAATAGTACCAACAAGTTTACTTTCTTTGACAGTCGAAAACGTAAAGAAGACTAAAGGTATATTGTATACTTATTTTTACTATTTTTTACTCCGATATTCTACCTGTAATTGTGTCACAGTGATACCTTCATTTTCGAAAAAAGGGTTGCGGTGCATCACAGTGATACCTTAACTGTTAAAATGGTTGCAAAGAAACGCGCATTTCTTAAGAAGGTGCCAAAAAAAAACCATAAATAGAGTTGTAAAAACAACGTTCATTTCTTAAGTAGGTGCTATAAAAAAACCACACAAGTAGGTTTACGACATGCAATTGTGTCACAGTGATACCTTAATTTTTTAAAAGGGTTGAATAAAAAACCCACACAAGCAAGTTTACGACATGCAAATGCATCACAGTGATGCCTATGTTTTAATAATTTTTTTTTAGTTTCTTTTCTATTACTAATTTAAATTCATTTTTTTATTTACATATGTTCTGACTAAATAAATTTCTAAAGAGAAAAATAAACTCCAAAAAGAAAAAAACAGCCATTTTGCTAGTTTTTTCATGTAAAATGCCAAAAATGGTGATTTTTGAAATGTTTGTATGGTGAACCCCCCAGGGAATCCAGGGGTGTACCACTGGCTTGGGTGGGTCGGCTTTACAAAGTTAGTGGGGGTTGGTCATACATTTGGACTCGATTGGGGTACTCTAAATGGGTTAAAGTGGGATATTTCAAAATTTGATCCTACGGGTCAAAAGTCGGAACATTAGAATTCGATTTAGAGGTATGGTTCTTTCGGCAAAGTTTCTTACTTTGATCCCTAGAATACGATTTTCCTTGTACGTTGAGCGATTTTTTTGCCTCCCTACAAATCTACCCGCCCTAATGCCGCTATATGAAATTTTCGAAAAATCGCGAATTTAACGTATAAGGTACTATGTATGTATATGAAAATACATTGTTTTTATTGAAATATTTTCCTTCTAATTGCTTCTTTACTAAGGCACAACCTTTATTAAGCTTGATTGTGTTTTCAGAGATTGAATTCGTTGTATTCGTTGAAATCGTAAAAAACCGTAAAAACCTACTTAAAACGCGAAACTGTAGTTTAAATATCCGGTTTTGTGCAAACAATTCGTAACGTAAATATGACCACAGGTCTTGTGCTGCATTTTAATAGAATTCATATTTTTTGCATTTTAAAAATTTGGTATGTTAAAATCTAAATAGAAAAAACTTTAATGGCATTTGACGGAAAATATGTACTTTAGATCGAAAAATAAAGTACAACATTGTAATCAGAATGGTCGAAATATATAGAAATGATGGTCAGTCCTCTATTAATTTTTAAAAATTAACATTTTGTCCTGTAGTGTTATGAAACTTCGTTTTGGAAACGTCGCCTATAATTTTATAATTAAGTGGCGAACACGCTTCATAACAGGAAACTGTAACATCGCGATCAATTAATCTTTTACAATCATTACATGGCGATCCTGCCGAATTCAATTACTGCGCTCCATGATTGAGCAGCAGTAAAACATTTATTGGAAGAGCACCGAAGATTAGAAGGATTGTCCGGCCAAAGGACAATCAGGGACACCAAGAAGACAACATCCCCCAATCGTAATCAAAAACAACAGAGAAAGTCCAGAGAAGACCAAACGAAAGTGCTCCTAGTGAGAAGCTATAATTGTACGGAGGCGACTTCGCCCGTGTACAAAAAATAAAAAGTGCAAAGAAAAAATAATAAAAACAAAATCTAAACCTACAATGAAGAACAACCAGCCATTAAACTGAAGGAAGCATAAAATAAGAATATGAAGCCAATACTGAAACTAGTACCGGTATTTCTGATGAAAAATGCAAAGGCAAGGCAACCAAACCCGCCAGGAAAGCTGAAAGAACAAGAACAATAGAATGGAAAATATATACACATATATATTTTTTTTTTGATAAAGTTAAGATAGAAATTTTTGAAAATAGAAATAATTCAAACAAGAAAAAGCTAAAGATACAAAAAATAATAATAAATATTTTTTATGAATAAAAGAGTAAATAAAACCAAAAAATAAAAAATGAAATTTTGTTTGTAAAAGAAAGAAAATGAAATTGCTTAATATATATAAAATAATAAGAATAAAGAAATATATACGCAAGAAATGAATTAAAAAATTGTTAAAAAAATAATTTTTCTAAATGATTTTGTATGGATAACCTAATTTTAACATTGGAATTTTTGGTGTTGAGCACAGAGGACAAATTTGAAGACCACTTAGCAGAAACTGACATTATAGCAGAGAAAGGAAAAACATATAAATATAATATAATGAATAAAAGGAAAGATAAAAGTAGGGCAAAGAACAGAATAGATTGTGGTTATAGGAAACCAGCTTTAACAGCTGAGGAAGAAGTTGCACGGTTGAGAGAATCCAGAAGTACAATAGGTGTAAGTGAACCACAAGGTGTGTGGCATGATACAACCTTAGAGGAGGAAATTTGTTTAATGAAGAAGAAATTTTTTAAACAAGACCATTGTAAAGATATAAAAAGGATTTCCTTTTCGGGGATAGAAAAACCTTAGATTTTCAGAAGGGGAAGAACATTTAGAATTTTGAGAAGAGAAAAACTATAGAACTTTCAGAGGGAAAACATTACTTGGGAAATTGACTTCATTAGAAAAGGAAGCATTGAGTATTTTGAGAAAACATAAGGAGAGTAAATTAAAGATATAGTTTGAACAACATTTAGACAGGATGGCGACAGTTTTGGATACAAATGAGTTATTCTTAATTTCTGGAATATTACCAATTTTCGATGGTTCTAAAGATAATCTCTCCCCGTTCTTAGCAAGTCTAAGGGCAGTTAGGGACACAATATCGGCAGAGAAACAAGTTTCATTCTTTAATGCGGAGGAATAAATCATTTTGCCAGGATGTGCCTTTCGAGTAATGGTGTAGTGTACCTCATAAGTTGCCACCGCATACCCTTAAAAAGCCTGATGAGTGAAAACTTTCAATTTCATTAGGACTCCACTGGTTATGGATATTGTTGAAATTTTCTATGGGAGTTGCTTTGGCTTAGCAAAAGGCGTTTGGATTTCATTAAATTCTTCTTCATCTTCAGCACTTATATTGAAAGTTACAGGTAAATAGCACCCATCCGTAAATTAAATTTTGGAAATGTGTAAAAGAAGAATTATTGTAAGAAATGAGAAAAAAAATAATGTAAGAAAATGATATAACAAAATCTAAAAATGATACATCTCGGGTAACTAACAGTTAATAAACAGGTAAATAACAGTTAATAGCTTTTTTTTTGTTTGCAACTAAAAAAAAACAACAAAAAGAAAAAAAAACTTGAATATTGATAAAAATTAAAAAAATAATTTGCCAAACAGAAAATGTAATAAGAAATGAAAAAGTAAAGTGATTTAAAGTTTTCTATATTAGTATAACGAAAATTTTGGAATTAAAAAAAAAAATCTCAATTGGGATAAAATACTGTTTCGCACTACTGTGCTGTAAATAAAAGGAAAAAATTGACAGATAGAAATCAAAAAGAAAATAAGTGTAAAAATCATTGGATCTTATGAGCAACCAATGCACACTCCTTCATCACCCTCTTCGTACACCACATTTAGGAAGGCCTTTCAACAGAGCAGATGTACATGTAAGTTACTCATCCAGTTATTATCTTTGGTAGTTTTGTTAATAAAAACAAAACAAATCCATAAACAGAAAAAGGAGAAGTGGAATGATTTCTCCAAATCCTTTTCCACTACATTTATTGTCAGTTTTTTGTGTTAAATTAACAAAAACATTGCTAATAAAATTTAAGCCTTAATGATCATTATCCAAAATTGCAATTGTAATTTTTATTTTAATTTCCCTTGATCGGCATTTAAAGAACAAAAACAACAGTAAAAGCATTGAAAATAGAAAGGAAAAAAATATTGAATTAACAGAAAAAAAACAAGACAAACAAAATATGTGAAACAAAGATGTGTTCAAATTACAAATTAACATAATGGTAAGTAAATTTAATTCCCCAAATTATTGTATTCGCAATAAATTAACGAGAAAAGGAAAAACATTTTTTTTTCCAAATGAATTTTGAAAAATAAAATAAATAAAAACAATAAAAATTTAAATTAACATTTACAGGAATGCAATTGCAATTTTGTTTCACTTCCCTATCCTTTCCACAAACTGTTTAAAACTTTAATTTTCTGTCTAGTAACATTTTCTTGGCAAATTTAATATAAAACTAGCATTTAAACTAAAAACAATCGATAAAAACTATTCTTTTCCCGCGTAAGCTACGGTCGGTCATCATACATATAGCCAAACTTATCATTGTGAAACGTTAATAAGTTAATTTTATCTTAATTACAACTACCTAAATTTTTTTAATATAATCAATATGGATAATGTATGAGGTTAACGTTAGTTTCTTCGTATTGCCTCAATTTAGTTACGTGTAATTTTAATTAAGTCAATTTGAATTTTGAAACACTAATTATAGTATAACTTTTAAGTCATATAGGACTAAGGATAGGCTAAATATATGTTGAAGTTTAATATAGTTGAGGTCTTTGCATACCTTTTATCTATTAGAGAATGTTTATTAAATTTTGATATATTGGAATAAAAGCTTTCATAATGCATTCTTGAATAAATAAGGGCTTTTTCTTAGGGTGAATGTTAGGGTAATTCAGCTTGGGTTCCTATGTCTAATATGTGCAATGGGAACATATGGTTGGGAGGGTTTTAGAGCACGGGGTATTTCATCTTGCCCTGAAAAATAGTATTAGCATATGTGGTATTAAATCTTTACGTAAATATTTACCAGGGGAATCAATAGACTAAGAACTGGTCCATTAATTTTTATTGTTAGCAAAACCATTAGGGACTCTGATAATAATATCGTGGTAATGTGGTTTGGTATGATTGGGTCAAGAACCCCCCCGGTCACAGAAGCTAGCCTTCTGAAAGGGTCCAGACATCCTTAGAGCGTTGTCGAAAACAGTTTATTTCGGTAGTAAAGGATGTTATTGGCGAGATAGTTCTGAACTAGTCTTGTTAATGCATTGGGTTATTTGTGGCTTTTTATGTTAGTGTTTTCACGCTTTCACGAGGGTCTATATTTTTAATCTCTTGTGGTAATACTGTTTTCCCGTTCTTTCAACAAACGTTTAAATAATTTCACATTACAGAGCCTACAATTACTGACCCTCCCTTAAGTTTAATAAATCGATTCCAAAAAATAAAAGCTCTTTCGCAGCATTTCTGCCGTCGGTAGAAAGAAGAATACTTAATGAGCTTGCACGAAGGTTGTAAGTGGAAAAATCCAGAATGTTAACTTCAGGTAGACGATTTGGTTGTTATTCGGCACAAACAACTACCTCCAACTTAGTGCAGATTAGGCCGCGGCGTAAAACTCTATCCTGGTAGTGACGGTCACGTTCGGGTCGTGGACTTAAAAATAGCGAACGGGGTTGCAAGACGACACATCGAAAAACTGGTCATTCCGACCAACAAATAAAAACACAATAGTTTTCGTCGCCGTTAATATTCATTGTTTCTTAGCATTACGGACGCATTACCAACGTTTATTGATGATGCCATTCTTGAGGATTATGATGAAGCAATGGAAACTACGAAATCTAAAGCTGCAGCACCATCTTTGGTAGCTCCAGCAGCTTTGAAAGCTACAACTACCTTATCGCCTGCAATTACCACACCGCCTCCGTCGGTGAAGCCATCAACTCTTGTTGATGTACCTTCATCGACCGTTACAATATCCATTGCAACTCCAGTCGTTGCCGTGACTTCCGAACTTTTATCGGAGGCCATTAGACCATCAGGCTCGAAATCGCCGACAAAAACTTCAATCGTAACATCCTTTGCGTTATTGTCCGCTATTTAAGAAAATGAGTCACGAGTAGAAGCTTCGTATGGTAATCCTCCATAGATACTGCTCTCGCTGCCTGCTCACTCACATATATCCAGAGACTGTGTTAGCACTTTTCGGTGCAGTGTCTGTAAGGGTGACCATAATACCATTTTGCATACTCGGTCTCCTCCTCCCGGAGTTTCCAACAAAACCAAAGTTGCTTCCAACAAAGCTCGCACTGGCCAAGCTTGCTCAAAAAATTAACAATCTGTCCGTCCGATTTCTATCACCAATAAAAAAAATAAAATTCTTTACAAAACCCGTCAGACATTGTCCGCTCCTCAAGCGTGTCCGTTGCCAATAACACATGTGGTCACCTTTTCTAACACTCTGGTAGCCAAATTATATCTACCGAAGATCACAGTCCCAATACGTGCAGTCTTGGACCCTTGTAGCAAGGTTAGCTACATTTGCGAAACCATGGTCCACAAACTTCGGCTGCCCGTTACCAAAGTGGATAATGACAGCTATTGTCGCCTGACTGTTGGTTCCAGCAGATAAACTTCACTGCAAGAGTGTGGAAAATGAGGGGTATTAACACTCCTACGGAATCAGGCCCGGACAGGATCAGTTTGGCTGACCCTAATTTCAATCAAGCTGCACGGGTGACCAACTAATGAACTTGAAAAATAATGCACTACCGTACACGACAGAGCTGTATTACTTGATATTGAAGTACATTGGCACATAACATTTAATTTTAAATTCAACCATAATTCTTAAATTTTCATTTAGATTTTCCGTTGTCACTTACAATCGTTATAATCTAGCGGCCTTGGTGAGCCAGCGAGAATGTACCATTTTCCTTGGTTTGATATTATCCAGATCCACCGACACCACGCCGCTAGAAATTGCATGGGCCATGTCGTATAAGTACTTCGAATCGGTGGAAAATTCAATATTTTCTGGAGCAGGGGGCATATTTTTCAACTCGATTTTCTGAAGCCGTCCATCACCTGAAAATATATAATAATAAAATAATTAAAAACGGTTGAAAATTGTAATAAATGAGTGCTAGCAATAACTTACCGGAAGAGTTTCACACGTTTCGATTTGACGGCTCAGTTTTCCAGTTGCCGATCTTAGTCCAGTGCTGGTTGATTTATCCCAAACTTCAAACAAATGCCGAAACGGAAGTTCGTTGAAGTGTAGAAGGCAAACGAACCAATGCAATGGTAATTCCACCTCGTGGGCTAGTGTTTGTTGGCTCACCGTCAGTGCATATGCCAATTAATGCATCCAGTGATACATTTTTATCGTTGAAAAAATCACTTAATTTGGTTATTTTGTATTCAGCGGTTTCATGTTCCAGTCTTACGTAACCAATCAATTCAGAATTCGATTCTCTTAAAATAACAAGATGAGGTTCTTTTACCATCCTTGTATGATACTTCTCATCAATTTTAGCTCTCGTTAAAGTATCATCTTTTCTGCCATCGAATGAAAACGCTAACAAATTGGTATCATCTAACCGTTTGCGAAGCACTTCTTGTCTGCATTTCTCTGCGAACTTTCGATTTATCCATGATGAGGTTTTCCATGCTTATCTTTCATTTTAAAATCTTGGAAAAGAGCGGTTCCTAATGCTGATGCTACTCTATCAGGCACACCAAATCTGTCACATATCAAGGCAAAGTTAAAACAATCGCATCTTTCAGTGTATTGTGAACTTGTGCTTCTATCCATATCTTCTTGAACCGATGGTGGTGCGTATGTTGAATCATCGGGATCTTGGTATGTTGGCATTGATGACATAGACGTTGCTCCTTGCTCCTCAATTCCCACCATAAATGCATCCACTATTAGTCTTCTCTGATTATGTTGATCGGGCATAAACTCTTTGAGGCGTTCTGGAACCAAGCCGCGTGCACATGGAGCTGCCTTCAAATCGCATTTACATGTTCCAATGTGAAAAATTGTTTCCAGAGATTTTAGAAACTGTGGAAATTTTGGGTTTTTCTTTTTGCTCTTGATATTTGTCAAGCAATCTATTCAATTTAATAGATACACAATTTTTCGAAATTATTTCCATACTAAGTTGATGTTGTTGTGGCTTCATCTTGCTGTGTAGAGGATGGTGAATTCATTGTAATAGTATGGTAAATGGATTTTTAAAATTGTACCAACAAGTTTACTTTCTTTGACAGTCGAAAACGTATTTATACTATTTTTTACTCCGTTATTCTACCTGTAATTGTGTCACAGTGATACCTTCTTTTTTGAAAAAAGGGTTGCGGTGCATCACAGTGATACCTTAATTTTTAAAATGGTTGCAAAAAAACGCGCATTTCTTAAGAAGGTGCCAAAAAAACCCATAAATAGGGTTGTAAAAACAACGTTCATTTCTTAAGTAGGTGCTATAAAAAAAACACACAAGTAGGTTTACGACATTCAATTGTGTCACAGTGATACCTTAATTTTTAAAAGGGTTGAATAAAAACCCACACAAGTAAGTTTACGACATGCAAATGCATCACAGTGATGCCTATGTTTTAATAATTTTTTTTAGTTTCTTTTCTATTACTAAGTTAAATTCATTTTTTTATTTACATATGTTCTGACTAAATAAATTTCTAAAGAGAAAAATAAACTCTAAAAAGAAAAAAACAGAGCCATTTTGCTAATTTTTTCTTGTAAAGTGCCAAAAATGGTGATTTTTGAAATGTTTGTATGGCGAACCCCCCAGGGGGTCCAGGGGTGTGCCACTGGCTTGGGTGGGTCGGCTTTACAAAGTAAGTGGGGGTTGGTCATACATTTGGACTCGATTGGCGTACTCTAAATGGGTTAAAGTGGGATATTTCAAAATTTGATCCTACGGGTCAAAAGTCGGAACATTAGAATTCGTTTTAGAGGTATGGTTCCTTCGGCAAACTTTCTTATTTTGATCCTTAGAATACGATTTTCCTTGTATGTTGAGCGATTTTTTTGCCTCCCTACAAATCTACCCGCCCTAATGCCGCTATATAAAATTTTCGAAAAATCGCGAATTTAACGTATAAGGTACTATGTATGTATATGAAAATACATTGTTTTTATTGAAATATTTTCCTTCTTCTTGCTTCTTTACTAAGGCACAACCTTTATTAAGCTTGATTGTGTTTTCAGCGATTGAATTCGTTGAAATCTTAAAAAACCGTAAAAACCTACTTAAAACGTGAAACTGTAGTTTAAATATCCGGTTTTGTGCAAACAATTCGTAACGTAAATATGACCACAGGTCTTGTGCTGCATTTTAATAGAATTCATATTTTTTGCATTTTAAAAATTTGGTATGTTAAAAACTAAATAGAAAAAACTTTAATGGCATTTGACGGAAAATATGTACTTTAGATCGAAAAATAAAGTACATCATTGTAATCAGCATGGTCGAAATATATAGAAATGATGGTCAGTCCTCTATTAATTTTTAAAAATTAACATTTTGTCCTGTAGTGTTATGAAACTTCGTTTTGGAAACGTCGCCTATAATTTTATAATTAAGTGGCGAACACGCTTCATAACAGGAAACTGTAACATCGCGATCAATTAATCTTTTACAATCATTACATGGCGATCCTGCCGAATTCAATTACTGCGCTCCATGATTGAGCAGCAGTAAAACATTTATTGGAAGAGCACCGAAGATTAGAAGGATTGTCCGGCCAAAGGACAATCAGGGACACCAAGAAGACAACATCCCCCAATCGTAATCAAAAACAACAGAGAAAGTCCAGAGAAGACCAAACGATACAAAAATATTAATACTATAACAAATTTTTTCAATAAAGTGCTCCTAGTGAGAAGCTATAATTGTACGGAGGCGACTTCGCCCGTGTACAAAAAATAAAAAGTGCAAAGAAAAAATAATAAAAACAAAATCTAAACCTACAATGAAGAACAACCAGCCATAAAACTGAAGGAAGCATAAAATAAGAATAGGAAGTCAATACTGAAACTAGTACCGGTATTTCTGATGAAAAATGCAAAGGCAAGGCAACCAAACCCGCCAGGAAAGCTGAAAGAACAAGAACAATAGAATGGAAAATATATACACATATATTTTTTTTTTGATAACGTTAAGATAGAAATTTTTGAAAATATAAATAATTCAAGAAAAAGCTAAAGATACAAAAAATAATAACAAATATTTTTTATGAATAAAAGAGTAAATAAAACCAAAAAATAAAAAATGAAATTTTGTTTGTAAAAGAAAGAAAATGAAATTGCTTAATTAATATAAAATAATAAGAATAAAGAAATATATACGCAAGAAATGAAATAAAAAATTGTTAAAAAAATAATTTTTCTAAATGATTTTGTATGGATAACCTAATTTTAACATTGGAATTTTTGGTATTGAGCACAGAGGACAAATTTGAAGACCACTTAGCAGAAACTGACATTATAGCAGAGAAAGGAAAAACATATAAATATAATATAATGAATAAAAGGAAAGATAAAAGTAGGGCAAAGAACAGAATAGATTGTGGTTATAGGAAACCAGCTTTAACAGCTGAGGAAGAAGTTGCACGGTTGAGAGAATCCAGAAGTACAATAGGTGTAAGTGAACCACAAGGTGTGTGGCATGATACAACCTTAGAGGAGGAAATTTGTTTAATGAAGAAGAAATTTTTTAAACAAGACCATTGTAAAGATATAAAAAGGATTTCCTTTTCGGGGATAGAAAAACCTTAGATTTTCAGAAGGGGAAGAACATTTAGAATTTTGAGAAGAGAAAAACTATAGAACTTTCAGAGGGAAAACATTACTTGGGAAATTGACTTCATTAGAAAAGGAAGCATTGAGTATTTTGAGAAAACATAAGGAGAGTAAATTAAAGATATAGTTTGAACAATATTTAGACAGGATGGCGACAGTTTTGGATACAAATGAGTTATTCTTAATTTCTGGAATATTACCAATTTTCGATGGTTCTAAAGATAATCTCTCCCCGTTCTTAGCAAGTCTAAGGGCAGTTAGGGACACAATATCGGCAGAGAAACAAGTTTCATTCTTTAATGCGGAGGAATAAATCATTTTGCCAGGATGTGCCTTTCGAGTATGGTGTAGTGTACCTCATAAGTTGCCACCGCATACCCTTAAAAAGCCTGATGAGTGAAAACTTTCAATTTCATTAGGACTCCACTGGTTATGGATATTGTTGAAATTTTCTATGGGAGTTGCTTTGGCTTAGCACAAGGCGTTTGGATTTCATTAAATTCTTCTTCATCTTCAGCACTTATATTGAAAGTTACAGGTAAAGAGCACCCTTTCTCTTGTTTTTACATCATTGTTTCGAAAACCAAAAAGAATTATTTTTTGTTAAAGGTTTTTTTCTCCGAGAACGATTTTATTGGAAAGTCCATAGTGGTAAAATTATCTTCGTACTCAGAGCGGTTATTTTTTAGGCAAAAAGAACGAAGGGGAGTGAAAGAAATTGCTAATCAGTGTCACGGTGGAGATCAAGTACAGTCTAAAAGGAATACTAAGCAAATAAAGTGTGTCAAATTAACGCGATGATTAGGTCGACCTATATTATAATAGAATAGGAAAAACTTAATATTTTAAATTATATCAGGAAAAAATAAGTTAAAATTCGAACTCGTATGGGAATTACGAACTTTTATCCGTAAATTAAATTTTGGAAATGTGTAAAAGAAGAATGATTGTAAGAAATGAGAAAAAAAAATAATGTAAGAAAATGAAATAACTAAATCTAAAAATGATACATCTCGGGTAACTAACAGTCAATAAACAGGTAAATAACAGTTAATAGCTTTTTTTTGTTTGCAACTAAAAAAAACAACAAAAAGAAAAAAACAAACTTGAATATTGATAAAAATTAAAAAATAATTTTCCAAACAGAAAATGTAATAAGAGATGAAAAAGTAAAGTGATTTAAAGTTTTCTATATTAGTATAACGAAAATTTTGGAATTAAAAAAAATCTCAATTGGGATAAAATACTGTTTCGCACTACTGTGCTGTAAATAAAAGGAAAAAAATTGACAGATAGAAATCAAAAAGAAAATAAGTGTAAAAATCATTGGATTTTATGAGCAACCAATGCACTCTCCTTCATCACCCTCTTCGTACACCACATTTAGGAAGGCCTTTCAACAGAGCAGATGTACATGTAAGTTACTCATCCAGTTATTATCTTTGGTAGTTTTGTTAATAAAAACAAAACAAATCCATAAACAGAAAAAGGAGAAGTGGAATGATTTCTCCAAATCCTTTTCCACTACATTTATTGTCAGTTTTTTGTGTTAAATTAACAAAAACATTGCTAATAAAATTTAAGCCTTAATGATTATTATCCAAAATTGCAATTGTAATTTTTATTTTAATTTCCCTTGATCGGCATTTAAAGAACAAAAACAACAGTAAAAGCATTGAAAATAGAAAGGAAAAAAATATTGAATTAACAGAAAAAAAACAAGACAAACATAATATGTGAAACAAAGATGTGTTCAAATTACAAATTAACATAATGGCAAATTTAATTCCCCAAATTATTGTATTCGCAATAAATTAACGAGAAAAGGAAAAACATTTTTTTTTCCAAATGAATTTTGAAAAATAAATAAAAACAATAAAAATTTAAAATAACATTTACAGGAATTGCAATTTTGTTTCACTTCTCTATCCTTTCCACAAACTGTTTAAAACTTTAATTTTCTGTCTAGTAACATTTTCTTGGCAAATTTAATATAAAACTAGCATTTAAACAAAAAACAATCGATAAAAACTATTCTTTTCCCGCGTAAGCTACGGTCGGTCATCATACATATAGCCAAACTTATCATTGTGAAACGTTAATAAGTTAATTTTATCTTAATTACAACTACCTAAATTTTTTTAATATAATCAATATGGATAATGTATGAGGTTAACGTTAGTTTCTTCGTATTGCCTCAATTTAGTTACGTGTAATTTTAATTAAGTCAATTTGAATTTTGAAACACTATAATATACTATAATATAACTTTTAAGTCATATAGGACTAAGGATAGGCTAAATATATGTTGAAGTTAAATATAGTTGAGGTCTTTGCATACCTTTTATCTATTAGAGAATGTTTATTAAATTTTGATATATTGGAATAAAAGCTTTCATAATGCATTCTTGAATAAATAAGGGCTTTTTCTTAGGGTGAATGTTAGGGTAATTCAGCTTGGGTTCCTATGTCTAATATCTGCAATGGGAACATGGTTGGGAGGGTTTTAGAGCACGGGGTATTTCATCTTGCCCTGAAAAATAGTATTAGCATATCTGGTATTAAATCTTTATGTAAATATTTACCAGGGGAATCAATAGACTAAGAACTGGTCCATTAATTTTTATTGTTAGCAAAACCATTAGGGACTCTGATAATAACATCGTGGTAATGTGGTTTGGTATGATTGGGTCAAGAACCCCCCCCCCCCCCCGGTCACAGAAGCTAGCCTTCTGAAAGGGTCCAGAAATCCTTAGAGCGTTGTCGAAAACAGTTTATTTCGGTAGTAAAGGATGTTTTTGGCGAGATAGTTCTGAACTAGTCTTCTTAATGCATTGGGTTATTTGTGGCTTTTTATGTTAGTGTTTTCACGCTTTCACGAGGATCTATATTTTTAATCTCTTGTGGTAATACTGTTTTCCCGTTCTTTCAACAAACGTTTAAATAATTTCACATTACAGAGCCTACAATTACTGACCCTCCCTTAAGTTTAATAAATCGATTCCAAAAAATAAAAGCTCTTTCGCAGCATTTCTGCCGTCGGTAGAAAGAAGAATACTTAATGAGCTTGCACAAAGGTTGTAAGTGGAAAAATCCAGAACGTTAACTTCAGGTAGACGATTTGGTTGTTATTCGGCACGAACAACTACCTCCAACTTAGTGGAGATTAGGCCGCGGCGTAAAACTCTATCCTGGTAGTGACGGTCACGTTCGGGTCGTGGACGTAAAAATAGCGAACGGGGTTGTAAGACGACACATCGAAAAACTGGTCATTCCGACCAACAAATAAAAACACAATAATTTTCGTCGCCGTTAATATTCATTGTTTCTTAGCATTACGGACGCATTACCAACGTTTATTGATGATGCCATTCTGGAGGATTATGATGAAGCAATGGAAACTACGAAATCTAAAGCTGCAGCACCATCTTTGGTAGCTCCAACAGCTTTGAAAGCTACAACTACCTTATCGCCTGCAATTACCACACCGCCTCCGTCGGTGATGCACCTTCATCGACCGTTACAATATCCATTGCAACTCTAGTCGTCGCCGTGACTTCCGAACTTTTATCGGAGGCCATTAGACCATCAGGCTCGAAATCGCCGACAAAAACTTCAATCGTAACATCCTTTGCGTTATTGTCCGCTATTTAAGAAAATGAGTCACGAGTAGAAGCTTCGTATGGTAATTCTCCATAGATACTGCTCTCGCTGCCTGCTCATTCACATATATCCAGAGGCTGTGTTAGCACTTTTCGGTGTAGTGTCTGTAAGGGTGACCATAATACCATTTTGCATACTCGGTCTCCTCGTCCCGGAGTCTCCAGCAAAACCAAAGTTGCTTCCAACAAAGCTCGCACTGGCCAAGCTTGCTCAAAAAATTAACAATCTGTCCGTCCGATTTCTATCACCAATAAAAAAAATAAAATTCTTTACAAAACCCGTCAGACATTGTCCGCTCCTCAAGCGTGTCCGTTGCCAATAACACATGTGGTCACCTTTTCTAACACTCTGGTAGCCAAATTATATCTACCGAAGATCACAGTCCCAATACGTGCAGTCTTGGACCCTTGTAGCAAGGTTAGCTACATTTGCGAAACCATGGTCCACAAACTTCGGCTGCCCGTTACCAAAGTGGATAATGACAGCTATTGTCGCCTGACTGTTGGTTCCAGCAGATAAACTTCACTGCAAGAGTGTGGAAAATGAGGGGTATTAACACTCCTACGGAATCAGGCCCGGACAGGATCAGTTTGGCTGACCCTAATTTCAATCAAGCTGCACGGGAGTTACGTTTTAGAGGAAACTTCCAATATCACACAAAAAAAATTAGTTTTGATTTAGAAATTACAAAAGTTTTGATTTATTTAATTTTTACAAAATTACAAAATTATAATTTAATTTATTAAAATTACAAAAGTTTTTTAATTTAATTTTACGAAGTTCTTTCTTTAATGGTCCCTTTGTATCTGCCACGATATCCAGAAAATCAATCTTTTATATTATTCAATCAATACTGGCAGAACAATCAATATTGCTGATCGGAAAAATCTAAACAAAAAAGTTCATTGTGCCACTTACAAGCAGAGCTTGTATGTTGCAACAATGTCTGGATTTTATAATTAGAACATCAACTGTAGGCAAAATTCTACAGTTGCGACAAAGTTAAATCAAAAATACATTGTTTTGCTGTAGAAAAGGGCATTGTTCTTTGTTACAATTTTACAAAGAATTTAAGTGTGCTGACGTACTTGAAAAATGTAAACAACCAAAATTATTTAGAATTTTAAATGTCAGCACTTCAAAACTATTAAATCATTAATTGTAACAAAGCAGAATGTTTAGAATGAAATCTTAATTAAAGTAATATTAATAATAATAATAATAGTGTTAATAATAATAGTAGTGTTAGTAATGATAATAATAATGATTTGTTATTAAATGATGGTTACTGTTGAGGTGCCGTAACTCCTCCCCCCTTAGAATAGAGTGAAGGCCACAATGAATTAGTTGGGGCTGGAACGGGAACTGATGTAGTTGTTGAGTAAATTATTTGTTTTCTTGATGATACTGATGCTATTATTATTATTAGGATGAATAATGTTGTTAGTGCAGCATAGATCGAGCCGACATGGATAATTGCTGTATCTTTAAATGTTGTGATGTTGTTGATGTTATCGATGTTTAGTTGTTCTAGCGTCATTAATGTTGTTACTTTAGTTGTAGAGTTCACCTTAATTGTGGAGTTGTCATTTGGTAGAAGGTTGACTTGATCCCAAAATATGGATGTTTCATCGTAATAAATTATATTGTTGATCTCGATGCTACAATTTTTGAAGAAAATGAAGCCAGTGCCTTTTATTTCCACTGGAGTCTTTATTCTGCAAGTAGATTTTATTAGTAATTTCGGACTATTTATAAATATAATAAAGTTGTTTTCTATTTGCAGGATTTTGGATATTTTTCCCAAATCCCTTAGATTGCAGTGTGCCGTTCCTCCGTTGAACAGTGGTCCCAAGCATGTTAAATCTTCCATCAGTTCTTCTTGTAGTGAGTTACAATAAAAAATGTTCTCCACCCTGGGGCAAATGCTCGTGAGTTTGTGTAGTTTATGTTTATTATGTATTATATATGGAGGAATGATTATCTCCTTAGTGTTATTAATAGGTAATGGAATAATGTGATAAAGTTTGTAATTCTCTTTACTTATTATTGGTATTTTGAAATTAAATATTATATTCGTACCGTTATAAAAGGCCTGTAGCCCGAGCAATTCGTATATATGCTCGTCTGAATCCAAGAAATTCTCATATTCAGTGAGGTTTCTTAGATATTTGCCATCTGAACTCAAGAAATTCTCATATGCAGTGAGGTTTCTTGAACCCAAGGAATTGTCATATTCCATGACGTCTTGTCTTACTTTAGCAAGTTCCTCAGTATTCAGAATGTATTTAGAAACAATATTCAGTTTAGCGAGAATAATTGCTTCGCCTATATTTGTCATATGATTATACAATAGGTCTATGTTATAATTTACCCTATTCAAATATTGCATTCCCGAGATTTCCTTCGAATTCTTATTAATTCTATTTGAGTTTAATATGAAGTTTCTTGATATAATTTCCTGTTCCCTGTTTATGTGTTCTGTTATATTCCTAAATCTCTCGATTATCTTATTGTTTAAGAGTTTTTGTCCCCTTAGGCTATTCTGTGACAACATATTTTCCTCGTGCATTTTCCTCATTTCCATATCAATTTTCCTTGCATCTTCAGCATCCATGTTTCCCGTTATGAATTTAATCGCCGATCCAAATCCGTTAACAAGCCCTATTTTTGTGCGTTTAAATGGTAGAAGAGAGTTAATTCTATTCCTGAGTTCATTAATCTTAAAATTCGATACTGACAAAAGACTCTGCATGAGGAACATCTCTTCCATGATTTTTCAATGAATCAATAGTTTGAATTATACTATACATGCTAGAAATGTAATCGTCGAGATTAACAATATGTATTAAATTACGATAGCCTTTTTTCACTTTTGCTGGTCCCAGATCGAATTTCATTATCTTTTGATCATGATCCACATTTTGAATATTGATGACTTGCCCAGTTGTCAATGCAAGTCTGAAATGAGATTTAAAACAAAACAGATTATGAGAGGTTCTCGAATTTTCGTCTGTTTTGGAGTCGGGTTTTATGGATCTTCTTATCCTTCTGTGTTAGAATTGTTATATTATTATCAGTTTTAATTTTATGCTCTGAAAATCTTGGTGTCATTTTATTTCGTTTACATTCCTTTCGCAGAATTTTTTCACCAATGTTTCTGTCCAGTGGTTTGGACCTTCTTTCATTAAGTTTTTCGATTCTTTTCTCTGTTTGTCTTTCCATGTGTTGCTTAATTGAAGGAAATAATTTTTCTTGAAATTCGTTGAGTTTTTGTAAGTAGTCATGCTCATTATTATATGGTCGACCAAAAAAACAGTTCATATGGGGTTAGCTTTGTGGCTGAGTGAATGGCATTATTATAAGTTATTAAAACTTCTCGGAGAATATCCTCATGATCCATTGACAATTTTAAATTTTTTCTCTTTATCATTACTAAACGATATATTTCAGTCAACGTAGAATGTAGCCTTTCTACTGGAGAATTACTGCTACTTTGTTGAAACGAAGTAAAATGAAGGTTTATGTCATATTGCTTGCAATAGTCCTTAAATATGTTTGAGTTAAATTCAGACCCTTGGTCACATACTATTTTTCTGGGAATACCATAGAGATATACAAAGTTATTTATGGCCTTAAGCACTGACAAGCTTGTCCTATTAGGAAGTGTCGAAGCGAAAGCAAATTTAGAAAATTTATCGATAATCGTCAAAATTTGTTCTTTATTTATTGCATAAAGGTCGATATGTAAAATATCCAGGGGTTTTAAAGGTGTTTCTGGTTTCATAAATTCTATAGTTGGAGGACACCTATCATACTTTTGTGTGCGGCAAATGATACAATTATTTATTGTTCGAGTGATCTTCTCCTTCATACAGGGGAAAAAATATTTTCTCTTCAGGTGAATATGAGTCTCGTTAATGCCCCTATGGTTATTATTCTCGTGATACTCTCTGATAGTGGCTTCTTGTGCGTCTTCTTCTGTTATGTCTTCTAAGATTTCCGTGCTTCTGAGTATTTTGAAGAGTTTACTGTGGAAAAAGTATTTAGAGTATGCTGCTTGTACCATTTTGAATGTATCATCGTCTGTAAATATTACTGTAAGTTTGTTGGGCGGAAGGTATTTTCGAATAATTTCAGTAATTTTTTCTTCGTCGAATGCTTTCTCCTTAATTATACGGCGCTGTTTATTGCGAAAGATGGTTTCAAGAATCATTGATGATTCGGGGCAATCTTTTTTTAAAACCAATTGTAGATTGAATTCAATCAGAGGGCGGTCAGAAATATAAATTCCGTCATCCCAATTCTCAATGGCTGAATGAATGGTTGAACCCTGTGTACCTTGAATTGATAGTGTATCATCCATATTCTGCGGTAAAACTTCTTCTGAAATTTCTTCATTGTGGTGAATCTGAATCTCCGACTGGGTTTTATTTGTATCTATTTTAATTCTACTTAATGCATCAGCGTTTGTATTACTTTTGCCCTTCTTGTAGATAATTTGATAGTCAAACTCCTCTAGTTTCAATCGCCATCTTACTAATTTTGAGTTTGGTTCCTTTAAACTCATCAGCCAAATCAAAGGTCTATGATCTGTGACTATAAAAAATTTTCGACCAAAAATGTATGGTCTAAAATATTTTGTCGCCCAAACGATAGCCAGTAATTCTTTCTCGATTGTTGAGTAGTTGCATTCAGTCTCGGATAGAGTGCGGCTTGCAAAACATAATGGTTTGTCATTACCAATTGTACCCTGCGATAGTACAGCACCCAATGCTACATTGCTCGCGTCGGTTCTTAAAATGAATGGTCTAGAGAAATCCGGATATTGAAGAATTGGATCATTTGTAAGTATCTCTTTTCCTGTTTCAAATGCTTTTATATATTCCTCTGTCAATTTAACTGATCTTCCCTTTTTTAGGCAACTTGTCATTGGTTTAACAATCTTTGCGAAATCCTTTATGAATTTTCTATAATAACCCAATAGTCCAAGGAACGATTTTATTTCGCGTTGAGTTCTAGGTATCGGGAAATTTTTGACAGCATGGATCTTGTCAAGGTTTGGTTTAATTCCTTCTCCGGTGACAATATGTCCTAAGAAGGCGATTTCCTTTTTTAGAAATTCGGATTTATCCATCTGAATTTTAAAATTAGCTTCACGAAGTCTTTTGAAAACTTGTTTAAGGTTTAATATATGTTCGTCCAAGGATGTTGAGTAAATGATTATGTCATCCAAGTATACCAAGCAAATTTTTCCAACAAGATCACCAAGGACATTGTCCATAACACGTTGGAATGTTGACGGAGCATTCTTTAAACCGAATGGCATACGAACGTATTCGTAATGACCATTTTCAACAGTGAATGCTGTTTTTGGAATATCGTCAGGATTCATTTCTATCTGATGAAACCCACTTGCCAAGTCAAGGGTAGAGAAATACATGCATTTCCCCAGTTTGTCCAGTATATCCGTTATGTTCGGGAGTGGATATCTATCCGAGATAGTTTTTTCATTCAGTTTTCGGTAATCAATGACCAAACGCCACTTGCGATTTCCACTAGCATCTAGTTTCTTTGGAACGACCCAGACAGGTGCACTCCAAGGTGAATAACTGGGTCTTATAATCCCTTGGTCCAACATTTTAGAAATTTGGTTGCTAACCTCTTCTTTGTGCACATACGGATATCTATACGATTTAGTATAAATTGGTATGTCATCTGAAGTTTGAATCGAATGTTTGATTCTGTTCGTGAAGGTTAAGTTATCTTCTTCATTAAAGAAGATATCCCTATATTCGCGTAGAATCTTTGAGACTTCCTTAATTTCGACCGGGTTTAAGTGATCCAATCGCAATTTGTGTCGAATATCCATTTTCGGGTTGTTACAGGTATCCATGTGAATATTCAAATTATTTATTTCCACATATTCATGTGGATTATACGCCTCTGCGTCTAACGAGTCTTCCAAAAAGAGGACCTGATCTGTGTCTGAGGTGTTCACAACGTCCATATAGCTGTAACCATCGTTTGACTGATAAAGGCCACCTTGGATGAACATATGTTCATTTACTTTCGTGTCTTTTAAATCAATCTGTCCATTCTGTATGTTCACAGGAAGTTTCACAATATTTCTCGATTTAGGTTTCAGGGTATAACGCTTTGATGGTCTGTTTGTTTTAAATCTCAATGGCACAACCTCACCATTAACTTTCAGACACTTACAAGGTAAATCAATTACTGTCCCAGTTTCCGTAAGGAAATTAAGGCCCAGTAATCCGTCAAAATAATTATGAAATTTGAAAAGAAGAAAGTCGAAATTTCCCCTTTTGTTAAACTCCTTAAATAGTGGCAAGGTAGCCTTCTTATCCAGCAGGTGGTTCTTAAATACGGTTTTTATTGTTACCGCTTTCATCGTCCTCTGATTCTTTCCCTTAATATATTGTGGATTAATGAAAGATGAAGACGCTCCAGTATCTATTAGAAACCGAAAAGGTCTTCCGAATGGAGAGGCAATATCCACATATGCCAACTCCGCACCGTGAATATTTATATCTATGTATTGGCCGGGTTCATCGAGGCTGGCTCGTAAAAATTTCGTTCATCTTCGATATTAGTATCATTGGGGTGATACTCATCGAGGTTTTAATAATTCTCCGTTTCTAGAAAATTATCTTCATCATTCTGCCACTCTTCTACAACCGAGAAATTTCCACTGCGGTCAGTAAAGTCCCCAGGTGGTGTATAGTCGTTGATATTATTCAACTCCATTCTTGTGTTCGAAGTTCTTGCACTGGGTGGTGCCTTAAATTGCCCACTCTGTCTGTTCCCGAAACGAGTATAACTGGTACTTGTGTCCATTGGTTCCTGCGTGGTATATGGCGACCCCATTGGTCTGTTGAGGGACTGTTTACTAGATGATTTCGAATCAAAAGGGTTGAAAAAAGATTTCACGTTATTATTAGGCCTAGGTGACGAATTGTTAAATCTGGGAGGATAATTTGGTCTCGAATACCCCCGTTGATTCCGAAGAGGGACTTGAGGAGGTTGTGGGGCCCTATCATAAGGCCTACCACTGTGACTGCCATACGGTCTAAACCCACGGTAATCCGTTTGTCTCTGATAATTGGGTGAGTGATTAAAACTCAATTTACCTCTAGCTTGTCCATAAAATACATTCTGCTCCCTTATACAGAACGACAGAGCCACCGCCAGGGATTCTGGTCTCATTGCTCTAATTAATGAGCCCAATGGTTCTTTCAGGTTGGTCAGGAAGGAATTGAGGCACATTTCCGCAAAAAGGTCCTTTTTAGCCCGAATGACGTTTTTGTCCGTTTCGTGGATCAAAATATTATTGTATAGTGTTGATTGAATTTCAACTACTTCACTGTAAAAACCTTCCACAGTTTTATTATCCTGTCTAATCGAATGTAAATCCCTAATAAGGGACGTCTCCGTTCTCTTATCAGAGTAATGGAGGATCAAATTATTCCTTATGTCATCCCATATAAGTGGGGTGCCGTACATATTCAAGACTTCGTTCGCCTTGTCCACCACCTTGTTCCGAATGGCCCTTAAAAGTATCTGGCCATAAGGGGTGTTATCCGTGCCCCTGATATGGAGAAGTATTTCCTCCACATTATTAATAAACTCGAACAAGAGTTTTTGGTTCCCATCAAATTTTGGCAAATCCTTGATGGCGTCCGGAATTCGCAAGGAATTGAAAATGTCGCCCTGTGTCGCCATAGCACCCTCCGTACCAGTTGGTACGGTTTGCAACCCACTTGATCCAGGAACTGAGGTCATTCTGGAGAGTTCCGCTTGAACAGTTTCCGGAATAGTTTCTAGGGATCTGCTTTTAAACAATTTCGAATAAGGGGAGAACCTTTTTGTTAATTTTGACATTAAGGTCACAAGAAATTATATATATTCTCCCGTGTTGTTACAATTGAACAACTTTCACGAAAACTTTTATTTTCTTTTTTTTTCTAAAAAAAAAAATAGTCAGACAAAGGGAAGAAAGAATGTAAAACTTCTCATCGAAGAGAGAACAAAAAGTCCAAAAGTAAATATAAGAACACCCTCCAAAAACACTTTAATTTTCCCTTTCCAGAGTCCCATAGAAATAGGATTTAAATGAAAGAGCCTTTGGAGTTTTTATTCAACAAATCCAAAATTCTTTTATTTTCCGTTTTTTCTTCCCTTCCAGAGTCCCATGGAAATAAAATTTCGAATAAAAGATTGAGGACCTTCTTTCTTCACACTTCCGTTAATATCTCTTATTAAATTAATTTGCAATATTTGTTTGGTAAAATTTCTTTCATCTTCCTTTTCCTTTTCTTTTTTTTATATATTTTTTTTAATAATTTATAACTTAATCACATATCCCAAAAAAAAATCACGATAATAATGATAATTATGTGTGTTTATGTATATATTTTATAATTTCAAGACTTACAGTGCCCCAAGGATGATGATTTGCATTATTGTTGGATTCTCCTTTTTTTTTATAGTTGCAGTTGCTTTTGTTGTATTGTAGTTGTTTTTGTTGCCTTTGAGAGTGTTGCTTGTTAATACAAGCTTCCGTAGACTGCGCCAGTTACGTTTTAGAGGAAACTTCCAATATCACACAAAAAAAATTAGTTTTGATTTAGAAATTACAAAAGTTTTGATTTATTTAATTTTTACAAAATTATAATTTAATTTATTAAAATTACAAAAGTTTTTTAATTTAATTTTACGAAGTTCTTTCTTTAATGGTCCCTTTGTATCTGCCACGATATCCAGAAAATCAATCTTTTATATTATTCAATCAATACTGGCAGAACAATCAATATTGCTGATCGGAAAAATCTAAACAAAGAAGTTCATTGTGCCACTTACAAGCAGAGCTTGTATGTTGCAACAATGTCTGGATTTTATAATTAGAACATCAACTGTAGGCAAAATTCTACAGTTGCGACAAAGTTAAATCAAAAATACATTGTTTTGCTGTAGAAAAGGGCATTGTTCTTTGTTACAATTTTACAAAGAATTTAAGTGTGCTGACGTACTTGAAAAATGTAAACAACCAAAATTATTTAGAATTTTAAATGTCAGCACTTCAAAACTATTAAATCATTAATTGTAACAAAGCAGAATGTTTAGAATGAAATCTTAATTAAAGTAATATTAATAATAATAATAATAGTGTTAATAATAATAGTAGTGTTAGTAATGATAATAATAATGATTTGTTATTAAATGATGGTTAATGTTGCGGTGCCGTAATTTGGGTGACCAACTAATGAACTTGAAAAATAATGCACTACCGTACACGACAGAGCTGTATTACTTGATATTGAAGTACATTGGCACATAACATTTAATTTTAAATTCAACCATAATTCTTAAATTTTCATTTAGATTTTCCGTTGTCACTTACAATCGTTATAATCTAGCGGCCTTGGTGAGCCAGCGAGAATGTACCATTTTCCTTGGTTTGATATTATCCAGATCCACCGAAACCACGCCGCTAGAAATTGCATGGGCCATGTCGTATAAGTACTTCGAATCGGTGGAAAATTCAATTTTTTCTGGAGCAGGAGGCATATTTTTCAACTCGATTTTCTGAAAGCCGTCCATCACCTGAAAATATATAATAATAAAATAATTAAAAACGGTTGAAAATTGTAATAAATGAGTGCTAGCAATAACTTACCGGAAGAGTTTCACACGTTTCGATTTGACGGCTCAGTTTTCCAGTTGCCGATCTTAGTCCAGTACTGGTTGATTTATCCAAAACTTCAAACAAATGCCGAAACGGAAGTTCGTTGAAGTGTAGAAGGCAAACGAACCAATGCAATGGTAATTCCACCTCGTGGGCCAGTGTTTGTTGGCTCACCGTCAGTGCATATGCCAATTAATGCATCCAGTGATACATTTCTATCGTTGAAAAAATCACTTAATTTCGTTATTTTGTATTCAGCGGTTTCATGTTCCAGTCTTACGTAACCAATCAATTCAGAATTCGATTCTCTTAAAATAACAAGATGAGGTTCTTTTACCATCCTAGTATGATACTTCTCATCAATTTTAGCTCTCGTTAAAGTATCATCTTTTCTGCCATCGAATGAAAACGCTAACAAATTGGTATCATCTAACCGTTTGCGAAGCACTTCTTGTCTGCATTTCTCTGCGAACTTTCGATTTATCCATGATGAAAGTTTTGCCATGCTTATCTTTCATTTTAAAATCTTGGAAAAGAGCGGTTCCTAATGCTGATGCTACTCTATCAGGCACACCAAATCTGTCACATATCAAGGCAAAGTTAAAACAATCGCATCTTTCAGTGTATTGTGAACTTGTGCTTCTATCCATATCATCTTGAACCGATGGTGGTGCGTATGTTGAATCATCGGGATCTTGGTATGTTAGCATTGATGACATAGACGTTGCTCCTTGCTCCTCAATTCCCAACATAAATGCATCCACTATTAGTCTTCTCTGATTATGTTGATCGGGCATAAACTCTTTGAGGCGTTCTGGAACCAAGCCGCGTGCACATGGAGCTGCCTTCAAATCGCGTTTACATGTTCCAATGTGAAAAATTGTTTCCAGGGATTTTAGAAACTGTGGAAATTTTGGGTTTTTCTTTTTGCTCTTGATATTTGTCAAGCAATCTATTCAATTTAATAGATACACAATTTTTCGAAATTATTTCCATACTAAGTTGATGTTGTTGTGGCTTCATCTTGCTGTGTAGAGGATGGTAGATTCATTGTAATAGTATGGTAAATGGATTTTTAAAATTGTACCAACAAGTTTACTTTCTTTGACAGTCGAAAACGTATTTATACTATTTTTTACTCCGTTATTCTGCCTGTAATTGTGTCACAGTGATACCTTCTTTTTTGAAAAAAGGGTTGCGGTGCATCACAGTGATACCTTAATTTTTAAAATGGTTGCAAAAAAACGCGCATTTCTTAAGAAGGTGCCAAAAAAAAACCCATAAATAGGGTTGTAAAAACAACGTTCATTTCTTAAGTAGGTGCTATAAAAAAACTACACAAGTAGGTTTACGACATTCAATTGTGTCACAGTGATACCTTAATTTTTTAAAAGGGTTGAATAAAAACCCACACAAGTAAGTTTACGACATGCAAATGCATCACAGTGATGCCTATGTTTTAATAATTTTTTCTATTACTAAGTTAAATTCATTTTTTTATTTACATATGTTCTGACTAAATAAATTTCTAAAGAGAAAAATAAACTCCAAAAAGAAAAAAACAGAGCCATTTTGCTAATTTTTTCTTGTAAAGTGCCAAAAATGGTGATTTTTGAAATGTTTGTATGGCGAACCCCCCAGGGGCTCCAGGGGTGTGCCACTGGCTTGGGTGGGTCGGCTTTACAAAGTTAGTGGGGGTTGGTCATACATTTGGACTCGATTGGCGTACTCTAAATGGGTTAAAGTGGGATATTTCAAAATTTGATCCTACGGGTCAAAAGTCGGAACATTAGAATTCGTTTTAGAGGTATGGTTCCTTCGGCAAAGTTTCTTATTTTGATCCTTAGAATACGATTTTCCTTGTATGTTGAGCGATTTTTTTGCCTCCCTACAAATCTACCCGCCCTAATGCCGCTATATAAAATTTTCGAAAAATCGCGAATTTAACGTATAAGGTACTATGTATGTATATGAAAATACATTGTTTTTATTGAAATATTTTCCTTCTTCTTGCTTCTTTACTAAGGCACAACCTTTATTAAGCTTGATTATGTTTTCAGCGATTGAGTTCGTTGAAATCGTAAAAAACCGTAAAAACCTACTTAAAACGTGAAACTGTAGTTTAAATATCCGGTTTTGTGCAAACAATTCGTAACGTAAATATGACCACAGGTCTTGTGCTGCATTTTAATAGAATTCATATTTTTGCATTTTAAAAATTTGGTATGTTAAAAACTAAATAGAAAAAACTTTAATGGCATTTGACGGAAAATATGTACTTTAGATCGAAAAATAAAGTACAACATTGTAATCAGCATGGTCGAAATATATAGAAATGATGGTCAGTCCTCTATTAATTTTTAAAAATTAACATTTTGTCCTGTAGTGTTATGAAACTTCGTTTTGGAAACGTCGCCTATAATTTTATAATTAAGTGGCGAACACGCTTCATAACAGGGAACTGTAACATCGCGATCAATTAATCTTTTACAATCATTACATGGCGATCCTGCCGAATTCAATTACTGCGCTCCATGATTGAGCAGCAGTAAAACATTTATTGGAAGAGCACCGAAGATTAGAAGGATTGTCCGGCCAAAGGACAATCAGGGACACCAAGAAGACAACATCCCCCAATCGTAATCAAAAACAACAGAGAAAGTCCAGAGAAGACCAAACGATACAAAAATATTAATACTATAACAAATTTTTTCAATAAAGTGCTCCTAGTGAGAAGCTATAATTGTACGGAGGCGACTTCGCCCGTGTACAAAAAATAAAAAGTGCAAAGAAAAAATAATAAAAACAAAATCTAAACCTACAATGAAGAACAACCAGCCATTAAACTGAAGGAAGCATAAAATAAGAATAGGAAGTCAATACTGAAACTAGTACCGGTATTTCTGATGAAAAATGCAAAGGCAAGGCAACCAAACCCGCCAGGAAAGCTGAAAGAACAAGAACAATAGAATGGAAAATATATACACATATATTTTTTTTTGATAAAGTTAAGATAGAAATTTTTGAAAATAGAAATAATTCAAACAAGAAAAAGCTAAAGATACAAAAAATAATAATAAATATTTTTTATGAATAAAAGAGTAAATAAAACCAAAAAATAAAAAATGAAATTTTGTTTGTAAAAGAAAGAAAATGAAATTGCTTAATTAATATAAAATAATAAGAATAAAGAAATATATACGCAAGAAATGAATTAAAAAATTGTTAAAAAAATAATTTTTCTAAATGATTTTGTATGGATAACCTAATTTTAACATTGGAATTTTTGGTGTTGAGCACAGAGGACAAATTTGAAGACCACTTAGCAGAAACTGACATTATAGCAGAGAAAGGAAAAACATATAAATATAATATAATGAAGAAAAGGAAAAATAAAAGTAGGGCAAAGAACAGAATAGATTGTGGTTATAGGAAACCAGCTTTAACAGCTGGGGAAGAAGTTGCACGGTTGAGAGAATCCAGAAGTACAATAGGTGTAAGTGAACCACAAGGTGTGTGGCATGATACAACCTTAGAGGAGGAAATTTGTTTAATGAAGAAGAAATTTTTTAAACAAGACCATTGTAAAGATATAAAAAGGATTTTCTTTTCGGGGATAGAAAAACCTTAGATTTTCGGAAGGGGAAGAACATTTAGAATTTTGAGAAGAGAAAACTATAGAACTTTCAGAGGGAAAACATTACTTGGGAAATTGACTTCATTAGAAAAGGAAGCATTGAGTATTTTGAGAAAACATAAGGAGAGTAAATTAAAGATATAGTTTGAACAACATTTAGACAGGATGGCGACAGTTTTGGATACAAATGAGTTATTCTTAATTTCTGGAATATTACCAATTTTCGATGGTTCTAAAGATAATCTCTCCCCGTTCTTAGCAAGTCTAAGGGCAGTTAGGGACACAATATCGGCAGAGAAACAAGTTTCATTCTTTAATGCGGAGGAATAAATCATTTTGCCAGGATGTGCCTTTCGAGTAATGGTGTAGTGTACCTCATAAGTTGCCACCGCATACCCTTAAAAAGCCTGATGAGTGAAAACTGTCAATTTCATTAGGACTCCACTGGTTATGGATATTGTTGAAATTTTCTATGGGAGTTGCTTTGGCTTAGCACAAGGCGTTTGGATTTCATTAAATTCTTCTTCATCTTCAGCACTTATATTGAAAGTTACAGGTAAAGAGCACCCTTTCTCTTGTTTTTGCATCATTGTTTCGAAAACCAAAAAGAATTATTTTTTGTTAAAGGTTTTTTTCTCCGAGAACGATTTTATTGGAAAGTCCATAGTGGTAAAATTATCTTCGTACTCAGAGCGGTTATTTTTTAGGCAAAAAGAACGAAGGGGAGTGAAAGAAATTGCTAATCAGTGTCACGGTGGAGATCAAGTACAGTCTAAAAGGAATACTAAGCAAATAAAGTGTGTCAAATTAACGCGATGATTAGGTCGACCTATATTATAATAGAATAGGAAAAACTTAATATTTTAAATTATATCAGGAAAAAATAAGTTAAAATTCGAACTCGTATGGGAATTACGAACTTTTATCCGTAAATTAAATTTTGGAAATGTGTAAAAGAAGAATGATTGTAAGAAATGAGAAAAAAAAATAATGTAAGAAAATGAAATAACTAAATCTAAAAATGATACATCTCGGGTAACTAACAGTCAATAAACAGGTAAATAACAGTTAATAGCTTTTTTTTGTTTGCAACTAAAAAAAACAACAAAAAGAAAAAAACAAACTTGAATATTGATAAAAATTAAAAAATAATTTTCCAAACAGAAAATGTAATAAGAGATGAAAAAGTAAAGTGATTTAAAGTTTTCTATATTAGTATAACGAAAATTTTGGAATTAAAAAAAATCTCAATTGGGATAAAATACTGTTTCGCACTACTGTCCTGTAAATAAAAGGAAAAAAATTGACAGATAGAAATCAAAAAGGAAATAAGTGTAAAAATCATTGGATTTTATGAGCAACCAATGCACTCTCCTTCATCACCCTCTTCGTACACCACATTTAGGAAGGCCTTTCAACAGAGCAGATGTACATGTAAGTTACTCATCCAGTTATTATCTTTGGTAGTTTTGTTAATAAAAACAAAACAAATCCATAAACAGAAAAAGGAGAAGTGAAATGATTTCTCCAAATCCTTTTCCACTACATTTATTGTCAGTTTTTTGTGTTAAATTAACAAAAACATTGCTAATAAAATTTAAGCCTTAATGATCATTATCCAAAATTGCAATTGTAATTTTTATTTTAATTTCCCTTGATCGGCATTTAAAGAACAAAAACAACAGTAAAAGCATTGAAAATAAGAAGAAAAAAATATTGAATTAACAGAAAAAAAAACAAGACAAACATAATATGTGAAACAAAGATGTGTTCAAATTACAAATTAACATAATGGCAAATTTAATTCCCCAAATTATTGTATTCGCAATAAATTAACGAGAAAATGAAAAACATTTTTTTTTCCAAATGAATTTTGAAAAATAAAATAAATAAAAACAATAAAAATTTAAAATAACATTTACAGGAATGCAATTGCAATTTTGTTTCACTTCTCTATCCTTTCCAGAAACTGTTTAAAACTTTAATTTTCTGTATAGTAACATTTTCTTGGCAAATTTAATATAAAACTAGCATTTAAACTAAAAACAATCGATAAAAACTATTCTTTTCCCGCGTAAGCTACGGTCGGTCATCATACATATAGCCAAACTTATCATTGTGAAACGTTAATAAGTTAATTTTATCTTAATTACAACTACCTAAATTTTTATAATATAATCAATATGGATAATGTATGAGGTTAACGTTAGTTTCTTCGTATTGCCTCAATTTAGTTACGTGTAATTTTAATTAAGTCAATTTGAATTTTGAAACACTAATTATGGTATAACTTTTAAGTCATATAGGACTAAGGATAGGCTAAATATATGTTGAAGTTTAATATAGTTGAGGTCTTTGCATACCTTTTATCTATTAGAGAATGTTTATTAAATTTTGATATATTGGAATAAAAGCTTTCATAATGCATTCTTTAATAAATAAGGGCTTTTTCTTAGGGTGAATGTTAGGGTAATTCAGCTTGGGTTCCTATGTCTAATATGTGCAATGGGAGGGTTTTAGAGCACGGGGTATTTCATCTTGCCCTGAAAAATAGTATTAGCATATGTGGTATTAAATCTTTACGTAAATATTTACCAGGGGAATCAATAGACTAAGAACTGGTCCATTAATTTTTATTGTTAGCAAACCCATTAGGGACTCTGATAATAACATTGTGGTAATGTGGTTTGGTATGATTGGGTCAAGACCCCCCCCCCCCCGGTCACAGAAGCTAGCCTTCTGAAATGGTCCAGACATCCGTAGAGCGTTGTCGAAAACAGTTTATTTCGGTAGTAAAGGATGTTATTGGCGAGATAGTTCTGAACTAGTCTTGTTAATGCATTGGGTTATTTGTGGCTTTTTATGTTAGTGTTTTCACGCTTTCACGAGGGTCTATATTTTTAATCTCTTGTGGTAATACTGTTTTCCCGTTCTTTCAACAAACGTTTAAATAATTTCACATTACAGAGCCTACAATTACTGACCCTCCCTTAAGTTTAATAAATCGATTCCAAAAAATAAAAGCTCTTTCGCAGCATTTCTGCCGTCGGTAGAAAGAAGAATACTTAATGAGCTTGCACGAAGGTTGTAAGTGGAAAAATCCAAAACGTTAACTTCAGGTAGACGATTTGGTTGTTATTCGGCACGAACAACTACCGCCAACTTAGTGGAGATTAGGCCGCGGCGTAAAACTCTATCCTGGTAGTGACGGTCACGTTCGGGTCGTGGACGTAAAAATAGCGAACGGGGTTGTAAGACGACACATCGAAAAACTGGTCATTCCGACCAACAAATAAAAACACAATAGTTTTCGTCGCCGTTAATATTCATTGTTTCTTAGCATTACGGACGCATTACCAACGTTTTTTGATGATGCCATTCTTGAGGATTATGATGAAGCAATGGAAACTACGAAATCTAAAGCTGCAGCACCATCTTTGGTAGCTCCAGCAGCTTTGAAAGCTACAACTACCTTATCGCCTGCAATTACCACACCGCCTCCGTCGGTGAAGCCATCAACTCCTGTTGATGTACCTTCATCGACCGTTACAATATCCATTGCAACTCCAGTCGTCGCCGTGACTTCCGAACTTTTATCGGAGGCCATTAGACCATCAGGCTCGAAATCGCCGACAAAAACTTCAATCGTAACATCCTTTGCGTTATTGTCCGCTATTTAAGAGTCACGAGTAGAAGCTTCGTATGGTAATCCTCCATAGATACTGCTCTCGCTGCCTGCTCACTCACATATATCCAGAGACTGTGTTAGCACTTTTCGGTGCAGTGTCTGTAAGGGTGACCATAATACCATTTTGCATACTCGGTCTCCTCCTCCCGGAGTCTCCAACAAAACCAAAGTTGCTTCCAATAAAGCTCGGACTGGCCAAGCTTGCTCAAAAAATTAACAATCTCTCCGTCCGATTTCTATCACCAATAAAAAAAATTAAATTCTTTACAAAACCCGTCAGACATTGTCCGCTCCTCAAGCGTGTCCGTTGCCAATAACACATGTGGTCACCTTTTCTAACACTCTGGTAGCCAAATTATATCTACCGAAGATCACAGTCCCAATACGTGCAGTCTTGGACCCTTGTAGCAAGGTTAGCTACATTTGCGAAACCATGGTCCACAAACTTCGGCTGCCCGTTACCAAAGTGGATAATGACAGCTATTGTCGCCTGACTGTTGGTTCCAGCAGATAAACTTCACTGCAAGAGTGTGGAAAATGAGGGGTATTAACACTCCTACGGAATCAGGCCCGGACAGGATCAGTTTGGCTGACCCTAATTTCAATCAAGCTGCACGGGTGACCAACTAATGAACTTGAAAAATAATGCACTACCGTACACGACAGAGCTGTATTACTTGATATTGAAGTACATTGGCACATAACATTTAATTTTAAATTCAACCATAATTCTTAAATTTTCATTTAGATTTTCCGTTGTCACTTACAATCGTTATAATCTAGCGGCCTTGGTGAGCCAGCGAGAATGTACCATTTTCCTTGGTTTGATATTATCCAGATCCACCGACACCACGCCGCTAGAAATTGCATGGGCCATGTCGTATAAGTACTTCGAATCGGTGGAAAATTCAATTTTTTCTGGAGCAGGGGGCATATTTTTCAACTCGATTTTCTGGAAGCCGTCCATCACCTGAAAATATATAATAATAAAATAATTAAAAACGGTTGAAAATTGTAATAAATGAGTGCTAGCAATAACTTACCGGAAGAGTTTCACACGTTTCGATTTGACGGCTCAGTTTTCCAGTTGCCGATCTTAGTCCAGTGCTGGTTGATTTATCCAAAACTTCAAACAAATGCCGAAACGGAAGTTCGTTGAAGTGTAGAAGGCAAACGAACCAATGCAATGGTGATTCCACCTCGTGGGCCAGTGTTTGTTGGCTCACCGTCAGTGCATATGCCAATTAATGCATCCAGTGATACATTTTTATCGTTGAAAAAATCACTTAATTTGGTTATTTTGTATTCAGCGGTTTCATGTTCCAGTCTTACGTAACCAATCAATTCAGAATTCGATTCTCTTAAAATAACAAGATGAGGTTCTTTTACCATCCTAGTATGATACTTCTCATCAATTTTAGCTCTCGTTAAAGTATCATCTTTTCTGCCATCGAATGAAAACGCTAACAAATTGGTATCATCTAACCGTTTGCGAAGCACTTCTTGTCTGCATTTCTCTGCGAACTTTCGATTTATCCATGATGAAAGTTTTGCCATGCTTATCTTTCATTTTAAAATCTTGGAAAAGAGCGGTTCCTAATGCTGATGCTACTCTATCAGGCACACCAAATCTGTCACATATCAAGGCAAAGTTAAAACAATCGCATCTTTCAGTGTATTGTGAACTTGTGCTTCTATCCATATCTTCTTGAACCGATGGTGGTGCGTATGTTGAATCATCGGGATCTTGGTATGTTGGCATTGATGACATAGACGTTGCTCCTTGCTCCTCAATTCCCACCATAAATGCATCCACTATTAGTCTTCTCTGATTATGTTGATCGGGCATAAACTCTTTGAGGCGTTCTGGAACCAAGCCGCGTGCACATGGAGCTGCCTTCAAATCGCATTTACATGTTCCAATGTGAAAAATTGTTTCCAGAGATTTTAGAAACTGTGGAAATTTTGGGTTTTTCTTTTTGCTCTTGATATTTGTCAAGCAATCTATTCAATTTAATAGATACACAATTTTTCGAAATTATTTCCATACTAAGTTGATGTTGTTGTGGCTTCATCTTGCTGTGTAGAGGATGGTAGATTCATTGTAATAGTATGGTAAATGGATTTTTAAAATTGTACCAACAAGTTTACTTTCTTTGACAGTCGAAAACGTATTTATACTATTTTTTACTCCGTTATTCTACCTGTAATTGTGTCACAGTGATACCTTCTTTTTTGAAAAAAGGGTTGCGGTGCATCACAGTGATACCTTAATTTTTAAAATGGTTGCAAAAAAACGCGCATTTCTTAAGAAGGTGCCAAAAAAACCCATAAATAGGGTTGTAAAAACAACGTTCATTTCTTAAGTAGGTGCTATAAAAAAAACCACACAAGTAGGTTTACGACATTCAATTGTGTCACAGTGATACCTTAATTTTTTAAAAGGGTTGAATAAAAACCCACACAAGTTTACGACATGCAAATGCATCACAGTGATGCCTATGTTTTAATAATTTTTTTTAGTTTCTTTTCTATTACTAAGTTAAATTCATTTTTTTATTTACATATGTTCTGACTAAATAAATTTCTAAAGAGAAAAATAAACTCCAAAAAGAAAAAAACAGAGCCATTTTGCTAATTTTTTCTTGTAAAGTGCCAAAAATGGTGATTTTTGAAATGTTTGTATGGCGAACCCCCCAGGGGGTCCAGGGGTGTGCCACTGGCTTGGGTGGGTCGGCTTTACAAAGTTAGTGGGGGTTGGTCATACATTTGGATTCGATTGGCGTACTCTAAATGGGTTAAAGTGGGATATTTCAAAATTTGATCCTACGGGTCAAAAGTCGGAACATTAGAATTCGTTTTAGAGGTATGGTTCCTTCGGCAAAGTTTCTTATTTTGATCCTTAGAATACGATTTTCCTTGTATGTTGAGCGATTTTTTTTGCCTCCTTACAAATCTACCCGCCCTAATGCCGCTATATAAAATTTTCGAAAAATCGCGAATTTAACGTATAAGGTACTATGTATGTATATGAAAATACATTGTTTTTATTGAAATATTTTCCTTCTTCTTGCTTCTTTACTAAGGCACAACCTTTATTAAGCTTGATTGTATTTTCACCGATTGAATTCGTTGAAATCGTAAAAAACCGTAAAAACCCACTTAAAATGTGAAACTGTAGTTTAAATATCCGGTTTTGTGCAAACAATTCGTAACGCAAATATGACCACAGGTCTTGTGCTGCATTTTAATAGAATTCATATTTTTTGCATTTTAAAAATTTGGTATGTTAAAAACTAAATAGAAAAAACTTTAATGGCATTTGACGGAAAATATGTACTTTAGATCGAAAAATAAAGTACAACATTGTAATCAGCATGGTCGAAATATATAGAAATGATGGTCAGTCCTCTATTAATTTTTAAAAATTAACATTTTGTCCTGTAGTGTTATGAAACTTCGTTTTGGAAACGTCGCCTATAATTTTATAATTAAGTGGCGAACACGCTTCATAACAGGGAACTGTAACATCGCGATCAATTAATCTTTTACAATCATTACATGGCGATCCTGCCGAATTCAATTACTGCGCTCCATGATTGAGCAGCAGTAAAACATTTATTGGAAGAGCACCGAAGATTAGAAGGATTGTCCGGCCAAAGGACAATCAGGGACACCAAGAAGACAACATCCCCCAATCGTAATCAAAAACAACAGAGAAAGTCCAGAGAAGACCAAACGATACAAAAATATTAATACTATAACAAATTTTTTCAATAAAGTGCTCCTAGTGAGAAGCTATAATTGTACGGAGGCGACTTCGCCCGTGTACAAAAAATAAAAAGTGCAAAGAAAAAATAATAAAAACAAAATCTAAACCTACAATGAAGAACAACCAGCCATTAAACTGAAGGAAGCATAAAATAAGAATAGGAAGTCAATACTGAAACTAGTACCGGTATTTCTGATGAAAAATGCAAAGGCAAGGCAACCAAACCCGCCAGGAAAGCTGAAAGAACAAGAACAATAGAATGGAAAATATATACACATATATTTTTTTTTGATAAAGTTAAGATAGAAATTTTTGAAAATAGAAATAATTCAAACAAGAAAAAGCTAAAGATACAAAAAATAATAATAAATATTTTTTATGAATAAAAGAGTAAATAAAACCAAAAAATAAAAAATGAAATTTTGTTTGTAAAAGAAAGAAAATGAAATTGCTTAATTAATATAAAATAATAAGAATAAAGAAATATATACGCAAGAAATGAATTAAAAAATTGTTAAAAAAATAATTTTTCTAAATGATTTTGTATGGATAACCTAATTTTAACATTGGAATTTTTGGTGTTGAGCACAGAGGACAAATTTGAAGACCACTTAGCAGAAACTGACATTATAGCAGAGAAAGGAAAAACATATAAATATAATATAATGAATAAAAGGAAAGATAAAAGTAGGGCAAAGAACAGAATAGATTGTGGTTATAGGAAACCAGCTTTAACAGCTGAGGAAGAAGTTGCACGGTTGAGAGAATCCAGAAGTACAATAGGTGTAAGTGAACCACAAGGTGTGTGGCATGATACAACCTTAGAGGAGGAAATTTGTTTAATGAAGAAGAAATTTTTTAAACAAGACCATTGTAAAGATATAAAAAGGATTTCCTTTTCGGGGATGGAAAAACCTTAGATTTTCAGAAGGGGAAGAACATTTAGAATTTTGGGAAGAGAAAAACTATAGAACTTTCAGAGGGAAAACATTACTTGGGAAATTGACTTCATTAGAAAAGGAAGCATTGAGTATTTTGAGAAAACATAAGGAGAGTAAATTAAAGATATAGTTTGAAAAACATTTAGACAGGATGGCGACAGTTTTGGATACAAATGAGTTATTCTTAATTTCTGGAATATTACCAATTTTCGATGGTTCTAAAGATAATCTCTCCCCGTTCTTAGCAAGTCTAAGGGCAGTTAAGGACACAATATCGGCAGAGAAACAAGTTTCATTCTTTAATGCGGAGGAATAAATCATTTTGCCAGGATGTGCCTTTCGAGTAATGGTGTAGTGTACCTCATAAGTTGCCACCGCATACCCTTAAAAAGCCTGATGAGTGAAAACTTTCAATTTCATTAGGACTCCACTGGTTATGGATATTGTTGAAATTTTCTATGGGAGTTGCTTTGGCTTAGCACAAGGCGTTTGGATTTCATTAAATTCTTCTTCATCTTCAGCACTTATATTGAAAGTTACAGGTAAAGAGCACCCTTTCTCTTGTTTTTGCATCATTGTTTCGAAAACCAAAAAGAATTATTTTTTGTTAAAGGTTTTTTTCTCCGAGAACGATTTTATTGGAAAGTCCATAGTGGTAAAATTATCTTCGTACTCAGAGCGGTTATTTTTTAGGCAAAAAGAACGAAGGGGAGTGAAAGAAATTGCTAATCAGTGTCACGGTGGAGATCAAGTACAGTCTAAAAGGAATACTAAGCAAATAAAGTGTGTCAAATTAACGCGACGATTAGGTCGACCTATATTATAATAGAATAGGAAAAACTTAATATTTTAAATTATATCAGGAAAAAATTTGTTAAAATTCGAACTCGTATGGGAATTACGAACTTTTATCCGTAAATTAAATTTTGGAAATGTGTAAAAGAAGAATTATTGTAAGAAATGAGAAAAAAAAAATAATGTTAGAAAATGAAATAACTAAATCTAAAAATGATACATCTCGGGAAACTAACAGTTAATAAACAGATAAATAACAGTTAATAGCTTTTTTGTTTGCAACTAAAAAAAAAACAACAAAAAGAAAAAAACAAACTTGAATATTGATAAAAATTAAAAAAATAATTTTCCAAACAGAATATGTAATAAGAGATGAAAAAGTAAAGTGATTTAAAGTTTTCTATATTAGTATAACGAAAATTTTGGAATTAAAAAAAAATCTCAATTGGGATAAAATACTGTTTCGCACTACTGTGCTGTAAATAAAAGGAAAAAAATTGACAGATAGAAATCAAAAAGAAAATAAGTGTAAAAATCATTGGATTTTATGAGCAACCAATGCACTCTCCTTCATCACCCTCTTCCTACACCACATTTAGGAAGGCCTTTCAACAGAGCAGATGTACATGTAAGTTACTCATCCAGTTATTATCTTTGGTAGTTTTGTTAATAAAAACAAAACAAATCCATAAACAGAAAAAGGAGAAGTGAAATGATTTCTCCAAATCCTTTTCCACTACATTTATTGTCAGTTTTTTGTGTTAAATTAACAAAAACATTGCTAATAAAATTTAAGCCTTAATGATCATTATCCAAAATTGCAATTGTAATTTTTATTTTAATTTCCCTTGATCGGCATTTAAAGAACAAAAACAACAGTAAAAGCATTGAAAATAGAAAGGAAAAAAATATTGAATTAACAGAAAAAAAAACAAGACAAACATAATATGTGAAACAAAGATGTGTTCAAATTACAAATTAACATAATGGCAAATTTAATTCCCCAAATTATTGTATTCGCAATAAATTAACGAGAAAAGGAAAAACATTTTTTTTTCCAAATGAATTTTGAAAAATAAAATAAATAAAAACAATAAAAATTTAAATTAACATTTACAGGAATGCAATTGCAATTTTGTTTCACTTCCCTATCCTTTCCACAAACTGTTTAAAACTTTAATTTTCTGTCTAGTAACATTTTCTTCGCAAATTTAATATAAAACTAGCATTTAAACTAAAAACAATCGATAAAAACTATTCTTTTCCCGCGTAAGCTACGGTCGGTCATCATACATATAGCCAAACTTATCATTGTGAAACGTTAATAAGTTAATTTTATCTTAATTACAACTACCTAAATTTTTTTAATATAATCAATATGGATAATGTATGAGGTTAACGTTAGTTTCTTCGTATTGCCTCAATTTAGTTACGTGTAATTTTAATTAAGTCAATTTGAATTTTGAAACACTAATTATAGTATAACTTTTAAGTCATATAGGACTAAGGATAGGCTAAATATATGTTGAAGTTTAATATAGTTGAGGTCTTTGCATACCTTTTATCTATTAGAGAATGTTTATTAAATTTTGATATATTGGAATAAAAGCTTTCATAATGCATTCTTGAATAAATAAGGGCTTTTTCTTAGGGTGAATGTTAGGGTAATTCAGCTTGGGTTCCTATGTCTAATATGTGCAATGGGAACATGGTTGGGAGGGTTTTAGAGCACGGGGTATTTCATCTTGCCCTGAAAAATAGTATTAGCATATGTGGTATTAAATCTTTACGTAAATATTTACCAGGGGAATCAATAGACTAAGAACTGGTCCATTAATTTTTATTGTTAGCAAAACCATTAGGGACTCTGATAATAACATCGTGGTAGTGTGGTTTGGTATGATTGGGTCAAGAACCCCCCCCCCCCCCCGGTCACAGAAGCTAGCCTTCTGAAAGGGTCCAGACATCCTTAGAGCGTTGTCGAAAACAGTTTATTTCGGTAGTAAAGGATGTTATCGGCGAGATAGTTCTGAACTAGTCTTGTTAATGCATTGGGTTATTTGTGGCTTTTTATGTTAGTGTTTTCACGCTTTCACGAGGGTCTATATTTTTAATCTCTTGTGGTAATACTGTTTTCCCGTTCTTTCAACAAACGTTTAAATAATTTCACATTACAGAGCCTACAATTACTGACCCTCCCTTAAGTTTAATAAATCGATTCCAAAAAATAAAAGCTCTTTCGCAGCATTTCTGCCGTCGGTAGAAAGAAGAATACTTAATGAGCTTGCACGAAGGTTGTAAGTGGAAAAATCCAGAACGTTAACTTCAGGTAGACGATGTGGTTGTTATTCGGCACGAACAGCTACCTCCAACTTAGTGGAGATTAAGCCGCGGCGTAAAACTCTATCCTGGTAGTGACGGTCACGTTCGGGTCGTGGACGTTAAAATAGCGAACGGGGTTGTAAGACGACACATCGAAAAACTGGTCATTCCGACCAACAAATAAAAACACAATAGTTTCGTCGCCGTTATTATTCATTGTTTCTTAGCATTACGGACGCATTACCAACGTTTTTTGATGATGCCATTCTTGAGGATTATGATGAAGCAATGGAAACTACGAAATCTAAAGCTGCAGCACCATCTTTGGTAGCTCCAGCAGCTTTGAAAGCTACAACTACCTTATCGCCTGCAATTACCACACCGCCTCCGTCGGTGAAGCCATCAACTCCTGTTGATGTACCTTCATCGACCGTTACGATATCCATTGCAACTCCAGTCGTTGCCGTGACTTCCGAACTTTTATCGGAGGCCATTAGACCATCAGGCTCGAAATCGCCGACAAAAACTTCAATCGTAACATCCTTTGCGTTATTGTCCGCTATTTAAGAAAATGAGTCACGAGTAGAAGCTTCGTATGGTAATCCTCCATAGATACTGCTCTCGCTGCCTGCTCACTCACATATATCCAGAGACTGTGTTAGCACTTTTCGGTGCAGTGTCTGTAAGGGTGACCATAATACCATTTTGCATACTCGGTCTCCTCCTCCCGGAGTCTCCAACAAAACCAAAGTTGCTTCCAACAAAGCTCGCACTGGCCAAGCTTGCTCAAAAAATTAACAATCTGTCCGTCCGATTTCTATCACCAATAAAAAAAATAAAATTCTTTACAAAACCCGTCAGACATTGTCCGCTCCTCAAGCGTGTCCGTTGCCAATAACACATGTGGTCACCTTTTCTAACACTCTGGTAGCCAAATTATATCTACCGAAGATCACAGTCCCAATACGTGCAGTCTTGGACCCTTGTAGCAAGGTTAGCTACATTTGCGAAACCATGGTCCACAAACTTCGGCTGCCCGTTACCAAAGTGGATAATGACAGCTATTGTCGCCTGACTGTTGGTTCCAGCAGATAAACTTCACTGCAAGAATGTGGAAAATGAGGGGTATTAACACTCCTACGGAATCAGGCCCGGACAGGATCAGTTTGGCTGACCCTAATTTCAATCAAGCTGCACGGGTGACCAACTAATGAACTTGAAAAATAATGCACTACCGTACACGACAGAGCTGTATTACTTGATATTGAAGTACATTGGCACATAACATTTAATTTTAAATTCAACCATAATTCCTAAATTTTCATTTAGATTTTCCGTTGTCACTTACAATCGTTATAATCTAGCGGCCTTGGTGAGCCAGCGAGAATGTACCATTTTCCTTGGTTTGATATTATCCAGATCCACCGACACCACGCCGCTAGAAATTGCATGGGCCATGTCGTATAAGTACTTCGAATCGGTGGAAAATTTAATTTTTTCTGAAAGCCGTCCATCACCTGAAAATATATAATAATAAAATAATTAAAAACGGTTGAAAATTGTAATAAATGAGTGCTAGCAATAACTTACCGGAAGAGTTTCACACGTTTCGATTTGACGGCTCAGTTTTCCAGTTGCCGATCTTAGTCCAGTGCTGGTTGATTTATCCAAAACTTCAAACAAATGCCGAAACGGAAGTTCGTTGAAGTGTAGAAGGCAAACGAACCAATGCAATGGTAATTCCACCTCGTGGGCCAGTGTTTGTTGGCTCACCGTCAGTGCATATGCCAATTAATGCATCCAGTGATACATTTTTATCGTTGGAAAAATCACTTAATTTGGTTATTTTGTATTCAGCGGTTTCATGTTCCAGTCTTACGTAACCAATCAATTCAGAATTCGATTCTCTTAAAATAACAAGATGAGGTTCTTTTACCATCCTAGTATGATACTTCTCATCAATTTTAGCTCTCGTTATAGTATCATCTTTTCTGCCATCGAATGAAAACGCTAACAAATTGGTATCATCTAACCGTTTGCGAAGCACTTCTTGTCTGCATTTCTCTGCGAACTTTCGATTTATCCATGATGAAAGTTTTGCCATGCTTATCTTTCATTTTAAAATCTTGGAAAAGAGCGGTTCCTAATGCTGATGCTACTCTATCAGGCACACCAAATCTGTCACATATCAAGGCAAAGTTAAAACAATCGCATCTTTCAGTGTATTGTGAACTTGTGCTTCTATCCATATCTTCTTGAACCGATGGTGGTGCGTATGTTGAATCATCGGGATCTTGGTATGTTGGCATTGATGACATAGACGTTGCTCCTTGCTCCTCAATTCCCACCATAAATGCATCCACTATTAGTCTTCTCTGATTATGTTGATCGGGCATAAACTCTTTGAGGCGTTCTGGAACCAAGCCGCGTGCACATGGAGCTGCCTTCAAATCGCATTTACATGTTCCAATGTGAAAAATTGTTTTCAGAGATTTTAGAAACTGTGGAAATTTTGAGTTTTTCTTTTTGCTCTTGATATTTGTCAAGCAATCTATTCAATTTAATAGATACACAATTTTTCGAAATTATTTCCATACTAAGTTGATGTTGTTGTGGCTTCATCTTGCTGTGTAGAGGATGGTAGATTCATTGTAATAGTATGGTAAATGGATTTTTAAAATAGTACCAACAAGTTTACTTTCTTTGACAGTCGAAAACGTATTTATACTATTTTTTACTCCGTTATTCTACCTGTAATTGTGTCACAGTGATACCTTCTTTTTTGAAAAAAGGGTTGCGGTGCATCGCAGTGATACCTTAATTTTTAAAATGGTTGCAAAAAAACGCGCATTTCTTAAGAAGGTGCCAAAAAAAACCCATATATAGGGTTGTAAAAACAACGTTCATTTCTTAAGTAGGTGCTATAAAAAAAACCACACAAGTAGGTTTACGACATTCAATTGTGTCACAGTGATACCTTAATTATACCCTTCACCACAGGTGGAAGGGTATATATAAGTTTGTCATTCCGTTTGTAATTTCTACAATATTGATCTTAGACCCTATAAAGTATATATATTCTGGGTCCTTATGAAGAGCGAAGTTGATTTAACGATGTCCGTCTGTCCGTCTGTCCGTCTGTCCGTCTGTGTGTTGAAATGGGTTTTCCGAAGAACCCAGACGTGATGAGGACTTGATTCTTTTTTATTTCTGTTACATGTGATCCATTTCTGTTTGCTATTAAAAATCAGACAGATCGGTTAATAAATGGCTGAGATATTAGCAAAAAACCAGGACCACCTCTAATTTTTCCAGTAAAATCCCTTTGTTTAATATGTATGTAGAATTTTGAGCATTTTTTACTAACTTTGTTGTTTTTTTTTCTTTCATCTCCACCATTTATACACAAACAACACACATACAAAGATTTGTCATTTAAATAAAAATAAACAAATCCCTAATGACGAAGACTTTTATATATGTACATCTATTGACGATGATTTTGTGTAAGCTTCAATAGCTCAGTTGTCTAGACGCCATGTCACAAATACTTTTTTTCTCTAAGCCCGCGGAGTTCTAGGTTCAAATCTCGGTAAGGTCAATTCACTTTTTTTTTGTACATTTTTTTTTTATTATTTTCTTAATATATTTTTTTTTGCTTATTTTTGGTTTTTTTTTTAACATTTAATAATTAATTTATATAAAATTTTATATTAATAATTAAAATTATTTTCTTTCATCTCCACCTTTTATACACAAACAACACACATACAAAGATTTGTCATTTAAATAAAAACTAAACAAATCCCTAATGAACGAAGACTTTTATATATGTACATCTATTGACGATGATTTTGTGTGAGCTTCAATAGCTCAGTTGTCTAGACGCCATGTCACAAATACGTTTTTTCTCTAAGCACGCGGAGTTCGAGGTTCAAATCTCGATGAGGTCAATTCACTTTTTTTTTACATTTTTTTTTATTATTTTCTTAAGACTTTTTTTTTTTGCTTATTTTTGGTTTTTTTTAACATTTAATAATTAATTTATATAAAATTTTATATTAATAATTAAATAATCCATAAATAGGCTAAAAACATCAACATTTTTATAAAAACCCTCTGATACAAACAAAATACAAACGTTTTTATACCTTTCACCACAGGTGAAAGGGTCGCGGGTTCGTTAAGATTTTTTTTTGTTTATTTTTTGTTTTTTTTTACATTTAATAATTAATTTAAATAAAATTTTATATTAATAATTAAATAATCCATAAATAGGCTAAAAACATCAAAATTTGTATAAAAACCCTCTGATACTAACAAAATACAAACGGTTTTATTTCTATTTTCTGCTCCGATTTAAAAGAATTTATAAAAAGATTTTTAAACCATTTTATTTCTCACATATTAAGAAAATTTTATACATAATTTACCTTTGAGTGAAACTATTTTAGGTCATAACTTATAATAATTTATAAAAAAAATTATAAACTATTTTCCTTCAAATTTTTAAAATTAAGCTAAAAAAATTACAAATATTTCTAATAAAAAAGCGAAATAAAATCCTAAATGCAAATTTGCCAGCTAAATCAAACTATTTTGTAGAAATAAAACACATGCAGTTCTAGTGATTTCTTTTAACGATTTGTTGAAATTCTTTTCTTTCACCTCTTAACCTTTTATACACAAACAACAAACACTATTCTAGAGCTGTATTATGACCTATGGATACGTCTTATATAGCAAAAGATCGAAAATCTTTAGTATAACATATTTGCTGAAAAACTCGGAAATATCGGTTCAGATACAAAAAAGTTATGCCCAAAACATACATTTTTTTAAAATACATATTTTCTGGAACCATAAATCTTCCCGAGTCCAAGTTTTATCTCCAAACTAAATGGTTAATTTCCTCTTAAAGGCGTCCGTATATAAATCTGTCCATTTCATATATGTCCATATATAAACTTCAGTTTTTTCCCAACCATGGTGAAGGGTATATAAGATTCGGCATAGCCGAATTTAGCCGCTCTTACTTGTTTTTTAAAAGGGTTGAATAAAAACCCACACAAGTAAGTTTACGACATGCAAATGCATCACAGTGATGCCTATGTTTTAATAATTTTTTTTACTTTCTTTTCTATTACTAAGTTAAATTCATTTTTTTATTTACATATGTTCTGACTAAATAAATTTCTAAAGAGAAAAATAAACTCCAAAAAGAAAAAAACAGAGCCATTTTGCTAATTTTTTCTTGTAAAGTGCCAAAAATGGTGATTTTTGAAATGTTTGTATGGCGAACCCCCCAGGGGGTCCAGGGGTGTGCCACTGGCTTGTGGGGGTTGGTCATACATTTGGACTCGATTGGCGTACTCTAAATGGGTTAAAGTGGGATATTTCAAAATTTGATCCTACGGGTCAAAAGTCGGAACATTAGAATTCGTTTTAGAGGTATGGTTCCTTCGGCAAAGTTTCTTATTTTGATCCTTAGAATACGATTTTCCTTGTATGTTGAGCGATTTTTTTGCCTCCCTACAAATCTACCCGCCCTAATGCCGCTATATAAAATTTTCGAAAAATCGCGAATTTAACGTATAAGGTACTATGTATGTATATGAAAATACATTGTTTTTATTGAAATATTTTCCTTCTTCTTGCTTCTTTACTAAGGCACAACCTTTATTAAGCTTGATTGTGTTTTCAGCGATTGAATTCGTTGAAATCGTAAAAAACCGTAAAAACCTACTTAAAATGTGAAACTGTAGTTTTAATATCCGGTTTTGTGCAAACAATTCGTAACGTAAATATGACCACAGGTCTTGTGCTGCATTTTAATAGAATTCATATTTTTTGCATTTTAAAAATTTGGTATGTTAAAAACTAAATAGAAAAAACTTTAATGGCATTTGACGGAAAATATGTACTTTAGATCGAAAAATAAAGTACAACATTGTAATCAGCATGGTCGAAATATATAGAAATGATGGTCAGTCCTCTATTAATTTTTAAAAATTAACATTTTGTCCTGTAGTGTTATGAAACTTCGGTTTGGAAACGTCGCCTATAATTTTATAATTAAGTGGCGAACATGCTTCATAACAGGAAACTGTAACATCGCGATCAATTAATCTTTTACAATCATTACATGGCGATCCTGCCGAATTCAATTACTACGCTCCATGATTGAGCAGCAGTAAAACATTTATTGGAAGAGCACCGAAGATTAGAAGGATTGTCCGGCCAAAGGACAATCAGGGACACCAAGAAGACAACATCCCCCAATCGTAATCAAAAACAACAGAGAAAGTCCAGAGAAGACCAAACGATACAAAAATATTAATACTATAACAAATTTTTTCAATAAAGTGCTCCTAGTGAGAAGCTATAATTGTACGGAGGCGACTTCGCCCGTGTACAAAAAATAAAAAGTGCAAAGAAAAAATAATAAAAACAAAATCTAAACCTACAATGAAGAACAACCAGCCATTAAACTGAAGGAAGCATAAAATAAGAATATGAAGCCAATACTGAAACTAGTACCGGTATTTCTGATGAAAAATGCAAAGGCAAGGCAACCAAACCCGCCAGGAAAGCTGAAAGAACAAGAACAATAGAATGGAAAATATATACACATATATTTTTTTTTGATAAAGTTAAGATAGAAATTTTTGAAAATAGAAATAATTCAAACAAGAAAAAGCTAAAGATACAAAAAATAATAATAAATATTTTTTATAAATAAAAAGAGTAAATAAAACCAAAAAATAAAAAATGAAATTTTGTTTGTAAAAGAAAGAAAATGAAATTGCTTAATTAATATAAAATAATAAGAATAAAGAAATATATACGCAAGAAATGAATTAAAAAATGGTTAAAAAAATAATTTTTCTAAATGATTTTGTATGGATAACCTAATTTTAACATTGGAATTTTTGGTGTTGAGCACAGAGGACAAATTTGAAGACCACTTAGCAGAAACTGACATTATAGCAGAGAAAGGAAAAACATATAAATATAATATAATGAATAAAAGGAAAGATAAAAGTAGGGCAAAGAACAGAATAGATTGTGGTTATAGGAAACCAGCTTTAACAGCTGAGGAAGAAGTTGCACGGTTGAGAGGATCCAGAAGTACAATAGGTGTAAGTGAAAGACAAGGTGTGTGGCATGATACAACCTTAGAGGAGGAAATTTGTTTAATGAAGAAGAAATTTTTTAAACAAGACCATTGTAAAGATATAAAAAGGATTTCCTTTTCGGGGATAGAAAAACCTTAGATTTTCAGAAGGGGAAGAACATTTAGAATTTTGAGAAGAGAAAAACTATAGAACTTTCAGAGGGAAAACATTACTTGGGAAATTGACTTCATTAGAAAAGGAAGCATTGAGTATTTTGAGAAAACATAAGGAGAGTAAATTAAAGATATAGATTGAACAACATTTAGACAGGATGGCGACAGTTTTGGATACAAATGAGTTATTCTTAATTTCTGGAATATTACCAATTTTCGATGGTTCTAAAGATAATCTCTCCCCGTTCTTAGCAAGTCTAAGGGCAGTTAGGGACACAATATCGGCAGAGAAACAAGTTTCATTCTTTAATGCGGAGGAATAAATCATTTTGCCAGGATGTGCCTTTCGAGTAATGGTGTAGTGTACCTCATAAGTTGCCACCGCATACCCTTAAAAAGCCTGATGAGTGAAAACTTTCAATTTCATTAGGACTCCACTGGTTATGGATATTGTTGAAATTTTCTATGGGAGTTGCTTTGGCTTAGCACAAGGCGTTTGGATTTCATTAAATTCTTCTTCATCTTCAGCACTTATATTAAAAGTTACAGGTAAAGAGCACCCTTTCTCTTGTTTTTGCATCATTGTTTCGAAAACCAAAAAGAATTATTTTTTGTTAAAGGTTTTTTTCTCCGAGAACGATTTTATTGGAAAGTCCATAGTGGTAAAATTATCTTCGTACTCAGAGCGGTTATTTTTTAGGCAAAAAGAACGAAGGGGAGTGAAAGAAATTGCTAATCAGTGTCACGGTGGAGATCAAGTACAGTCTAAAAGGAATACTAAGCAAATAAAGTGTGTCAAATTAACGCGATGACTAGGTCGACCTATATTATAATAGAATAGGAAAAACTTAATATTTTAAATTATATCAGGAAAAAATGTGTTAAAATTCGAACTCGTATGGGAATTACGAACTTTTATCCGTAAATTAAATTTTGGAAATGTGTAAAAGAAGAATTATTGTAAGAAATGAGAAAAAAATAATGTAAGAAAATGAAATAACAAAATCTAAAAATGATACATCTCGGGTAACTAACAGTTAATAAACAGGTAAATAACAGTTAATAGCTTTTTTTTGTTTGCAACTAAAAAAAAAACAACAAAAAGAAAAAAACAAACTTGAATATTGATAAAAATTAAAAAAATAATTTGCCAAACAGAAAATGTAATAAGAGATGAAAAAGTAAAGTGATTTAAAGTTTTCTATATTAGTATAACGAAAATTTTGGAATTAAAAAAAAAAATCTCAATTGGGATAAAATACTGTTTCGCACTACTGTGCTGTAAATAAAAGGAAAAAATTGACAGATAGAAATCAAAAAGAAAATAAGTGTAAAAATCATTGGATTTTATGAGCAACCAATGCACTCTCCTTCATCACCCTCTTCGTACACCACATTTAGGAAGGCCTTTCAACAGAGCAGATGTACATGTAAGTTACTCATCCAGTTATTATCTTTGGTAGTTTTGTTAATAAAAACAAAACAAATCCATAAACAGAAAAAGGAGAAGTGGAATGATTTCTCCAAATCCTTTTCCACTACATTTATTGTCAGTTTTTTGTGTTAAATTAACAAAAACATTGCTAATAAAATTTAAGCCTTAATGATTATTATCCAAAATTGCAATTGTAATTTTTATTTTAATTTCCCTTGATCGGCATTTAAAGAACAAAAACAACAGTAAAAGCATTGAAAATAGAAAGGAAAAAAATATTGAATTAACAGAAAAAAAAACAAGACAAACATAATATGTGAAACAAAGATGTGTTCAAATTACAAATTAACATAATGGCAAATTTAATTCCCCAAATTATTGTATTCGCAATAAATTAACGAGAAAAGGAAAAACATTTTTTAATTTTGAAAAATAAAGTAAATAAAAACAATAAAAATTTAAATTAACATTTACAGGAATGCAATTGCAATTTTGTTTCACTTCCCTATCCTTTTCACAAACTGTTTAAAACTTTAATTTTCTGTCTAGTAACATTTTCTTGGCAAATTTAATATAAAACTAGCATTTAAACTAAAAACAATCGATAAAAACTGTTCTTTTCTCGCGTAAGCTACGGTCGGTCATCATACATATAGCCAAACTTATCATTGTGAAACGTTAATAAGTTAATTTTATCTTAATTACAACTACCTAATTTTTTTTAATATAATCAATATGGATAATGTATGAACGTTAGTTTCTTCGTATTGCCTCAATTTAGTTACGTGTAATTTTAATTAAGTCAATTTGAATTTTGAAACACTAATTATAGTATAACTTTTAAGTCATATAGGACTAAGGATAGGCTAAATATATGTTGAAGTTTAATATAGTTGAGGTCTTTGCATACCTTTTATCTATTAGAGAATGTTTATTAAATTTTGATATATTGGAATAAAAGCTTTCATAATGCATTCTTGAATAAATAAGGGCTTTTTCTTAGGGTGAATGTTAGGGTAATTCAGCTTGGGTTCCTATGTCTAATATGTGCAATGGGAACATATGGTTGGGAGGGTTTTAGAGCACGGGGTATTTTATCTTGCCCTGAAAAATAGTATTAGCATATGTGGTATTAAATCTTTACGTAAATATTTACCAGGGGAATCAATAGACTAAGAACTGGTCCATTAATTTTTATTGTTAGCAAAACCATTAGGGACTCTGATAATAACATCGTGGTAATGTGGTTTGGTATGATTGGGTCAAGAACCCCCCCCCCCCCCCCCGGTCACAGAAGCTAGCCTTCTGAAAGGGTCCAGACATCCTTAGAGCGTTGTCGAAAACAGTTTATTTCGGTAGTAAAGGATGTTATTGGCGAGATAGTTCTGAACTAGTCTTGTTAATGCATTGGGTTCTTTGTGGCTTTTTATGTTAGTGTTTTCACGCTTTCACGAGGGTCTATATTTTTAATCTCTTGTGGTAATACTGTTTTCCCGTTCTTTCAACAGACGTTTAAATAATTTTATATTACAGAGCCTACAATTACTGACCCTCCCTTAAGTTTAATAAATCGATTCCAAAAAATAAAAGCTCTTTCGCAGCATTTCTGCCGTCGGTAGAAAGAAGAATACTTAATGAGCTTGCACGAAGGTTGTAAGTGGAAAAATCCAGAACGTTAACTTCAGGTAGACGATTTGGTTGTTATTCGGCACGAACAGCTACCTCCAACTTAGTGGAGATTAGGCCGCAGCGTAAAACTCTATCCTGGTAGTGACGGTCACGTTCGGGTCGTGGACTTAAAAATAGCGAACGGGGTTGTAAGACGACACATCGAAAAAGTGGTCATTCCGACCAACAAATAAAAACACAATAGTTTCGTCGCCGTTATTATTCATTGTTTCTTAGCATTACGGACGCATTACCAACGTTTTTTGATGATGCCATTCTTGAGGATTATGATGAAGCAATGGAAACTACGAAATCTAAAGCTGCAGCACCATCTTTGGTAGCTCCAGCAGCTTTGAAAGCTACAACTACCTTATCGCCTGCAATTACCACACCGCCTCCGTCGGTGAAGCCATCAACTCCTGTTGATGTACCTTCATCGACCGTTACAATATCCATTGCAACTCCAGTCGTCGCCGTGACTTCCGAACTTTTATCGGAGGCCATTAGACCATCAGGCTCGAAATCGCCGACAAAAACTTCAATCGTAACATCCTTTGCGTTATTGTCCGCTATTTAAGAGTCACGAGTAGAAGCTTCGTATGGCAATCCTCCATAGATACTGCTCTCGCTGCCTGCTCACTCACATATATCCAGAGACTGTGTTAGCACTTTTCGGTGCAGTGTCTGTAAGGGTGACCATAATACCATTTTGCATACTCGGTCTCCTCCTCCCGGAGTCTCCAACAAAACCAAAGTTGCTTCCAACAAAGCTCGGACTGGCCAAGCTTGCTCAAAAAATTAACAATCTGTCCGTCCGATTTCTATCACCAATAAAAAAAATTAAATTCTTTACAAAACCCGTCAGACATTGTCCGCTCCTCAAGCGTGTCCGTTGCCAATAACACATGTGGTCACCTTTTCTAACACTCTGGTAGCCAAATTATATTTACCGAAGATCACAGTCCCAATACGTGCAGTCTTGGACCCTTGTAGCAAGGTTAGCTACATTTGCGAAACCATGGTCCACAAACTTCGGCTGCCCGTTACCAAAGTGGATAATGACAGCTATTGTCGCCTGACTGTTGGTTCCAGCAGATAAACTTCACTGCAAGAGTGTGGAAAATGAGGGGTATTAACACTCCTACGGAATCAGGCCCGGACAGGATCAGTTTGGCTGACCCTAATTTCAATCAAGCTGCACGGGTGACCAACTAATGAACTTGAAAAATAATGCACTACCGTACACGACAGAGCTGTATTACTTGATATTGAAGTACATTGGCACATAACATTTAATTTTAAATTCAACCATAATTCTTAAATTTTCATTTAGATTTTCCGTTGTCACTTACAATCGTTATAATCTAGCGGCCTTGGTGAGCCAGCGAGAATGTACCATTTTCCTTGGTTTGATATTATCCAGATCCACCGACACCACGCCGCTAGAAATTGCATGGGCCATGTCATATAAGTACTTCGAATCGGTGGAAAATTCAATTTTTTCTGGAGCAGGGGGCATATTTTTCAACTCGATTTTCTGAAAGCCGTCCATCACCTGAAAATATATAATAATAAAATAATTAAAAACGGTTGAAAATTGTAATAAATGAGTGCTAGCAATAACTTACCGGAAGAGTTTCACACGTTTCGATTTGACGGCTCAGTTTTCCAGTTGCCGATCTTAGTCCAGTGCTGGTTGATTTATCCAAAACTTCAAACAAATGCCGAAACGGAAGTTCGTTGAAGTGTAGAAGGCAAACGAACCAATGCAATGGTGATTCCACCTCGTGGGCCAGTGTTTGTTGGCTCACCGTCAGTGCATATGCCAATTAATGCATCCAGTGATACATTTTTATCGTTGAAAAAATCACTTAATTTGGTTATTTTGTATTCAGCGGTTTCATGTTCCAGTCTTACGTAACCAATCAATTCAGAATTCGATTCTCTTAAAATAACAAGATGAGGTTCTTTTACCATCCTAGTATGATACTTCTCATCAATTTTAGCTCTCGTTAAAGTATCATCTTTTCTGCCATCGAATGAAAACGCTAACAAATTGGTATCATCTAACCGTTTGCGAAGCACTTCTTGTCTGCATTTCTCTGCGAACTTTCGATTTATCCATGATGAAAGTTTTGCCATGCTTATCTTTCATTTTAAAATCTTGGAAAAGAGCGGTTCCTAATGCTGATGCTACTCTATCAGGCACACCAAATCTGTCACATATCAAGGCAAAGTTAAAACAATCGCATCTTTCAGTGTATTGTGAACTTGTGCTTCTATCCATATCTTCTTGAACCGATGGTGGTGCGTATGTTGAATCATCGGGATCTTGGTATGTTGGCATTGATGACATAGACGTTGCACCTTGCTCCTCAATTCCCACCATAAATGCATCCACTATTAGTCTTCTCTGATTATGTTGATCGGGCATAAACTCTTTGAGGCGTTCTGGAACCAAGCCGCGTGCACATGGAGCTGCCTTCAAATCGCATTTATATGTTCCAATGTGAAAAATTGTTTGTGGAAATCTTGGGTTTTTCTTTTTGCTCTTGATATTTGCCAAGCAATCTATTCAATTTAATAGATACACAATTTTTCGAAATTATTTCCATACTAAGTTGATGTTGTTGTGGCTTCATCTTGCTGTGTAGAGGATGGTAGATTCATTGTAATAGTATGGTAAATGGATTTTTAAAATTGTACCAACAAGTTTACTTTCTTTGACAGTCGAAAACGTATTTATACTATTTTTTACTCCCTTATTCTACCTGTAATTGTGTCACAGTGATACTTTCTTTTTTGCGGTGCATTACAGTGATACCTTAATTTTTAAAATGGTTGCAAAAAAACGCGCATTTCTTAAGAAGGTGCAAAAAAAACCCCATAAATAGGGTTGTAAAAACAACGTTCATTTCTTAAGTAGGTGCTATAAAAAAAACCACACAAGTAGGTTTACGACATTCAATTGTGTCACAGTGATACCTTAATTTTTTAAAAGGGTTGAATAAAAACCCACACAAGTAAGTTTACGACATGCAAATGCATCACAGTGATGCCTATGTTTTAATAATTTTTTTTAGTTTCTTTTCTATTACTAAGTTAAATTCATTTTTTTTATTTACATATGTTCTGACTAAATAAATTTCAAAAGAGAAAAATAAACTCCAAAAAGAAAAAAACAGAGCCATTTTGCTAATTTTTTCTTGTAAAGTGCCAAAAATGGTGATTTTTGAAATGTTTGTATGGCGAACCCCCCAGGGGGTCCAGGGGTGTGCCACTGGCTTGGGTGGGTCGGCCTTACAAAGTTAGTGGAGGTTGGTCATACATTTGGACTCGATTGGCGTACTCTAAATGGGTTAAAGTGGGATATTTCAAAATTTGATCCTACGGGTCAAAAGTCGGAACATTAGAATTCGTTTTAGAGGTATGGTTCCTTCGGCAAAGTTTCTTATTTTGATCCTTAGAATACGATTTTCCTTGTATGTTGAGCGATTTTTTTGCCTCCCTACAAATCTACCCGCCCTAATGCCGCTATATAAAATTTTCGAAAAATCGCGAATTTAACGTATAAGGTACTATGTATGTATATGAAAATACATTGTTTTTATTGAAATATTTTCCTTCTTCTTGCTTCTTTACTAAGGCACAACCTTTATTAAGCTTGATTGTGTTTTCAGCGATTGAATTCGTTGAAATCGTAAAAAACCATAAAAACCTACTTAAAACGTGAAACTGTAGTTTAAATATCCGGTTTTGTGCAAACAATTCGTAACGTAAATATGACCACAGGTCTTGTGCTGCATTTTAATAGAATTCATATTTTTTGCATTTTAAAAATTTGGTATGTTAAAAACTAAATAGAAAAAACTTTAATGGCATTTGACGGAAAATATGTACTTTAGATCGAAAATAATCGAAATATATAGAAATGATGGTCAGTCCTCTATTAATTTTTAAAAATTAACATTTTGTCCTGTAGTGTTATGAAACTTCGTTTTGGAAACGTCGCCTATAATTTTATAATTAAGTGGCGAACACGCTTCATAACAGGAAACTGTAACATCGCGATCAATTAATCTTTTACAATCATTACATGGCGATCCTGCCGAATTCAATTACTGCGCTCCATGATTGAGCAGCAGTAAAACATTTATTGGAAGAGCACCGAAGATTAGAAGGATTGTCCGGCCAAAGGACAATCAGGGACACCAAGAAGACAACATCCCCCAATCGTAATCAAAAACAACAGAGAAAGTCCAGAGAAGACCAAACGATACAAAAATATTAATACTATAACAAATTTTTTCAATAAAGTGCTCCTAGTGAGAAGCTATAATTGTACGGAGGCGACTTCGCCCGTGTACAAAAAATAAAAAGTGCAAAGAAAAAATAATAAAAACAAAATCTAAACCTACAATGAAGAACAACCAGCCATTAAACTGAAGGAAGCATAAAATAAGAATATGAAGCCAATACTGAAACTAGTACCGGTATTTCTGATGAAAAATGCAAAGGCAAGGCAACCAAACCCGCCAGGAAAGCTGAAAGAACAAGACAATAGAATGGAAAATATATACACATATATTTTTTTTTGATAAAGTTAAGATAGAAATTTTTGAAAATAGAAATAATTCAAACAAGAAAAAGCTAAAGATACAAAAAATAATAATAAATATTTTTTATGAATAAAAGAGTAAATAAAACCAAAAAATAAAAAATGAAATTTTGTTTGTAAAAGAAAGAAAATGAAATTGCTTAATTAATATAAAATAATAAGAATAAAGAAATATATACGCAAGAAATGAATTAAAAAATTGTTAAAAAAATAATTTTTCTAAATGATTTTGTATGGATAACCTAATTTTAACATTGGAATTTTTGGTGTTGAGCACAGAGGACAAATTTGAAGACCACTTAGCAGAAACTGACATTATAGCAGAGAAAGGAAAAACATATAAATATAATATAATGAATAAAAGGAAAGATAAAAGTAGGGCAAAGAACAGAATAGATTGTGGTTATAGGAAACCAGCTTTAACAGCTGAGGAAGAAGTTGCACGGTTGAGAGAATCCAGAAGTACAATAGGTGTAAGTGAACCACAAGGTGTGTGGCATGATACAACCTTAGAGGAGGAAATTTGTTTAATGAAGAAGAAATTTTTTAAACAAGACCATTGTAAAGATATAAAAAGGATTTCCTTTTCGGGGATAGAAAAACCTTAGATTTTCAGAAGGGGAAGAACATTTAGAATTTTGAGAAGAGAAAAACTATAGAACTTTCAGAGGGAAAACATTACTTGGGAAATTGACTTCATTAGAAAAGGAAGCATTGAGTATTTTGAGAAAACATAAGGAGAGTAAATTAAAGATATAGTTTGAACAACAATTAGACAGGATGGCGACAGTTTTGGATACAAATGAGTTATTCTTAATTTCTGGAATATTACCAATTTTCGATGGTTCTAAAGATAATCTCTCCCCGTTCTTAGCAAGTCTAAGGGCAGTTAGGGACACAATATCGGCAGAGAAACAAGTTTCATTCTTTAATGCGGAGGAATAAATCATTTTGCCAGGATGTGCCTTTCGAGTAATGGTGTAGTGTACCTCATAAGTTGCCACCGCATACCCTTAAAAAGCCTGATGAGTGAAAACTTTCAATTTCATTAGGACTCCACTGGTTATGGATATTGTTGAAATTTTCTATGGGAGTTGCTTTGGCTTAGCACAAGGCGTTTGGATTTCATTAAATTCTTCTTCATCTTCAGCACTTATATTGAAAGTTACAGGTAAATAGCACCCATCCGTAAATTAAATTTTGGAAATGTGTAAAAGAAGAATTATTGTAAGAAATGAGAAAAAAAATAATGTAAGAAAATGAAATAACAAAATCTAAAAATGATACATCTCGGGTAACTAACAGTTAATAAACAGGTAAATAACAGTTAATAGCTTTTTTTTTGTTTGCAACTAAAAAAAAAAACAACAAAAAGAAAAAAAAAACTTGAATATTGATAAAAATTAAAAAAATAATTTGCCAAACAGAAAATGTAATAAGAAATGAAAAAGTAAAGTGATTTAAAGTTTTCTATATTAGTATAACGAAAATTTTGGAATTAAAAAAAAAAATCTCAATTGGGATAAAATACTGTTTCGCACTACTGTGCTGTAAATAAAAGGAAAAAATTGACAGATAGAAATCAAAAAGAAAATAAGTGTAAAAATCATTGGATTTTATGAGCAACCAATGCACTCTCCTTCATCACCCTCTTCGTACACCACATTTAGGAAGGCCTTTCAACAGAGCAGATGTACATGTAAGTTACTCATCCAGTTATTATCTTTGGTAGTTTTGTTAATAAAAACAAAACAAATCCATAAACAGAAAAAGGAGAAGTGGAATGATTTCTCCAAATCCTTTTCCACTACATTTATTGTCAGTTTTTTGTGTTAAATTAACAAAAACATTGCTAAAAAAATTTAAGCCTTAATGATCATTATCCAAAATTGCAATTGTAATTTTTATTTTAATTTCCCTTGATCGGTATTTAAAGAACAAAAACAACAGTAAAAGCATTGAAAATAGAAAGGAAAAAAATATTGAATTAACAGAAAAAAACAAGACAAACATAATATGTGAAACAAAGATGTGTTCAAATTACAAATTAACATAATGGCAAATTTAATTATCCAAATTATTGTATTCGCAATAAATTAACGAGAAAAGGAAAAACATTTTTTTTTCCAAATGAATTTTGAAAAATAAAATAAATAAAAACAATAAAAATTTAAATTAACATTTACAGGAATGCAATTGCAATTTTGTTTCACTTCCCTATCCTTTCCACAAACTGTTTAAAACTTTAATTTTCTGTCTAGTAACATTTTCTTGGCAAATTTAATATAAAACTAGCATTTAAACTAAAAACAATCGATAAAAACTATTCTTTTCCCGCGTAAGCTACGGTCGGTCATCATACATATAGCCAAACTTATCATTGTGAAACGTTAATAAGTTAATTTTATCTTAATTACAACTACCTAAATTTTTTTAATATAATCAATATGGATAATGTATGAGGTTAACGTTAGTTTCTTCGTATTGCCTCAATTTAGTTACGTGTAATTTTAATTAAGTCAATTTGAATTTTGAAACACTAATTATAGTATAACTTTTAAGTCATATAGGACTAAGGATAGGCTAAATATATGTTGAAGTTTAATATAGTTGAGGTCTTTGCATACCTTTTATCTATTAGAGAATGTTTATTAAATTTTGATATATTGGAATAAAAGCTTTCATAATGCATTCTTGAATAAATAAGGGCTTTTTCTTAGGGTGAATGTTAGGGTAATTCAGCTTGGGTTCCTATGTCTAATATGTGCAATGTGAACATGGTTGGGAGGGTTTTAGAGCACGGGGTATTTCATCTTGCCCTGAAAAATAGTATTAGCATATCTGGTATTAAATCTTTACGTAAATAATAGCAAACATATTTACCAGGGGAATCAATAGACTAAGAACTGGTCCATTAATTTTTATTGTTAGCAAAACCATTAGGGACTCTGATAATAACATCGTGGTAATGTGGTTTGGTATGATTGGGTCAAGAACCCCCCCCCCCCCCCCCGGTCACAGAAGCTAGCCTTCTGAAAGGGTCCAGACATCCTTAGAGCGTTGTCGATGTTATTGGCGAGATAGTTCTGAACTAGTCTTGTTAATGCATTGGGTTATTTGTGGCTTTTTATGTTAGTGTTTTCACGCTTTCACGAGGGTCTATATTTTTAATCTCTTGTGGTAATACTTTTTTCCCGTTCTTTCAACAAACGTTTAAATAATTTCACATTACAGAGCCTACAATTACTGACCCTCCCTTAAGTTTAATAAATCGATTCCAAAAAATAAAAGCTCTTTCGCAGCATTTCTGCCGTCGGTAGAAAGAAGAATACTTAATGAGCTTGCACAAAGGTTGTAAGTGGAAAAATCCAGAACGTTAACTTCAGGTAGACGATTTGGTTGTTATTCGGCACGAACAACTACCTCCAACTTAGTGGAGATTAGGCCGCGGCGTAAAACTCTATCCTGGTAGTGACGGTCACGTTCGGGTCGTGGACGTAAAAATAGCGAACGGGGTTGTAAGACGACACATCGAAAAACTGGTCATTCCGACCAACAAATAAAAACACAATAGTTTTCGTCGCCGTTAATATTCATTGTTTCTTAGCATTGCGGACGCATTACCAACGCTTTTTGATGATGCCATTCTTGAGGATTATGATGAAGCAATGGAAACTACGAAATCTAAAGCTGCAGCACCATCTTTGGTAGCTCCAACAGCTTTAAAAGCTACAACTACCTTATCGCCTGCAATTACCACACCGCCTCCGTCGGTGAAGCCATCAACTCCTGTTGATGTACCTTCATCGACCGTTACAATATCCATTGCAACTCCAGTCGTCGCCGTGACTTCCGAACTTTTATCGGAGGCCATTAGACCATCAGGCTCGAAATCGCCGACAAAAACTTCAATCGTAACATCCTTTGCGTTATTGTCCGCTATTTAAGAAAATGAGTCACGAGTAGAAGCTTCGTATGGTAATCCTCCATAGATGCTGCTCTCGCTGCCTGCCCACTCACATATATCCAGAGACTGTGTTAGCACTTTTCGGTGCAGTGTCTGTAAGGGTGACCATAATACCATTTTGCATACTCGGTCTCCTCCTCCCGGAGTCTCCAGCAAAACCAAAGTTGCTTCCAACAAAGCTCGCACTGGCCAAGCTTGCTCAAAAAATTAACAATCTTTCCGTCCGATTTCTATCACCAATAAAAAAATAAAATTCTTCACAAAACCCGTCAGACGTTGTCCGCTCCTCAAGCGTGTCCGTTGCCAATAAAACATGTGGTCACCTTTTCTAACACTCTGGTAGCCAAATTATATCTACCGAAGATCACAGTCCTAATACGTGCAGTCTTGGACCTTTGTAGCAAGGTTAGCTACATTTGCGAAACCATGGTCCACAAACTTCGGCTGCCCGTTACCAAAGTGGATAATTACAGCTATTGTCGCCTGACTGTTGGTTCCAGCTGACCCTAATTTCAATCAAGCTGCACGGGTGACCAACTAATGAACTTGAAAAATAATGCACTACCGTACACGACAGAGCTGTATTACTTGATATTGAAGTACATTGGCACATAACATTTAATTATAAATTCAACCATATTTCTTAAATTTTCATTTAGATTTTCCGTTGTCACATACAATCGTAATAATCTAGCGGCATTGGTGAGCCAGCGAGAATGTACCATTTTCCTTGGTTTGATATTATCCAGATCCACCGACACCACGCCGCTAGAAATTGCATGGGCCATGTCGTATAAGTACTTCGAATCGGTGGAAAATTTAATTTTTTCTGAAAGCCGTCCATCACCTGAAAATATATAATAATAAAATAATTAAAAACGGTTGAAAATTGTAATAAATGAGTGCTAGCAATAACTTACCGGAAGAGTTTCACACGTTTCGATTTGACGGCTCAGTTTTCCAGTTGCCGATCTTAGTCCAGTGCTGGTTGATTTATCCAAAACTTCAAACAAATGCCGAAACGGAAGTTCGTTGAAGTGTAGAAGGCAAACGAACCAATGCAATGGTAATTCCACCTCGTGGGCCAGTGTTTGTTGGCTCACCGTCAGTGCATATGCCAATTAATGCATCCAGTGATACATTTTTATCGTTGAAAAAATCACTTAATTTGGTTATTTTGTATTCAGCGGTTTCATGTTCCAGTCTTACGTAACCAATCAATTCAGAATTCGATTCTCTTAAAATAACAAGATGAGGTTCTTTTACCATCCTAGTATGATACTTCTCATCAATTTTAGCTCTCGTTAAAGTATCATCTTTTCTGCCATCGAATGAAAACGCTAACAAATTGGTATCATCTAACCGTTTGCGAAGCACTTCTTGTCTGCATTTCTCTGCGAACTTTCGATTTATCCATGATGAAAGTTTTGCCATGCTTATCTTTCATTTTTAAATCTTGGAAAAGAGCGGTTCCTAATGCTGATGCTACTCTATCAGGCACACCAAATCTGTCACATATCAAGGCAAAGTTAAAACAATCGCATCTTTCAGTGTATTGTGAACTTGTGCTTCTATCCATATCTTCTTGAACCGATGGTGGTGCGTATGTTGAATCATCGGGATCTTGGTATGTTGGCATTGATGACATAGACGTTGCTCCTTGCTCCTCAATTCCCACCATAAATGCATCCACTATTAGTCTTCTCTGATTATGTTGATCGGGCATAAACTCTTTGAGGCGTTCTGGAACCAAGCCGCGTGCACATGGAGCTGCCTTCAAATCGCATTTACATGTTCCAATGTGAAAAATTGTTTTCAGAGATTTTAGAAACTGTGGAAATTTTGAGTTTTTCTTTTTGCTCTTGATATTTGTCAAGCAATCTATTCAATTTAATAGATACACAATTTTTCGAAATTATTTCCATACTAAGTTGATGTTGTTGTGGCTTCATCTTGCTGTGTAGAGGATGGTAGATTCATTGTAATAGTATGGTAAATGGATTTTTAAAATAGTACCAACAAGTTTACTTTCTTTGACAGTCGAAAACGTATTTATACTATTTTTTACTCCGTTATTCTACCTGTAATTGTGTCACAGTGATACCTTCTTTTTTGAAAAAAGGGTTGCGGTGCATCACAGTGATACCTTAATTTTTAAAATGGTTGCAAAAAAACGCGCATTTCTTAAGAAGGTGCCAAAAAAAAACCCATAAATAGGGTTGTAAAAACAACGTTCATTTCTTAAGTAGGTGCTATAAAAAAAACACACAAGTAGGTTTACGACATTCAATTGTGTCACAGTGATACCTTAATTTTTAAAAGGGTTGAATAAAAACCCACACAAGTAAGTTTACGACATGCAAATGCATCACAGTGATGCCTATGTTTTAATAATTTTTTTTAGTTTCTTTTCTATTACTAAGTTAAATTCATTTTTTTATTTACATATGTTCTGACTAAATAAATTTCTAAAGAGAAAAATAAACTCCAAAAAGAAAAAAACAGAGCCATTTTGCTAATTTTTTCTTGTAAAGTGCCAAAAATGGTGATTTTTGAAATGTTTGTATGGCGAACCCCCCAGGGGGTCCAGGGGTGTGCCACTGGCTTGGGTGGGTCGGCTTTACAAAGTTAGTGGGGGTTGGTCATACATTTGGACTCGATTGGCGTACTCTAAATGGGTTAAAGTGGGATTTTTCAAAATTTGATCCTACGGGTCAAAAGTCGGAACATTAGAATTCGTTTTAGAGGTATGGTTCCTTCGGCAAAGTTTCTTATTTTGATCCTTAGAATACGATTTTCCTTGTATGTTGAGCGATTTTTTTGCCTCCCTACAAATCTACCCGCCCTAATGCCGCTATATAAAATTTTCGAAAAATCGCGAATTTAACGTATAAGGTACTATGTATGTATATGAAAATACATTGTTTTTATTGAAATATTTTCCTTCTTCTTGCTTCTTTACTAAGGCACAACCTTTATTAAGCTTGATTGTGTTTTCAGCGATTGAATTCGTTGAAATCGTAAAAAACCGTAAAAACCTACTTAAAACGTGAAACTGTAGTTTAAATATCCGGTTTTGTGCAAACAATTCGTAACGTAAATATGACCACAGGTCTTGTGCTGCATTTTAATAGAATTCATATTTTTTGCATTTTAAAAATTTGGTATGTTAAAAACTAAATAGAAAAAACTTTAATGGCATTTGACGGAAAATATGTACTTTAGATCGAAAAATAAAGTACAACATTGTAATCAGCATGGTCGAAATATATAGAAATGATGGTCAGTCCTCTATTAATTTTTAAAAATTAACATTTTGTCCTGTAGTGTTATGAAACTTCGGTTTGGAAACGTCGCCTATAATTTTATAATTAAGTGGCGAACATGCTTCATAACAGGAAACTGTAACATCGCGATCAATTAATCTTTTACAATCATTACATGGCGATCCTGCCGAATTCAATTACTGCGCTCCATGATTGAGCAGCAGTAAAACATTTATTGAAAGAGCACCGAAGATTAGAAGGATTGTCCGGCCAAAGGACAATCAGGGACACCAAGAAGACAACATCCCCCAATCGTAATCAAAAACAACAGAGAAAGTCCAGAGAAGACCAAACGATACAAAAAATAATATATAATAAAAATATTAATACAATAAAAAGTTTTTTCAATAAAGTGCTCCTAGTGAGAAGCTATAATTGTGCGGAGGCGACTTCGCCCGTGTACAAAAAATAAAAAGTGCAAAGAAAAAATAATAAAAACAAAATCTAAACCTACAATGAAGAACAACCAGCCATTAAACTGAAGGAAGCATAAAATAAGAATATGAAGCCAATACTGAAACTAGTACCGGTATTTCTGATATAAAATGCAAAGGCAAGGCAACCAAACCCGCCAGGAAAGCTGAAAGAACAAGACAATAGAATGGAAAATATATACACATATATTTTTTTTTGATAAAGTTAAGATAGAAATTTTTGAAAATAGAAATAATTCAAACAAGAAAAAGCTAAAGATACAAAAAATAATAATAAATATTTTTTATGAATAAAAGAGTAAATAAAACCAAAAAATAAAAAATGAAATTTTGTTTGTAAAAGAAAGAAAATGAAATTGCTTAATTAATATAAAATAATAAGAATAAAGAAATATATACGCAAGATGTGAATTAAAAAATTGTTAAAAAAATAATTTTTCTAAATGATTTTGTATGGATAACCTAATTTTAACATTGGAATTTTTGGTGTTGAGCACAGAGGACAAATTTGAAGACCACTTAGCAGAAACTGACATTATAGCAGAGAAAGGAAAAACATATAAATATAATATAATGAATAAAAGGAAAGATAAAAGTAGGGCAAAGAACAGAATAGATTGTGGTTATAGGAAACCAGCTTTAACAGCTGAGGAAGAAGTTGCACGGTTGAGAGAATCCAGAAGTACAATAGGTGTAAGTGAACCACAAGGTGTGTGGCATGATACAACCTTAGAGGAGGAAATTTGTTTAATGAAGAAGAAATTTTTTAAACAAGACCATTGTAAAGATATAAAAAGGATTTCCTTTTCGGGGATAGAAAAACCTTAGATTTTCAGAAGGGGAAGAACATTTAGAATTTTGGGAAGAGAAAAACTATAGAACTTTCAGAGGGAAAACATTACTTGGGAAATTGACTTCATTAGAAAAGGAAGCATTGAGTATTTTGAGAAAACATAAGGAAGGGAAATTAAAGATATAGTTTGAACAAGATTTAGACAGGATGGCGACAGTTTTGGATACAAATGAGTTATTCTTAATTTCTGGAAAATTACCAATTTTCGATGGTTCTAAAGATAATCTCTCCCCGTTCTTAGCAAGTCTAAGGGCAGTTAGGGACACAATATCGGCAGAGAAACAAGTTTCATTCTTTAATGCGGAGGAATAAATCATTTTGCCAGGATGTGCCTTTCGAGTAATGGTGTAGTGTACCTCATAAGTTGCCACCGCATACCCTTAAAAAGCCTGATGAGTGAAAACTTTCAATTTCATTAGGACTCCACTGGTTATGGATATTGTTGAAATTTTCTATGGGAGTTGCTTTGGCTTAGCACAAGGCGTTTGGATTTCATTAAATTCTTCTTCATCTTCAGCACTTATATTGAAAGTTACAGGTAAAGAGCACCCTTTCTCTTGTTTTTGCATCATTGTTTCGAAAACCAAAAAGAATTATTTTTTGTTAAAGGTTTTTTTCTCCGAGAACGTTTTTATTGGAAAGTCCATAGTGGTAAAATTATCTTCGTACTCAGAGCGGTTATTTTTTAGGCAAAAAGAACGAAGGAGAGTGAAAGAAATTGCTAATCAGTGTCACGGTGGAGATCAAGTACAGTCTAAAAGGAATACTAAGCAAATAAAGTGTGTCAAATTAACGCGATGACTAGGTCGACCTATATTATAATAGAATAGGAAAAACTTAATATTTTAAATTATATCAGGAAAAAATGTGTTAAAATTCGAACTCGTATGGGAATTACGAACTTTTATCCGTAAATTAAATTTTGGAAATGTGTAAAAGAAGAATTATTGTAAGAAATGAGAAAAAAAATAATGTAAGAAAATGAAATAACAAAATCTAAAAATGATACATCTCGGGTAACTAACAGTTAATAAACAGGTAAATAACAGTTAATAGCTTTTTTTTGTTTGCAACCAAAAAAAAAAAACAACAAAAAGAAAAAAACAAACTTGAATATTGATAAAAATTAAAAAAATAATTTGCCAAACAGAAAATGTAATAAGAGATGAAAAAGTAAAGTGATTTAAAGTTTTCTATATTAGTATAACGAAAATTTTGGAATTAAAAAAAAAAATCTCAGTTGGGATAAAATACTGTTTCGCACTACTGTGCTGTAAATAAAAGGAAAAAATTGACAGATAGAAATCAAAAAGAAAATAAGTGTAAAAATCATTGGATCTTATGAGCAACCAATGCACTCTCCTTCATCACCCTCTTCGTACACCACATTTAGGAAGGCCTTTCAACAGAGCAGATGTACATGTAAGTTACTCATCCAGTTATTATCTTTGGTAGTTTTGTTAATAAAAACAAAACAAATCCATAAACAGAAAAAGGAGAAGTGGAATGATTTCTCCAAATCCTTTTCCACTACATTTATTGTCAGTTTTTTGTGTTAAATTAACAAAAACATTGCTAATAAAATTTAAGCCTTAATGATCATTATCCAAAATTGCAATTGTAATTTTTATTTTAATTTCCCTTGATCGGCATTTAAAGAACAAAAACAACAGTAAAAGCATTGAAAATAGAAAGGAAAAAAATATTGAATTAACAGAAAAAAAACAAGACAAACAAAATATGTGAAACAAAGATGTGTTCAAATTACAAATTAACATAATGGTAAGTAAATTTAATTCCCCAAATTATTGTATTCGCAATAAATTAACGAGAAAAGGAAAAACATTTTTTTTTCCAAATGAATTTTGAAAAATAAAATAAATAAAAACAATAAAAATTTAAATTAACATTTACAGGAATGCAATTGCAATTTTGTTTCACTTCCCTATCCTTTCCACAAACTGTTTAAAACTTTAATTTTCTGTCTAGTAACATTTTCTTGGCAAATTTAATATAAAACTAGCATTTAAACTAAAAACAATCGATAAAAACTATTCTTTTCCCGCGTAAGCTACGGTCGGTCATCATACATATAGCCAAACTTATCATTGTGAAACGTTAATAAGTTAATTTTATCTTAATTACAACTACCAAAATTTTTTTAATATAATCAATATGGATAATGTATGAGGTTAACGTTAGTTTCTTCGTATTGCCTCAATTTAGTTACGTGTAATTTTAATTAAGTCAATTTGAATTTTGAAACACTAATTATAGTATAACTTTTAAGTCATATAGGACTAAGGATAGGCTAAATATATGTTGAAGTTTAATATAGTTGAGGTCTTTGCATACCTTTTATCTATTAGAGAATGTTTATTAAATTTTGATATATTGGAATAAAAGCTTTCATAATGCATTCTTGAATAAATAAGGGCTTTTTCTTAGGGTGAATGTTAGGGTAATTCAGCTTGGGTTCCTATGTCTAATATGTGCAATGGGAACATATGGTTGGGAGGGTTTTAGAGCACGGGGTATTTCATCTTGCCCTGAAAAATAGTATTAGCATATGTGGTATTAAATCTTTACGTAAATATTTACCAGGGGAATCAATAGACTAAGAACTGGTCCATTAATTTTTATTGTTAGCAAAACCATTAGGGACTCTGATAATAACATCGTGGTAATGTGGTTTGGTATGATTGGGTCAAGAACCCCCCCGGTCACAGAAGCTAGCCTTCTGAAAGGGTCCAGACATCCTTAGAGCGTTGTCGAAAACAGTTTATTTCGGTAGTAAAGGATGTTATTGGCGAGATAGTTCTGAACTAGTCTTGTTAATGCATTGGGTTATTTGTGGCTTTTTATGTTAGTGTTTTCACGCTTTCACGAGGGTCTATATTTTTAATCTCTTGTGGTAATACTGTTTTCCCGTTCTTTCAACAAACGTTTAAATAATTTCACATTACAGAGCCTACAATTACTGACCCTCCCTTAAGTTTAATAAATCGATTCCAAAAAATAAAAGCTCTTTCGCAGCATTTCTGCCGTCGGTAGAAAGAAGAATACTTAATGAGCTTGCACGAAGGTTGTAAGTGGAAAAATCCAGAACGTTAACTTCAGGTAGACCATTTGGTTGTTATTCGGCACGAACAGCTACCTCCAACTTAGTGGAGATTAGGCCGCGGCGTAAAACTCTATCCTGGTAGTGACGGTCACGTTCGGGTCGTGGACTTAAAAATAGCGAACGGGGTTGTAAGACGACACATCGAAAAACTGGTCATTCCGACCAACAAATAAAAACACAATGTGTAAAAGAAGAATTATTGTAAGAAATGAGAAAAAAAATAATGTAAGAAAATGAAATAACAAAATCTAAAAATGATACATCTCGGGTAACTAACAGTTAATAAACAGGTAAATAACAGTTAATAGCTTTTTTTTTGTTTGCAACCAAAAAAAAAAAACAACAAAAAGAAAAAAACAAACTTGAATATTGATAAAAATTAAAAAAATAATTTGCCAAACAGAAAATGTAATAAGAGATGAAAAAGTAAAGTGATTTAAAGTTTTCTATATTAGTATAACGAAAATTTTGGAATTAAAAAAAAAAATCTCAGTTGGGATAAAATACTGTTTCGCACTACTGTGCTGTAAATAAAAGGAAAAAATTGACAGATAGAAATCAAAAAGAAAATAAGTGTAAAAATCATTGGATCTTATGAGCAACCAATGCACTCTCCTTCATCACCCTCTTCGTACACCACATTTAGGAAGGCCTTTCAACAGAGCAGATGTACATGTAAGTTACTCATCCAGTTATTATCTTTGGTAGTTTTGTTAATAAAAACAAAACAAATCCATAAACAGAAAAAGGAGAAGTGGAATGATTTCTCCAAATCCTTTTCCACTACATTTATTGTCAGTTTTTTGTGTTAAATTAACAAAAACATTGCTAATAAAATTTAAGCCTTAATGATCATTATCCAAAATTGCAATTGTAATTTTTATTTTAATTTCCCTTGATCGGCATTTAAAGAACAAAAACAACAGTAAAAGCATTGAAAATAGAAAGGAAAAAAATATTGAATTAACAGAAAAAAAACAAGACAAACAAAATATGTGAAACAAAGATGTGTTCAAATTACAAATTAACATAATGGTAAGTAAATTTAATTCCCCAAATTATTGTATTCGCAATAAATTAACGAGAAAAGGAAAAACATTTTTTTTTCCAAATGAATTTTGAAAAATAAAATAAATAAAAACAATAAAAATTTAAATTAACATTTACAGGAATGCAATTGCAATTTTGTTTCACTTCCCTATCCTTTCCACAAACTGTTTAAAACTTTAATTTTCTGTCTAGTAACATTTTCTTGGCAAATTTAATATAAAACTAGCATTTAAACTAAAAACAATCGATAAAAACTATTCTTTTCCCGCGTAAGCTACGGTCGGTCATCATACATATAGCCAAACTTATCATTGTGAAACGTTAATAAGTTAATTTTATCTTAATTACAACTACCAAAATTTTTTTAATATAATCAATATGGATAATGTATGAGGTTAACGTTAGTTTCTTCGTATTGCCTCAATTTAGTTACGTGTAATTTTAATTAAGTCAATTTGAATTTTGAAACACTAATTATAGTATAACTTTTAAGTCATATAGGACTAAGGATAGGCTAAATATATGTTGAAGTTTAATATAGTTGAGGTCTTTGCATACCTTTTATCTATTAGAGAATGTTTATTAAATTTTGATATATTGGAATAAAAGCTTTCATAATGCATTCTTGAATAAATAAGGGCTTTTTCTTAGGGTGAATGTTAGGGTAATTCAGCTTGGGTTCCTATGTCTAATATGTGCAATGGGAACATATGGTTGGGAGGGTTTTAGAGCACGGGGTATTTCATCTTGCCCTGAAAAATAGTATTAGCATATGTGGTATTAAATCTTTACGTAAATATTTACCAGGGGAATCAATAGACTAAGAACTGGTCCATTAATTTTTATTGTTAGCAAAACCATTAGGGACTCTGATAATAACATCGTGGTAATGTGGTTTGGTATGATTGGGTCAAGAACCCCCCCCGGTCACAGAAGCTAGCCTTCTGAAAGGGTCCAGACATCCTTAGAGCGTTGTCGAAAACAGTTTATTTCGGTAGTAAAGGATGTTATTGGCGAGATAGTTCTGAACTAGTCTTGTTAATGCATTGGGTTATTTGTGGCTTTTTATGTTAGTGTTTTCACGCTTTCACGAGGGTCTATATTTTTAATCTCTTGTGGTAATACTGTTTTCCCGTTCTTTCAACAAACGTTTAAATAATTTCACATTACAGAGCCTACAATTACTGACCCTCCCTTAAGTTTAATAAATCGATTCCAAAAAATAAAAGCTCTTTCGCAGCATTTCTGCCGTCGGTAGAAAGAAGAATACTTAATGAGCTTGCACGAAGGTTGTAAGTGGAAAAATCCAGAACGTTAACTTCAGGTAGACCATTTGGTTGTTATTCGGCACGAACAGCTACCTCCAACTTAGTGGAGATTAGGCCGCGGCGTAAAACTCTATCCTGGTAGTGACGGTCACGTTCGGGTCGTGGACTTAAAAATAGCGAACGGGGTTGTAAGACGACACATCGAAAAACTGGTCATTCCGACCAACAAATAAAAACACAATAGTTTCGTCGCCGTTAATATTCATTGTTTCTTAGCATTACGGACGCATTACCAACGTTTTTTGATGATGCCATTCTTGACGATTATGATGAAGCAATGGAAACTACGAAATCCAAAGCTGCAGCACCATCTTTGGTAGCTCCAGCAGCTTTGAAAGCTACAACTACCTTATCGCCTGCAATTACCACACCGCCTCCGTCGGTGAAGCCATCAACTCCTGTTGATGTACCTTCATCGACCGTTACGATATCCATTGCAACTCCAGTCGTTGCCGTGACTTCCGAACTTTTATCGGAGGCCATTAGACCATCAGGCTTGAAATCGCCGACAAAAACTTCAATCGTAACATCCTTTGCGTTATTGTCCGCTATTTAATAAAATGAGTCACGAGTAGAAGCTTCGTATGGTAATCCTCCATAGATACTGCTCTCGCTGCCTGCTCACTCACATATATCCAGAGACTGTGTTAGCACTTTTCGGTGCAGTGTCTGTAAGGGTGACCATAATACCATTTTGCATACTCGGTCTCCTCCTCCCGGAGTCTCCAACAAAACCAAAGTTGCTTCCAACAAAGCTCGCACTGGCCAAGCTTGCTCAAAAAATTAACAATCTGTCCGTCCGATTTCTATCACCAATAAAAAAAATAAAATTCTTTACAAAACCCGTCAGACATTGTTCGCTCCTCAAGCGTGTCCGTTGCCAATAACACATGTGGTAACCTTTTCTAACACTCTGGTAGCCAAATTATATCTACCGAAGATCACAGTCCCAATACGTTGGTTCCAGCAGATAAACTTCACTGCAAGAGTGTGGAAAATGAGGGGTATTAACACTCCTACGGAATCAGGCCCGGACAGGATCAGTTTGGCTGACCCTAATTTCAATCAAGCTCCACGGGTGACCAACTAATGAACTTGAAAAATAATGCACTACCGTACACGACAGAGCTGTATTACTTGATATTGAAGTACATTGGCACATAACATTTAATTTTAAATTCAACCATAATTCTTAAATTTTCATTTAGATTTTCCGTTGTCACTTACAATCGTTATAATCTAGCGGCCTTGGTGAGCCAGTGAGAATGTACCATTTTCCTTGGTTTGATATTATCCAGATCCACTGAAACCACGCCGCTAGAAATTGCATGGGCCATGTCGTATAAGTACTTCGAATCGGTGGAAAATTCAATTCTTTCTGGAGCAGGGGGCATATTTTTCAACTCGATTTTCTGAAAGCCGTCCATCACCTGAAAATATATAATAATAAAATAATTAAAAACGGTTGAAAATTGTAATATATGAGTGCTAGCAATAACTTACCGGAAGAGTTTCACACGTTTCGATTTGACGGCTCAGTTTTCCAGTTGCCGATCTTAGTCCAGTGCTGGTTGATTTATCCAAAACTTCAAACAAATGCCGAAACGGAAGTTCGTTGAAGTGTAGAAGGCAAACGAACCAATGCAATGGTAATTCCACCTCGTGGGCCAGTGTTTGTTGGCTCACCGTCAGTGCATATGCCAATTAATGCATCCAGTGATACATTTTTATCGTTGAAAAAATCACTTAATTTGGTTATTTTGTATTCAGCGGTTTCATGTTCCAGTCTTACGTAACCAATCAATTCAGAATTCGATTCTCTTAAAATAACAAGATGAGGTTCTTTTACCATCCTAGTATGATACTTCTCATCAATTTTAGCTCTCGTTAAAGTATCATCTTTTCTGCCATCGAATGAAAACGCTAACAAATTGGTATCATCTAACCGTTTGCGAAGCACTTCTTGTCTGCATTTCTCTGCGAACTTTCGATTTATCCATGATGAAAGTTTTCCATGCTTATCTTTCATTTTAAAATCTTGGAAAAGAGCGGTTCCTAATGCTGATGCTACTCTATCAGGCACACCAAATCTGTCACATATCAAGGCAAAGTTAAAACAATCGCATCTTTCAGTGTATTGTGAACTTGTGCTTCTATTCATATCTTCTTGAACCGATGGTGGTGCGTATGTTGAATCATCGGGATCTTGGTATGTTGGCATTGATGACATAGACGTTGCTCCTTGCTCCTCAATTCCCACCATAAATGCATCCACTATTAGTCTTCTCTGATTATGTTGATCGGGCATAAACTCTTTGAGGCGTTCTGGAACCAAGCCGCGTGCACATGGAGCTGCCTTCAAATCGCATTTACATGTTCCAATGTAAAAAATTGTTTCCAGAGATTTTAGAAACTGTGGAAATTTTGGGTTTTTCTTTTTGCTCTTGATATTTGTCAAGCAATCTATTCAATTTAATAGATACACAATTTTTCGAAATTATTTCCATACTAAGTTGATGTTGTTGTGGCTTCATCTTGCTGTGTAGAGGATGGTAGATTCATTGTAATAGTATGGTAAATGGATTTTTAAAATTGTACCAACAAGTTTACTTTCTTTGACAGTCGAAAACGTATTTATACTATTTTTTACTCCGTTATTCTACCTGTACTTGTGTCACAGTGATACCTTCTTTTTTGAAATTAGGGTTGCGGTGCATCACAGTGATACCTTAATTTTTAAAATGGTTGCAAAAAAACGCGCATTTCTTAAGAAGGTGCCAAAAAAAACCCATATATAGGGTTGTAAAAACAACGTTCATTTCTTAAGTAGGTGCTATAAAAAAACCACACAAGTAGGTTTACGACATTCAATTGTGTCACAGTGATACCTTAATTTTTTAAAAGGGTTGAATAAAAACCCACACAAGTAAGTTTACGACATGCAAATGCATCACAGTGATGCCTATGTTTTAATAATTTTTTTTACTTTCTTTTCTATTACTAAGTTAAATTCATTTTTTTATTTACATATGTTCTGACTAAATAAATTTCTAAAGAGAAAAATAAACTCCAAAAAGAAAAAAACAGAGCCATTTTGCTAATTTTTTCTTGTAAAGTGCCAAAAATGGTGATTTTTGAAATGTTTGTATGGCGAACCCCCCAGGGGGTCCAGGGGTGTGCCACTGGCTTGTGGGGGTTGGTCATACATTTGGACTCGATTGGCGTACTCTAAATGGGTTAAAGTGGGATATTTCAAAATTTGATCCTACGGGTCAAAAGTCGGAACATTAGAATTCGTTTTAGAGGTATGGTTCCTTCGGCAAACTTTCTTATTTTGATCCTTAGAATACGATTTTCCTTGTATGTTGAGCGATTTTTTTGCCTCCCTACAAATCTACCCGCCCTAATGCCGCTATATAAAATTTTCGAAAAATCGCGAATTTAACGTATAAGGTACTATGTATGTATATGAAAATACATTGTTTTTATTGAAATATTTTCCTTCTTCTTGCTTCTTTACTAAGGCACAACCTTTATTAAGCTTGATTGTGTTTTCAGCGATTGAATTCGTTGAAATCGTAAAAAACCGTAAAAACCTACTTAAAACGTGAAACTGTAGTTTAAATATCCGGTTTTGTGCAAACAATTCGTAACGTAAATATGACCACAGGTCTTGTGCTGCATTTTAATAGAATTCATATTTTTTGCATTTTAAAAATTTAGTATGTTAAAAACTAAATAGAAAAAACTTTAATGGCATTTGACGGAAAATATGTACTTTAGATCGAAAAATAAAGTACAACATTGTAATCATCATGGTCGAAATATATAGAAATGATGGTCAGTCCTCTATTAATTTTTAAAAATTAACATTTTGTCCTGTAGTGTTATGAAACTTCGTTTTGGAAACGTCGCCTATAATTTTATAATTAAGTGGCGAACACGCTTCATAACAGGAAACTGTAATATCGCGATCAATTAATCTTTTACAATCATTACATGGCGATCTTGCCAAATTCAATTACTGCGCTCCATGATTGAGCAGCAGTAAAACATTTATTGGAAGAGCACCGAAGATTAGAAGGATTGTCCGGCCAAAGGACAATCAGGGACACCAAGAAGACAACATCCCCCAATCGTAATAAAAAACAACAGAGAAAGTCCAGAGAATACCAAACGATACAAAAATATTAATACTATAACAAATTTTTTCAATAAAGTGCTCCTAGTGAGAAGCTATAATTGTACGGAGGCGACTTCGCCCGTGTACAAAAAATAAAAAGTGCAAAGAAAAAATAATAAAAACAAAATCTAAACCTACAATGAAGAACAACCAGCCATTAAACTGAAGGAAGCATAAAATAAGAATATGAAGCCAAAACTGAAACTAGTACCGGTATTTCTGATGAAAAATGCAAAGGCAAGGCAACCAAACCCGCCAGGAAAGCTGAAAGAACAAGAACAATAGAATGGAAAATATATACACATATATTTTTTTTGATAAAGTTAAGATAGAAATTTTTGAAAATAGAAATAATTCAAACAAGAAAAAGCTAAAGATACAAAAAATAATAATAAATATTTTTTATGAATAAAAGAGTAAATAAAACCAAAAAATAAAAAATGAAATTTTGTTTGTAAAAGAAAGAAAATGAAATTGCTTAATTAATATAAAATAATAAGAATAAAGAAATATATACGCAAGAAATGAATTAAAAAATTGTTAAAAAAATAATTTTTCTAAATGATTTTGTATGGATAACCTAATTTTAACATTGGAATTTTTGGTGTTGAGCACAGAGGACAAATTTGAAGACCACTTAGCAGAAACTGACATTATAGCAGAGAAAGGAAAAACATGTAAATATAATATAATGAATAAAAGGAAAGATAAAAGTAGGGCAAAGAACAGAATAGATTGTGGTTATAGGAAACCAGCTTTAACAGCTGAGGAAGAAGTTGCACGGTTGAGAGAATCCAGAAGTACAATAGGTGTAAGTGAACCACAAGGTGTGTGGCATGATACAACCTTAGAGGAGGAAATTTGTTTAATGAAGAAGAAATTTTTTAAACAAGACCATTGTAAAGATATAAAAAGGATTTCCTTTTCGGGGATAGAAAAACCTTAGATTTTCAGAAGGGGAAGAACATTTAGAATTTTGAGAAGAGAAAAACTATAGAACTTTCAGAGGGAAAACATTACTTGGGAAATTGACTTCATTAAAAAAAGGAAGCATTGAGTATTTAGAGAAAACATAAGGAGAGTAAATTAAAGATATAGTTTGAACAACATTTAGACAGGATGGCGACAGTTTTGGATACAAATGAGTTATTCTTAATTTCTGGAATATTACCAATTTTCGATGGTTCTAAAGATAATCTCTCCCCGTTCTTAGCAATTCTAAGGGCAGTTAGGGACACAATATCGGCAGAGAAACAAGTTTCATTCTTTAATGCGGAGGAATAAATCATTTTGCCAGGATGTGCCTTTCGAGTAATGGTGTAGTGTACCTCATAAGTTGCCACCGCATACCCTTAAAAAGCCTGATGAGTGAAAACTTTCAATTTCATTAGTACTCCACTGGTTATGGATATTGTTGAAATTTTCTATGGGAGTTGCTTTGGCTTAGCACAAGGCGTTTGGATTTCATTAAATTCTTCTTCATCTTCAGCACTTATAGTGAAAGTTACAGGTAAAGAGCACCCATCCGTAAATTAAATTTTGGAAATGTGTAAAAGAAGAATTATTGTAAGAAATGAGAAAAAAAATAATGTAAGAAAATGAAATAACAAAATCTAAAAATGATACATCTCGGGTAACTAACAGTTAATAAACAGGTAAATAACAGTTAATAGCTTTTTTTTTTGTTTGCAACTAAAAAAAAAAACAACAAAAAGAAAAAAACAAACTTGAATATTGATAAAAATTAAAAAAATAATTTGCCAAACAGAAAATGTAATAAGAGATGAAAAAGTAAAGTGATTTAAAGTTTTTTATATTAGTATAACGAAAATTTTGGAATTAAAAAAAAAAATCTCAATTGGGATAAAATACTGTTTCGCACTACTGTGCTGTAAATAAAAGGAAAAAATTGACAGATAGAAATCAAAAAGAAAATAAGTGTAAAAATCATTGGATTTTATGAGCAACCAATGCACTCTCCTTCATCACCCTCTTCGTACACCACATTTAGGAAGGCCTTTCAACAGAGCAGATGTACATGTAAGTTACTCATCCAGTTATTATCTTTGGTAGTTTTGTTAATAAAAACAAAACAAATCCATAAACAGAAAAAGGAGAAGTGGCATTCCACTTCTCCAAATCCTTTTCCACTACATTTATTGTCAGTTTTTTGTGTTAAATTAACAAAAACATTGCTAATAAAATTTAAGCCTTAATGATCATTATCCAAAATTGCAATTGTAATTTTTATTTTAATTTCCCTTGATCGGCATTTAAAGAACAAAAACAACAGTAAAAGCATTGAAAATATAAAGGAAAAATATATTGAATTAACAGAAAAAAAACAAGACAAACATAATATGTGTAACAAAGATGTGTTCAAATTACAAATTAACATAATGGCAAATTTAATTATCCAAATTATTGTATTCGCAATAAATTAACGAGAAAAGGAAAAACATTTTTTTTTTCCAAATGAATTTTGAAAAATAAAATAAATAAAAACAATAAAAATTTAAATTAACATTTACAGGAATGCAATTGCAATTTTGTTTCACTTCCCTATCCTTTCCACAAACTGTTTAAAACTTTAATTTTCTGTCTAGTAACATTTTCTTGGCAAATTTAATATAAAACTAGCATTTAAACTAAAAACAATCGATAAAAACTATTCTTTTCCCGCGTAAGCTACGGTCGGTCATCATACATATAGCCAAACTTATCATTGTGAAACGTTAATAAGTTAATTTTATCTTAATTACAACTACCTAAATTTTTTTAATGTAATCAATATGGATAATGTATGAGGTTAACGTTAGTTTCTTCGTATTGCCTCAATTTATTTACGTGTAATTTTAATTAAGTCAATTTGAATTTTGAAACACTAATTATAGTATAACTTTTAAGTCATATAGGACTAAGGATAGGCTAAATATATGTTGAAGTTTAATATAGTTGAGGTCTTTGCATACCTTTTATCTATTAGAGAATGTTTATTAAATTTTGATATATTGGAATAAAAGCTTTCATAATGCATTCTTGAATAAATAAGGGCTTTTTCTTAGGGTGAATGTTAGGGTAATTCAGCTTGGGTTCCTATGTCTAATATGTGCAATGGGATTATATGGTTGGGAGGGTTTTAGAGCACGGGGTATTTCATCTTGCCCTGAAAAATAGTATTAGCATATGTGGTATTAAATCTTTACGTAAATATTTACCAGGGGAATCAATAGACTAAGAACTGGTCCATTAATTTTTATTGTTAGCAAAACCATTAGGGACTCTGATAATAACATCGTGGTAATGTGGTTTGGTATGATTGGGTCAAGAACCCCCCCGGTCACAGAAGCTAGCCTTCTGAAAGGGTCCAGACATCCTTAGAGCGTTGTCGAAAACAGTTTATTTCGGTAGTAAAGGATGTTATTGGCGAGATAGTTCTGAACTAGTCTTGTTAATGCATTGGGTTATTTGTGGCTTTTTATGTTAGTGTTTTCACGTTTTCACGAGGGTCTATATTTTTAATCTCTTGTGGTAATACTGTTTTCCCGTTCTTTCAACAAACGTTTAAATAATTTCACATTACAGAGCCTACAATTACTGACCCTCCCTTAAGTTTAATAAATCGATTCCAAAAAATAAAAGCTCTTTCGCAGCATTTCTGCCGTCGGTAGAAAGAAGAATACTTAATGAGCTTGCACGAAGGTTGTAAGTGGAAAAAATCCAGAACGTTAACTTCAGGTAGACGATTTGGTTGTTATTCGGCACGAACAACTACCTCCAACTTAGTGGAGATTAGGCCGTGGCGTAAAACTCTATCCTGGTAGTGACGGTCACGTTCGGGTCGTGGACGTAAAAATAGCGAACGGGGTTGTAAGACGACACATCGAAAAACTGGTCATTCCGACCAACAAATAAAAACACAATAGTTTTCGTCGCCGTTGATATTCATTGTTTCTTAGCATTACGGACGCATTACCAAGGTTTTTTGATGATGCCATTCTTGAGGATTATGATGAAGCAATGGAAACTACGAAATCTAAAGCTGCAGCACCATCTTTGGTAGCTCCAGCAGCTTTGAAAGCTACAACTACCTTATCGCCTGCAATTACCACACCGCCTCCGTCGGTGAAGCCATCAACTCCTGTTGATGTACCTTCATCGACCGTTACAATATCCATTGCAACTCCAGTCGTTGCCGTGACTTCCGAACTTTTATCGGAGGCCATTAGACCATCAGGCTCGAAATCGCCGACAAAAACTTCAATCGTAACATCCTTTGCGTTATTGTCCGCTATTTAAGAAAATGAGTCACGAGTAGAAGCTTCGTATGGTAATCCTCCATAGATACTGCTCTCGCTGCCTGCTCACTCACATATATCCAGAGACTGTGTTAGCACTTTTCGGTGCAGTGTCTGTAAGGGTGACCATAATACCATTTTGCATACTCGGTCTCCTCCTCCCGGAGTCTCCAACAAAACCAAAGTTGCTTCCAACAAAGCTCGCACTGGCCAAGCTTGCTCAAAAAATTAACAATATGTCCGTCCGATTTCTATCACCAATAAAAAAAATAAAATTCTTTACAAAACCCGTCAGACATTGTCCGCTCCTCAAGCGTGTCCGTTGCCAATAACACATGTGGTCACCTTTTCTAACACTCTGGTAGCCAAATTATATCTACCGAAGATCACAGTCCCAATACGTGCAGTATTGGACCCTTGTAGCAAGGTTAGCTACATTTGCGAAACCATGGTCCACAAACTTCGGCTGCCCGTTACCAAAGTGGATAATGACAGCTATTGTCGCCTGACTGTTGGTTCCAGCAGATAAACTTCACTGCAAGAGTGTGGAAAATGAGGGGTATTAACACTCCTACGGAATCAGGCCCGGACAGGATCAGTTTGGCTGACCCTAATTTCAATCAAGCTGCACGGGTGACCAACTAATGAACTTGAAAAATAATGCACTACCGTACACGACAGAGCTGTATTACTTGATATTGAAGTACATTGGCACATAACATTTAATTTTAAATTCAACCATAATTCTTAAATTTTCATTTAGATTTTCCGTTGTCACTTACAATCGTTATAATCTAGCGGCCTTGGTGAGCCAGCGAGAATGTACCATTTTCCTTGGTTTGATATTATCCAGATCCACCGAAACCACGCCGCTAGAAATTGCATGGGCCATGTCGTATAAGTACTTCGAATCGGTGGAAAATTCAATTTTTTCTGGAGCAGGGGGCATATTTTTCAACTCGATTTTCTGAAAGCCGTCCATCACCTGAAAATATATAATAATAAAATAATTAAAAACGGTTGAAAATTGTAATAAATGAGTGCTAGCAATAACTTACCGGAAGAGTTTCACACGTTTCGATTTGACGGCTCAGTTTTCCAGTTGCCGATCTTAGTCCAGTGCTGGTTGATTTATCCAAAATTTCAAACAAATTCCGAAACGGAAGTTCGTTGAAGTGTAGAAGGCAAACGAACCAATGCAATGGTAATTCCACCTCGTGGGCCAGTGTTTGTTGGCTCACCGTCAGTGCATATGCCAATTAATGCATCCAGTGATACATTTTTATCGTTGAAAAAATCACTTAATTTGGTTATTTTGTATTCAGCGGTTTCATGTTCCAGTCTTACGTAACCAATCAATTCAGAATTCGATTCTCTTAAAATAACAAGATGAGGTTCTTTTACCATCCTAGTATGATACTTCTCATCAATTTTAGCTCTCGTTATAGTATCATCTTTTCTGCCATCGAATGAAAACGCTAACAAATCGGTATCATCTAACCGTTTGCGAAGCACTTCTTGTCTGCATTTCTCTGCGAACTTTCGATTTATCCATGATGAAAGTTTTGCCATGCTTATCTTTCATTTTAAAATCTTGGAAAAGAGCGGTTCCTAATGCTGATGCTACTCTATCAGGCACACCAAATCTGTCACATATCAAGGCAAAGTTAAAACAATCGCATCTTTCAGTGTATTGTGAACTTGTGCTTCTATCCATATCTTCTTGAACCGATGGTGGTGCGTATGTTGAATCATCGGGATCTTGGTATGTTGGCATTGATGACATAGACGTTGCTCCTTGCTCCTCAATTCCCACCATAAATGCATCCACTATTAGTCTTCTCTGATTATGTTGATCGGGCATAAACTCTTTGAGGCGTTCTGGAACCAAGCCGCGTGCACATGGAGCTGCCTTCAAATCGCATTTACATGTTCCAATGTGAAAAATTGTTTCCAGAGATTTTAGAAACTGTGGAAATATTGGGTTTTTCTTTTTGCTCTTGATATTTGTCAAGCAATCTATTCAATTTAATAGATACACAATTTTTCGAAATTATTTCCATACTAAGTTGATGTTGTTGTGGCTTCATCTTGCTGTGTAGAGGATGGTAGATTCATTGTAATAGTATGGTAAATGGATTTTTAAAATTGTACCAACAAGTTTACTTTCTTTGACAGTCTAAAATGCATTTATACTATTTTTTACTCCGTTATTCTACCTGTAATTGTGTCACAGTGATACCTTCTTTTTTGAAAAAAGGGTTGCGGTGCATCACAGTGATACCTTAATTTTTAAAATGGTTGCAAAAAAACGCGCATTTCTTAAGAAGGTGCCAAAAAAAACCATAAATAGGGTTGTAAAAACAACGTTCATTTCTTAAGTAGGTGCTATAAAAAAAAAACACACAAGTAGGTTTACGACATTCAATTGTGTCACAGTGATACCTTAATTTTTTAAAAGGGTTGAATAAAAACCCACACAAGTAAGTTTACGACATGCAAATGCATCACAGTGATGCCTATGTTTTAATAATTTTTTTTAGTTTCTTTTCTATTACTAAGTTATATTCAATTTTTTATTTACATATGTTCTGACTAAATAAATTTCTAAAGAGAAAAATAAACTCCAAAAAGAAAAAAACAGAGCCATTTTGCTAATTTTTTCTTGTAAAGTGCCAAAAATGGTGATTTTTGAAATGTTTGTATGGCGAACCCCCCAGGGGGTCCAGGGGTGTGCCACTGGCTTGTGGGGGTTGGTCATACATTTGGACTCGATTGGCGTACTCTAAATGGGTTAAAGTGGGATATTTCAAAATTTGATCCTACGGGTCAAAAGTCGGAACATTAGAATTCGTTTTAGAGGTATGGTTCCTTCGGCAAACTTTCTTATTTTGATCCTTAGAATACGATTTTCCTTGTATGTTGAGCGATTTTTTTGCCTCCCTACAAATCTACCCGCCCTAATGCCGCTATATAAAATTTTCGAAAAATCGCGAATTTAACGTATAAGGTACTATGTATGTATATGAAAATACATTGTTTTTATTGAAATATTTTCCTTCTTCTTGCTTCTTTACTAAGGCACAACCTTTATTAAGCTTGATTGTGTTTTCAGCGATTGAATTCGTTGAAATCGTAAAAAAACTACTTAAAACGTGAAACTGTAGTTTAAATATCCGGTTTTGTGCAAACAATTCGTAACGTAAATATGACCACAGGTCTTGTGCTGCATTTTAATAGAATTCATATTTTTTGCATTTTAAAAATTAAGTACGTTAAAAACTAAATAGAAAAAACTTTAATGGCATTTGACGGAAAATATGTACTTTAGATCGAAAAATAAAGTACAACATTGTAATCAGCATGGTCGAAATATATAGAAATGATGGTCAGTCCTCTATTAATTTTTAAAAATTAACATTTTGTCCTGTAGTGTTATGAAACGTTGTTTTGGAAACGTCGCCTATAATTTTATAATTAAGTGGCGAACACGCTTCATAACAGGAAACTGTAACATCGCGATCAATTAATCTTTTACAATCATTACATGGCGATCCTGCCGAATTCAATTACTGCGCTCCATGATTGAGCAGCAGTAAAACATTTATTGGAAGAGCACCGAAGATTAGAAGGATTGTCCGGCCAAAGGACAATCAGGGACACCAAGAAGACAACATCCCCCAATCGTAATCAAAAACAACAGAGAAAGTCCAGAGAAGACCAAACGATACAAAAATATTAATACTATAACAATTTTTTTCAATAAAGTGCTCCTAGTGAGAAGCTATAATTGTACGGAGGCGACTTCGCCCGTGTACAAAAAATAAAAAGTGCAAAGAAAAAATAATAAAAACAAAATCTAAACCTACAATGAAGAACAACCAGCCATTAAACTGAAGGAAGCATAAAATAAGAATATGAAGCCAAAACTGAAACTAGTACCGGTATTTCTGATGAAAAATGCAAAGGCAAGGCAACCAAACCCGCCAGGAAAGCTGAAAGAACAAGAACAATAGAATGGAATGGAAAATATATACACATATATTTTTTTTGATAAAGTTAAGATAGAAATTTTTGAAAATAGAAATAATTCAAACAAGAAAAAGCTAAAGATACAAAAAATAATAATAAATATTTTTTATGAATAAAGGAGTAAATAAAACCAAAAAATAAAAAAATGAAATTTTGTTTGTAAAAGAAAGAAAATGAAATTGCTTAATTAATATAAAATAATAAGAATAAAGAAATATATACGCAAGAAATGAATTAAAAAATTGTTAAAAAAATAATTTTTCTAAATGATTTTGTATGGATAACCTAATTTTAACATTGGAATTTTTGGTGTTGAGCACAGAGGACAAATTTGAAGACCACTTAGCAGAAACTGACATTATAGCAGAGAAAGGAAAAACATATAAATATAATATAATGAATAAAAGGAAAGATAAAAGTAGGGCAAAGAACAGAATAGATTGTGTTTATAGGAAACCAGCTTTAACAGCTGAGGAAGAAGTTGCACGGTTGAGAGAATCCAGAAGTACAATAGGTGTAAGTGAACCACAAGGTGTGTGGCATGATACAACCTTAGAGGAGGAAATTTGTTTAATGAAAAAGAAATTTTTTAAACAAGACCATTGTAAAGATATAAAAAGGATTTCCTTTTCGGGGATAAAAAAACCTTAGATTTTCAGAAGGGGAAGAACATTTAGAATTTTGAGAAGAGAAAAACTATAGAACTTTCAGAGGGAAAACATTACTTGGGAAATTGACTTCATTAGAAAAGGAAGCATTGAGTATTTTGAGAAAACATAAGGAGAGTAAATTAAAGATATAGTTTGAAAAACATTTAGACAGGATGGCGACAGTTTTGTATACAAATGAGTTATTCTTAATTTCTGGAATATTACCAATTTTCGATGGTTCTAAAGATAATCTCTCCCAAGTCTAAGGGCAGTTAGGGGCACAATATCGGCAGAGAAACAAGTTTCATTCTTTAATGCGGAGGAATAAATCATTTTGCCAGGATGTGCCTTTCGAGTAATGGTGTAGTGTACCTCATAAGTTGCCACCGCATACCCTTAAAAAGCCTGATGAGTGAAAACTTTCAATTTCATTAGGACTCCACTGGTTATGGATATTGTTGAAATTTTCTATGGGAGTTGCTTTGGCTTAGCACAAGGCGTTTGGATTTCATTAAATTCTTCTTCATCTTCAGCACTTATATTGAAAGTTACAGGTAAAGAGCACCCTTTCTCTTGTTTTTGCATCATTGTTTCGAAAACCAAAAAGAATTATTTTTTGTTAAAGGTTTTTTTCTCCGAGAACGATTTTATTGGAAAGTCCATAGTGGTAAAATTATCTTCGTACTCAGAGCGGTTATTTTTTAGGCAAAAAGAACGAAGGGGAGTGAAAGAAATTGCTAATCAGTGTCACGGTGGAGATCAAGTACAGTCTAAAAGGAATACTAAGCAAATAAAGTGTGTCAAATTAACGCGATGACTAGGTCGACCTATATTATAATAGAATAGGAAAAACTTAATATTTTAAATTATATCAGGAAAAAATGTGTTAAAATTCGAACTTTTATCCGTAAATTAAATTTTGGAAATGTGTAAAAGAAGAATTATTGTAAGAAATGAGAAAAAAAATAATGTAAGAAAATGAAATAACAAAATCTAAAAATGATACATCTCGGGTAACTAACAGTTAATAAACAGGTAAATAACAGTTAATAGCTTTTTTTTGTTTGCAACTAAAAAAAAACAACAAAAAGAAAAAACAAACTTGAATATTGATAAAAATTAAAAAAATAATTTGCCAAACAGAAAATGTAATAAGAGATGAAAAAGTAAAGTGATTTAAAGTTTTCTATATTAGTATAACGAAAATTTTGGAATTAAAAAAAATCTCAATTGGGATAAAATACTGTTTCGCACTACTGTGCTGTAAATAAAAGGAAAAATATTGACAGATAGAAATCAAAAAGAAAATAAGTGTAAAAATCATTGGATTTTATGAGCAACCAATGCACTCTCCTTCATCACCCTCTTCGTACACCACATTTAGGAAGGCCTTTCAACAGAGCAGATGTACATGTAAGTTACTCATCCAGTTATTATCTTTGGTAGTTTTGTTAATAACACAAAACAAATCCATAAACAGAAAAAGGAGAAGTGGAACGATTTCTCCAAATCCTTTTCCACTACATTTATTGTCAGTTTTTTGTGTTAAATTAACAAAAACATTGCTAATAAAATTTAAGCCTTAATGATCATTATCCAAAATTGCAATTGTAATTTTTATTTTAATTTCCCTTGATCGGCATTTAAAGAACAAAAACAACAGTAAAAGCATTGAAAATAGAAAGGAAAAAAATTGAATTAACAGAAAAAAACAAGACAAACATAATATGTGAAACAAAGATGTGTTTAAATTACAAATTAACATAATGGCAAATTTAATTCCCCAAATTATTGTATTCGCAATAAATTAACGAGAAAAGGAAAAACTTTTTTTTTCCAAATGAATTTTGAAAAATAAAATAAATAAAAACAATAAAAATTTAAATTAACATTTACAGGAATGCAATTGCAATTTTGTTTCACTTCCCTATCCTTTCCACAAACTGTTTAAAACTTTAATTTTCTGTCTAGTTACATTTTCTTGGCAAATTTAATATGAAACTAGCATTTAAACTAAAAACAATCGATAAAAACTATTCTTTTCCCGCGTCATCATACATATAGCCAAACTTATCATTGTGAAACGTTAATAAGTTAATTTTATCTTAATTACAACTACCTAAATTTTTTTATTATAATCAATATGGATAATGTATGAGGTTACCGTTAGTTTCTTCGTATTGCCTCAATTTAGTTACGTGTAATTTTAATTAAGTCAATTTGAATTTTGAAACACTAATTATAGTATAACTTTTAAGTCATATAGGACTAAGGATAGGTTAAATATATGTTGAAGTTTAATATAGTTGAGGTCTTTGCATACCGTTTATCTATTAGAGAATGTTTATTAAATTTTGATATATTGGAATAAAAGCTTTCATAATGCATTCTTGAATAAATAAGGGCTTTTTCTTAGGGTGAATGTTAGGGTAATTCAGCTTGGGTTCCTATGTCTAATATGTGCAATGGCAACATGGCTGGGAGGGTTTTAGAGCACAGGGTATTTCATCTTGCCCTGAAAAATAGTATTAGCATATCTGGTATTAAATCTTTACTTAAATAATAGCAAACATATTTACCAGGGGAATCAATAGACTAAGAACTGGTCCATTAATTTTTATTGTTAGCAAAACCATTAGGGACTCTGATAATAACATCGTGGTAATGTGGTTTGGTATGATTGGGTCAAGAATTAGTGACCCTCCTACAATTAGTGACCCTCCCTTAAGTTAAATAAATCGATTCCAAAAAATAAAAGCTCTTTCGCAGCATTTCTGCCGTCGGTAGAAAGAAGAATACTTAATGAGCTTGCACAAAAGTTGTAAGTGGAAAAAATCCAGAACGTTAACTTCAGGTAGACGATTTGGTTGTTATTCGGCACGAACAACTACCTCCAACTTAGTGGAGATTAGGCCGCGGCGTAAAACTCTATCCTGGTAGTGACGGTCACGTTCGGGTCGTGGACGTAAAAATAGCGAACGGGGTTGTAAGACGACACATCGAAAAACTGGTCATTCCGACCAACAAATAAAAACACAATAGTTTTCGTCGCCGTTAATATTCATTGTTTCTTAGCATTACGGACGCATTACCAAAGTTTTTTGTTGATGCCATTCTTGAGGATTATGATGAAGCAATGGAAACTACGCAATCTAAAGCAGCACCATCTTTGGTAGCTCCAACAGCTATGAAAGCTACAACTACCTTATCGCCTGCAATTACCACACCGCCTCCGTCGGTGAAGCCATCAACTCCTGTTGATGTACCTTCATCGACCGTTACAATATCCATTGCAACTTCAGTCGTCGCCGTGACTTCCGAACATTTATCGGAGGCCATTAGACCATCAGGCTCGAAATCGCCGACAAAAACTTCAATCGTAACATCCTTTGCGTTATTGTCCGCTATTTAAGAAAATGAGTCACGAGTAGAAGCTTCGTATGGTAATTCTCCATAGATACTGCTCTCGCTGCCTGCTCATTCACATATATCCAGAGGCTGTGTTAGCACTTTTCGGTGTAGTGTCTGTAAGGGTGACCATAATACCATTTTGCATACTCGGTCTCCTCGTCCCGGAGTCTCCAGCAAAACCAAAGTTGCTTCCAACAAAGCTCGCACTGGCCAAGCTTGCTCAAAAAATTAACAATCTTTCCGTCCGATTTCTATCACCAATAAAAAAAAAAATTCTTTACAAAACCCGTCAGACATTGTCCGCTCCTCAAGCGTGTCCGTTGCCAATAAAACATGTGGTCACCTTTTCTAACACTCTGGTAGCCAAATTATATCTACCGAAGATCACAGTCCCAATACGTGCAGTCTTGGACCTTTGTAGCAAGGTTAGCTACATTTGCGAAACCATGGTCCACAAACTTCGGCTGCCCGTTACCAAAGTGGATAATGACAGCTATTGTCGCCTGACTGTTGGTTCCAGCAGATAAACTTCACTGCCAGAGTGTGGAAAATGAGGGGTATTAACACTCCTACGGAATAAGGCCCGGACAGGATCAGTTTGGCTGACCCTAATTTCAATCAAGCTGCACGGGTGACCAACTAATGAACTTGAAAAATAATGCACTACCGTACACGACAGAGCTGTATTACTTGATATTGAAGTACATTGGCACATAACATTTAATTATAAATTCAACCATAATTCTTAAATTTTCATTTAGATTTTCCGTTGTCACATACAATCGTAATAATCTAGCGGCCTTGGTGAGCCAGCGAGAATGTACCATTTTCCTTGGTTTGATATTATCCAGATCCACCGAAACCACGCCGCTAGAAATTGCATGGGCCATGTCGTATAAGTACTTCGAATCGGTGGAAAATTCAATTTTTTCTGGAGCAGGGGGCATATTTTTCAACTCGATTTTCTGAAAGCCGTCCATCACCTGAAAATATATAATAATAAAATAATTAAAAACGGTTGAAAATTGTAATAAATGAGTGCTAGCAATAACTTACCGAAAGAGTTTCACACGTTTCGATTTGACGGCTCAGTTTTCCAGTTGCCGATCTTAGTCCAGTGCTGGTTGATTTATCCAAAACTTCAAACAAATGCCGAAACGGAAGTTCGTTGAAGTGTAGAAAGCAAACGAACCAATGCAATGGTAATTCCACCGCATGGGCCAGTGTTTGTTGGCTCACCGTCAGTGCATATGCCAATTAATGCATCCAGTGATATATTTTTATCGTTGAAAAAATCACTTAATTTGGTTATTTTGTATTCAGCGGTTTCATGTTCCAGTCTTACGTAACCAATCAATTCAGAATTCGATTCTCTTAAAATAACAAGATGAGGTTCTTTTACCATCCTAGTATGATAATTCTCATCAATTTTAGCTCTCGTTAAAGTATCATCTTTTCTGCCATCGAATGAAACCGCTAACAAATTGGTATCATCTAACCGTTTGCGAAGCACTTCTTGTCTGCATTTCTCTGCGAACTTTCGATTTATCCATGATGAAAGTTTTTCCATGCTTATCTTTCATTTTAAAATCTTGGAAAAGAGCGGTTCCTAATGCTGACGCTATTCTATCAGGCACACCAAATCTGTCACATATCAAGGCAAAGTTAAAACAATCGCATCTTTCAGTGTATTGTGAACTTGTGCTTCTATCCATATCTTCTTAAACCGATGGTGGTGCGTATGTTGAATCATCGGGATCTTGGTATATTGGCATTGATGACATAGACGTTGCTCCTGGCTCCTCAATTCCCACCATAAATGCATCCACTATTAGTCTTCTCTGATTATGTTGATCGGGCATAAACTCTTTCAGGCGTTCTGGAACCAAGCCGCGTGCACATGGAGCTGCCTTCAAATCGCATTTACATGTTCCAATGTGAAAAATTGTTTCCAGAGATTTTAGAAACTGTGGAAATTTTGGGTTTTTCTTTTTGCTCTTGATATTTGTCAAGCAATCTATTCAATTTAATAGATACAGAATTTTTCGAAATTATTTCCATACTAAGTTGATGTTGTTGTGGCTTCATCTTGCTGTGTAGAGGATGGTAGATTCATTGTAATAGTATGGTAAATGGATTTTAAAATAGTACCAACAAGTTTACTTTCTTTGACAGTCGAAAACGTATTTATACTATTTTTTACTCCGTTATTCTACCTGTAATTGTGTCACAGTGATACCTTCATTTTTGAAAAAAGGGTTGCGGTGCATCACAGTGATACCTTAATTTTTAAAATGGTTGCAAAGAAACGCGCATTTCTTAAGAAGGTGCCAAAAAAAACCCATAAATAGCGTTGTAAAAACAAGGTTCATTTCTTAATTGTGTCACAGTGATACCTTAATTTTTTAAAAGGGTTGAATAAAAAACCCACACAAGTAAGTTTACGACATGCAAATGCATCACAGTGATGCCTATGTTTTAATAATTTTTTTTTAGTTTCTTTTCTATTACTAAGTTAAATTCATTTTTTTATTTACATATGTTCTGACTAAATAAATTTCTAAAGAGAAAAATAAACTCCAAAAAGAAAAAAACAGAGCCATTTCGCTAATTTTTTCTTGTAAAGTGCCAAAAATGGTGATTTTTGAAATGTTTGTATGGCGAACCCCCCAAGGGGTCCAGGGGTGTGCCACTGGCTTGGGTGGGTCGGCTTTACAAAGTTAGTGGGGGTTGGTCATACATTTGGACTCGATTGGGGTACTCTAAATGGGTTAAAGTGGGATATTTCAAAATTTGATCCTACGGGTCAAAAGTCGGAACATTAGAATTCGTTTTAGAGGTATGGTTCCTTCGGCAAAGTTTCTTATTTTGATCCTTAGAATACGATTTTCCTTGTACGTTGAGCGATTTTTTTGCCTCCCTACAAATCTACCCGCCCTAATGCCGCTATATAAAATTTTCGAAAAATCGCGAATTTAACGTATAAGGTACTATGTATGTATATGAAAATACATTGTTTTTATTGAAATATTTTCCTTCTAATTGCTTCTTTACTAAGGCACAACCTTTATTAAGCTTGATTGTGTTTTCAGCGATTGAATTCGTTGAAATCGTAAAAAACCGTAAAAACCTACTTAAAACGCGAAACTGTAGTTTAAATATCCGGTTTTGTGCAAACAATTCGTAACGTAAATATGACCACAGGTCTTGTGCTGCATTTTAATAGAATTCATATTTTTTGCATTTTAAAAATTTGGTATGTTAAAAACTAAATAGAAAAAAGTTTAATGGCATTTGACGGAAAATATGTACTTTAGATCGAAAAATAAAGTACAACATTGTAATCAGCATGGTCGAAATATATAGAAATGATGGTCAGTCCTCTATTAATTTTTAAAAATTAACATTTTGTCCTGTATTGTTATGAAACTTCATTTTGGAAACGTCGCCTATAATTTTATAATTAAGTGGCGAACACGCTTCATAACAGGAAACTGTAACATCGCGATCAATTAATCTTTTACAATCATTACATGGCGATCCTGCCGAATTCAATTACTGCGCTCCATGATTGAGCAGCAGTAAAACATTTATTGGAAGAGCACCGAAGATTAGAAGGATTGTCCGGCCAAAGGACAATCAGGGACACCAAGAAGACAACATCCCCCAATCGTAATCAAAAACAACAGAGAAAGTCCAGAGAAGACCAAACGATACAAAAAATAATATATAATAAAAATATTAATACAATAAAAAATTTTTTCAATAAAGTGCTCCTAGTGAGAAGCTATAATTGTACGGAGGCGACTTCGCCCGTGTACAAAAAATAAAAAGTGCAAAGAAAAAATAATAAAAACAAAATCTAAACCTACAATGAAGAACAACCAGCCATTAAACTGAAGGAAGCATAAAATAAGAAGAAACTAGTACCGGTATTTCTGATGAAAAATGCAAAGGCAAGGCAACCAAACCCGCCAGGAAAGCTGAAAGAACAAGAACAATAGAATGGAAAATATATACACATATATATTTTTTTTTTTTTGATAAAGTTAAGATAGAAATTTTTGAAAATAGAAATAATTCAAACAAAAAAAAGCTAAAGATAAAAAAAATAATAATAAATATTTTTTATGAATAAAAGAGTAAATAAAACCATAAAATAAAATATGAAATTTTGTTTGTAAAAGAAAGAAAATGAAATTGCTTAATTAATATAAAATAATAAGAATAAAGAAATATATACGCAAGAAATGAATTAAAAAATTGTTAAAAAAAATAATTTTTCTAAATGATTTTGTATGGATAACCTAATTTTAACGTTTGGAATTTTTGGTGTTGAGCACAGAGGACAAATTTGAAGACCACTTAGCAGAAACTGACATTATAGCAGAGAAAGGAAAAACATATAAATATAATATAATGAATAAAAGGAAAGATAAAAGTAGGGCAAAGAACAGAATAGATTGTGGTTATAGGAAACCAGCTTTAACAGCTGATGAAGAAGTTGCACGGTTGAGAGAATCCAGAAGTACAATAGGTGTAAGTGAACTACAAGGTGTGTGGCATGATACAACCATAGAGGAGGAAATTTGTTTAATGAAGAAGAAATTTTTTAAACAAGACCATTGTAAAGATATAAAAAGGATTTCCTTTTCGGGGATAGAAAAACTTTAGATTTTCAGAAGGGGAAGAACACTTAAAATTTTGAGAAGAGAAAAACTATAGAACTTTCAGAGGGAAAACATTACTTGGGAAATTGACTTCATTAGAAAAGGAAGCATTGAGTATTTTGAGAAAACATAAGGAGAGTAAATTAAAGATATAGTTTGAACAACATTTAGACAGGATGGCGACAGTTTTGGATAAAAATGAGTTATTCTTAATTTCTGGAATATTACCAATTTTCGATGGTTCTAAAGATAATCTCTCCCCGTTCTTAGCAAGTCTAAGGGCAGTTAGGGACACAATATCGGCAGAGAAACAAGTTTCATTCTTTAATGCGAAGGAATAAATCATTTTGCCAGGATGTGCCTTTCGAGTAATGGTGTAGTGTACCTCATAAGTTGCCACCGCATACCCTTAAAATACTCTTAAATCTATACATACCAACCTAAATAGATTAGGGTAATTATGCAAGATCAAATAACGGCATTTACCAATCGACACACATCGATTGGAATGCAAGTTAATTGGGGTATGAATATGATAAACACAAACAAAGAATTCTACTCAATAAGAATTGTAAATTGAGTAACAAATAGGAATGAGTGTAATTACAAATGTTCCTATTGGTCAGAATAATTGTAATCAGGGTAATTATTCATATGTCCATAATATCGACAAAGACAACTAGAACTTTATCGATAAGTAGAATAAGTATCAAAGGCAAGGTTAAAAACTCATGTATAGTATATAAGTGCTTGTAAATCCAAAATAAAGCGGACTTGAAATTACAATACTAAATCGGCAACAACCTGCCTTGTGTTCTAATTGAAAGACTCAAAATAATTCGGCAGTTCCTTTGAACGCCTTGTAAATCAGCTGAAACTCTGACAGCTACTAAAATAACCAAGGGCTATAGGGAAAACCACTAACATTCCACAAACACTGCACATTTCATGGCGATCCTGCCCACTCGGACCAAAATAAATTTATAATCCTACCGAACTGGCAAAGGTTAGTTTTCCTGACAGGCTAGGACTTATAAAAAAAAATATATTCAACACAATCAGATGGTCGGCGTACCTAGAAAATAACAAAGAAGAAGAGTACAAGCCTAAACCGACAGGTTATGCAGCACCTCCTTATGAGCCACTACTGATCTGTGCGGGTCCAAAAGCTATCACGATAGATGAATATAGGTAGCGGCAACAGAAACCAGTAGAGACTGCACCAGTAAAGAAGCAAAAGAGTGCTGGTAAGCAATACCAGAAGAGAAAGACGTTGGCAGTGCTATATAAAAACTTAAACCTCGCAACAGAGAAGACACAGCAAATGTTAATAAGGAAGGAGATAAAAAGGATGCAATAGTAGCTTATATATAATGCAAAAATAAATAAAAATTAAAAATTACAATAAAACAAATATAAATAAAAACAACATTTTATGTTATTATATACTAAATAAGGGAGAATAAACAGACTTTTCGAGATGACATGGTGGAAGACCATTTTGAAAGCGATCCCACTAGTTATTGCGGGATACGAAGTAGGAAAGAACGAAAATAATAAAAATGATCAAGATCTGTTCATTATCTTATAGAATATATGAACACTATAAGAACGCAAAATAAAAATAGAGCAGACAATTTAAAGATTTTCGATATAGTTATGATAATTACATTAGCCTTATTAGTAATTGCCTGTGTCGTAAGATTAATGTATGCAATACTCAGTAACAGGCGATAAAAAGAAAAGGATTTGATATTATTTATAGGGATAAATACACCCAATAATATTAATATACAGAAGATTAGTATTCTCAGTACAAGTAAAAATATTATCAATGTTGTCCGAAATAACAAAAACCTTAGTAATTATTACTTTAATCATATTCATATTACATAGCATGTATAAGTTTATTAATAATTGTAAAAACAGAAACAATAGTAAAAATAAAATAACAGATGTATAGAAATTGAAGATAGATGGAAGGAAGTTTAATAAAACTCAAAGAAATATTAAAGAATTTAAAGAAAAGTCCAGGAAGGACATATTCAAGAAAGACAATAAACCTTAGACTAGAGGATATAAAAGTTATAACAGGGGAATTTGAGTTAGCACAACTAGAAGAAAAAGACGAAAGGAAAAAGCAGTGCTCAGATTAGAATTTAGCAATATAATTAAGAAAAGCAAAGAATACTTAATAGAAAGCATTAAAACCCCATTAGAGACAGAAAATACAATGGCAGCATTAAGTTTAGAAACAGTGTCTAAAGCACTCCCACTTTTTGCTAGAAACCATGAGGAACTAGAAAGTTTCTTAATAACAGCAGAACTCATTCAGAAAACTCTAGCTGAAACAGCAAAACAGGATTTCTTACAATACGTATACCATGCAAAGCTGACTTCAGGGGTAAGAACGGCAATAGGTAGTTATGCAAAGCCGGAAAAGTTCAATGCATTAAAAAAATTACTACAACAGAGGTACAAAACTACAAAGACCATTCCAGAGTTTCAATCAAAATTAAACACTATTTACCAAGGGAAAATGCCTGTTAGCACATTCAAAGAAAGATTAATGACAACAATAGACAACCTGAACAAGTTAGGAGTAGAAGAACTTGGAAATGACGCCACAGAAGCAGAGAAAAATGTTATTATCAAATTAAATTCAAAGCTTTCTCTAGATACTTTTAAAAAGCGGTATTTTTTTAAGTAATTCAATAGCACCAAAAAACGGAATGACACATATCAAAATTTTAAACACAACAAATAAAACACAAATTTTACAGGGCATTAAACTGCATACTGACCCACTTAAAAATTATGAAGTGTTAAGTTACACAAGTATAAACAATGACGAACGTTTTAAACAAATTCTAAATGACTTGCAATTAAATAAAACTGATGAATATGCAAAATCAGAATTATTAACATATTCAAAAAACATCAAAATGTATTTCATTTAGAGAATGAAAAATTGACTGTAAACAATTTTAAAAAACAAAACATTACAACTTCAGATAATACTCCGGTGTATATAAAAAACTATAGACTACCCCACTCATACACGGACATAATAAATGAACAAGTACAAAATATGCTAAAAGACGATATAATAGAACCATCAGTTAGCCCCTACAATGCTCCACTTATTTTAGTACCCAAAAAGAATACGGAAGTCAAACGAAAATGGAGAATTGTAGTAGACTTTAGAAAGTTAAATGACAAAATAGTTTATGACAAATTTCCACAAACTAGATTAGAGGATATTTTGGATAAACTAGGAAGAGCTAAATGGTTTTCAACTCTTGACATGACTAGCTCGTTTCACCAAATTCAATTGGAAAAATATTCAAGACCACTTACAGCTTTTTCTTCACAACAGGGACACTACCAATTTAAAAGACTACCATTTGGACTTAAAATTTCTTCAAACAGTTTTCAGAGAATGCTTACAATAGCACTTTCAGGACTTTATTCAGAAGCTTTTCTTTATGTCGATGGCATAATTGTTTATGGATGTAGTTTTAACCATCACAATCAAAATCTTGTAAAAGTTTAAGACAGACTTCAGCGACACAATTTAAAACTGAATCCAAAGAAATGTTGTTTTTTAAGACCAGAAGTAGTATACTTAGGACATTTAATAACAAAGGACGGTGTAAGAACAGATCCAGCTAAAAATGAAGTTATAAAGAATTACCCAATACCTAGAAACGCAGATGAAGTTAGACGTTTCGTTGCATTCTGCAACTACTATAGAAAATTCATACCGAATTTTGCGGATATTGCAAAACATTTAAATATGCTATTGAGAAAATCAGTAAAATTCTTATGGACAAATGAATGCCAAAATGCTTTTGACACACTAAAAGAAAAATTAATGAACCCACCAATTTTGCAGTACCCAAATTTTGACAAACCTTTTATTTTGACGACTGGCCTCAAACTACGCACTAGGAGCAGTCCTATCACAAGGTGAAATTGGAAAAGATTTACCTATTTCTTACGCAAGTAAATCACTTCAAAAGCATGATATTAACAAACCCATCATCGAAAAAGAATTGCTCGCAATTCACTGGGGAATAAATTTTTTCAAACCCTATTTATAACGAAATTCATTATTGCTCACCCACTGTCAACAAAAGACGCACTTACAACTGCCAAAACACTAGTAGAATAATTAATTTTAAAATATGGTAAATTTAAAGTGCTCAAATCAGACAACGGGACAGAATTTAACCCTCCGATGAGTCAGAAGGTCCCTAGGGACCTTTTTGCCTTTTCAAAATGAAATTACTCCTACTTCGGCCACTACAACCCCCCCCCCCCCCCCCAAGTTACTCTGTATTCCAAGAGTATTTTGTTGCGCATCTTTTGGAAAAAAAAATCAAGTAACCCTACTTTATACAGACTGACTTAATAGATGATAACGTTGATGGGTTTTTTTACTGGAAATTTTTTAGAGCAAGATTGCGTTTTACATGACTTTTGCGAAAACTGAAGTCAATGAAAGTGAAGTCATTACTTTAGGAGTTATTGAGGTTTTAGTGAGAATAGTACGCGGACGTGTGAATAGGTCCGTATGGACATTGAACTGAATTTCATTAATAAATGCATGTTTTTGGGCATCATTATAATTTTTTTGTTGTTTCAACACATAATTTACTTGTTCTGAAAACAAAGACCTAAACTCAAAGACATTAGGGATGATGATAAAAACAAAAAATTCGAAGACATGAACTTTATTGCTTTCAAGGAAAGGCACAATATTCTAATTTTATACTACTAGCAAAACACCAGTTCTTAGAATTTTTTTGTTTTTATCATCATCCCTAATGTCTTTGAGTTTAGGTCTTTGTGTTCAGAACAAGTAAATTATGTGTTGAAACAATAAAAAAATTATTATGATGATGAAGTAATCCCTAAATGTCTTTGAGTTCAGGTAGACGTACGAAAGAGTATAAAAGAAGTTGTAGTTTCGTAAACCAAATCAGTCAAGGTTTAGACAGCGAAGAGTAAAATCGTGTGTAATAGAAACAAAAATATAAATATGGCAGATGCAAGTAATTTGGACGTTGCTCAAATGGTTGTACGCCGTAGTACACGTTACCAGCAAATGACTGCGGATGAAGAAATTGATATTGCTGCAATTGATTATTATGAAGTTGAGGATGATGAAGATCGCACATGCCAACCTGCTGAAGAGTCAGATGCCGAAACTGAAGGATACGTCGAGCTAAATGAAGATACTGATGACGACGATGATGAAGAGGAAGAAAATGATGGACAGTAAACGAATGAAAGTTACTATATTGGTAAAGATGGCACCCAATGGAGTAAAAAAGCACCACCAACATCACGCACTCGTAATCTTAACGTGGTCGACTTCACAAGAAAGAAACCAGGACCAACAGGAAATATACACGACCCCTATACATTAATGCGTTCAATCATGACACAGGAAATAATACACTTAGTGCTACGTGAAACAAATTGTAAAGGCAGGGAGGTTACAGCTGCATGGAATTTGGCGAATACCACGAAGAAAAAGGAGTGGAAGCCAGTGACAGTGAAAGAGGTTGACGCCTTTGTAGCTATTCTTTTGTATGCTGGACTCACAAGATCAAATCATGAACCAGCTATGGAATTATGGGGCGCGACGCGTTGCCCAATATACAAAGCTGCGTTGTCGTACGATCGCTTCATGTGTATAAAGCAATTTATTCGATTCGACAATGGAAATACTCGACAACAGCGACTCATCAACAGCAAAACTGCGGCTATTGACGACATTTGGCAAATGTTGCAACATAACTTGGCAGCAGCTTACACTACTCATTAAGCACTAACAGTTGATGAGCAGTTGTTCCCTTACAGAGGCCGTACCCGCTTCACGCAATATATTCCGTCAAAGTCAGTTAAGTATGGTTTGAAAGTATGGTGGTTATGCGACTCACAGAGTTATTATCCTGTGAAGGGAATGATATATTCTGGAAAACTGCCAAACCAACAACGGGAGATAAACCAATGGCAGAACGTAGTGCTGGATCTTGTGGAAAAATATTTAGATGCTGGCCGTACTATATACGCTGATAATTTCATTCATTCCACAGGAAGTCAAGAAGAACCCGAAGCGCACCATCAATAGTACATTATTTGGGTTCAACGAAGGGGATATAGCGTTATGCATAGGGCGGAAGCCCTATGCCATATTAGATTACAACGCCAACAAATGCGGCGTTGATACCATGGATCAAATGCTAGGCACTTACAGCTGCAAAAGAGCAACACAACGATGGCCGTTGGCCATGTTTTATAATATGCTGGACGTCGCTGAATTGGCTGCTTTTACGATTTACAACAAAATGAAGCCTATAAAAAGGAGTGACAGACGGCGGTCGTTCTTGTTACTGCTAACGAAACAATTGGCCACACCAAATATCGAAGAACGTGCCCTGAACAACCATATGACCTCATATCCAAGGATACGCAATGCGATGGAAACATTCGATGTCAGGGTAAGAAAAGCATCTTCAAATTTAAGAATAGAATAAATATTTATTTGTTTTTTATTTTTCTTTTCATTTCAGGTATTACCAAGACCGATAGAAGGCAATGCACCGTCGTTTGCGGCTAGGTCAAGTAGACCGTCATGTGGCCTTTGCCGTTCTGAGTACGGGCGGCAGCGGAAAACGCGGGCATACTGCTTCGGCTGCGGCAACGCTGTTTGCGGAGAACATAGCATACTTTTACATCGCTGCAACACTTGCGCACAGGGCGAGGGACAAGAAGTACACGCTCAACAACAATAATTTTTAAACTTTTTGATAATAGTCTTAAGAAAATTCAAGCAAAAATAAAAAAATTGAAAAAATTATTTTTGTATGTAGAATTTAGTTATAAACAATAAAAACAAAAAAAATCCGAAAAAAAAATTTTTATATGAAAAAAACATGATTTACAAAAGAGGTCCGTAGGGACCTTTTCACACGGCCGTGAAGTTCAGAACTGTCACTCATCGGAGGGTTAAAAACGAACTTATGCATAACATATGTTCACTACTCGATATCAAACAAACATTTTCAACCCCTTACCACCATGAAACAATGGGTGCAGTAGAAAGAAATCACAGGGTTCTCAATGAATTCTTGCTGACAACAGCAAATGATTATGAATGGGACAAGTGGATAAATTACTTTACTTTTGCCTACAACACGGCACCAAACATAGACACTGGTTACACACCATTTCAGTTAGTATACGGTAAATTACCATGCTTACCATCAGAATTACATAACAATGAAGAATATAAAATATATAATTATGAAGATTATGCAAGAGAACTTAAGCAAAAATGACAATATTCTTTAAATAGAGCTAAAGAGCTTACAATTAAGATAAAAGAAATTTGGAAGATAGATATAGTAATAGTTTAAATCTAGGTATAGGAGATTTAGTTTCAATAAAAGTAGAAAATAGGAAAAAGAATCAAAGCCCGTACAAAGGCCCATATAAGATAATTAGACATAACGGTATAAATACTATAATAGACTACCACGGAATTGAAAAAGAATTCCATAATAATCAATTAAAACCATATATAGGCTTAAGAAACACTAATTAAGTAAAGTCTGTGAAGATAAATATGTCAGTTAAATATGTAATGACGTAATGGTGAAAAGTTAAATATGTTAAATATGACTTAAATATGTTATGACGTACCGAAAATATACTAAATACAGCTAAATAACAAATTCTAAGCATATTTATCATATTAAAACAATGTGAAATACCAAAAAAAAAAAATAATAACTATTCTAAATTGTTTTTCAGAAAACTTTGAAAAATTATTTAATATCACATATATTATTGAATATTGTGAACGAAATTTCTCTTTAGGATTTTGGCCACTGTGGCCAAACGGAGCGGGGTACACATATGAGCCATACCTCAAATTAAAGCTCTAAGCATGTCCTATCTAACTATCAAAGCAGTTTTTCTGAATTGTTTTTCACAAATGTTCCTATTGGTCAGAATAATTGTAATCAGGGTAATTATTCATATGTCCATATATCGACAAAGACAACTAGAACTTTATCGATAAGTAGAATAAGTAAGAAAGGCTAGGTTAAAAACTCATGTATAGTATATAAGTGCTTGTAAATCCAAAATAAAGCTGACTTGAAATTACAATTCTAAATCGGCATCAACCTACCTTGTGTTCTAATTGAAAGACTCAAAATAATTCGGCACTTCCTTTGAACGCCTTGTAAATCAGCTGAAACCCTGACAGCTACTAAAATAACCAAGCGCTATAGGGAAAACCACTAACATTCCACAAACACTACACATTTCAATGGGAATAATAATCGTAATAGCAATGGTTATAACAATAATCACAATAACAATGGTAGCAGCAATAATCGTGACAACAACAACAATAGAGGTAGAAGTAATTACCACAATGATAACAATAACAACAGGAAAAATGGTACAACAATAGAATAAATAATAATCAGAATATTCGTTATATTCAAAATCAGGGAAACTCTCAAGATCCGGAGGTGACAGTATACCAAGAATCTTCGGAGCAAAACTAACGAAAGAAAACAAAATTTACAATATTTCATCCAACCTGAAGAATTATATAAAATTAAAAATAGAAGGTAACAATAACGTACTAACATTTCTATTCGACACAGGTGCTGCACTATGCGCAGTATCCAGTAAACATATATATATATATATATATATATATATATATATATATATATATATGTATATACAGATGTCTTCAAAGTATGGGCAATGAATATATATATATATATATATATATATATATATATATATATATATATATATATATATATATATATATTCATTGTGCATACTTTGAAGACATCTGTATATACAGCCAAAAAAGTCCCTATGCGCTGTATCCAGTAAAATGTCTTTAGTGTATACAGTAGATTAATTAAAAGTTTAAGGGCGGTCCTCAAAGTAACAAAATGTCTTCATAGTAACTTGTGGAACGAAAAACCGTCCCCGCAACATGAGCTGTGCACATATATATATATATATATATATATATATATATATATATATATATATATATATATATATGTTTACTGGATACAGCGCATAGTGCAGCACCTGTGTCGAATAGATATGTTAGTACGTTATTGTTACCTTCTATTATTAATTTTATATAATTTAATGTTGCGGGGACGGTTTTTCGTGCCACAGGTTACTATGAAGACATTTTGATTCTTTGGAGACTGACCTCAAACTTTACATAAATCTACTATATATCCTGAAGATATTTTACTGGATACAGCGCATATTATAGGGACTTTTTTGGCTGTATATACAGATGTCTTCAAAGTATGCATAATGAATATATATATATATATATATATATATATATATATATATATATATATATATATATATATATACATATATATATATATATATGCACAGCACATGTTGCGGGGACGGGTTTTCGTTCCACAAGTTACTATGAAGACAGTTTGTTACTTTGGTGACTGTCCTTAAATTTTTCATTATTCTAGTATTTACTCTGAAGACATTTTACTGGACATAGCGCATTTTATAGGGACTTTTTTGGCTGTATATACAGATGTCTTCAAAGTATGGGCAATGCATATATATATATATATGTGCATAGCGCATGTTGCGGGGACGGGTTTTCGTTCCACAAGTTACTATGAAGACATTTTGTTACTTTGGGGACTGTCCTTAAACTTTTCGTTATTCTAGTGTTTACTCTGAAGACATTTTACTGGATACAGCTCATATTATTGCCCATACTTTGAAGACATCTGTATATACAGCTAAAAATGTCCCTATAATATGCGCTGTATCCAGTAAAATGTCTTCAGTGTAAACAGTGGAATAACGAAAAGTTTAAGGACAGTCCCCAAAGAACCAAAATGTCTTCATAGTAACTTGTGGAACGAAAAACCGTCCCCGCAACATGCGCCGTGCACATATATATATATATATATTTTTTTTTTTCAAAATTAGTTCAAAATTTTGAATCGAGAGGTCGATATCTTCCGGTGTTCTTAGCGGTATGTTTTCCGAGCAATGTGTACTCATAAATTTTTTATACTTCAACCAATCTGTTGTTTTGCCTGTCAGTGCTAAGTCACCAGAGGGGTGTATAATTCCTCGGGGTTTAAAATAGTAAAAACTGTAGGTGTGTGATCAGATGAGAGATCCAATAATGGTTCTACATGGACCAATTCTCTTGCAATAGACATTGTTATTCCAAAGTCTATCAGATCGGGTATTTTCCGACGATCCGTTGGCCAGTACGTGGGTTCTTCACTAGAGATCACATCCATACCCAGCTTAGAAATTGTATTAAACAAAACACGGCCCTTAGGGGTAACAAGCCGTGACCCCCAGAATGTATGCTTGGCATTATAGTCTCCAGCTGCCAGAAAACGCGGTCCTAATGATTCGAAAAAGCATGTGTACTGATCCTCCATTATGGAGAATCTGGGGGGAGAATAAATTGACGAAATCACTAAGTCCTTATCGAATTCTTCAAAACATATAGTAGTGGCCTGAAGATAATTTTCGCAAAGATCACACATTAGAAAATGTTTTAATCTAGATTTAATGAGAAAAGCTGATCCTCCACATGACCTGCCTCTTGGTCCTTAGTATCATATATTGTGTACCCGCGAATTGAAAATGAACTTCTCAGGGTTAAATGGGTCTCAGAAATAAGCATTACGTCAATGTGCTGATTTCTGAGAAAATACTCGAGCTCTACTTTATGTTGGCATATGCCGTTAGCATTCCAGTAACATATTTTCAAACTGTTCATGGTTTAGTTAACAAAGCTTGCATCAAAATAGACTGATTTCTCATCATCTCTTGCATCATATTACTCATTGAGTTTGTAAAGTTAGTAACAGTTTGAACCAGGGATTCAATGGATGCTTCAAGTCTGCTGAAATTTTGTATCTGGGGTTCAGATTGAGAAAGTGGAGCATTTGGATTGACTTGTGCGGCTTGTGGAGTTTTTGGGGGCTGTGGTTGTCCTCTTAGAACTTCAGAGTATGAAGCACTGTTGGTGATAATTTGTGGATATTGTGGAATATAAAATTCCGGTTCTAACTGTGATTTCATTCGGGGGTTTCGGGTTCTGTTCAAATTTGAGTTTTTTAATTTTAAATATACCTCACAACCTCTGTAATTAGCAGTATGGGGGTTACCGCAATTGCTACATTTCTTTTCAGTATTTACTGTCTTTGGTTTGGTGCAGTCAGCTGTTCTATGCAGCTCACCGCAAACTACGCATACTGCATGTAGTCTACAATAAGACCTAGTGTGACCATACTCCTGGCAGTTCGTACACTGGGCAGGTCCTCGTCGCTTATGTGGTGCTTCAACTGTAACTCTATAGTGTAGCAAGTACCTAAGTTGATAAATAGGGTGTGTTTCATTTTTCTTCAACTTGATATCGCAAGGCTCTAATTCAACTCGGCAAAGGGGTTGGGGGAGCTTATCCCGGTTTCTAATATTAACAACGGACTTAACTTTAAAGCCGTTGATTTCGAGTGCCTTCTTTACTTCTAGTGGGTCATTGTATGATTCAATACCCTTAATCACTATCTGAAGACCTTTGCTGCTCTTCAACTGGTAAGTATAAAATTTTTTTTTTTTTGTATTCAAGAAATGATACTAATTTTCTGAAATTGGATTCACATTGAACTTGAATCTTAGTTTCAAAAATTTTGCCATTTATTATTGGCACAATGTAAAAAGAGTTTTCCCCAATAAGGCTGACTAGGGTTTTAACAAATTCATTTGAATTTTGCTCTCTTAGATAGATAGGGGGAGGTCTTTGTGGTTTAGGTATCACCGGGGCATCATTATCTTCGCTTTCCAGTATGGCAAAACGGTTTTGGGATTGAGTGACATTTATTTCACCTCTACTAAGCTTAGGATAGGGAGCTGTTTTAGCCGATTTTGGGCTTCTTTTCCTTTTAACTATTTTAACATACCTGTCTAATCCAGTCTGTACCAATGGTTTGGCGGTAATGATGATTGGCAGGTCAACATTGGGTGTTGCGCCAGTTGAGGGGTTAATAGTTAAACTACTTACTGACGGAAAGTGAAGCATACTTTGGGGCTGTTTTAAGTTATTAGGTTGAGCCATAATATTGATATCACTGTTTAACGTAGCAGAAGATGTTGTTGGTGTTTTAATAATCTTACTATTGGTTGATATTGTAGCTGTAGGTTTTGGTGAAGTCAAAGCAGACAGCGTTTTGTGTGTTGTTGTTAAACTAGGCACTGTATTTGTTGGTACTTTTATATTTTCATGTTCCTTTGTGTTATTGGTTTTATTTTTTCACATGAGAGTAAAGGAGAACATGAACGGGATCTCTCAATTGTTTTTGCGGTTAAATAATTTTTGTTGTAATTGGGATCACTAATCTTTTTATTAACATTGATGTTATCTCCCTTTAGAAAAACGAAGGCATTTCTGCCATTTGCACTGAGCCTTCTCTCCTCTTGAATTATAGAGCTCATATGCTCTTTTCTTTATAAGAAAGAAAAGAAAAAAACAAACAAAACAAACAAGACAAATCCCTGTTTGTTAAGGGTTTTTTATAAATGTTTTTTTTTTTATTTAAATTTTAAATTATTTGTTTTTTGTAATAAATATATTATTTTTTAAGCGTCCAAGCGCTGTTGTTTTTTTTATATATTTTTTTAAACACTAATAAGCCGATATTTTAATAAATTCACGGACCGAATAAATAACACGTCTATCCTTTTTGACTGTTACTTGTTTATATATATATATATATATATATATATATATATATATATATATATATATATATATATATATATATATGTGCACGGAGCATGTTGCGGGGACGGGTTTTCGTTCCACAAGTTACTATGAAGACATTTTGTTACTTTGAAGACTGTCCTTAAAGTTTTCCTTATTCTACTGTTTACACTGAAGACATTTTACTGGATACAGCGCATATTATAGGGACTTTTTTGCCTGTATATACAGATGTCTTCAAAGTATGGGCAATGAATATATATATATATATATATATATATATATATATATATATATATTCATTGCCCATACTTTGAAGACATCTGTATATACAGCCAAAAAAGTCCCTATAAAATGCGCTGTGTCCAGTAAAATGTCTTCAGAGTAAACACTAGAATAACGAAAAGTTTAAGGACAGTCCCCAAAGTAACAGAATGTCTTCATAGTAACTTGTGGAACGAAAACCTGTCCTCGCAACATGTGCTGTGCACATATATATATATATATATATATATATATATATATATATATATATATATATATATATATATATATATATATATATATAAATAAATTCACGGACCGAATAAATAACACGTCTATCCTTTTTGACTGTTACTTGTTTATATATATATATATATATATATATATATATATATATATATATATATATATATATATATATGTGCACAGCGCATGTTTCGGGGACGGGTTTTCGTTCCACAAGTTACTATGAAGACATTTTGGTACTTTGGGGACCGTCCTCAAACTTTTAATTATTCTACTGTTTACACTGAAGACATTTTACTGGATACGGCGCATATTATAGGGACTTTTTTGGCTGTATATACAGATGTCTTCAAAGTATGGGCAATGAATATATATATATATATATATATATATGCATTGCCCATACTTTGAAGACATCTGTATATACAGCCAAAAAAGTCCCTATATATATATATTCATTGCCCATACTTTGAAGACATCTGTATATACAGCCAAAAAAGTCCCTATAAAATGCGCTGTGTCCAGTAAAATGTCTTCAGAGTAAACACTAGAATAACGAAAAGTTTAAGGACAGTCCCCAAAGTAACAAAATGTCTTCATAGTAACTTGTGGAACAAAACCCGTCCCCGCAACATGTGATGTGCACATATATATATATATATATATATATATATATATATATATATATGATGTCTTCAAAGTATGCACAATGAATATATATATATATATTCATTGCCCATACTTTAAAGACATCTGTATATACAGCCAAAAAAGTCCCTTTAATATGCGCTGCATCCAGTAAAATGTCTTCAGTGTAAACAGTAGAATAACGAAAAGTTTAAGGACAGTCTTCAAAGTAACAAAATGTCTTCATAGTAACTTGTGGAACGAAAAACCGTCCCCGCAACATATACACCCAAAAAAGTCCCTATAATATGCGCTGTATGTAAAATGTCTTCAGTGTATATAGTAGATTAAAGTAAAGTTTGAGGCCAGTCTCCAAAGAATCAAAATGTCTTCATAGTAACCTGTGAAACGAAAACCCGTCCCCGCAACATACGCTGTGCACATATATATATATATATATATATATATATATATATATATATATATGCATTGCCCATACTTTGAAGACATCTGTATATACAGCCAAAAAAGTCCCTATAAAATGCGCTGTGTCCAGTAAAATGTCTTCAGTGTAAACAGTACAATAACGAAAAGTTTAAGGACAGTCCCCAAAGTAACAAAATGTCTTCATAGTAACTTGTGGAATGAAAACCCGTCCCCGAAACATGTGCTGTGCATATATATATATATATATATATATATATATATATATATGTATATATATATGCACAGTAACAAAATGTCTTCATAGTAACTTGTGGAACGAAAAACCGTCCCCGGAACATGCGCTGTGCATATATATATATATATATATATATATATGTGTGCACGGCGCATATTGCGGGGACGGTTTTTCGTTCCACAAGTTACTATCAAGACATTTTGTTACTTTGAAGACTGTTCTTAAACTTTTCGTTATTCTACTGTTTACACTGAAGACATTTTACTGGATACAGGGCATATCATAGGGCCTTTTTTTGCTGTATATACAGATGTCTTCAAAGTATGGGCAATGAATATATATATATATATATATATATATAAGAAGACATCTGTATATACAGCCAAAAAAGTCCCTATAAAATGCGCTGTGTCCAGTAAAATGTCTTCAGTGTAAACAGTAGAATAACGAAAAGTTTAAGGACAGTCCCCAAAATAACAAAATGTCTTCATAGTAACTTGTGTAACGAAAACCCGTCCCCGCAACATGTGCTGTACACATATATATATATATATATATATATATATATATATATATATATGTGCACAGCACATGTTGTGGGGACGGGTTTTCGTTCCACAAGTTACTATGAAGACATTTTGTTACTTTGGGGACTGTCCTTAATCTTTTCGTTATTCTAGTGTTTACTCTGAAGACATTTTACTGGACACAGCGCATTTTATAGGGACTTTTTTGGCTGTATATACAGATGTCTTCAAAGTATGGGCAATGCATATATATATATATATATATATATATATATATATATATATATATATATATATATATATATATATATATATCTATATATATATATTCATTGCCCATACTTTGAAGACATCTGTATATACAGCCAAAAAAGTCCCTATAATATGCGCCGTATCCAGTAAAATTTCTTCAGTGTAAACAGTAGAATAATTAAAAGTTTGAGGACGGTCCCCAAAGTACCAAAATGTCTTCATAGTAACTTGTGGAACGAAAACCCGTCCCCGAAACATGCGCTGTGCATATATATATATATATATATTCATTTCGCATACTTTGAAGACATCTGTATATACAGCCAAAAGTCCCTATAATATGCGCTGTATCCAGTAAAATGTCTTCAGAGTAAACACTAGAATAACGAAAAGTTTAAGGACAGTCCCCAAAGTAACAAAATGTCTTCATAGTAACTTGTGGAACGAAAACCCGTCCCCGCAACATGCTCTGTGCACATATATATATATACATATATATATATATATATATGCATTTCTCATACTTTGAAGACATCTGTATATACAGGCAAAAAAGTCCCTATAATATGAGCTGTATCCAGTAAAATGTCTTTAGTGTATACAGTAGATTAATTAAAAGTTTAAGGACGGTCCTCAAAGTAACAAAATGTCTTCATAGTAACTTTTGGAACGAAAAACCGTCCCCGCAACATGAGCTGTGCACATATATAGATATATATATATATATATATATATATATATATATATATATATATATATATATATATATATATATGTGCACAGCACATGTTGCGGGGACGGATTTTCGTTCCACAAGGTACTATGAAGACATTTTGTTATTTTGGGGACTGTCCTTAAACTTTTCATTATTCTAGTGTGTACTCTGAAGACATTTTACTGGACACAGCGCATTTTATGGGGACTTTTTTGGCGGTATATACAGATGTCTTCAAATATATATATATGCACAGCTCATGTTGCGGGGACGGTTTTTCATTCTTCGAGTTACTACGAAGACATTTTGTTACTTTGAGGACCGTCCTCAAACTTCTCATTTATCTACTGTATAAACTGAAGACATTTTACTGGATACAGAGCATATTATAGGGACGCTTTGGGCTGTATATACAGATGTCTTCAAAGAATATGTATATACAGCCAAAAAAGTCCCTATAAAATGCGCTGTGTCCAGATAAATGTCTTCAGAGTAAACACTACAATATATATATAGACATTTTACTGGACACAGTGCATTTTATAGGGACTTTTTTGGCTGTATATATATATATATATATATGCATTTCTCATACTTTGAAGACATCTGTATATACAGGCAAAAAAGTCCCTATAATATGAGCTGTATCCAGTAAAATGTCTTTAGTGTATACAGTAGATTAATAAAAAGTTTGAGGACGGTCTCCAAAGTAATAAAATGTCTTCATAGTAACTTGTGGAACGAAAAACCGTCCCCGCAACATGCGCTGTGCATATATATATATATATATATATATATATATATATATATATATATATATATATATTCATTGCGCATACTTTGAAGACATCTGTATCTACAGGCAAAAAAGTCCCTATAATATGCGCTGAATCCAGTAAAATGTCCTCAGTGTAAACAGTAGAATAACAAAAAGTTTAAGGACAGTCCCCAAAGTAACAAAATGTCTTCATAGTAACTTGTGGAACGAAAAACGGTCCCCGCAACATGCGCCGTGCACACATATATATATATATATATATATATATATTCATTATGCATACTTTGAAGACATCTGTATATACAGCCAAAAAAGTCCCTATAATATGCCCTGTATCCAGTAAAATGTCTTCAGTGTAAACAGTAGAACAACGAAAAGTTTAAGGACAGTCCCCAAAGTAACAAAATGTCTTCATAGTAACTTGTGGAACGAAATCCCGTCCCCACAACATGCGCTGTGCACATATATATATATATATATATATATATATATATATATATATATATATATATATATATATATATATATGTGCACAGCGCATGTTTCGGGGACGGGTTTTCGTTCCACAAGTTACTATGAAGACATTTTGGTACTTTGGGGACCGTCCTCAAACTTTTAATTATTCTACTGTTTACACTAAAGACATTTTACTAGATACGGCGCATATTATAGGGACTTTTTTGGCTGTATATACAGATGTCTTCAAAGTATGCGAAATGAATATATATATATATATATACTTTGAAGACATCTGTATATACAGCCAAAAAAGTCCCTATAATATGCGCCGTATCTAGTAAAATGTCTTCAGTGTAAACAGTAGAATAATTAAAAGTTTGAGGACGGTCCCCAAAGTACCAAAATGTCTTCATAGTAGCTTGGGAACGAAAACCAGTCCCCGCAACATGCGCTATGCACATATATATATACATATGTGCACAGCACATGTTGCGGGGACAGGTTTTCGTTCCACAAGTTACTATGAAGACATTTTGTTACTTTGGGGACTGTCCTCAAACTTTTCGTTATTCTAGTGTTTACTCTGAAGACATTTTACTGGACACAGCGCATTTTATAGGGACTTTTTTGGCTGTATATACAGATGTCTTCAAAGTATGGGCAATGAATATATATATATATACATATATATAATGCATATATATATATATATATATATACATATATATATATATACATATATATATATATATATATATGCATTGCCCATACTTTGAAGACATCTGTATATACAGCCAAAAAAGTCCCTATAAAATGCGCTGTGTCCAGTAAAATGTCTTCAGTGTAATCAGTAGAATAAGGAAAAGTTAAAGGACAGTCCCCAAAGTAACAAAATGTCTTCATAGTAACTTGTGTAACGAAAACCCGTCCCCGCAACATGCGCCGTGCACATATATATATATATATATATATATATATATATATATATATATATATGCATTGCCCATACTTTGAAGACATCTGTATATACAGCCAAAAAAGTCCCTATAAAATGCGCTGTGTCCAGTAAAATGTGCACAGCACATGTTGCGGGGACGGGTTTTCGTTCCACAAGTCACTATGAAGACATTTTGTTACTTTGGAGACTGTCCTTAAACTTTTAGTTATTCTACTGTTTATACTGAAGACATTTTACTGGACACAGCGCATTTTATAGGGACTTTTTTGGCTGTATATACAGATGTCTTCAAAGTATGGGCAATGCATATATATATATATATATATATATATATATATATATATGTGCACAGCACATGTTTCGAGGACGGGTTTTCGTTCCACAAGTTACTATGAAGACATTTTGTTACTTTGGAGACTGTCCTTAAACTTTTAGTTATTCTACTGTTTACACTGAAGACATTTTACTGGATACAGCGAATATTATAGGGATTTTTTGGCTGTATATACAGATGTCTTCAAAGTATGGGCAATGCATATATATATATATATATATATATATATATATATATATATGTGCACAGCACATGTTGCGGGGACGGGTTTTCGTTCCACAAGTCACTATGAAGACATTTTGTTACTTTGGGGACTGTCCTTAAACTTTTCGTTATTCTACTGTTTACACTGAAGACATTTTACTGGACACAGCGCATTTTATAGGGACTTTTTTGGCTGTATATACAGATGTCTTCTATATATATATATATATATATATATATATATATATATATATATATATATATTCATTGCCCATACTTTGAAGACATCTGTATATACAGCAAAAAAAGGCCCTATGATATGCCCTGTATCCAGTAAAATGTCTTCAGTGTAAACAGTAGAATAACTAAAAGTTTAAGGACAGTCTCCAAAGTAACAAAATGTCTTCATAGAAACTTGTGGAACGAAAAACCGTCCCCGCAACATGCGCCGTGCACATATATATCATTGCCCATACTTTGAAGACATCTGTATATACAGCCAAAAAAGTCCCTATAAAATGCGCTGTGTCCAGTAAAATGTCTTCAGAGTAAACACTAGAATAACGAAAAGTATAAGGACAGTCTCCAAAGTAACCAAATGTCTTCATAGTATATATATATATATATGTGCACAGCACATGTTTCGAGGACGGGTTTTCGTTCCACAAGTCACTATGAAGACATTTTGTTACTTTGGAGACTGTCCTTAAACTTTTAGTTATTCTACTGTTTATACTGAAGACATTTTACTGGATACAGGGCATATCATAGGGCCTTTTTTTGCTGTATATACAGATGTCTTCAAAGTATGGGCAATGAATATATATATATATATATATATATATATATATATATATATATATATATATATATATATATATATATATATATATATATATATATATATATGTGCACAGCACATGTTGCGGGGACGGGTTTTCGTTCCACAAGTCACTATGAAGACATTTTGTTACTTTGGAGACTGTCCTTAAACTTTTCGTTATTCTACTGTTTACACTGAAGACATTTTACTGGATACAGCGAATATATATATATATATATATATATATATTCATTGCCCATACTTTGAAGACATCTGTATATACAGCCAAAAAAGTCCCTATAAAATGCGCTGTGTCCAGTAAAATGTCTTCAGAGTAAACACTAGAATAACGAAAAGTTTAAGGACAGTCCCCAAAGTAACAAAATGTCTTCATAGTGACTTGTGGAACGAAAACCCGTCCCCGCAACATGTGCTGTGCACATATATATATATATATATATATATATATATATATATATATATATATATATATATATATATATTCATTGCCCATACTTTGAAGACATCTGTATATACAGCAAAAAAAGGCCCTATGATATACCCTGTATCCAGTAAAATGTCTTCAGTATAAACAGTAGAATAACTAAAAGTTTAAGGACAGTCTCCAAAGTAACAAAATGTCTTCATAGAAACTTGTGGAACGAAAAACCGTCCCCGCAACATGCGCCGTGCACATATATATTCATTGCCCATACTTTGAAGACATCTGTATATACAGCCAAAAAAGTCCCTATAATATGCGCTGTATCCAATAAAATGTCTTCAGTGTAAACAGTAGAATAACGAAAAGTTTAAGGACAGTCTTCAAAGTAACAAAATGTCTTGATAGTAACTTGTGGAACGAAAAACCGTCCCCGCAATATGCGCCGTGCACACACATATATATATATATATATATATATATATATATATATATATATATATATATATATATATATATATATATATATGAAGACATTTTACTGTATACAGCGCATTTTATAGGGACTTTTTTGGCTGTATATACAGATGTCTTCTAAGTATGCGCAATGAATATATATATATATAAAGCGTGTCCCAAGAAGAACGCAATTTTTAAATCTGGCAACATTCGAAGTGTCATTGTTTGACATTTGAACAATTGTTATTGTTTGCTAGTAGAAGGTACGAGGTTAGTAAAAATGGAGCGCTACACGAATGAACAACGCATTCTCATTGTAAAATTGTGTTACCAAAATGGTGAAAGTTTTGCGGCTACAGTTCGCAAATTGCGATCAATTTGGGGTCACAATAATGCTCCAAAAGAGTCAACTGTAAAGAGATTAATGGATAAATTTGCCGAAACTGGGTATGTTAGTGATGTAAAGACAACAACGCGCCATCGACCAGGTCGATCGACCGAAAATGTCGCAGCTGTACGTGATGATGTCGCTCAAACTCCATCCACCTCAATTCGACACCGAGCTCAGCAAATTGGTGTCTCCAAATCCACTTTGCAGCGAATTTTGACGAAAGATTTGCATCTTCATGCATACAAAGTTCAATTGACTCAGGAACTGAAGCCAGCTGACCATCGACAGCGAAGGGAGTTCGTTAATTGGGTATTGGAGAGACAACATGAAAATGCTGATTTTGCCGATAAAATCATCTTCAGTGACGAGGCCCATTTTCATCTTGATGGCTTCGTCAATAGGCAGAATTGTCGCATTTGGTTTGAGGAAAATCCTCGAGTGATTCACGAGAAGCAAATGCATCCTCAACGTGTCACTGTGTGGTGTGGTTTTTGGGCTGGAGGAATCATTGGACCTTTTTTTATGAAAATGAGGCAGGTCAAGCGCAAACAGTCAATGGCGTTCGGTATCGTGAAATGATAACCAGTGTTTTCTTGCCTAGAATTGAAGAAATGAATGTGGAGGGCATGTGGTTCCAACAAGACGGCGCCACATGTCATACAGCCAGAGAAACAATTCGATTGCTGCATCAGTCATTTCTCGGTCGTGTTATTTCGCGTTTTGGAGATCAGAATTGGCCGCCTAGATCGTGCGATTTAACACCATTAGATTTTTTTCTTTGGGGTTTTTTGAAGTCGATGGTTTACGCGAATAAGCCGACGACGACTCAAGCCATAAAAGAGGAAATTGGGCGCTGCATTAATGAAATACCGCAGCATTCATGCAAAACGGTCATTGAAAATTTCATTAAAAGATCGCGTGCATGCCAGCAAAGCCGCGGCGGCCATCTACACGATATATTGTTCCATACATAACCTCATTCTGTCTACTTTACGATATAATAAAGTTTCACGATTTTTTTTTTAAATATCTGTGTTTTATTTAAAATTTAAAAATTGCGTTCTTCTTGGGACACCCTTTATATATATATATATATATATATATATATATATATATATATATGCATTGCCCATACTTTGAAGACATCTGTATATACAGCCAAAAAAGTCCCTATAAAATGCGCTGTGTCCAGTAAAATGTCTTCAGAGTAAACACTAGAATAACGAAAAGTTTAAGGACAGTCCCCAAAGTAACAAAATGTCTTCATAGTAACTTGTGGAACGAAAACCTGTCCCCGCAACATGTGCTGTGCATATATATATATATATATATATATATATATATATATATATGTGCACAGCACATGTTGCGGGGACGGGTTTTCGTTCCACAAGTTACTATGAAGACATTTTGTTACTTTGGGGGCTGTCCTTAAACTTTTCGTTATTCTAGTGTTTACTCTGAAGACATTTTACTGGACACAGCGCATTTTATAGGGACTTTTTTGGCTGTATATACAGATGTCTTCAAAGTATGGGCAATGCATATATATATATATATATATATATATATATATATATATATATATATATATATATATATATATGTGCACAGCACATATTGCGGGGACGGGTTTTCGTTCCACAAGCTACTATGGAGACATTTTGTTACTTTGGGGACTGTCCTTAAACTTTTCATTATTCTAGTGTTTACTCTGAAGACATTTTACTGGACACAGCGCATTTTATAGGGACTTTTTTGGCTGTATATACAGATGTCTTCAAAGTATGGGCAATGCATATATATATATATATATATATATATATATATATATATATATATATATATATATATGCATTTCACATACTTTGAAGACATCTGTATATACAGCCAAAAAAGACCCCGTAATATGAGCTGTATCCAGTAAAATGTCTTCAGTGTAAACAGTAGAATAACGAAAAGTTTAAGGACAGTCCCCAAAGTAACAAAATGTCTTCATAGTAACTTGTGGAACGAAAAACCGTCCCCGCAACATGTGCTATGCATATATATATATATATATATATATATATATATATATATATGTATATATATATATAAATTAAATTCGCTTTTCGAATTTTTTATAAAAAAAATATTTTTTTTTTTGTGTTTTTTAGACACACAACATGTCTTCATTAAATGAAAGTAAAATTACAAGTGATTATTCCTAAATAAATTTTACTTAAACTACCCTCGCATTCAGCCGATCACGTTACCTCTTCATGTTGGCTCGTGTACTCGCCAGTGCTGTTCATCAACATTAATGGGAACAAAGCTACGTTGCTGTTGGAATGTGTTGTAATTGGAGATGCAACGTAAGCTTTGTTAATGTGGGAATTATTTTTATATTTTTGGAGTTTGAATGTTTTCTGTGTTAACTCTTCCCCCTCTAAGATCATACGTCCTCGTATGATAGTTTTTCAAAAAAAAGGTAAATTGTGAATTTTGCTTCTTTCTAAACCTTCCGTTGGCAATGATAAAGATTTCCTCCGGTTTAGGCAAACATTAATGTCCTCTGTTGTTTTTGCTTCGTCTTCTGGCGTTTGTGTTTTCTTGTCGGTTTCAGGAACTTTATGTTCTTTGATTGTCTTATTGCGATTTAGCCTTATGATCGAGATAATAATGATCAGTAGTAAAAGAGCTAATATTAACACAATATTAATGGACAAATTAACTTTGTTTTCAGCTTGTAGATGTTTTATAATGTGAGAATTGTTGACATTCAATGCTTCCATTCTTTCCAAAGTTATAACCTCTTCTTGAAAATTTACATTAACTGGCTGGAATAATGTAGGTAATGGCTTAGTAAATGTAACCTGGGTTGTTAAATATGTTTGGTTACCTATCCGTACCGTAGAATTTAGATGGTGAATCAAAAAGGTTCCGTTTAAAACAATTGTTGAGTTATCGATAGATAAGTTTCCTGCGAATTGGTTCAGTAGTATCATATTTTCATCAATTTTTTCTATAAGCGCCACATGTTCGTCGTTGGTTGTTATGCATCGTGATGGCTTACTCTTCAGCAAATTAGGGATACATTCGGATTCACTTAGATCTATGGTATTTTCTTTTTCACAAATACTTAGACTATTGTAATTTTTGCATTCATTTTTAATTCCATATATTTTACCATAACATTTTAAGATATTTTTAAAATTTGTCTTAATCACTACGTTCTTACTTTTTACAGGTCTAATTAAAAGGTTTTCACAATTCTGTTTACTCGTTGTTGGGATATTTACAATATAAATTATTTCCCTATCATTTGAAGCTACTTTAATTTTGGAAAAATTTAGCAATTCGTCTATGTTACCAAATGGAATATTATCATTATTAAAGATATTTCTTAAAATTTCTAGTTCAGAATTAGAAAAAATAAATGAATTTACTGTATTTGATTTGGCCCAATGAATTGCGTATTCAATATTTGATAATTCTTCTTTAACAATCTCTAGCTTATATTTAAAATCTATTAAAAGCTTTTCTTGAAGTTTATTTTCTAACAATTTTGAAATGTTGTTCGTCATGATTGATAGTTTGTTCACTTTATCCAGTGCCATTTGATTTATTATAACTTGGTTATTATTATTTTGCAAAACATTATTAATTTTGTTCTCTATAACTTCAAAATCAGAATGATCGGGGTTTCCGGTTACTTTCCTTTACTATCTCACTTTTAAAGCGACTACTCAATTTCGTGCCCAATCTTTTGTTGTTCTTCACATATACTAGTTGGCCAGGCACATAGTTCTTAATAGGCGTTTTTTCCTTATTATGGTAAGCAATATCTTATTACTGTTTTTGTTTAGACTTTCGATGTTTGACAGTCTTGTTTCTTCGTAGTCCTGTGGGGAAAATTCGATTGTACGTCCAAAATATAAATCTACAGGCCTTCTTTTAGTGGTGGAATGAATTGAGTGATTATACTCGTTTACTGATCTTTCCAGCAATTCTTCGAAATTCCTAGACGTTCCGTCTTCTTTCAAACATCTCATTAATTCCGCTAATGTGGAATGAAATCGTTCTATCTGCCCGTTTGATTCACTCCTATAGGAAGGTGTAGTAAAAACAATTATTTTTAAGTCGTCCTTCATCATAAACATGATCGATGCAGAATTTAATGAAGGTTCATTGTCTATAACCACGTTCTTTGGTACTCCATAAAAAAACCAGAGTTCCCTTAGCGGCCTCCTAATATTTTCGGTAGATCTGCCTTGTAGTTGTTTGACTTGCACATATTTAGAAAATTTATCAATTGATGTTAATATTAGTTTCTTGTCTGTAGAAAATATGTCGATATGAATAGTACGGCCTGGATACGTTGGAATTGGAGTCTCTTTAAGTACTGGATCATTTGGATGTCGTTCATACTTGTTTTTCTTACATGTGGAGCATAATTTTATGATTCTCTTAATTTTTCCACTCATTCCTGGAAAGTAATATTTTCCTAAAATCTGTACTTTGTTTTCCCTATCGTTACGATGAGCTCTATTGTGTTCCTCAATTATTATGTTCTCTTGATCATTTTCAGATGTTATATCTTCGACCAGGAGCTGAGTAAATCTGCATTTGTAACTTGAAAAATGATACGGGTATATTTTCTGGATTTTTCCCATTGTCGGTTCGGGTGTTTTGATGCCATTTATTACAGATGGATTGAGGATTTTTTAAGAATATTTATTAGTTTCTCTTCGTCATAGTCGGTTTACGTTATATGGTGGCGGTGAAATCCCGGAAAGATTATTCTAAACTGATATGAAGCCGAATTGCCAATATTGATTATCAATTGATAGGAGTTTCGACACTAGGTATTAAATTCTCAGATGAACTTTCCGCAATATGCTGAGTCATAGTAGAAGAACTTGATTGTTCCTCTAGAACGTTAAATCCATAATTATTTATTGACAAGGCATCAGTTACCACATTTGTCTTACAACGTTTGTATTTTAGTTCGTAGTTGTGTTCCTCCAAAATGCATTTCCATCTTTTCATCTTAGAGTTACTATTATTATTGCTAAGAGCGTAGGTAAGTGGCTGATGATCTGTGTAAATTATCACCTTCCCTCACCCATAAAGATAATTCCTTAATGAAACTAATGACCATATGATTGCAAGCATCGCTTTTTCATTGGTTGCATAGCTTTCTTCAGTTTTATTGAGTGTTCTAGAAATAAATGTAATCGGCTTGTCATCTTGGCTAAGTTCAGCTCCAATGGCGACATTTGAAGCATCGGTTGTTAATTGGAATTCCTTTTCAAAATTAGGGTATGATAATATTACTTCTCTTGATATTAACGAATTTTTTAAGGCGTCGAAAGCTTCCTTTGCTTCGTTGTCCAAGTCGACTTTAATTTGGCTAGATGTTGATTTCGATATACGTCCTTGTTCTCCTCTTAATAAGATTGTTTAGGGTTTGGCTATATCGGCATAACCTTTAATAAAGCGCCTGTAATATCCAGACAGACCCAGAAACGAACGGAGTTCCTTTAATGTTTTAGGGTAATCAAATTTTAATATTGATTCGATCTTTTTGGGATTTGTTTTCATACCATCTTTTGATACAATGAATCCTAGAAATTCTACTTCCCGTTTAAAAAATTCACACTTATCCAGTTGAATTTTCATATCGGCTTGTTCCAATGTACTAAAAATCTTGTTCACGTGTTCCAGGTGGGATTGTTCATCCTTACTAAAAATAATGATATCGTAGACGTAAACATAGCATATTTTACCAATAAACTGTCGCTATATATCAAGTGCCCTCTGGAAAATTGAAGGGGCGTTTCTGAACCCAAACGGTAATCTGGTAAATTCGTATTTACCATTATTTACAGAAAAAGCAGTTTTTTTCTCTGTCTTTTTCCCTAAGTGGAATTTGATGAAACCAACTTTTCAAATCCAAAACAGTAAAATATTGATTTTCACCTAGGTTAGAGAGTACATCATTAATATCCGCTATGGGGTATTTATCCGCTATCGTCACCGTATTCAGGCTTCTAAAATCCACTACCAACCTAATTTTTTTTCCCGAGGCGTCTTCCTTCTTCGGTACTACCAATATAGGTGACTTTTATGGAGACCGTGAGGGTCTAATTATACCGTCGCGCAATAATTTGCCAATTTCTTTTTCCACAACGTCTTTCAGTGCCATGGGATATGGGTAATTTTTCGCGTATATTGGTAATTCATTTTCCGTTCTTATATCCGCAACTTCTACAGTGGAATATGTGAGTTTCTCGTCTGGTTCGGCAAAAAGGTCATTATGATGTCTAATTATGTTTTCAAGGGATAATTCCTGGTTTTCATTCAAATGTTGCGTTCGTAGTTCCATATTGTTCACACTTTGTGATATACGTTGTTTTATATTAATCCTTTGTCCACCCTTTATCGTAAAATAATTCTCAGCTGTATGAATAACCGCCGAGAGTTCCTTCATACTGTCATTTCCCAATATTGCATCGAATGAGTCAAAATTGGGTAATAAGAAAAATTTAAAGGGTGCTTCCTGGATTCCAAATAAGTTCAGGAAAGTGTGTTGTGAAATTTTAATTCCGCCGTTTGCTGATTTAGTAAAGAAAATCTTATCGTTATTCTTTGGGTTAGGTACTATGTCTGGTCTTATGTAGTTTTTATTGCTTCCTGTATCTATTAAAAAAGTAAGTACTTCTCCGTTCCTCGTTTTTGCCTCGAAGTATGGTAACGAGGAACAGTTTAGTCTAAAAAATTCACTACTGGTTGGACGTCATCTAGATGTTCCTCCTGGTATCCTGCTGCGGTTTCTAATTCATCGGGTATTTGTTGTAAATATTCTTGATTGTATTCCGCTTCCACATTTCGTGCGTACACATCAAGATCTTCCGTTTCAGGCGGGTAATATGGCCATTCGTCTTGTATATCCTCTGGTACGTAATCAGCGTTTATGTGAAAGTTTCTTTGTAATTTGTTAACCGGGCCTTGGAAAGAACCTCCAGCTGGTCTTTTGATAAATTGGTCAATTGGTGGTTTTTTCATGTAGTTAACTTGTCTGGTCTGGATCGAGCGATCCACGTCCATAGGTTCTACAATTGGTGCCTTGGAATAGTTTGAAGTTTGAACGTTTCGATTCAAGAAGCTATTTTGCATTCCCGGATTGGGTTGCGGTCCTAAATTTAGTTGTGTGTTCGAAATTGTGTTTGAATCACGATAGTTTGGATAATAACCTCGGTTAAAGTTACTCGTAGAATTATAACGAAGCGGAATTGGTGGTCTAAGTAGCATTGATCCACCGAAGTTATCAAGTTCAGGATAAAATCTTCGTCCATTTACCAAAGGTCGATTTGTAATACTTTTGTGCATTTTCATCCTAGACATTTGCCCATGTGCATGATTCATCCGGAACGTCATGTTATCCAACTTGAGACAGATGTGCAATGCCTGTGGCAGCGAAGTTGGTTCACGAACGCTAAGTAATCTTGGTAGATCACCATTGAGTCCTCTTATGAAGGTATCCAATGCGTTTTCCCGGTAGGTATTCGTCATTGTGTGGAGGCTGCTCTCTCCTAACTCTAAACAAGAAACTTTATCAAGAATAAGTGACAAGTGTTGATATACGGTCAGGTAGAACTCCGTTATCGTTCTGTTTCCCTGACACAGACTATTCATCTGATACTCCAACGTCCCTAAGTCCCGTTCGTCAGAGTAGTGCATCATAAGACACTTCTTTATTCAGGGCCAATCCAGAGGAATCCTGTATGACTCCAAAGCTGCATCTGCTTCCTCAATAACCTTTGTGCGAAAAGTATGCAAAATCGCGTAGTAGCGCCCAGTTCCCTTCAAGGATTCGTAGAGTCCTAAAACTCTATCAACGGATTTCCTCCAAGAATTAAATTCCCCTTGTTTGCCGGAGAACTCCCTTAGCGATCTCACAATATCAGGAACTTTGTCCAGCTCCTCAAATCTGGTCGTAGTTGAAGTTATAGGTTGGTCCGCTCCCTCTTCTAATAAAATGTCGGGGGGTGGCCTAAGGGCCTCACTTATCATCGATGCTATTTGTTCCCTCTGAGTCGAGGTCAAACCCCCTATAGCAGCTGCTCCTCCACTCGTTTGTGTCATCGTGAGAGTTTTGCTCAACCTTTCGGTTAATTCATCAACGGTTTCGTTTGGCATGACAAATGGTAAGGAAAGAATCTACCCTTAAAAATCGATTTACCAGATTTTGAATACTAGAGAACGGGCAATTTAACGATAACCAAACTTCAATATGAAAATCAAGAAAAACTGACCCAAATAGTAATAATTTAAGAAAATTTCTAATAAAATTATTAAATCTCGAGTTTTGAGTCTGAATTTTTAATTAAAGAAATATAATTTAGAGTACCAAATTTTACTATAAAACTCAAGAAAACCCGATAATTCAAGTAAAGAAAAAATTTTATAATTAATGAGTTAAATGAGTTTAAATTTCTAATTTTCTAAAAAAAAAATTTCTAATTTTCTAAAAAAATATATGATTTAAAGTACAAGAAAATAACTCGTACGCTAAAAATGTTGTTAGCATTCCTCTGTCTTTTGGCAGCTGGTGTTGATACAGATGTTGAGTTGATGTTTTGTCGTATTGATGCTAGCTGGCTGGATTCTCACTTTTTACTCTCTATTTTCCGTTTTTTTCTAAAAAATTTGTATGTCCTTAATGTTCTCCTTTTTTTTACTGTTTGTTTTTCTTTTTTCCGTTCACTATTGTTCCACTATTAACTTTTCTTTTTCAATTTGCTTGTTTTTTTTTATTTTTATTTTCACTTTATTATTCCTCTTTTATTTTAATTTTCTTCTTAATTTAAACTTATTTTTTAAATTCTCTGTTCTTTTATTTATTTATTTAATTTTTCACTTATTTGTTTATTTATTTTAGTTTTCGTTTGTATTTTTAATGTTTATTAATTGAATTTTTATTTGAATTTTGATTTTAATTTCCGTTTACTTTGATTTATTTTAATTGTTCGTTTATTAATATAATTTGTATTTTTATTTCGAGTTTTTAAATTCACTTTTTTCTTAATTTATTATTAATTATAGTATTCCGATTTACCGGGCTTAGCAGGCTTTGACATAACGTCAATCCTTTTTGTCCTTTTAAGGAGTACTAAGGGGCCTGCCAAGGCTTGACCGTAATTTTACTTTCTCGATAAACCTCCTTGTCGTTCGGAGGAGGTCCCTGCCCGGGCGCCAATTAAATTCGCGTTTCGAATTTTTTATAAAAAAAAATTTTTTTATTGTGTTTTTTAGACACACAACATGCTTTTATTAAATGAAAGTAAAATTACAAGTGATTATTCCTAAATACATTTTACTTAAACTACCCTAGCATGTTGGCTCGTGTACTAGCCAGACGCATACTCAGCATTATCGGTGTGAACAGCATAGTCATCAATATTAATGGGAACAAAGCTACGTTGCTGTTGGAATGTGTTGTAATTGGAGATACAACGTAAGCTTTGTTAATATGGGAATTACTTTTATATTTTTGGAGTTTGAATGTTTTCTGTGTTAACTTATATATATATTAGACGTGCCATTATTTCTATGAATATTTTTCAAAATGGCGGCGCATAGGAGAGTAGGGTCCAAAAAGTTTCCATTTTATGCCACAACGATCCATGTAAAATTTGGGCTCGATCGACGACTCCAAGTGGACCCAAAATTGAGTTGAATAATAAGACAAGGTTTTATTATAAGAAATTAGGAACTTTATTCGGCATTTTTGGAAAAAACTCAATTTTGGTAACAGTCTTGTCAATATTTTGTAATTTTCTTATTTTTATGTTATTCTCCAATAAATTACACGTGAAACACGCGTGACGCGGAAAAATCAGGTCACGCGCACATCTCTAGTGGCATTGTTATTAAACATAACTGCGTTGCTGCAAAATACCGTGATCTGATTTAATTAATGTGACAACCCGTGTCGAGACACACACACACACAACCAGGCCAAGAACAAGACAACAACTGTCAAACGAATGAGTAGACGTTTTGAGTCAGTCGTATGAGAACGGCCAACCAGTGTGTTACTTAATTGTGCTGAAGAAGTAAACCAAAATAATATAGTACCAAAGTTAATTGTTGTAAACTAAATTATAATTGTTATTATTTTGGGTGAGTTTATAGGTTGTTACAATTATAATGTCAGAACCATCAACATCAAAACCTGCATCGGCTTCTGCATCAGCTATTTCCTCGGTAGAAACGCGTCAAACCATTCAATCGCTCTACAACATAGACTTAGTGGGCAGAACAGCGCATTAGATAACCGGTGTCAAACTGCCGTCCAATAGGCAAGTCCTACAGGTCTTCTTTCATAACATGCGTTTTGTGAAACTCGACGCAAAGGAAAGTGCAAAATTAACGCTCGATGCAGTGTATATTTTCTGGCAACAAGCACGAATTCCTAAACGATACGGAACAAGATACGCGGAGAAATTGTTGAAATTGTACAATACATACGTGGAAAGATATACAAAAAGTGCCCGCTAGCAAGAGATCTGTGGCTTGGAAACAAAAGGAGCTTGATTTACCAACTGTAATGATAGAAGTCGCCACGCTCGTTTCTGCCAACACTCACCCTGAATTATTTAATGAATAAAATGAATTATTGAATTGTTGAATTATTGAAGTATTAAATTGTTAAATAGTTATAAGTCTATGGAAGGAAATAAAATGAATGAATCGTAACCACCCTTACTGTTTATACTTTGTCTCTCTTAATTCTCAAACAACCGTCGTTATTTTCCCAAGACTTCTCAGACGTACCTCGGCACACAAAAAGGGTATATAAAGAGCAACATTGAACAAATCTGGGTCAGTCGCCAGCAGCCGTGAACGAGAACACAAGGTAATTTCAGCACTAAATATTAAATTCTAATCCTGCGAGCATCCTTGGGCAACTTGTAAGTATCCTGCGAACACCCTTGAAGGTCCTGCTGATATCCTTGAAGGTCCTGCGATATCCTTGAAGGTCCTGCGGATATCCTTGAAGGTCCTGTCAACATCCTTGAAGGTCCTGTCCACATCCTTGAAGGTCCTGCCGATATCCTTGAAGATCCTGCGGATATCCTTGAAGGTCCTGCTGATATCCTTGAAGGTCCTGCGATATCCTTGAAGGTCCTGCGGATATCCTTGAAGGTCCTGTCAACATCCTTGAAGGTCCTGTCAACATCCTTGAAGGTCCTGCTGATATCCTTGAAGGTCCTGCGATATCCTTGAAGGTCCTGCCGATATCCTTGACGGTCCTGCCGATATCCTTGAAGATCCTGCGAATATCCTTGAAGGTCCTGTCAACATCCTTGAAGGTCCTGTCAACATCCTTGAAGGTCCTGTGAACGTCCTGGAAGGTCCTACGAACATCCTTGAGGGTCCTGCCAATATCCTTGAAGATCCTGCGGATATCCTTGAAGGTCCTGTCAACATCCTTGAAGGTCTACGAAAGTCTCGGGAGGTCCTGTGGAGATCCTCGAACAGTTCATCAGAGGAAGCGTGCCGTCCCCGGTCGCTGTCCTCCCCCGTGAAGATACCAGAGGGAGCGTGCCGTCCCCGGTCGCTCTTTCATCCTCTCTCTTTATCTCTCTCTCTCTCCCTCTCTCTCTCTCTCTCCCTCTCTCTTTCTCTCCCTCTCACTTAGTCAACGCAGGTCACACGGAGTTCATCAGTGTAAGCGTGCCGTCCCCGGTCGCTGTCCTCCCCCGTGAAGATACCAGAGGGAGCGTGCCGTCCCAGGTCGCTGCCCTCACCTAGACGTAGTTCATCAGAGGAAGCGTGCCGTCCCCGGTCGCTGTCCTCCCCCTTGAAGATACCAGAGGGAGCGTGCCGACCCAGGTCGCTGCCCTCGCCTAGACGTAGTTCATCAGAGAAGGCGTGCCGTCCCCGGTCGCTGTTCTCCCCCTTGAAGATACCAGAGGAAGCGTGCCGTCCCCGGTCGCTGTCCTCCCCTTTGAAGATACCAGAGGGAGCGTGCCGTCCCAGGTCGCTACCCTCAGCTAGACGTAGTACCTCAGAGGAAGCGTGCCGTCCCCGGTCGCTGTCCTCCCCCTTGAAGATACCAGAGGGAGCGTGCCGTCCCAGGTCGCTGCCCTCGCCTAGACGTAGTTCATCAGAGGAAGCGTGCCGTCCCCGGTCGCTGTCCTCCCCCGTGAAGATACCAGAGGAGCGTGCCGTCCCCGGTCGCTCTTTCATCCTCTCTCTTTATCTCTCTCTCTCTCTCCCTCTCTCTCTCTCTCTCTCCCTCTCTCTTTCTCTCCCTCTCACTTAGTCAACGCAGGTCACACGGAGTTCATCAGTGTAAGCGTGCCGTCCCCGGTCGCTGTCCTCCCCCGTGAAGATACCAGAGGGAGCGTGCCGTCCCAGGTCGCTGCCCTCACCTAGACGTAGTTCATCAGAGGAAGCGTGCCGTCCCCGGTCGCTGTCCTCCCCCTTGAAGATACCAGAGGGAGCGTGCCGTCCCAGGTCGCTGCCCTCGCCTAGACGTAGTTCATCAGAGGAGGCGTGCCGTCCCCGGTCGCTGTCCTCCCCCTTGAAGATACCAGAGGAAGCGTGCCGTCCCCGGTCGCTGTCCTCCCCTTTGAAGATACCAGAGGGAGCGTGCCGTCCCAGGTCGCTGCCCTCAGCTAGACGTAGTACCTCAGAGGAAGCGTGCCGTCCCCGGTCGCTGTCCTCCCCCATGAAGATACCAGAGGGAGCGTGCCGTCCCAGGTCGCTGCCCTCGCCTAGACGTAGTTCATCAGAGGAAGCGTGCCGTCCCCGGTCGCTGTCCTCCCCCTTTGAAGATACCAGAGGGAGCGTGCCGTCCCAGGTCGCTGCCCTCGCCGAGACGTAGTTCATCAGAGGAGGCGTGCCGTCCCCGGTCGCTGTCCTCCTCCTTGAAGATACCAGAGGAAGCGTGCCGTCCCCGGTCGCTGTCCTCCCCTTTGAAGATACCAGAGGGAGCGTGCCGTCCCAGGTCGCTGCCCTCAGCTAGACGTAGTACCTCAGAGGAAGCGTGCCGTCCCCGGTCGCTGTCCTCCCCCTTGAAGATACCAGAGGGAGCGTGCCGTCCCAGGTCGCTGCCCTCGCCTAGACGAAGTTCATCAGAGGAAGCGTGCCGTCCCCGGTCGCTGTCCTCCCCCTTGAAGATACCAGAGGGAGCGTGCCGTCCCAGGTCGCTCTTTCATCCTCTCTCTTTATCTCTTTATCTCTCTCTCCCTCTCTCTTTTTCTCCCTCTCACTTAGTCAACGCAGGTCACACGGAGTTCATCAGAGTAAGCGTGCCGTCCCAGGTCGCTGCCCTCGCCTAGACGTAGTCCATCAGAGGAAGCGTGCCGTCCCCGGTCGCTGTCCTCCCCCCCTTGAAGATACCAGAGGGAGCGTGCCGTCCCAGGTCGCTGCCCTCGCCTAGACGTAGTCCATCAGAGGAAGCGTGCCGTCCCAGGTCGCTGTCCTCTCCTTTGAAGATATCAGAGGGAGCGTGCCGTCCCAGGTCGCTGCCCTCACCTAGACGTAGTTCAACAGAGGAAGCGTGCCGTCCCCGGTCGCTGTCCTCCCCCTTGCAGATACCAGAGGGAGCGTGCCGTCCCAGGTCGCTGCCCTCGCCCAGACGTAGTTCAACAGAGGAAGCGTGCCGTCCCAGGTCGCTGTCCTCCCCTTTGAAGATACCAGAGGGAGCGTGCCGTCCCAGGTCGCTGCCCTCCCCCTTGAAGATACCAGAGGGAGCGTGCCGTCTCAGCTCGCTCTTTCATCCTATCTCTTTATCTCTCTCTCTCTCCCTCTCTCTTTCTCTCCCTCTCACTTAGTCAACGCAGGTCACACGGAGTTCATCAGAGTAAGCGTGCCGTCCCAGGTCGCTGCCCTCCCCTAGACGTCGTAGTTCATCAGAGGAAGTGTGCCGTCCCCGGTCGCTGTCCTCCCCTTTAAAGATACCAGAGGGAGCGTGCCGTCCCAGGTCGCTGCCCTCGCCGAGACGTAGTTCATCAAAGGAAGCGTGCCGTCCCCGGTCGCTGTCCTCCCCGTGAAGATACCAGAGGGAGCGTGCCGTCCCAGGTCGCTTCTTCATTCTCTCTCTCTCTCCCTCTCTCTTTCTCTCCCTCTCACTTAGTCAACGCAGGTCACACGGAGTTCATCAGAGTAAGCGTGCCGTCCCAGGTCGCTGCCCTCCCCTAGACGTCGTAGTTCATCAGAGGAAAGATACCAGAGGGAGCGTGCCGTCCCAGGTCGCTGCCCTCGCCGAGACGTAGTTCATCAAAGGAAGCGTGCCGTCCCCGGTCGCTGTCCTCCCCGTGAAGATACCAGAGGGAGCGTGCCGTCCCAGGTCGCTTCTTCATTCTCTCTCATTATCTCTCTCTCTCCTCTCTCTCTCTCTCGCTCTCTCTCTCTCTTTTAAACCCTGTAGTATTAACAACAATAAACGAATTTACCTTTGTATAACATCACGTCTTTTACTCTCGGTCACTGGATCAAAGAAATTTCTGTGACGATCCCTACCCCCGCGAGCTTACCCCAGCTAACGGAGGAAATCCCGTCGTTACAGTGGCGCCCGAGCAGGGACTTGAGAGTTTAAGGCTTTATTTTACAGCGTTACAAGAGGCCGAGAGAGGCAAGTGAATTGAGTCACAGCCGAGTAGAAAGAGAAAACCCAACGAAGACTAGTCATGTTACGTACATCATGGGCGTATACCCTAAAGAAGGAGGAGCTGGTGGCGTACCTCAATGAATTCAACCTCGAATGTTCCGGCAATGTAGAGGAGCTGCGCAAACGTTTCGCTCAATTTGTGGGCGGGGAACATAAATCCGAGGTTCTACAAAGGCTGCTACCGATACAGACAAAACACGAACTTTCCCTCTCTGGTGGGGAGAGTAAGTCCCCTAGAAGAACACCACTATTGTCAGTACCTTCCGAGCCTCTTGCTCCTCTTGACTCTGGGGATACCACGAGATCTGACTGCCAGTATGGTACATCCACGATCGGTCCCGACCTCAAATCGCAAGCAGATCAAGTTCGGAAGTGGGGAATAAAGTGCGACGGAGACGGAGAGCCGTTGGAATTCGTCGAAAGAGTAGAGGAGCTAGCTAACATGTATGCAATTAGAATCGACACCATGCCGGCCATGATGCCGGAAGTTCTTACTGGCAAGGCTTTAATCTGGTATCGGAACAACAATCGTCAGTGGGGAACGTGGTCGGCATTCAGAAGAGACTTCCTTAAGTTCTTTTTACCCCCCCGATATTTTGAGCGGCTGGAGGATGAGGTCCGTAAAAGACATCAGCGACCCCGAGAGTCGTTCCGAAGGTATACCCACGAGATGCAAAATCTGATGATACACACTAGCTACTCCGAAGCACAGAAGTTAGAACGTATTTTCCGTAACGCCCTCCCCGAATACCTTTGGTACATCCGCAGAAAAGATTTCGACACCTTGGAGGAGCTGTTAGAATTGGCAGCCGACCTCGAGTGTATCCCGTCAACAACGCAGCCTCCCCGGGAACAACACCGGCTTATAGTACCGGAGGAGAGTACCCAGACCACGCGGGGGGCCATCGCTAATCCTCGCAATGCGTGCCGAAATTGCGGTCAAGGTGGACACTTTGCCGCCCAATGTAAGAATCCAAGCATCCTGTTTTGCTGGGAATGTGGTCGACTTGACGTGCGAACGATCCAGTGCTGCCGCCGGTCGGGAAACGATCGTCGGGGCCGTACCGGGCAAGGGGGTACGGGCCCACAGAAAAACACCCCTCGCACCTAAACACCTCCATACACTATACCCCTACGAAGCTCGTGGCGAACGTCATTTTAGAGGGCCGCGTAATAGCTGCAACCATCGATACGGGGGCCACGAGCTGCTTCGTGAGTCAAAACGTAGTCAGCACCCTGCGGGATACCACCACACTACGTCCCTATGAATCTGTAGTAACGCTGGCTGACGGATCCCAACGACGAATCACACACGCTCTTGATCATGAAATTAGTTTGGGAAATCGGAACTTGGTCACCAAACTCCTAGTCATGCCTGATGCCACCGAAGACCTGGTTATTGGACTTAAGTTCCTTGAAGAGTGCGAGGCAAATCTTACTTGCGCAGGTCTTACCTGCAAATTTTTACACACAGCCGTGGTTGCCACCCCAGCAGAAGGCACCGAGATAAATCGACACCTAACGTCTTCATCACCTGAACCCGAGAAGGGCCCACGACCAGAGGAACCCCCGGACCCAGTAGCACCTAAGGAGGCCGGCGGGATCGCGAACGGACATATACCGGTAAGTGACCATAGTCCCGAGGACCAAGACAAGATCAAGACCTTCCTAGAAGAAGAGCTACGAAAGTTTCGCGACTTGCGCGGATTATCTACCGCCGCTCGACACCGTATTGTAATGACGGACGATAGGCCATTTAAGATTAGGTATGCCCCGCGCAACCCGGCCATGCAGGCTATAATCGATGCCAAAGGAAACGAGCTACTCGCGAATGGCTGTATTGAGCCATCTAGGAGTGCGTACAGCTCGCCGATAACGCTAGCTCCGAAGAAAAATGGTACTTGGCGGTTGTGCATAGATTTTCGACACCTGAATAGCAAATCGGAGCCTGATGCTTATCCACTCCCACGAATCGCGACAATATTGGATCGGTTAAGAGATGCACGGTATGTGAGCAGCCTCGATTTGAAAGATGGATACTGGCAAATCCCCTTAGAAAAGAGCAGTAAAAAGTACACCGCTTTCACCGTTGCTGGCCGGGGGTTGTACCAATGGCGGGTGATGCCATTCGGGCTACACTCCGCCCCGGCGACGTTTCAGCGAGCTCTCGACAGCGTCATCGGGCCGGAACTTGAACCATTCGCGTTTGCATACTTGGACGATATCATTGTCACGGGAAGAACGCTAGAGGAACATTTATCAAACCTGGGGGAAGTCTTCCGACGACTCCGAGCAGCCAACCTTAAGATTAACCCTGACAAGTGCGAGTTTCTGAAAACGGAAACCAAGTACCTCGGCCATGTGGTCAGCAGAAGAGGCATACAAACTGATCCCGACAAGGTAGCTGCGATCCGGGAGATGGTGGCCCCGAAGAATATCCGCGAAATTAGAAGGTTTTTGGGAGTTGCGTCCTGGTATCGACGCTTTGTACCCGATTTCGCGGCCATCGCACAACCCCTTACTTTCCTCTTAAAGAAGGGCAGGCATTGGAAGTGGACGGAGGACCAACAGACCGCTTTCGAACTACTAAAAGCCAAGCTAACCGAGGCCCCAGTGCTGGCCTGTCCCGATTTCTCGAAGACTTTTACATTACAAACAGACGCTAGCGATTATGGGTTGGGTGCCGTGCTGACCCAAGATTTGGAAGACGGAGAACGGGTTATTGCGTACGCGAGTAGGAGCCTCAACGGGGCAGAGAAAAACTATACGGCCACCGAGAAGGAGTGCCTGGCCATAATCTGGGGAATACGGAAAATGCGGCCGTACTTAGAAGGATACCGGTTCCATGTCATCACCGACCACCTGTCTTTGAAATGGCTCAACTCGATCGACAATCCCACTGGCCGGTTGGCCCGATGGGCACTCGAATTACAGCAATATACTTTCACAGTCCAGTATCGCAAGGGTAAGAACAACGTGGTTGCCGACGCACTATCCCGCCAGCCCCTAGAGACGTTGCAACGAGCCGTGGAGGGAACTGAAGCCACGTCTTTAACTTGTAACTGGTTACAGCGGAAGAAGGAGGAAGTCCGCAGTAACCCCTTGAAGTACCCGGACTATTCAATAGTGGGCACTCAACTTTTCAGGCACATTCCTAGGCATCCAAACGATGAAGATTGCACCCCCTGGAAGCTATGTGTCGCCACTCCACTGCGACAAAGGGTGCTGCAAGAAAACCATGATCAACCCTCCGCTGGACACCTTGGGGTGCGGAAGACCATCAATAGAGTCAGTAACCGATACTACTGGCCCGGTATCTTTAGAGATGTAGCCCGATTCGTTCGGAGTTGCGAGTCATGCCAACGGTATAAGCCGAGCCAGGTGGCTCCGGCGGGCGAGATGTTGGTAACGATTCCGGAAGAATCTTGGGCCACCGTCTGCACGGACTTTGTCGGGCCGCTTCCACGTACCAGGCATGGCAATAATATGCTTCTCGTCTTCTTTGATCGTTTTTCCAAGTGGGTCGAGCTCGTACCACTTCGGCAGGCTACCGCCCAAGGGGTCGTTAAGGCATTTAGAGAAAGGATCCTGGCCAGATTTGGTACACCGAAGGTATTAATAACGGATAATGGTAGTCAATTCACCAGCCGCGTATTACAAAAGTATCTACAGGAGATCGGTGTCCGACAACAGTTCACCGCCCCTTATTGCCCACAGGAGAATCCCACGGAGAGGGCAAACCGCACTGTGAAAATGATGATAGCTCAGCTGGCCCAGAATAGGCATAATCAGTGGGACGACCACTTACCGGAGATCACCCTGGCTATCAACACGAGTAACTCGGAGTCGACAGGATACAGCCCCGCGTATCTGGTTCAGGGAAGAGAACCACGGTTGCCCAAGGCCTTGTACGATGAGGTGGTGACTGGAACTGGCGCGCGCCATCACAAACCTGGGGAAAAGGCCAGCGAATTGGTGGATATATTCAAAATTGTCCGTCATCAACTCGGCAGATCTGCCCAGGATCAACGGCGTCATTATAATCTCCGTCGACGGCCCTGGAAGCCTAAGATCGGGGACTTGGTCCTGGTTCGTCAACACCCACTATCTAAAGCGGCGGAGAATTTTGCCGCAAAATTGGCCCCAAAGTTTGCCGGCCCCTATGAGGTGGTGAATTTTCCGTCTCCGGTGATAGTACAACTTCGAGGTCGGGAGAATAACGAGACGAGGACCGCTCATTTGAGTGAGATTAAGCTCTACGTCGAGGACGTAACTAACTAATTGAATAACATACTAACTGATTCATGTCCCCTCACATTCATTAACCAATTTACCAACCTCCTTCACCCCACCTCAAAAACACGGAGGACTCATGCTTTGTTTTCTTCTCGTCCACAGATCATAATTAATCATACATTCCCCACACCCAGATCATAGACACACTAACCACATACACATACATATACACGTGGGTAGGCAACAAGAGGAAAATAAAATAAGCGACAAGAAGGTTAAAAGGGCAGACGAAGGTCGGCGTACGATGTCCTTACCGAATCAACCATCAAGACGAACCAGGAATAATCATCCATCTCTTCACCTCCCGCTAACGAGCCGCCTGAGATTGGAATCAGAAACCAACGATTTGCCGGAAAAAAACCAACACCTGTGCCAAGTAGTTCAGGAGGCCTTGCGGCCCTGGTGGAACACGGAAATCAAGTTGATACCCCCCACACTGGAGGGATCCAGGCCACAAACGTTCAAACACTGTGCAGTTTCACTCAGACGGCTAACGAAGGAGGAAATACGCCAGGCGTGTAGCGGACGTAACCTACCCCTACCGACACGCGACACCAACATCGCCGACCAAGAACCACATCGGCCACGGGTTTACCGAAGTCATCCCATGAGAGTATACAGCGACGAAGAGGAAGAGGGAGACACCATTGAGCTCAGCAGTGGCGGCGAAATTCCAACGCCTCAGCCATCACCCCAGGTCTCCGTAATGGCCTCACCGGAACAGGAGCTGATCGTTAAAGAAGTGCGTGAGCAAGGTGGTCAGGACATAGATCAAGTGGACGATATTCCCCTTCAAAGCAATAAGATCACATCGTCGCAAGCATCCTCTACGTCATCTTCGTCGTCATCCTCGTCATCTACCGGATGTCCCTCGGTGGCCACGCCAATAGACGTCTCGTTGGGAACACAGCCACTAATATCGGCAAGCACCATCGGAGCAATGCATGGTGTAACGAACAGCCCCGAAACAACCCGGGCGCTAGCCACCATAACGGCGGAAGCGGTCCAAAACGCACCGCAGGGCATAACCACACCACAGCGATCCACGTCGCAATCTTCGTCATCATCAACATCATCATCTTCGTCATCATCAACATCATCATCTTCAACATCATCATCATCGTCATGCTCTTCATCGTCATCAACTTCGTCCTCTTCGTCCGAACCCGAAGCAGACAACGAACCACAGGCCGAAACTAATGGAAAAGGAGCACGTGTCAATATACGCTTGACCTCCACACGTCCAACTACCCTGCCGCAACGGAAGCAAACGTATACCCCACCGGGCACACCGCCTAGCCACTCACCCTCTCCGCAGACGCGGGCGCCGTCACCACGAACCCCGGTTCACCCTATAATAACGGAGGATCACTTGTCAGAAGAAATCCGGAGGAAATTACGGCCACATGTCCACTATATGTTGACACACTATTCGCTGGGAGATCGTGGCAATCAGGTGTTTAAAGTAGACCAACACCGATATCGGATCCACATTAACCGCCAGCATAAGGCGATGGTGAAGCGTCTATGTAAGGTGAGGCGTCAGCATGAGGGTGGTTCTTCCCCGAAGCGCAATTCCACGAAGTAGACATGGCAATGTCTAATTGGGTTCCCCAGGGGGGAATCATGTGTTATGATAGAAGTCGCCACGCTCGTTTCTGCCAACACTCACCCTGAATTATTTAATGAATAAAATGAATTATTGAATTGTTGAATTATTGAAGTATTAAATTGTTAAATAGTTATAAGTCTATGGAAGGAAATAAAATGAATGAATCGTAACCACCCTTACTGTTTATACTTTGTCTCTCTTAATTCTCAAACAACCGTCGTTATTTTCCCAAGACTTCTCAGACGTACCTCGGCACACAAAAAGGGTATATAAAGAGCAACATTGAACAAATCTGGGTCAGTCGCCAGCAGCCGTGAACGAGAACACAAGGTAATTTCAGCACTAAATATTAAATTCTAATCCTGCGAGCATCCTTGGGCAACTTGTAAGTATCCTGCGAACACCCTTGAAGGTCCTGCTGATATCCTTGAAGGTCCTGCGATATCCTTGAAGGTCCTGCGGATATCCTTGAAGGTCCTGTCAACATCCTTGAAGGTCCTGTCCACATCCTTGAAGGTCCTGCCAATATCCTTGAAGATCCTGCGGATATCCTTGAAGGTCCTGCTGATATCCTTGAAGGTCCTGCGATATCCTTGAAGGTCCTGCGGATATCCTTGAAGGTCCTGTCAACATCCTTGAAGGTCCTGTCAACATCCTTGAAGGTCCTGCTGATATCCTTGAAGGTCCTGCGATATCCTTGAAGGTCCTGCCGATATTCTTGACGGTCCTGCCGATATCCTTGAAGATCCTGCGAATATCCTTGAAGGTCCTGTCAACATCCTTGAAGGTCCTGTCAACATCCTTGAAGGTCCTGTGAACGTCCTGGAAGGTCCTACGAACATCCTTGAGGGTCCTGCCAATATCCTTGAAGATCCTGCGGATATCCTTGAAGGTCCTGTCAACATCCTTGAAGGTCTACGAAAGTCTCGGGAGGTCCTGTGGAGATCCTCGAACAGTTCATCAGAGGAAGCGTGCCGTCCCCGGTCGCTGTCCTCCCCCGTGAAGATACCAGAGGGAGCGTGCCGTCCCCGGTCGCTCTTTCATCCTCTCTCTTTATCTCTTTATCTCTCTCTCCCTCTCTCTCTCTCTCTCCCTCTCTCTTTCTCTCCCTCTCACTTAGTCAACGCAGGTCACACGGAGTTCATCAGTGTAAGCGTGCCGTCCCCGGTCGCTGTCCTCCCCCGTGAAGATACCAGAGGGAGCGTGCCAACCCAGGTCGCTGCCCTCACCTAGACGTAGTTCATCAGAGGAAGCGTGCCGTCCCCGGTCGCTGTCCTCCCCCTTGAAGATACCAGAGGGAGCGTGCCGTCCCAGGTCGCTGCCCTCGCCTAGACGTAGTTCATCAGAGGAGGCGTGCCGTCCCCGGTCGCTGTCCTCCCCCTTGAAGATACCAGAGGAAGCGTGCCGTCCCCGGTCGCTGTCCTCCTCTTTGAAGATACCAGAGGGAGCGTGCCGTCCCAGGTCGCTGCCCTCAGCTAGACGTAGTACCTCAGAGGAAGCGTGCCGTCCCCGGTCGCTGTCCTCCCCCTTGAAGATACCAGAGGGAGCGTGCCGTCCCAGGTCGCTGCCCTCGCCTAGACGTAGTTCATCAGAGGAAGCGTGCCGTCCCCGGTCGCTGTCCTCCCCCGTGAAGATACCAGAGGGAGCGTGCCGTCCCCGGTCGCTCTTTCATCCTCTCTCTTTATCTCTCTCTCTCTTTCTCTCCCTCTCACTTAGTCAACGCAGGTCACACGGAGTTCATCAGTGTAAGCGTGCCGTCCCCGGTCGCTGTCCTCCCCCGTGAAGATACCAGAGGGAGCGTGCCGTCCCAGGTCGCTGCCCTCACCTAGACGTAGTTCATCAGAGGAAGCGTGCCGTCCCCGGTCGCTGTCCTCCCCCTTGAAGATACCAGAGGGAGCGTGCCGTCCCAGGTCGCTGCCCTCGCCTAGACGTAGTTCATCAGAGGAGGCGTGCCGTCCCCGGTCGCTGTCCTCCCCCTTGAAGATACCAGAGGAAGCGTGCCGTCCCCGGTCGCTGTCCTCCCCTTTGAAGATACCAGAGGAAGCGTGCCGTCCCAGGTCGCTGCCCTCAGCTAGACGTAGTACCTCAGAGGAAGCGTGCCGTCCCCGGTCGCTGTCCTCCCCCTTGAAGATACCAGAGGGAGCGTGCCGTCCCAGGTCGCTGCCCTCGCCTAGACGTATTTCATCAGAGGAAGCGTGCCGTCCCCGGTCGCTGTCCGCCCCCTTTGAAGATACCAGAGGGAGCGTGCCGTCCCAGGTCGCTGCCCTCGCCGAGACGTAGTTCATCAGAGGAGGCGTGCCGTCCCCGGTCGCTGTCCTCCCCCTTGAAGATACCAGAGGAAGCGTGCCGTCCCCGGTCGCTGTCCTCCCCTTTGAAGATACCAGAGGGAGCGTGCCGTCCCAGGTCGCTGCCCTCAGCTAGACGTAGTACCTCAGAGGAAGCGTGCCGTCCCCGGTCGCTGTCCTCCCCCTTGAAGATACCAGAGGGAGCGTGCCGTCCCAGGTCGCTGCCCTCGCCTAGACGAAGTTCATCAGAGGAAGCGTGCCGTCCCCGGTCGCTGTCCTCCCCCTTGAAGATACCAGAGGGAGCGTGCCGTCCCAGGTCGCTCTTTCATCCTCTCTCTTTATCTCTCTCTCCCTCTCTCTTTCTCTCCCTCTCACTTAGTCAACGCAGGTCACACGGAGTTCATCAGAGTAAGCGTGCCGTCCCAGGTCGCTGCCCTCGCCTAGACGTAGTCCATCAGAGGAAGCGTGCCGTCCCCGGTCGCTGTCCTCCCCCCCTTGAAGATACCAGAGGGAGCGTGCCGTCCCAGGTCGCTGCCCTCGCCTAGACGTAGTCCATCAGAGGAAGCGTGCCGTCCCAGGTCGCTGTCCTCTCCTTTGAAGATACCAGAGGGAGCGTGCCGTCCCAGGTCGCTGCTCTCACCTAGACGTAGTTCATCAGAGGAAGCGTGCCGTCCCCGGTCGCTGTCCTCCCCCTTGAAGATACCAGAGGGAGCGTGCCGTCCCAGGTCGCTGCCCTCGCCCAGACGTAGTTCATCAGAGGAAGCGTGCCGTCCCAGGTCGCTGTCCTCCCCTTTGAAGATACCAGAGGGAGCGTGCCGTCCCAGGTCGCTGCCCTCAGCTAGACGTAGTACCTCAGAGGAAGCGTGCCGTGTCCTCCCCCTTGAAGATACCAGAGGGAGCGTGCCGTCCCAGGTCGCTCTTTCATCCTATCTCTTTATCTCTCTCTCTCTCCCTCTCTCTCTCTCACTTAGTCAACGCAGGTCACACGGAGTTCATCAGAGTAAGCGTGCCGTCCCAGGTCGCTGCCCTCCCCTAGACGTCGTAGTTCATCAGAGGAAGTGTGCCGTCCCCGGTCGCTGTCCTCCCCTTTAAAGATACCAGAGGGAGCGTGCCGTCCCAGATCGCTGCCCTCGCCGAGACGTAGTTCATCAAAGGAAGCGTGCTGTCCCCGGTCGCTGTCCTCCCCGTGAAGATACCAGAGGGAGCGTGCCGTCCCAGGTCGCTTCTTCATTCTCTCTCATTATCTCTCTCTCTCTCCTCTCTCTCTCTCTCTCGCTCTCTCTCTCTTTTAAACCCTGTAGTATTAACAACAATAAACGAATTTACCTTTGTATAACATCACGTCTTTTACTCTCGGTCACTGGATCAAAGAAATTTCTGTGACGATCCCTACCCCCGCGAGCTTACCCCAGCTAACGAAGGAAATCCCGTCGTTACAGTGCGTCGTTACACAACGATCTGGACAATTTGTTTGATATTGCGACTGCAGATGCCCTAAAAACCATTCGAATTGAAGAAGATAAGAAGTTTCTCATTCGACAACGACAACCAGTACGCCCGGAATGCATGATTGGCTGCAATATGGTTTTATTTCTGCGAGAAAAAAGAGCATCGGAACGAAAGGAAGAAATGTTCAAGTCGAAAGATAGTGGTTCGTATTTGGCTTTATGTCATTTTCTATCTTATTGATTTATGTAATACATAACACATTTTAAACTTTTTGCAGCCGGCCAATATACAGAATCGAGTGATGAAGGTGAGGTTGAGGTTGAATTTATGAAAAAATTTATGAACCGCACAAAAGTGTACAGAAGAGAGGGCGTAGAAATTTACTAACGACACGACTTGCTTTTGCGCTTGACCACGCCAAGCTAACCGATCCAATGGCAGCTCATGTGTTGATAGCCTGCGCCGATGCATTGAATTATTCCGTAGACGAGCTGGCTATTAACCGAACAACGATTAATCGATATCGTCGAGAAAACCGCCGGAAGGAAGCAGAAGTTATCCAGACCGAATTCGTAGAAAACGTAATTTAGTATTACTTATAGTTAGCGATATAAGTACTTACAAGTCATTCGTCTCTTCCCATAAACAGCTAAGTATTAATAAGCCGCTTGTCTTACATTGGGATGGCAAAATGTTGGTTGACCTTATAGGCAGCGTAAAAGTTGAGAGAGTTGCGGTTATGGTCAGCTATGATGGGACTTCGAAGTTCCTTGAAGCACCTCAAATAAAATCTTTAAGCGGAAAAGATACAGCTGACGCTGTTCACAATCTGTTGGTTCGTTGGAGCATTGTCGATCGAGTTGAAGCAATGTCATTCGACACGACCTCCAGTAATACTGGAGCTCTCAATGGCGCTTGCATTATCTTGCAGAAGCCACAGTATTGCCGTCGAGAACTGCTGCACTTGGCCTGTCGCCATCATATTTACGAAATCGTTTTGCACCAGGTTTTTGAAGTGAAATTGTCGACAAGCAGCGGTCCTGAAGTTCAATTGTTCGAGAGATTCGCGAAAGTCTGGAATAGTCTTGACCAGACTGCATTCCAGAATGGTTTCGAGGACGAAACCGTTGGTTCAAAAATTCCCCCGATAAACAAGCCGCCATCAGAAATTACTGCAATCAGCAGTTGAAAGAACGTCACCCTCGTAATGATTATAGAGAGTTTCTCCAACTGGTTGCTGTTTTCTTGGCTGAAACACATTGTGGTAGCTTCCGTTCTCCTGGCGCTACCAGCAACGCGCGATGGATGGCAAAAGGCATTTATTCACTCAAAATTTTCCTTTTCCGCAACCATTTCACAATGACGGGAAGAGAACTGAGTGGATTGCGCGACGTGTGCATTTTCTTGGCGTGAATCTACATTCGTGCATGAATTGGTTGTACAAATCCAATCAATGCTCCAAACCAGGATTTCAATTTCATACGAGATTCCATTGAATACGCTCAAATTGATGCTCCAGTTTCTGCTGCCATATTGAAGAAGATGAGTAACCACATGTGGTATTTATCAGCAGAACCAATGGCTTTGGCTTTCTTTGACTCGAATGTTTCTCTTGAACAGAAAATAAAAATGGTTGAGCGCCTTGCATACGATGAGCCTATTATTGAAGTGGATCAAAATCGGGCCGTTTCAAAACCGCAAACATTCGCGAACCATAGCTTGAGCGACTTCATTTCAAACAAGACTAACAATTTCTTTGTGCGGTTCGGTTTGTCGCCGAAGTTTTTGGAATTTGACCCATCAACATTGGAAACCAACGAGAGTTTTAAAGAAGGCCGCGTTTTCTGCAAAAATTTAGCCGTCGTTAATAACACCGCTAATAGAGGAGTGAAGTTCATGAAGGACTATAATCGGATATTGACCAACAAAGAAGACGAAACGCAATTCTTATTGCAAGTTGTTGAAGCTTATCGCAAAAAATATCCATCGTTCAAAAAAACATTATAATTGTAACAACACCTATAAACTCAGCCAAAATAATAACAATTATAATTTAGTTTACAACAATTAACTTTGGTACTTTATTATTTTGGTTTACTTCTTTAGCACAATTAAGTAACACACTGGTTGGCTGTTCTGATACGACTGACTCAAAACGTCTACTCATTCGGTTGACAGTTGTTGTCTCGTTCTTGGCCTGGTTGTGTGTGTGTGTGTCTCGACACGGGTTGCCACAATAATTAAATCAGATCACGGTGCTTTGCAGGAAAATGTAATAACTAATTCAGAAGTAAGCAGCAACGCAGTTATGCTAAATAACAATGCCACTAGAGATGTGCGCGTGACGTGATTTTTCCGCGTCACGCATGTTTCACGTGTAATTTATTGGAGAATAACATAAAAATAAAAAAATTACAAAATATTGACAAAACTGTTTTAATTTAATTTTTTGTTCAAAAATGCCGAATAAAGTTCCTAATTTCTTATAATAAAACCTTGTCTTATTATTCAACTCAATTTTGGGTCCACTTGGAGTCGACGGATCGAGCACAAATTTTACATGGATCATTGTGGCATAAAATGGAAACTTTTTGGACCCTACTCTCCTATGCGCCGCCATTTTGAAAAATATTCATAGAAATAAGGGCAGGTCTAATATAGTAAGTAACAAAATGTCTTCAGTGTGTCCAGTAAAATGTCTTCAGTGTAAACAGTAGAATAACGAAAAGTTTAAGGACAGTCCCCAAAGTAACAAAATGTCTTCATAGTAACTTGTGGAACGAAAACCCGTCCCCGCAACATGTGCTGTGCACATATATATGTATATATATATATATTCATTGCCCATACTTTGAAGACATCTGTATATACAGCCAAAAAAGTCCCTATAAAATGCGATGTGTCCAGTAAAATGTCTTCAGTGTAAACAGTAGAATAACGAAAAGTTTAAGGACAGTCCCCAAAGTAACAAAATGTCTTCATAGTAACTTGTGGAACGAAAAACCGTCCCCGCAACATGAGCTGTGCACATATATATATATATATATATATATATATATATATATATGTATATAGTAATGTATATATATATATATGTATTACTTTTGCGAAAAGTTTAAGGACAGTCCCCAAAGTAACAAAATGTCTTCATAGTAACTTGTGGAACGAAAACCCGTCCCCGCAATATGTGCTGTGCACATATATATATATATGTATATATATATGCATTGCCCATACTTTGAAGACATCTGTATATACAGCCAAAAAAGTCCCTATAAAATGCGCTGTGTCCAGTAAAATGTCTTCAGAGTAAACACTAGAATAACGAAAAGTTTAAGGACAGTCCCCAAAGTAACAAAATGTCTTCATAGTAACTTGTGGAACGAAAACCCGTCCCCGCAATATGTGCTGTGCACATATATATATATATATATATTCATTGCACATACTTTGAAGACATCTGTATATACAGTCAAAAAAGTCCCTATTATATGCACTGTATCCAGTAAAATGTCTTCAGTGTAAACAGTAGAACAACGAAAAGTTTAAGGACAGTCCCCAAAGTAACAAAATGTCTTCATAGTAACTTGTGGAACGAAAAACTGTCCCCGCAACATGTGCTGTGCACATATATATATATATATATATATTCATTGTGCATACTTTGAAGACATCTGTATATACAGCCAAAAAAGTCCCAATAATATGCGCTGTATCCAGTAAAATGGCTTCAGTGTAAACAGTAGAATAATGAAAAGTTTGCGGACAGTCCCCAAAGTAACAAAATGTCTTCATAGTAACTTGTGGAACGAAAACCCGTCCCCGCAATATGTGCTGTGCACATATATATATATATATATATATATATATTCATTGCACATACTTTGAAGACATCTGTATATACAGTCAAAAAAGTCCCTATTATATGCACTGTATCCAGTAAAATGTCTTCAGTGTAAACAGTGGAACAACGAAAAGTTTAAGGACAGTCCCCAAAGTAACAAAATGTCTTCATAGTAACTTGTGGAACGAAAAACTGTCCCCGCAACATGTGCTGTGCACATATATATATATATATATATATATATATTCATTGTGCATACTTTGAAGACATCTGTATATACAGCCAAAAAAGTCCCTGTATTATGCACTGTATGCAGTAAAATGTCTTCAGTGTACACAGTAGAACAACGAAAAGTTTAAGGACAGTCCCCAAAGTAACAAAATGTCTTCATAGTAACTTGTGGAACGAAAAACCGTCCCCGCAACATGAGCTGTGCACATATATATATATATATATATATATATATACATCTGTATATACAGCCAAAAAAGTCCCTATAATATGCGCTGTATCCAGTAAAATGTCTTCAGTGTAAACAGTAGAATAACGAAAAGTTTAAGGACAGTCTCCAAAGTAACAAAATGTCTTCACAGTAACTTGTGGAACGAAAAACCGTCCCCGCAACATGCGCCGTGCACATATATATATATATATATATATATATATATATATATATATATATATATATATATATGCACAGCACATGTTGCGGGGACGGGTTTTCGTTCCACAAGTTACTATGAAGACATTTTGTTACTTTGGGGACTGTCCTTAAACTTTTCATTATTCTAGTGTGTACTCTGAAGACATTTTACTGGACACAGCGCATTTTATAGGGACTTTTTTGGCTGTATATACAGATGTCTTCAAAGTATGGGCAATGCATATATATGCATTGCATATATATATATATATATATATATATATATATATATGCATTGCCCATACTTTGAAGACATCTGTATATACAGCCAAAAAAGCCCCTATAAAATACGCTGTGTCCAGTAAAATGTCTTCAGTGTAAACAGTAGAATAACGAAATGTTTAAGGACAGTCCCCAAAGTAACAAAATGTCTTCATAGTAACTTGTGGAACGAAAACCCGTCCCCGCAAGATGTGCTGTGCACATATATATATATATATATATGCATTGCCCATACTTTGAAGACATCTGTATATACAGCCAAAAAAGTCCCTATAAAATGCGCTGTGTCCAGTAAAATGTCTTCAGAGTAAACACTAGAATAACGAAAAGTTTAAGGACAGTCCCCAAAGTAACAAAATGTCTTCATAGTAACTTGTGGAACGAAAACCCGTCTCCGCAACATGCACTGTGCACATATATATATATATATATATATATATGCATTTCACATACTTTGAAGACATCTGGATATACAGCCAAAAAAGTCCCTATAAAATGCGCTGTGTCCAGTAAAATGTCTGCGTAGTAAACACTAGAATAACGAAAAGTTTCAGGACAGTCCCCAAGGTAACAAAATGTCTTCACAGTAACTTGTGGAACGAAAACCCGTCCCCGCAACATGTGCTGTGCATATATATATATATATATATTAGACGTGCCCTTATTTCTATGAATATTTTTCAAAATGGCGGCACATAGGAGAGTAGGGTCCAAAAAGTTTCCATTTTATGCCAAAATGATCCATGTAAAATTTGGGCTCGATCCGACGACTCCAAGTGGACCCAAAATTGAGTTGAATAATAGGACAAGGTTTTATTTTAAGAAATTAGGAACTTTATTCGGCATTTTTGGAAAAAAAAACTCAATTTTGGTAACGGTTTTGTCAATATTTTGTAATTTTCTTATTTTTACGTTATTCTCCAATAAATTACACGTAAAACACGCGTGACGCGGAAAAATCAGGTCACGCGCACATCTCTAGTGGCATTGTTATTTAGCATAACTGCGTTGCTGCTTACTTCTGAATTAGTTATTACATTTTCCTGCAAAATACCGTGATCTGATTTAATTATTGCGGCAACCCGTGTCGAGACATACACACACGCAACCAGGCCAAGAACGAGACAATAACTGTCAAACGAATGAGTAGACGTTTTGAGTCAGTCGTATGAAAACAGCCAACCAGTGTGTTACTTAATTGTGCTAAAGAAGTAACCCAAAATAATAAAGTACCAAAGTTAATTGTTGTAAACTAAATTATAATTGTTATTATTTTGGGTGAGTTTATAGGTTGTTACAATTATAATGTCAGAACCATCAACATCAAAACCTGCATCGGCTTCTGCATCAGCCATTTCCTCGGTAGAAACGCGTCAAACCGTTCAATCGCTCTACAACATAGACTTAGTGGGCAGAACAGCGCATCAGATAACCGGTGTCAAACTGCCGTCCAATAGGCAAGTCCTACAGGTCTCTTTCATAACATGCGTTTTGTGAAACTCGACGCAAAGGAAAGTGCAAAATTAACGCTCGATGAAGTGTATTTTTTCTGGTAACAACCACGAATTCCTACACGATACGGAACAAGATACGCGGAGAAATTGTTGAAATTGTACAATACATACGTGGAAAGATATACAAAAAGTGCCCGCTAGCAAGAGATCTGTGGCTTGGAAACAAAAGGAGCTTGCATTTACCAACGATCTGGACAATATGTTTGATATTGCGACTGCAGATGCCCTAAAAATCATTCGAATTGAAGAAGATAAGAAGTTTCTCATTCGACAACGGCAACCAGGATGCCCGGGATGCATGATTGGCTGCGATATGGTTTTATTTCTGCGAGAGAAAAGAGCATCGGAACGAAAGGAGAAAGAGAAGCAGAGTAAGCGCAAATTTGAAGAAGTGTCCAAGTCGAAAGATAGTGGTTCGTATTTGGCTTTATGTCATTTTCTATCTTATTGATTTATGTAATACATAACACATTTTAAACTTTTTGCAGACGGCCAATATACAGAATCTAGTGATGAAGGTGAGGTTGAGGTTATGGAAGGAATTGATGAAAAAGCTGAGGACGTGGGTGAAGCGATTGAGGAGAGCACTGCCGATGCCGAAACTGGTGACATCGTTGAAACGCACAAAAGTGTACAGAAGAGAGGGCGTAGAAATTTTCTAACGACACGACTTGCTTTTGCGCTTGACCACGCCAAGCTAACCGATCCAATGGCAGCTCATGTGTTGATAGCCTGAGCCGATGCATTGAATTATTCCGTAGATGAGCTGGCTATTAACCGAACAACGATTTATCGATATCGTCGAGAAAACCGCCGGAAGGAAGCAGAAGTTATCCAGACCGAATTCGTAGAAAACGTAATTTAGTATTACTTATAGTTAGCGATATAAGTACTTATAAGTCATTCGTCTTGAAATGAAACTCGATTTGTTTCTGGTTTTGTTATATGTTTTTATTTAATAGACAGCATAACTGTCTTGTTGTACACTTTGATTAACTCTACCCTATTCCTAATTTTACAACGACTTATATACTAAATTTATTTGTACTATGACAAAGGGGAAACGTCAAAACAAAATTAACATTGACCCACTTCAAACATCTGCGTGCCAGATTTACTGCAGTCGCAATGTTTCAAAGTGTCAAGTGGCATTTGTTGCACTTGAACTGTGTGAGGTCTAGTATCAACAGTCACATTACTTGACAATGGTCAGTACTACAAACAATGTAATGTGAAACCCTTTAGTACGTTTTTACTCATGGGTATTCATAATTGTTTTATGAATTTTATTTAGTTTTATTAGTTCTGACTAATTCAACTTAAGGTTGAAATACAAACTGTTGTTTTCCTTTTGTACACTATGTACCGTAAGTATGCACACTACACCCTCACCCTCAAGAGAAATCATCAAATTTCTGTAAAAAGAAAATCAACAGAAATTGGAGGATTTAAACAAGTGTGTTGTTTACTGTGCATACCCATAATATTACATTTATTATTTAATTACTTGTCATTTGAGCAACTTTATAATTTTATATACACGTATTTATTTATATATTCTTCTTTATAGTTTTTATTTTGGTTTGTTTACAATACTTCGGTTTTTTGTTAATTAGTTTTGTATAAAAATTTCTTTTGATTTATTTACAATATTTTGCTTATGAATTATATTTCTTTAATAAGTTCTTATGGTATGTCTTAATATTATTTCCTATCTTAACTGATATGTTCACATCATCAATTGATACTATCGTATAAGGACCTTTATATGGTGTTTCATTTTTTCTTCTATTTTCAATTCTAACTAATACTAATTCTCCTATCTCTAATTTTATACTATTTGCCTTATCCCTAGATTCTACTTGTCTATTTTCCTTTACTTTCATAGTCAGTTTTCTTGCATAGTCTAGTGAATATTTTAATCTAGCCTTAAGTTCGTTTGCATAATTTTCTAGATTGTATACCTTCGGATGATTCATGACTTCATCACCTGGTAAACTCGGTAATCTTCCAAATAGCAGTTCGAATGGAGAGTACTCAGTGTCCACATGAGGAGTTATATTGTATGCAAATGCATAATATGGAATCCATTGCTCCCAACTATCACCTTCTACAAAAGACAAAAAATATTCATTTAGAACCCTATGATTCCTTTCTACTGTGCCTAATGTCTCATGATGATAAGGAGTCGAAAACCGTTGTTAAATCTTCAATAATGCGCATATCTCCTTCATTAATTCGTTTGTAAATTCTGTCCCTCTGTCAGATTTCAAAGTTTTGAATATTCCATACCTCAATATAAGGTTTTCAGTCAATAACATATTTTGTTAACTCGCATTGCATAGTCAATATATATCGATAGTTCATCGAAGGACGTAACGGTCCAACTGTATCGATTACAACCATTTCAAAACTCTGTGTAGGTGTGTCCGTAACACAAAGTGGTTCTCTGGTGTGTCTTATCTGCTTGTTTCTCTGGCAGCGATCACACTTAGAAATATAATTTTTTACCATTATACACATGTTTTTCCATATGTACCGTTGTTTCAATTTCAGTAGAGTCTTTCGAACTCCAAAATGACCTCCCTGGGGGGTGTTGTGAAATAACTCTATAAGTTCTAACTGTTTACTCTCGCTTAGTATTTTCTGAGGTTTATTATATAACATTATTGTTACGTCATCTTCATTCGATTTATTCGATTCATTATATCTGGCCTTAAACTCTTCTGCAGAAATTATTCTAAATATTGCATCATCTCTGGCGATGGCAAATTTTCTATTTTTACTTTTCTTCAAATAAGATGAAAGATTCTCCAATAGAGTACCTAAGCACTTTGGATTATCACTACATCTAATGCGCATTTCATTTCTATATTTATCATTCTCTGTTATATATCTATATATATCCTCTATTGGCCTGTTTTCTACTATAAACTTTAATTTACATGCATGCTTTATATCATTGATGGAAGTGCAATCCCACATATGGAGTTGATCAGACTCACCATGAGACTTGCTATTGATATTTTCATTCACTGATGACTTCTTTTTCATACCTCTCGTTACTACTAGCGTTTTCTTTATATTTTCATCATTTTCCAATGGTATCATATTCTTTAATATTGTTGAGTCTAATTGTATTCGTGATAATGCATCCGCATTTCTATTGTTGGATCCTTTCTTATATACGATATCGAAATCATAATCAGAAAGTTCCAAACGTATTCGTGTTAGTTTCGAACTAGGATTCTTATGAGAAAACAACGATACTAACGGTCGATGGTCAGTTACGACTGTGAATCTTCTACCATACAAATATGGTCTAAAAAATTGTATGCCCCAATAAATACCTAGTAGTTCCTTCTCAATTACGGGTTTATTCTTCTCGTGCTTGTTAAGGGATCTACTCGCGTATGATATGGGTAAATCTTCACCTATTGGACCTTGAGACAAAACTGCACCCAGCGCAAAATCCGATGCGTCCGTTGTTAATACAAACGGTCTATCAAAATCCTTTAAAGCCTCAAAGCCAATTGGCATTTTTCAGTCCACTCAAATTTCGTGTTCTTTTTCAATAGGTCATTTAGACAGTTTGCAGTTTCTGCAAAATTTTTTATGAATCTGCGATAGTAGTTACAAAAAGCTACAAATCTTCTGATGTCGTCGGAATTTCTTGGAATAGGATATTTGGAAATTGCTTCATACTTGCTTGGGTCTGGCTTGATACCGTTTGCTGTGATCAAAAGCCCTAAGTACACAACTTCAGGTCTTAAAAAACAACATTTACCCGCATTTAACTTAAGATTATACTTGGATAATCTAGTAAAAACGTTCATTGAATTTTCATTATGATGTTTCAAACTACATCCAAAAACAATTATATCGTCAACATATAAAAATGCCTCAGATTCTAATCCAGACAGTGCTATAGTTAGCATTCTTTGGAAACTATTCGAAGATATTTTTAAACCAAATGGTAATCTAGCGTATTGATAATGACAATTAGGAGTCGAAAAGGCTGTAAAAGGTCTTGAGTTCTTATCAAGTTCTATCTGATGGAATGAACTTGTCATATCCAATGTAGAAAAATATTTTGCCCTTCCTAACTTATCCAAGATGTCGTCAATTCGCGTTAATGGAAATTTATCATTAACTATCCTGTCATTAAGTTTTCTGAAATCTACTACTAACCTCCATTTGCTCAAATCACTCTGTCCCTTTTTAGGAACTAACAAGAGTGGAGCATTATAAGGACTTATGGATGGTTCTATGATTTTCTGTTCTAATAGTCCCTTCACTTGTCTATTTATCTCTTCCGTATGTGTTTGCGGCAAGCGATAATTCTTTATGTACACTGGACTAGTGTCGTTTAATTGTATAGTTTGATTATAAAAATTATTTGTTGTCAAATGTTCATTTTCCAAATGAAAAATGGATTGGTATTTCCTCAGAATTCCAATTAATTCATTTTTTGCCATATCGTCATCGACGTCTAATTTAAGCTCATTTAATAGTCTACTGAATCGCTCATCATTATATTTCGTATGAGTTGTCGTGTTGTTAGTTCTATAAATCTCATAATTCCGCAGCGGTACTGTTTCTATGCATAAATTCTTTATTATTGTGGTTTTGTCCAATACATTTTATAATCTGACGTGTTTATTCCCTTCCTTTGGTACTATGGCGTTTGCCAAGAACACGCCCTTCGCAATCTCACGACTGCATATTACACCATCTTCTTCAATGTTTAAATCGAATGGTACAATCACCTCACTTCTTGGTGGAATTTTCACGAAATTTACATTGAATTTATTATCGTGTATTGGTAGTGCTATTTTGTCATCTCCGGTATTTACCGTCAATATGAATTTGTCATAATCTATGTTGCAATTATATTTACAAAGGAAATCTCTTCCCAATATACCATCGGTATGAATTGGAAAATTATATTTGACCAGTTGTATTTTGTGATCAATAATCATCTGCATCTTCTTTATGGTTATGTAATAAATCTTCTTTGCACAAAGAGACATCGGCTCCTGTGTCAATTAAAAATGTTAAAATGCTATCTGTACCCTGTACATTTAATTTTACATAATTTCTAAGATCAAACGAGATGCTAAATACTCGTTTGGTGTTTACTGGTTCTGTTCCGAAGATTCCTGGTACTCTAAAATCTCCGGATACTGGGAGTTTCCCTGTTCCTGTATATGACGTACATTATGGTTTCTATTATTATTAGAATTTCCATTATTAGAACGGTTACTATTTCCATTATTGTTCCTAAAATTTCCGTTATTCCGGTTATTACTCCTTTCACGATTATTACCCCAATTATTTTGATTATTGTTGTAACCATTGTTGTTATTTCGGTTATTGCTATTATTATTACTTTGGTTATTATTTCTTCCCGATCTGCACATTTTAGCAAGATGGTTCAACTTACCACAATTGTTGCAATTCTTACCATCTGCATAGCATCTATTGCCATGTCTACCACCACATTTCCCACATGTGTTGCCATTAGTATTCCGGTTTCGTCCGGATGCGTTTCCTGTTTGTGCAGTTTGAAACATAATCTGGCTTTGTCTAATGTCAGATGAAGCCTCTAAAGCTATTTCGATAGCTTCGTGAAGCGTCTTAGTTCTACTTGCTTCAATCGTTCTGACTATTTCTCTATTCTTTAGACCGTTTTTTAATGCATTAAACGCTATCATAGCATTCGTGTTGCTAATGGTTTCCCTACTAGTTTCACCAAGTGCGTTTACTTGAAGTTCGTTCAACTCCATTGTCAGTGTCTCTATTTTGTCAGCGAATTTTCCTATCGTTTCTGACTGTACTACACCAGTCAGTTCGTTTAGGATTACATTTGGAGATTTCTTTATGGAATATGCCTTTTTGAGTGAATTCAGAAGAGTCTCAATGTTAGTTGGCACTGATATTTGTCGTACTCTGTTCTGAACCTTAGTCGTTAGCTTTGTCCTAAAGACAAAGTTGAAAAATGAGGTATGTTTTTCCTGGGAAATAGTCTCCTTTATTATTTCCAAATTAGCAATGAACGGCTCTAGCTCTTCTCTTGCACCACTGAAAGATGGTAATAGTTTCGAGATAGATGCTAGTTCAGACGTGTTCAAAATACTATTGGCCATCGTGTCGGTTTCACTAGATTCTTCTTCTGTATTACTAGATTCTTCTTCTATACTATTACTACTTGTCTGTTGCGCTTTGTCTTCGTGAAATTGAAGAATATTCAAAGCTTCTCTTCTCAATGTAGTGAATTTTTCTAATTGTGTATTCTTTTCTACCTCTGTTAGTTTCAAACTATTCAATGTCGTACTTGCATCTACTTGCAATGTCTCAAGTTCCTCTTTTTTGGATTTTATCGTCTCTAATGAATAAGGTCTGCCTGATGATTTCCTTGCATTTGTTAATATAGTTTCTACCTGTTTATATATTTTATCCATTAGTCTTTAATTTCAATTCAAAAAATCTCCTTTCATGACAGTATCATCATAAAATTTTTATTCATTATTTTCAATCAAAACCTATTCATAGTTTCATTAATTTCTCAGCTTATTTAAATAATCTTTGATGGAGGTGAATTTTTCCAACACCTCTGAGTTCTCTAATTTTTCTACTATAGAGTCGACTTTATCTTCTATTTGTAAATCGTTAGCTTTTTCTAAGATGTATTCTTTTACATTATTTATTTGTTCGGAAGTTGTATTCACTAAACAATTTTTTATATATATAAACAATAATGCTATACTTGTTATTATAATTATTGTTATTGTTGTTATTAATAATGTAGCTTTTAACATATTATTATTTTTTTTTTTTCTTGGCTACTTCTATTTCCCTGAGAATCTCGTTTAAACTTCTCTTATCCATTAAAGTAATATGTATAACAAAAAAAATATATTGTTTGTACAGTAGTATTTATGCAGAGCACTTAATACACTGTAATTTTGAAAAAAAATTTTCTTTCTTTCTTCTAAATTATTTAATACTTTTTTAATACTTAAGTGCAGCTGTAGTATTACCAACGGCAGGATTCTTTGTTCGGGCTGTGCTGGATTATCTCAGTTTAGCAGGATTTCGTTAGCATCACAGGATTTCGGCAGCGTCAGATGATTTCGGTATCGATGGTGTCTGGAAACATCACAGGATTTCTGCAGCGTCATAGGTTTTCGTCAGCGTGGCAGGTTTTTGGCAGCGTGGCAGGATCGCCATGAAATGAAACTCGATTTGTTTCTGGTTTTGTTATATGTTTTTATTTAATAGACAGCATAACTGTCTTGTTGTACACTTTGATTAACTCTACCCTATTCCTAATTTTACAACGACTTATATACTAAATTTATTTGTACTATGACAAAGGGGAAACGTCAAAACAAAATTAACATTGACCCACTTCAAACATCTGCGTGCCAGATTTACTGCAGTCGCAATGTTTCAAAGTGTCAAGTGGCATTTGTTGCACTTGAACTGTGTGAGGTCTAGTATCAACAGTCACATTACTTGACAATGGTCAGTACTACAAACAATGTAATGTGAAACCCTTTAGTACGTTTTTACTCATGGGTATTCATAATTGTTTTATGAATTTTATTTAGTTTTATTAGTTCTGACTAATTCAACTTAAGGTTGAAATACAAACTGTTGTTTTCCCTTTGTACACTATGTACCGTAAGTATGCACACTACAGTCTCTTCACATAAACAGCTAGGTATTAATAAGCCGCTTGTCGTACATTGGGATGGCAAAATGTTGGTTTACCTTATAGGCAGCGTAAAAGTTGAGAGAGTTGCGGTTATGGTCAGCTATGATGGGACTTCGAAGTTCCTTGGAGCACCTCAAATAAAATCTTCAAGCGGAAAAGATACAGCTGACGCTGTTTACAATCTGTTGGTTCGTTGGAACATTGTCGATCGAGTTGAAGCAATGTCATTCGACACGACCTCCAGTAACACTGGAGCTCTCAATGGCGCTTGCATTATCTTGCAGAAACCACAGTATTGCCGTCGAGAACTGCTGCACTTGGCCTGTCGCCATCATATTTACGAAATCGTTCTGCGCCAGGTTTTTGAAGTGAAATTGTCGACAAGTAGCGGTCCTAAAGTTCAAATGTTCGAGAGATCCGCGAAAGTCTGGAATAGTCTTGACCAGACTGCATTCCAGAATGGTGTCGAGGACGAAACCGTTGGTTCAAAAATTCCCCCGATAAACAAGCCGCCATCAGAAATTACTGCAATCAGCAGTTGAAAGAACGTCACCCTCGTAATGATTATAGAGAGTTTCTCCAACTGGTTGCTGTTTTCTTGGCTGAAACACAATGTGGTAGCTTCCGTTCTCCTGGCGCTACCAGCAACGCGCGATGGATGGCAAAAGGCATTTATTCACTCAAAATTTTCCTTTTCCCCAACCATTTCAATTTCATACGAGATTCCATTGAATACGCTCAAATTGATGCTCCAGTTTCTGCTGCCATATTGAAGAAGATGAGTAACCGCATGTGGTATTTATCAGCAGAACCAATGGCTTTGGCTTTCTTTGACTCGAATGTTTCTCTTGAACAGAAAATAAAAATAGTTGAGCGCCTTGCATACGATGAGCCTATTATTGAAGTGGATCAAAATCGGGCCGTTTCAAAACCGCAAACATTCGCGAACCATAGCTTGAGCGACTTCATTTCAAACAAAACTAACAATTTCTTTGTGCGGTTCGGTTTGTCGCCGAAGTTTTTGGAATTTGACCCATCAACATTGGAAACCAACGAGAGTTTTAAAGAAGGCCGCGTTTTCTGCAAAAATTTAGCCGTCGTTAATGACACCGCTGAAAGAGGAGTGAAGTTCATGAAGGACTATAATCGGATATTGACCAACAAAGAAGACGAAAAGCAATTCTTATTGCAAGTTGTTGAAGCTTATCGCAAAAAATATCCATCGTTCAAAAAAACATCTTTAGTTAATGTTTAAGATATTGTAACTTTTTTATGTTTTATCAGATTTTTCTGAGTAATAGCTTAGTGAAAAGGTGATTTAGTGAAGAATAACATACATATATATATATATATATATATATATATATATATATATATATATATATATGTGCATAGCGCATGTTGCGGGGACCGGTTTTCGTTCCACAAGTTACTATGAAGACATTTTGTTACTTTGGGGACTGTCCTTAAACTTTTCGTTATTCTAGTGTTTACTCTGAAGACATTTTACTGGACACAGCGCATTTTATAGGGACTTTTTTGGCTGTATATACAGATGTCTTCAAAGTATGGGCAATGCATATATATATATATATATATATATATATATATATATATGTGCACAGCGCATGTTGCGGGGACGGTTTTTCGTTCCACAAGTTACTATGAAGACATTTTGTTACTTTGGGGACTGTCCTTAAACTTTTCATTATTCTAGTGTTTACTCTGAAGACATTTTACTGGACACAGCGCATTTTATAGGGACTTTTTTGGCTGTATATACAGATGTCTTCAAAGTATGGGCAATGCATATATATATATATATATATATATATATATATATATTCATTGCCCATACTTTGAAGACATCTGTATATATGAAGCGTATAGCAAAAACGTAATCTATAGCTGATTCTGAGAAATTTTGCTCAAGAGACCATAGCTCTAAGTCGGATTTGGAGCCCCCGAAAATTTCAAAATATATATTTTTCCATATATACATAGAATAATTTAATTAAATTCGTCATAAAATCGGATATAATTAGAGTAGATTTCTCTATCTGGGCTTGTTTGAAAGGTATCTTTATCACCTTTCAGATACCAATATTTTTTTTATTTTTAGTAGAGATATTAGGAATTTTTTGTCGAAAAATTGCCTAAAATTAACTTTTAACTAATAAATTCTGAATTTTCTTCGATTTTTTTCGAAATTTTTTTTTTGCAGATTATGAAAGTTCAGATAATTTCCAACAACTTTTATTACGATCAATTTTTTTGTTTTCGAACTCCTTTTTGTAGAAAAATCGATCTGAAAAAATCAACATTTTCAAGGTTTCAACAAAAAACACTTTTTTTACATTTTTTTATTCAATTTATTTTTAAATATTATTCTCGACCTACAATTTAATGTTTTAACGTGGTAATATTATTTTTTAAGGTCCTTTTTACTTTCCATTCGAGGAGTTTTCTTACGACTTTCTAATGTCACTGCCATAACTCCTTCACAATTCTTTTCTATAACTCGTTTTGAAACACTCGTTAATAATTGCACATGTCTTTCTGTTCCTTGTATGTGCATTGGAATTTGTGGATCAGCCAGTGGTGGTTCATCGAAATCTAAGTATCATATGGAATCTGTCGAGTAAATACTGGTTTAAAATATATATCGTCGTTATTCATATCAACCATATTGACATAATCGGTAGCATCGAAATTTATATTTTTTGTAAACTCTGAGTTTAGTTGGATCGTACAATTTTTCTCGATAGTGTAAAATCTTTTTGATAGCTCTATCCCGTATTGCTTTTCGATCATCAAATAACATTGTTAATAAGATATTTTCTGAATGTGCGTAATATGAGTTGTTTTGAATTACACCATCTACAATATTACGAAAGTTTGGTTGTAAGTATCGTGTCCAACGTATAAATTTTAATAAAAGTGCACTGCCGTACACAACAGAGTTATAAAACTTCACATTGAAGTACATTGGCACATAAACTGTAATAATATAAACTACAAAAATTTTTAAATTGGTCGATGGTGTATTAGTTGTTACATATAATCGTAGTAATCTATTTGCTTTGGTTATCCAACGAGAATGTGCAATTGGTCCTGGTTTAATATTAGCTAAATCAACTGGAACAATACCATTCAAAATTGCTTTAGCTTTTTGATATAAATATTTAACATCTGTTGTAGTTCGAGTTCATGTTCATGATCCATAATTGCAGGCATATTCTCCAGTGGTATTGGATCAAAATCAGCTACTACCTGAAAAATGAAATGTTTAGATCAATTAAAATGCAATAATTTTATTTTAACTTTATTCCAATCGAAAAAGTAAAATAATGATAATAAATGATGATATTAAATAAAATAAAGTGTTTTCTTGAATAGCTTTGAATAACTTTCCACTTGCTGCTCGTGGTCCACTGGTGACTGTTTTGTCCAATGCTTCATATAAATGACGAAATGGCAGTTCATTGAAATGATGCAGACATATAAACCAGTGAATTGGTCTATTTAACTGTTTTTCAAATAATCGTAAAACACCATTTTCTGTTCCAGTATTTGCTGGCTCACCATCACTGCATATGCCAATTAATTGATCAACTGTTAATGTTTTATTGTTGAAAAATTCATTCAGTTTTCTGTGTTTGGTTTTTGCATCTTCTTGACTACCCAAATTTACATATCTAAGTGACTCATTATAGGACTCTTTCAGAACAACTAAATGCGGTTCTTTTACCATAGTGGTATGAAATTTGTCATTAATTTTCTCTGTAGTTAATGAGTCATCTTTTCTACCATCGAAAGAGAATGCAGTTATGGATGAATTTGTATGTCGTGTACGAAGCACTGCATCTCTAGATTTAACTTTTTCTCTAGCCACTTTTGATTTATCCATAATAACACGTGTTGGTATTGTTGTACACTCACCAAAAAAAGTCTGTAATGGCAACTGAAAATTTTGCTGTTATAATGGGAAATTTTGCTAATTTGAGCCCAGCGGTATTTTTTGCTAATATTAGCAACACATGTCTGCTGTCGTGTAGTACAATGAAATTAGTAGACAAATTAGTAGCCGTTACTAAATTTTAGTAAACTTTTTGTAAAGTGAAATTTAAAATATGATTGCTAAAATCAGCAAAAAAAATCACTAAATATTATTAATATTAGTACAAAATTTTAATTTTTTTTTGTTTATCGAGCATCAAAATTCCTTTATTTTTTTTCAAAGAATATTTTATACAAAATTAAAAAAAAAATCAAAGGCTTAAAAATCTTAAAAATTGTTAAAACATAAACCAATTTATGATTTTGTTTTAATTTGTTTTGAGAAATATTTTAGTAATTTTTTTTACTTTTAAGGTAAAATTTTAATTGTTTTTAGGACTGATTTTTAGAACTAAAAAAACTTTTTAGTGCTATTTTAAGTGCATGTCCTATTTTAGACATGAGTCGGTATATTCACTTCCGATCCCTGTTTTTAATCTATGTAACATTTTAAGGCAATTAAAGTTTGTAGGTGTAAGTTTTAATTAGAAAAAAACATTTCCTTCAATATCCACTTTTTTAAAATTAGTATTTTTTGCTTATTTTAGCAAATCGGATTTCAAAAATTTGTAAAATGATTTCTAAAATTAGCAACAAAAATTTGTAAATATTCTGCTAATTTTAGCAAATCGGTTTTCATAAATTTGTAAAATGAAAATTTGTAAATATTCTGAAAAATTTCTATAGTTTGTAAAATGTATATAAAAAAAATATTTGCTAAATTATATTTTTTTACTGTAAATCAGTACAAAAATAGTAAAGTGAGATTGAAAAGCGTTTACAAATTTTTCTACTAACTTTTTTTTTCTGAGTGTAGCTACTTCTTCAACGTCTTCCATATATTCAGGTATTGTGAATTTTCTATCATTATGCTGGTCCATCATAAATTCTTTTAGATTTTCTGGAATAAATCCACACGAGCATTCTGTTGTTTTTAATTTCCAATTACATTTGCCAATATAAAATAATTCGTTTATTGAATCAACAAATGCTTTAAATTTATCTCTTTTGTTTCTATATTGTACATCTTTCTGGTATTTATAAGCAAACCAGTTATTTTTTTAAAACACTCTTTCTATTAATGATTTCAATATTTAATTTACACCAAATTTGGATCAATTTATCTGTTACGTGAAGAGTAAAAGTTTATACGAGAACATTTTGTTTTCAAATTTAGCACGATCACTTAAAAAAATAATATTTTAATATGTTACATTTTGTAGGCAAACTAAGATATTTAAATCACTTGATAAACCAAAAACAACAATATTTTCATGAGGCATGTTAGTCAATCTAGAGTCAAAACTTGTTGATGTTGTTTCTTCCATTTGCGAAGACACCGCAGACGATGTTGATGGTTCTTGATTATCCATAATAACTTTGATATTATCACTGCACTCTTTGATTGTGTCACACTAAATTTAAAAATAAAAAAAAATATTGGTATTGTGATAACCGAGTTTTTATTTAAGTATTTGGCAAACTGCGTGCGCATTGCACGATGAACGATTAAGGAAGAAGGAACGATTAAGAAAGTGTTGGTAAACGTCATTATTCAGATATCAATACAGATTCAGAAAGGTGATAAAAATACCTTTGAGAAATCTACTATGATTCTATCCGATTTTATGACGAATTTAATTAAATTGTTCTATGTATATATGGAAAAATTTCTAAACAAACCAAATTTTAAGGATTATTACATACACAGACAAGAAACAGCTGATTGAATCAAAATGGCGACTTGAAAATGAGTAAAAGGAAATGTCAAATCGTGATATATAGAAAGGGACCACACAAATTTATAAGGAGTTTATTTTTTCTATCTTATTCTGCAAATCCCTACAATGTCAAAATATCCATACGGTTCGAGAATTCTTGTTTGACATATGTCATTGGTAACCTGTCTGTGTAGTCTGTGATTTAATGCTTTGCCTTAAAGCTCGGCAACTTAGTGTGGCATATAAATCTGCCATACCAAAATACTAGTGGCGACCTAGGTGGTATTGGTCCCTTTTTGAAAGATTATACAAATCTTACAGACGATGCCCCCATCAGAATTATGGGAACTAGCTCAAAATCGCCGGACATCAACATCGCAAGACTGTTTAACAATGCGAATTGGCGAGCAGTGATGTCACAAGCGTCAGACCGCCTTTCCATTATCATAACGTTTGCAACATGATCAAAAATGATTTTTTACTCTCTGAACGACGTACCCATGTAAACTAGAAGGCTGATTGGGTAGGCTTCAGAGAGTACACTAACCTCCACTTCAGAGATGTGCCCACTTCATCTGATGGGCGAACAGCGAAAGAAACCTTTCGCAGAATCGTCACTACAGCAGCTTTGTTCCTGCTATTTGAATCCAAACAATGAGACCAAACTTCCCAGCAGAGAAAGCGTAACTCGCAAGTGAGCGCGACGAAATTCGTCAGACCATCGTCAGCAAACCAGGATAAGTTCGCAAATACGCAGTGGAGAAAACTTCAGAGCTGCCCTAAGGATAGAAACGGGCTGACTCCATAAGACCTCAATAAACCACCTACATCAGGAGTCGAAGATCCTGATGATGACGAAATAGTTCCTTCTGGGATGCCATCGGAAGGGACATCTGAATCACCAACTCACGGGGACTCAGGAAGGACCTTCGAGGCTATGAGAGAGAAGTCCAAATATTAGGAAACCTTTGGACGGCGAGGATACAGAGCAGCTCTGAAGCAAATACACCTGAACACGGTAAGCGCGACAACAACACGCTACCCAAACAATACTGTCTTATGAGGTCACCCACCACCCATTGCTGACGAATATACAAACCTGCCCAGAAAAACTTGTCACAACACAATTTCAGCCAATGCTTCTACAACAACGCCATGTACAGTCTAAAAACATAAATATTTTCACCACTTTTGCTCAGAAATTGGCCCATGCAAGAGACTAAAATTTAATTATTTAAATAATTAATTGGCATTAAATACACTTTCAATTGGAAAGTTTTTTTTTTAATTTCGTCTGTTTTATTTTAAATAAAAGTTGTACAAATCTAAAAACCTAGACTTAGGAGCTATTTCCGTTTACCGCTAGACAAATGAGTGAATGAATGTATTTTGTTATTGTGATCTGGAAACACCGCATTAGACTGTTATATTGGATTTAATTTTTAAGCAAACTCTCTTGAATAATAAATATGATTTAAAATCTGTATCTTTACTTTTTGTGCATATTTGCCTTTAAGTGTGTATTTTGCATTTGTTTGCTGCATATTGTCGATTTTTTAGTGCATCAAAGTCGCTGCCCTGGTTGTACACAATTTAAACCTAATTTAAATCATCGAAAACCATCGAATTTCGGGAAACGAAAGATAGAAAATGACAAAAAAAAAATAAAAATATTTAAAAATAGTAGTGCGATTTACTAACTTTTTTTACGAGAAAAAGCTCCTAGTGGTGTCTGTGAATTTATTTTCAGCCATAATATATTTTCTTTTTATTTACTTTATTCTTTTTCTTTCTACTGTATTTGTGTAAACGAACATTCCTGTAAAACAAAATTGTACAAATTATCCAAAATTCGAACGGAACTTTTGCATACCTCGGTTTTCGACATTTTTGTAAAACCTAAACTTTTTCGATCATCACCTTGAGTTAAGATATTACACAATTTTATATATTCAATATTTAGTGTCGGCCCAGAATAAGAACGTGACATGCAACGATTTTTTCTATGAGAGAATACGCGCCCAAAATAACGACATACGACGGCGGCTGCACAAACTGTCATATTTATTTTAGTGTAGAGTACCGTAGAGATTCTTTACTCTCCAGTGTCTCCTTTTCTTATTAACGACCCATTTTTTTTTTTTTTTTGTTTTTACATTTTAATTGTGTAAAAACAATAAAAGGAAATAATTATTTTTGAAAAAAATTTAGAAACGAACACACTAAGATGGTTTATAGTACGTTGTTCAATCGTATACAAAGAGAACATAAGAGCCATAGAATTTTACTCTTCATATGTTTTTTGTTTACAAAAAACTTTTCAAATGCGGGAACTCTGTTAAGAGAATTAGAAACAAAAAACAAGAGAATAAGAAAAAACGCTTTGAAAATAAAATAGATACTATTTCACAACTGCAACGCTCGGCGCGTTTTAATTGTCAATTTGTATGGAAAAATACATCGCGTTGTTATTCTGGGCCGACAATTATTAGCGAAAATTAAAGGAAGTAATATAAAGATTTTAATGTTAATATTATGAAAATAAAATTATTTATTTAATAGAATAATATCTAAGATGCATTATTCTAAAGTGCAAATGGTTTATTGCATTTCTACGCGATCTTTCTGGGTGAGTTGCGGTGCTGAAATGTTCGTTTCGAGTGATTTCCTAACGGAGAACTCGTTGCTATACGAAAGTATGAGTGTTGAAAGTGCTGCGGATGATTATGTTTTATAATTCTTCTGGGTGAATTGGTATTTCGGTAATGAATGTGTGAAATTTTCGATGTTCGTGGACTTGAGATACAATTTTCCCTTGAACTTTCGTTTTTTTCATTTGCACAATTTAAAGGCCGCTCATTTAAATGTCTAGTTTTTATAAGTCTTTCATCCGTAACAATGGACTGCATCAGTTGCTTCTGAGAATACTTAACAGCAGCTGAATATTGACGTCGTTTTGACGATGTTGGACTATTGACCCTCGTGCTTTGAATTCGTTTAGCGATAGGTGTGCTTTTTAAAGTAGTTTTCGGTGTTATTACTGCAGACATACTGTTACTAGTTTCAATTAACACCGAACTGTTTTCCGAAGATTTCAGATCTGGCGTGACTACTTGGTAATTTGATGACCTCGCACGAGCACTTTTAGGACGCGCCTGTGGCGAAACCTGGGTTCGCTCAGTTCTTGGTGGACGACGTTCACTATAGCAAGTTTCCAATCCATCAAACAGCTTAGCCTTTGCCATAACCATACCAGCATTTTGTGTTATTAACCGTGCGATCGACGCTCTACCACTGGCTTCTTCATCAACTAATGTCGAAATGGCGATACGATTAACGTATGGTAACTTGCTGGCAGCTGAAGGCTTAATTGCTGTATGTGATGGAGTTCTGACCGTATCTCCCTTTGTGCGTAACGATTTTGGTGGTAACATCGGAGTCTTAACATCATTACATGTAGTTTTACGATTAATCGGTGTCTTAACATGCTCAACATGTGGGTTGTTCAACGAAACTTCAATGGATTTATGTGGAGGACTCTTCGCAGCAAAATTACTGAAAAATTCTTCAACTGGCATCCACTGCTCACTAAGATATTCGTTGTTTGAATAAACTTCTGCTTCTAAATCGGATATTTGTATTTGTTGAGACAGCGGCAGTAGGCCAGTACATCGATTATCAGGCTTGACTCGTCTTTGATTGCATTTGGCGTAAAATGAGTAAGGAAGCAGAGGATTTGCTGTGTCGCCAACATATGTTAGTTGCGGCATAGTTTTAATATATTTTTAATTTATGTTCGACACGATTTCTTGGTTAGTCGGACTCAAGTACCACGTAGGATTACGCGACAGGCGAATTTTGTCTTGTTGTCTAATTTTTTGAGCACTTGGTGATCGTATAACATGTTGGTCTGTACTGAGACGTATCTTTAAGCCCCGACTAAACCTTTGAGCCAATTTCTGAGTGACAGGCGATGACAAAGCTTCTGTCTCCACAACCATTCTTTCATAATGTGTTTGCACATGTTCTGGTCCGCTTAGAAGACCACTTATGTCGGTAGTATTAACAATAACTGGTGAATGATCATGCATTGAATTGCGAATTGCTCCAAACTCATGTGATATACGACTTTCAATAGCGGCTCGTTCTTTTATTTTCTTATACTCATTTTTTGAAATTTTTAAACAATTGTCATCTTTATCAATACACGAAGTGCTTTCATCTATCTTTCCCTGGCAACGATCATACGAACTACTTGCAGTATCGAAATTGTCATTTTGAGTCACACTGTTGTGCAAACAACCATCGTCTGTCTTAACGTTGAAATCAACAGCACCATCATCATCCGTCGATTCTACATCAAATATACAGTGGTTGCTTTGGAAATGCCGTTTATTTGCAGACTTATGTTTGTTTTTGTTTTTAGAACCACCGATACTCCACCGACGCTCCATAGATGTTACAACAGGATTTAAAGCAATTTTTTTAATATGACGAGGGGCACCCAAGCTCAAACGAGATTTTTTCGGTTCCCTGGAATATAATAAAGATAACATTACATGAGTATCTCCTTTACAACACATTACTAAGCACCACAGCAAAACCTTTCAGGTAGGATTATTAGAAAAAGAGTTATTTTGTAGTTTCTTTACTCTCAAAAATTAAAATAAAATCAACTAAAGCCTAGCATAGACGGTCAATATAATCAATTTCCATTTAATTGAATTTGTACATACAATGTATTTAAAAATGTTTAAATCAAATTAAAATTCTTTGAAGTAAAATAGTTTTAAGTCAGAAACTGTAGTTTTTCGTAATGTTAAATTGAAAATAATTTATTTATTTTTTTGCAAATCTGCATCAAATTTGTTTCAAAATGAAATTATGAGAAACAAGTATGGAAACTATGACATAAAGTTTAATTTTTTTGATATGAGAAGGATTGCCAGTTAATCAAAATTCAAATTGTGTTGCCACACTTTCAACACTCCTTCTCAACACAATTGCATTCTTCAACAAAAAAAATATTATATCATAGAATCAAAAAATAATATGATACTAATATAAGCCCATACAATTCTTAAATTTACAATGTTTTACTCTACATAAATTAGAATATCGGACATCAAATCACTAGTTGGCATATACATGACTCTGATTTCGCCTTTGGAATACATATCTCGCAAATGATGATACTGATAGCAATGTGTTTGCTTCTGGAATGGTAAGTTGGATTCTTCACTAAGCATTGAGCACCCTGATTGTCATTGTAGATTATCATCGGACCATTATGATAAAGTTTCAATGCCGCTAAAAGTGTTCGAATATAAGCCACCTCCGTTGCTGCTGCTGATATTGCTACATATTCTGCCTCTGTACTGCTGAGGGAGACCACGTTCTGCTTTCTAGCACTCCAAGCGAATACACAATTTGCTGCCACGAAAGCGTAACCGGAGAATGATTTTCTATCGCTGGCATCTCCATGAGGGTCACAATTTCTCTGTGCCAATTTTGTGACAGATAAAAGTATGTCAGGACGAGTTGACAGAGACAGATACATCAAGATTCCAATTGCCGATTGGTAATCTTTTTTGTCTACCTTTTTACAATTGTCATTATTACAATTTACCTGGAATCCTGGCTCTAAAGGTGTAGAAACTTCCCTACAATCTTGCATTGCCTAAGTACATCCGATACGTATTGTCCTTGTGATATCGCAATCGTGCCACGATCACCTTCACGGTTCCATGCCTAAGAAATGTGATAATTCACCACCATCACCAACTTCAAATTCGTCTGCAATTAATTTTGTTTTTGCCAATTCTTACAATGAAGTACTACCTACGATAAAATCGTCCACATTAACTACGATTATGTTATAAACTCCGTTTTCTTGTTTCATTATAATTTACACCATAGCGTTGACTGAACCCTTAGCTACAAGTCGAGATTTCAATTTCTGTATACCGCCGTCCTTATTCATCTTTACGGCATATACCCATTTACATCCTATTGGTACTTGACCCTGAGGTAAATCGGTTAGCTCCCATGTATTATTTTTAATAAGAGAATCATATTCTATTTGCATTGATTTTTTCCATTCATCTGCATATGTGCCATTCAAGGCCTCCTCCAAATCTTTTGGTGTTTCAATTTCGCACTTACCCATAGCTTGTAGAAGGTTGTATTGTTTTCTCGGACGCCCTTTGGATCAATCACTTTCTACAAAGGATTCTTCAGGGTGAATATTATCAATACAAAATCTGAATACATTGTTATCATTTTCTACGTTCATTTGAACATTGAATATATTTTCCAAAAATACAACGTCTCTAGCCACAATGACTTTACGATTATAGGGGTTAAACAATCTATAAACTTTACTTACTTCGCTGTAGCCCATCATAACACATTCAGTACCCTTTGGTAAAAACTTCCTTGTTGATGTTTTATCAAGCACAACTGCTTTAGCTCCAAAAACTTTCAGGTGACTTACAGCTGGTTTATACCAGAGAACTGTAAAATCAATTTTTTTCTTGATGTAATCATACACAAAAGTTCTTGTTCACATTTAATAGTTCAACAAAATTCACTGTAGAATAAAATCAGCATTATGTTACTGAAGGCGTAATTCGGATCAGTTTGAATCATCTGTCGATTATGGTTTATACAAATGTAATCACTCAACAAAAAGTCAGCGTTGAAAAAATCAGAAAAAACAACAAACAAAGCGTATGAGTGTATTCATAACTAAAACAAAATAGAAACACATTTCATAAATGTACATTAGGGTGGGACTTACATCCGCTTTTTTAGAATTTTTATTAATAATTCAATACTAAAAATATTCTTCTTTGTGAAATAAAAATATTTTTTTGAAAAAAAATTTAGGTCGATATCGCAGGCTTGCCTAATCGGGAAAAATTTAAATATTGTCTAAATTTTTTTTCATCTATTTTGGTTGGAAAAATAGGTAATATATAACTTTAACCGGATTGGGCATCTAATGCTCGACCTAAATTTAAAAAAAAATTTCACAAAGAACAATATTTTTGGTATTCCTAATAAAAATTCTAAAAAAAACGTATTTTAGACCCACCCTAATGTACATATACCATTTATGAAATGTGTTTCTACAAAACCACCCCCTTTTTATAGATAAGAAACTAGTTTGTTTTAATTATGAATACACTTATACACGTTCTTTGTTGTTTTTTCTGATTTATTCTACATCAAGTAAGTAAGTAAGTAAAATTTTTATTAAGTCTTCTTCTTTTTCGATTACATTGATTGTCTTACATACTATGAGAATAATAACATTCTTAGAGCTATATGTGTCTTACTCTAATAACTAAGTCTAATAACTAAGTTAACGTAAAAAGAATATATAAAAAAAGTAAAAAATTAAAAGTTTGACCAGGCTTGCTTTCGGCCTATAAAGTCCGTAACAGAGCAGACGTCCGTAAATAACAATACTAAAACTATATAAATAACATTACTAAAACTAAATAACAAAAGTTCTGTTACATAAATTGACAAAACATATTCATATTACAGTTCATGTAAAATTTAGTATATACGTATATCACCATCAGCCCCTATGATTGCCGGAGGCTGAGCTAATAGGGAAGGTCCAGAGGAGCTGGATCTTCGTCAATACGTCCATTGATTATACCGACAGGAGAAAGATATGTAGATCCAGCCCGGATAGTGTTTTTCTCGCTTTCGTATATTTGGCTGACAAGCATATTATCGTGTAGCGCAAGTTTCTCAACAAATCTGGCTTGCAACGACATGGCGTACCTACAGTAGGGTACAACATCGGCATTTTCATAGACATAACTACTTGAAAATCGTTTTATGAAATTTTCATAATTTTTTTAGATGCGTTTTATCAGGATTTTTCGTTCAAATATATCCAATTCTTTGGCTACTATAGGGGATATAGTAAACCAGATTGGGAATCTATAAGACAGAACCGATCTTATGGCTACCTTGTAGAGTAAAAGCTTGGTGTTTTTAGGTAAGTATGCGTTGTTCATTAATGATGCAAACATTCCAAAAATTTTTTTCGTCTTTCCCAAGAGACTTGTAACGTGGGCGTTAAATTTCAATGATTTATCAAAATGTATTCCGAGATATTTTATTGAATTTTTTAATGGAAGGGAGCCAAGACACTTCCCTGAGGTACCCCACTTTTCACATGTCCTAGTACTGAGGTTATGTTGTTGATTTGGACGCCAAACTTTCTATTAGTAAAGTAGCTGCAAAATATTTTTACCATAAATGGGTCAACGCCAAGATTTATCAGTTTGTAGAGAATTTCATTATGATAAATCGAATCAAACGCCTTTTCAATATCCAATTATATTGCCACCGTGCATATTTTATCCCTTAAGTAGCAAGTTACATCATTGTGAAATTTCAACAATGCATGTTGTGTTGAGTGAGATCTTCTAAATTCAAATTGAAATTCCGATATTGGTTCCACAATGAACTCATTTTCCCGTTTTTCCTTAATTACGTGTTCAAATAATTTAGAAATGTTGGATCCTGCTTTTTTCTAATTGGAAGTATTTTTGCGTTTTTCCAAGCCGATGGGAAATGCAATTATAAAAAATAGCTGCTAATAATTTTAGTGTATGAGGAAATTTTTTAATTATAAAATTGGAAACGCCATCAAAGCCAAAAGACTTTTTGCTATTAATGTTGTTTATGTGCATTCTAATATTATTCACGTTTGTAAAATGGTAATTATCAAGATTCCTATCGGCCAGAAACGTGTCATCAAATGTATAGATATGTTGCGGTAGTCTATCAACACATGATGAGATTTGATTCTCTATATTGTTAGCCGGTCTTTCAAATTTACCTCTTGAAAAACAGCAGTATAATGAGTTCTTAATATCTCGGAAATTTGACAACTATTGGAAACGATAGTATCATTGTTTATGAGCTGCTGCCAAAAAGGAGACTTCTTTTTACCAACGAACCGAAATACGTCTTTAAAGGCAGTAGGACCTGGTGTTATTTTTAAAAGTCTATGTCTCAAATTTTTAGCATCTTCAAGATTTATAAGCTCACTAATAATTGTTTTCAATAGTTGTATCTGTTTAGTGAGAATTTTATACTCGCTGCTAATTCTATTTCCAGTTCTGTGATAAATTTTTTTTAGGTTCTTCTGCCATGCATACATAACTTTAAGTGTATTATTAAAAGTATTTATAAGCACATCTAATTCATCATTACTTAAATTTCAGTTGTTGGGAGGTAAAATGGCATCTGAGGCTGCATCTAAATCTCTACTGAATGCGTTCCAATTATTGTTCTTGTATGAAGTTATTACCAGGGGACTTCTTAATGTTAAACAGGCTGCATCAGTTTCCAGATTCAGTACTAATGGGAAATGATCCGAGAAAGTTGATAAGCTTTCGATCTGATTATTAGGTTGGATACTGTTGATTATGCTGGGACTTAATAGAAAGTGGTCTAGAAAAGAAGACCCGTTAGGAAACGATGGAGATATATCGCAAACTCGTGTTACTTCTAAACAGTTGTTTGGTAGCCAGCTATGTAAACTTTTCCATTAGCGTTATCTGCAGTGTCTCCTCAATTTAAACTTTTCGCATTTAGGTCACCACCGAATATAAACCCATCATAATTGTTGCTCAGTTGGAGAATCTGGGTTAAGCTGTTGTTTAACTCATGTGAGTTATATACACAAGGCATATACAAAGACCCAGCGGCAATTCCTCAGGTAAAAGAAACATATTGGCAAGTTTCAAGAATTCCTCAATTACTGACGGTTTATGTGTTTGAGCTTGGGTAGCATTTACCTGAAAAAGACTGGCAAATGATCTGCCTGGTGAACGAATAGATTGGTTTACTATATTGTTTGCTTTATCTTGGGCGACAAGCTTTTCTTCACTAGCCTTTTTTATGCGTTCTCTTCGTAGGGCAAGGTATTTTCTATAGGCTGGGCAACCTCTCCAGTTTGCAGGTTTACCACTTACTCCACAGTTCACGCAATGGGGTGCTGACGTTTTAGAATTTATGCGCTGGCATTCACCCGGGGGGTGCTTTTTATCGCAATTCACACATTGGAATTCAGAATTGCAATTTTTATCAATGTGACCCCAACGTTGGCATCTGTGGCATTGTACCTCTTGTTCCTTCCTTTTAGGTTTCTCCCAAAGAATAGTTTGCCTTAAAAGATATTTAATGTTCGAAATATCTGATAGTAAATTCCTTGCGTTTAGCGTAACCAGAAACAGGCCTGTGTCGTATGAGTTCTTTACGGAACACGGAGTTGTAAAACGTGTAATTTTGGACACAACCTTTGGAACCGATTTGTCAAAGGCAGACTTAACTTCCTCAACACTAGTACCGTGATAAAGACCTCTTAATACAAAAGAAGTATGTATGTCCAAGCTCCTTAGGTGTGTATGAGTAAGAGTGAATATTCTTTTCCCTCAGGATGGCCATCATTTCAGAATGCACTGTAGCATCTGAAAGGTATACTTTTACGTTTATTAACGTTTCTTATTTTATACGTTATTTTGGGAGTTTTTTCCTCCAATTGATGAACTAAACGTTTAATGTTGACGTCAAATAAAAATATTGGAGGGCAAAAGGATTTGCCGGCATTTTCCTTTTTGGCTCTATCAGTTTTCTCTGCCTTTCTCTGTATGGTGGTGTCCTCTGTATTTTCAATCTCCAATCCATCAAGTAAAGCAAATCTATTTTCACCCAAATGAGTTACGTCAATGTTTGCAGGTGACGATAATCTTCTTCGCTTTGAATGTTTGCTCTCTACAAATGAGTGCTGATCATCGTTGCTCAATTCCATGCTTGCACCACGTTGCAACTAAGTGCACACGTGGTAGCCAAAGTATATATATATATATATATATATATATATATATATATATGTGCACAGCACATGTTGCGGGGACGGGTTTTCGTTCCACAAGTTACTATGAAGACATTTTGTTACTTTGGGGACTGTCCTTAAACTTTTCGTTATTCTACTGTTTACACTGGACATTTTACTGGACACAGCGCATTTTATAGGGACTTTTTTGGCTGTATATACAGATGTCTTCAAAGTATGGGCAATGCATATATATATATATATATATATATATATATGTGCACGGCGCATGTTGCGGGGACGGTTTTTCGTTCCACAAGTTACTATGAAGACATTTTGTTACTTTGGAGACCGTCCTTAAACTTTTCGTTATTCCACTGTTTACACTGAAGACATTTTACTGGATACAGCGCATATTATAGGGACTTTTTTGGCTGTATATACAGATGTCTTCAAAGTATATATATATATATATATATATATATATATTCATTGCCCATACTTTGAAGACATCTGTATATATATATTTTCCCGTTTTTATAAAAACTTTTTGCAGATTCAATAGTCTACTTCACTTTCTCCGTTAAATATATTTATATTTTAATAAATTTTCACACTCCGTTATTTTCTGTGCGTCTGTATCGTTCAAGATCAGAATCAAGACCTATTCTACATCAAAATAATTATTGTTGGCTCGAATGAACAGAATAAAATCAATGGTATAACAACGACCGATGATTATAAATCAGTGACACAACAATTTGCACGTCGTTTGATTGATTTAAAATCATCAACAAATATGTGTGTTGGGAGTATATTCAGCGTTTGAACGCAAACAAATATTCATTCTTGTGCTGATTGCGTATGAACGTTTTGCAATCAGCAGTTGCAGTTCTCTGGTTTATACCCGTTCCATATGTCAAATGGTGTTTTATCTTTGTCGTTGTACGATTTTTTATATATGATGCCGTCCTAACTGCTTCCGCCCAAAAACCCTCAGATAAACCGGAATGTATTAGCATTGTTCTGAACATTTCAACCAGTGTACGGTTCGCCCTTTCCGCAACACCGTTTTGTTGGGGCGTATACGGCACCGTTTTCACGCAAAAAGTTCTCAAAATTTTTGTTGAAGTACTCGCGACCGTTACTGTTCTTAGACATTTTATATTTTTAACCGTTTGTTTTTCAACTTCAGTTTTGTATTCTTTAAGCACCTTAAACACTATCACTATGAATAATTTGTAAAACTTCATACGATCGATTTTCCGACGCTTGGGGAAACGGTTTTACGCATATTTTTCCTTTCAAACACATTCAAATGATTTTGACATAGTTTTAATTTTAATACGGCGTACTGTATTTTTATCAATCATCTCTTTCAAACAATTATAATTAACATTCCCAAATCTATTATGCCATTTAATTGCTTCTTCGTTAGATTTTATTGTACTGTAACACTTGTTTGCTTTTATTTCTTTGCTTTTGTATAAAAACAAACCGTTCTCACTATATGCATGTAATATACATTCATTGTCTTTGTCTATTATTTCTGCGAAATTGCCTTTAAAAATTACACACATTCCTTTGTCTATAGCCTTTCTAACAGAGATGAAATTATGTATTCCTGATTTCTTTTACGTGCAAAAAGATCTTTAATGTTATGTTCGTACCACGAATATCAACGTCGCCGCGACCGATTGCATTTACACTCATTTCATTCGGTAAGAAATTTTTTTCTTCACACACTTCATAAGTTGTAAATAATTCACACACACAACACAAATGGCTTGTTGCGCCGCTGTTGTTGTTGTTTTGATCATTACTTTTGTTGTTACTTTTTTCAACACGTCTATCATTATTCTTTTTCTGGAATTTCCTGTATGTTTTTGACTGCATGAGAACTTCTGTTGTGTTGCTGCTTACGGCATTTTCATTTCGTTCTGCCTAGCATCTTCTTCTAACAGCTTAACTTTTAACGCACCGAATATTGGTAGACTGTCTCTTGCTTCAATAGCTACAACAAAGTTTTCATAACATTTAGGTCGGCTCGATAATAGGAAAATACTAACAATATGAATTTAAAAATCAGTTTATGTGATCAACAATTCTACGACCTTCAGGCATTTTCATGTATAAAAGCTTCTTAAACATAATTATTTTCCTAGCTGGCCCTTTAGGTTGATACATTTCTTTTGATTTTTTCCACGCTTGTGCTGCTGTTGTACATGACTTTATGTGGTTTAGTTGCGTGGCTTTTCCACACAGCAAAATTTACGCTAAAGCTTTTTCGTCTTTACTTTCAAATTGATGAACCGCTTGGCTAGCATCTGGTTCGGGTTTTGTCTCTCTTCCACACGTTACTGCCCACAGTTCTGCATGTATTAACACGCTTCTCATTTGAACACTCTTCTATTTGCATTAATGAATTCATAACACGCACTTTTATTTCACACAGAAATTTCTAGTAGATTTATATTTTGACGATTTCACACAGAAATTCCTTACGGGTTTACTCTCTTTTATATCACAAAGCACTAACTGTTTTAATTATTATATTATTTTTCTTTATTTTTACCGACGCTCAATGCAAAAATAGTCTGGGCCCATAACCTGTAGGTTTAAATGTTGGTTTATTAATAATAAAAAGTATAACATAAAAAGAAAAGAATATAACTAAAAAGGCATCCATAATTACATAGTTTAATTTTTTTGATATGAGAAGGATTGCCAGTTAATCAAAATTCAAATTGTGTTGCCACACTTTTAACAAATAATTATAAAGTTAATAAAAAATCTAAGTTGCCTCTGCTTCTTTTCTTCATTTACCAAATCTGGATCATGATTTACAGCGGTGTAGGAAGTTGGAAAATTTTTATAAAAACTGTGGAACAAAGGTGGTATCAAGCTTTAAAGAAAGCACAAATCCCTTTTTTTCTCCTCAGTTATCGGGACCAAAGTTTTATATTTTGTTTGGAGTGGATAATCTTTTAGATTTTTATTTTTTCCTTCGGAATGGTTTAAAGTGTTTTTTATGCACTAAACCACTCTACTTGTATTGGAGCCATTGTGCACTATGACAAGAGAACTGTTCGTTAAAATTTTTTTTTGCACACAAAAAACTATCTTCAATAAAGCTGCAAAATCTAAAAACTCTTCTTGCTTTATTTCGTGTTTTAACTGGATCTCCTTTCTTAAGTCTGTTGTTCTTACCAACTGGTTCCAATCATGGGGGTGGTAAACAAGTGCTTTTGTTTTCTTTTTTTTTTAATTTCAATCATGGAATAATCCACGTCGCATTCCATTTGGTTCGTGTGGTTTATGGTTGAATTGGGGAAATGAACTTGAGCCATTAAAAACATTGCCGCCACATGGCTGTTTTGTGCCCTGCATGTGCCTTCAAATTAGCATATAAACAGGAAGCTATTTCGCTCCTCCCAATGGCATCGGTCGCAAAAACTTAAATGAACTAAGACGTTAATACCAAGCAAAATATAGATTTTTGACTTGTTGCCTAAAAGACAAATGATAACGATGGGAAGCAGTTGTTTGTGCTAGACTTAAGTTATTGATACCAAACAAAATAGAAAAAAAAATTGTTAAACCCAACCAAAAGCTCAAAATGCATTTATTTGACTTCATACCTTTTTGGCAAACTTCAAGGAATTAATAATTTCATTCTCTTAAAAATTTGCAACCCGAGTAAAAAAGCTTAGATATAATCATATGTGGCCTTATCTAATAATATATTATCATATACTCGGAAAAAAAGTTAGTAGAAAAATTTGTAAACTGGTTTAAATCCCACTTTACTATTTTTGTACTGTTTTTTAGTAAAAAAATATTATTTAGCAAATGTTTTTGCTATTTACATTTTGAAAATAACAGAATTTTTACAGAATATTTACAAATTTTTGTTGCTAATTTCAGAAATCATTTTAAAAATTTTTGAAAACCGATTTGCTAAAATTAGCAAAAAAAAATACAAATTAAAAAAGTGGATATTGAAGGAAATATTATTTCTAATTGCCTTAAAATGTTACATAGATTAAAAAAGGGGATCGGAGGTTAATATAGCGACTCATGTCTAAAAAAAGAACATTCCCTTAAAATAGCACTAAAAAGTTTTTTTAGTTTTAAAAATCAGCCCTAGAAACAATTAAAATTTAACCTTAAAAGTAAAAAAAAAAAAATCATTAAAATATTTTTTAAAACACAAATTACCATATTAAAACAAAATGATAAATTCGTTTGTTTTAAAAATTTTTAAGCCTTTGATTTTTTTTTTAATTTTGTATAAAATATTTATTGAAAAATAAAAAAAAATAAATAAAACAAAAAAATGTTGATGCTCCATAAAAAAATAAATTTAAAATTTTGCATTAATAATAATATTTAGTAATTTTTTTTTGCTGATTTTAGTAAACTGATTTTAAATTCCACTTTACAAAAAGTTTACTAAAATTTAGTAGCGGCTACTAATTTCATTATACTACACATCAGCAGACATGTGTTGCTAAGATTAGCAAAAAAATACCGCTGGGCTCAAATTAGCAAAATTTCCCGTAATAACAGAAAAAATTTCAGTTGCAATTACAGACTTCTTTTGGTGAGTGTATGTATATAAATACATATGTCAGTATGCATTAGCATATATATTTATATATTACATTAAATTTTTTAAAATTATATTTATATTTTATATTTTGTCATAAATAATCATATCAGATTATGTATTGATCTTTATAAAATTATATGTGATTGTAAATTTTTGAATATTATTCGAACTATGTGTTTAAAATATATATTTTTAATTTTATCAGGCTCAAGATCATAATTTAATGTTTCTAACGTAGAGTAAACACTAATTTTTTGTTAAATAAAAAAAATTGTAAGGATCACCGCTAGGTCATCTTCAGCCTCCTTATGAACCACCAAACCCACAAATAACTCATGGTTTTGAACATGCTTTTATATCACACACTCTAAGAAAAATGACTATGCGAAATTACATTTTTCAGTTAGTGAATGATTACCCGTAGAAATGAAATTTTTCCCATCTATTTATAGAAATACCCTTTGGCAACCATCTTCTATTTTCGATAATCCTTACAATTTTTTCCATTTAATTAAAACTTAGGGCCGTATGCAAAAAAAATTAACAAAGTTTGGTAAACCATTGTTAAGCAAAATTGCTTAAAGTTGTATCTAAAAACTATTGTTAGCTTAACATACCTTTGGTAAACGTTTGGTAACTTTAAATATTTTAAAGTAGAAAGCAGAAAGCAACGTACTTTAAACGTATGTTAGTGACATATTGTAAATTAAAATTTTGTGAAAATGTTTAATGTTTAGAAAGCAGAAAGCAACGTACTTTAAACGTATGATAGTGACATATTGTAAATTAAAATTTTGTGAAAATGTTTAATAAAAATAATAAATTGTGAAATGAGTACTTTTAGATGAATTGTAAAAATTATTTGTGATTGTTGAAAAATTTGTGTTAATTCTGTATTGTTTTTATAAGTATATACTATCATCTAAATCTGAAATTATTATCGGTCAATAATTTACAAGACGAGGACTGATGGGGTCTTTTTTTTTGATTGCCAATTAAAAAAAAAATAAAAATATCGTTTTAACAAACAAACAGCAAACAATATATTATAGAACTGATTAAAACTCATCACAAAACAATGTACATGTAAGAAATGTTTTAGTGATGTACTTACAATCAAAACAAATCAATACAGCTCGTTATTCGAATACTTAAAACATTTCTAACATTAAAAATCTGGTTAGTTCTTCTCAATTTCCTTAATTTAGTTAATTTTGTGTTTTTATTTTATTGCATAAGTAAATCGAAGAAGGTTGCGTAAAAAACATATTTTTTTATGTTAAAATAATAAGAACCTTTTTATAAATTTGATTACCCGGCTGAATTAATATTCGTTTTAATGCATCGCTAATCATAATGTGACAACTGAATATGATGGCATTGCTAAAGTAGTGTTTTTGCATACGAATTTTTAACAAACGTTTGTTAGCCTTAATGTGTTTGTTAACTAATGTGAAAGTTAAAGCAAAATTAATTTATTTTTTTGCATACGGCCCTTAGTGATTACTTTTCGTTAGTAACATTAAATTATGATCTCGAGCCTGATAAAATTAAAAATATATAATTATATGATTTATATGATAAGATATGGTATATATTATATCATTAAAATTGTATATAACATTATATATAATTATATATGGGTTACAAAGGACTGTATATATTTATATATGACTTATACAGATTCATATATACTTATATATGGCTTATACAGAACCATTTATAATTATACATGCTTCTGTATAAGCCATATATAAGTATAATTTATAATTATACATGTGAGCGCCCCGGTAGGCTAGCTTATCAGTGCGGGGGTCGTGGGTTCAATTCCCACCAGAGGCTCTGGCCGATAGCCTTTGTTCCTAGTGCCCGGTTAGGTTATAAGGTTATATTTTGTAATTATATGATTAATATAAATAAAATAAAAATAAATATATATGCTATCTTAATTGGATATATAATAATATATGGGCAATTATCAAAAATATTTTTTGATATGGTATGAGATATAAATATATATGGTTTAATATATTTTGCAACATAGGAAGTATTTTTTGGTACGGTATAAAATATAATTATATATATGATACAGGGACCGAAAATAATGACTATTGTTCGTTTTTTTAAATCAAAAAATCAATTACTTAGAACAGACATAAAAAAAAATTTATTGCACCATTATTATTATTTTTTGACAACCTTTGCATATCCGTCATGATTTTTAAATTTTTGATTTTTAAAGTTTTCTTCAATGGTAATGATTATTTTTGAGTAATAATAAAAAAATCAGCCATAATCAATATTTTTGAGCAAAAGAAATAAAACTCAAAAATAATCATTATTTATGATTTTTATTTTTTTCGCTCAAAATAAAACTCACTTTCAATTTACAATCGTTGGAATTCAACATATCTTATGTTGAACACACTCCAAAAATTCGAGGATTTTTGAGAAAGGCACCTTAAAAATTCTATGAAACTCACTTCAGCTGAGTGGGTAGATTTAAAAAGCCTTATACAAACTTTGGAACCGGCTTATATAGCAACTGAGAAATTGCAAAGTTGCCAATTATTCATGGGTGATTTTTAAAAGCTGTGGTTAGAGCTTAAGCTCACTGTCGCAGCAACAAAAACATCTCTGAGCCACGCTTTGAAACAGTGCATCCAAGAAGGAGAAGACTGTTTATTGGGGCGTAACGTGGTCATTTGCAGCATCTACTTGGATCCACGAATAAGAAGAATATTGCTGCTAAACCAGATAAGCCTTATGCTCGCCAGAGCACAGCTTATGCAGCTGTTCAAAATAAAAAAAAGTAGCCCGAAGGCATCGACATCATTCGACGCAGCCAGTGCATTGCTTTCGCAGAATTCGAACACCTGCTCCCTCTTGAACGAGTATCTCAACACAATTGAGGTAGCTTCCGATAAGGAAACAGAAGATGGTTGGTACACTGAGGAGTTACACAAAGGCTATTCTGAAATTGACAACTTTGTTCAAACAAAAGCATTATGAAGTACTGGGAGGAAAAAAAAATTTCAATATCCCAATCCGTACCAGCTGGCCAAAGTAGTACACTCTGTTCCTGCCACACAAGTGAGTGTTGGAAGATACTTGCAAACGGATCAAATATGCAACCTATCAGACGAGTCGTTGGCGAAATTACTTTTTGTAAAATTAAATAATAAATAATTAAAAACAAATAAAATTGATTAAAAAAACCTATAAAATTATTTTTAATAATTTGTTTCGCCTTTGTTGGTTCTTCTGGATTTGTTTTAGGAGGATATGCAACTATGTTGGTAAAAAACCTCACAAAAAAGTCATAAATTAATAGTGAGTTTTATTTTGAGCGAAAAAAATATCATAAATAATGATTATTTTTGAGTTTTATTTTTTGCTGACAAATAATGATTATGGCTGATTTTTATTAATATTACTCAAAAATAATCATTACCATTGAAGAAAATCCTTAAAACTCGTAATATAATCATTATTGTGTAATTTTTATTATAAAACTTATAATGATTACGGTCCCTGATATGATACAATATGTGCAAAGAAATTTGAGATATTGTTATACATAGTTCCATATCTACAGTATTTTTGATATGCTAAAAGATATAATTTGATATAATTATATGAGACCCCATGTCAATGGTTTCGTATCCCAGCCAGGGATTTTTTGTGCTTTTAATTTATTTTTATTTCCTTACTAATATTTTGTAAAAAATTTTCAAATTCTAAACCATTTTAGGACAAGAACTAAAATTTTTTGATAAGATATATAACCGTCCCCGCAACATGTTGCGGGGACGGTTTTATGTTCCACAAGTTACTATGAAGACATTTTGTTACTTTGGGGACTGTCCTTAAACTTTTCGTTATTTTACTGTTTACACTGAAGAAATTTTACTGGATACAGCGCATATTATAGGGACTTTTTTGGCTGTATATACAGATGTCTTCAAAGTATGCGCAATTTTAAATAATATTAAGTAATATTTTTAAAATAAATTTTTATTCGTTTACCCGTTTCATGATACCCGTGTTATTTTTTGAGCAACACTAGTGAAATTACATGCAAAGGTGCTTTTACACGATTTGAAAAGTTGTTAGATTTTTCTAAAACTGTGTTTTTTATACAGAATTGCATTTGTTTAATCATATTTACTCTAAAACTTTCAAAATAGTGCTATTTTCGTAAAATAAAATTGATTTTATTAGTAACTTTTGGAAAATTACTATACTTTTTTAAATTTTGCTAGTTTTTAGTGAAGGAAAGTCAATTTTATTTTGTTATTTAGAAAATTAACCAAAATTTTTTATAATTTGAAACCCCTTTTTGTGAACTAGAACGATTTTATTAGTAATTTTTGAAAAATTACTATACTTTTTCCAAATTTTACTAGTTTTTTTGGAAGTAAATCGATTTTTATTCTATTATTTTGGAACGTTACCTTAAAATTTTCAAAATTTAAATCTTTTTTTTGAAATCAAATCGATTTGTCAGAAAACATTAAATAATTACCCTACATTTTTTTTAAGTTTTTACTCTAGTGAAAGAAAATCTTTTTCGAACTTTTCTATAATTTTACCCGTAGCGGATCACACTATTGGATCCTTAGGTAGTCACGAAAAGGAACTTACCCGCTTATGGAAAGCTGTTCGGGCGGAATACGATTCCTTATCGATTCAGGCGGAGCGCGTGAAAGGTCAGGCGGAGCGCGTGAAAGGGCTTGGCTTTCTATAGCACCCAAGCCCGTGGCATTTCGGTGATTACGGAGAATTTGAGCCGTTTAAAATCCGCTACACGAGCTAAAAGAGCCATGGAATTGGGTAATGAATCAATGCCCAGTATGCATTTACCCCCTTACGATACTCCAATTTTCTGTGGGGATTATAAAAGCTGGCCCTCTTTTCGAGATATGTTTTCTGCCATGTATGGTAATAATCCCCGTTTGAGCCCTGTACAAAAACTGTACTATCTTTTGAAAAAAAACGGCAAAAGATGCCCATGACGTTATACATTCTGTTCCGTTAACTAATGATGGCTATGCAATAGCATGGAAAAAAAGGGGCACTAATAAATGAACAGCTTCGAACTCTTTTAGATATTAAACCAATTACTCAAGAGACTGGCCAAAACATAAAGAATTTACAGCGAATCATAAACTATTATGTAACGAATCTTTCATTACTCGAAGTTACCCCAGAAGTATTTTATCCCGTTATGTTAGTGCACATTTACGTTACAAAGTTACCCGAAAACACTCTTGAGTCTGTGGGAACAGTCGAAAAAAACTTTGTCCGAAAACTCCGAGGTGCGAGGATATGGACTCTTTTTTGGCAGCTCATTTCAAAACTCTTGTTAGAGGATCTCACTCGAACTCTGTTACTAACTTGAATAAAAGTACAGGTTTTAATAGCCCGCGAAAGAATTTGAGTTTTAATAGCTCAAAGAAATCTCACGGTTCGGGAAAAATTCAAAGTTTTGCGACAAAAACCGGCACAACTTCATCGGCTTCTCGTTGTTACCTTTGCCAAGGTTTCCACCCTTTAAGACTGTGCCCGTCTTTTTTGAGCCAGAGTGTAGTTGAGAGAATGTCGACAGTGAAGAGACTTAAGTGCTGTTCAAATTGTCTGGCGAAGTCTCATGAAAGAAGCGTTTATCTTTGTACTATGTTAAAACAGAAGCATCACTCTCTGCTCCATAGAGAAGTTGGACAACCAGGACATAGTTCTGCTGTTGCTCCACCCCAACCCACACTCACTACAAACCCAAGACCAGCTGGCATTCAAACTCAATCCGCTCCTAATGTTAACCCTTAAACTACAGTAGCGGCCCAAAATGTACACACGTACGCCGCACATCTGAATTCGAACCCTTCTTCGACAGTACTTTTAGGATCGGCTAATTGTATTGTCCGTGTCAACGACCTCAAGTGTGCGACTCGAGCGCTAGTAGATCCTGCCTCACAGGGTACTTTTATCTCAAAGAGATAACAAAGAAAGCTTGCCATTCCAACCACTGCCGTGCCATCAACTAACGTTACTGGCATGATGGATGGTTAAGCTGGTAAATTCTCAAGCATGTGTAAACTTACGATCGAATCGCCGATCGACCCCGAGTTTGAAATTGAGATATTGGCGTATGTTGTTCAGAAAACAACCGGTCGGTTGCCCTTGTGTTCTCTCTTTAGTTTTTATGTTAGTGCACATTTACGTTACAAAGTTACCCGAAAACACTCTGAGTCTGTGGGAACAGTAAAAAAAAACTTTGTCCGAAAACTCCGAGGTGCGAGGATATGGACTCTTTTTTGGCAGCTTATTTCAAAACTCTTGTTAGAGGATCTCACTCGAACTCTGTTACTAACTTGAATAAAAGTACAGGTTTTAATAGCCCGCGAAAGAATTTGAGTTTTAATAGCTCAAAGAAATCTCACGGTTCGGGAAAAATTCAAAGTTTTGCGACAAAAACCGGCACAACTTCATCGGCTTCTCGTTGTTACCTTTGCCAAGGTTTCCACCCTTTAAGACTGTGCCCGTCTTTTTTGAGCCAGAGTGTAGTTGAGAGAATGTCGACAGTGAAGAGACTTAAGTGCTGTTCAAATTGTCTGGCGATGTCTCATGAAAGAAGCGTTTATCTTTGTTCTATGTTAAAACAGAAGCATCACTCTCTGCTCCATAGAGAAGTTGGACAACCAGGACATAGTTCTGCTGTTGCTCCACCCCAACCCACACTCACTACAAACCCAAGACCAGCTGGCATTCAAACTCAATCCGCTCTTAATGTTAACCCTTAAACTACAGTAGCGGCCCCAAATGTACACACGTACGCCGCACATCTGAATTCGAACCCTTCTTCGACAGTACTTTTAGGATCGGCTAATTGTATTGTACGTGTCAACGACCTCAAGTGTGCGACTCGAGCGCTAGTAGATCCTGCCTCACAGGGTACTTTTATCTCAAAGAGATAACAAAGAAAGCTTGCCATTCCAACTTCTGCCGTGCCATCAACTAACGTTACTGGCATGATGGATTGTTAAGCTGGTAAATCCTCAAGCATGTGTAAACTTACGATCGAATCGCTGATCGACCCCGATTTTGAAATTGAGATATTGGCGTATGTTGTTCAGAAAACAACCGGTCGTTTGCCCTCGTGTTCTCTCTTTAGTATGGTAAGCTCTAATTTCCCCGATATAACAATGACCGATGTCAAATGTACCCAAAAATTCTTACCACGGATGTGAAAATTCATCCAGATTGCAACCTTATCGCCCAAAGAACTGTGTCCGACGGGATAGTGACTGGTATAGTTTTACAATCAGAGCCCTTACATTCGGTTGCATCTTTCTGCAGCCAGGTTAATTTAAGCGCTCAACTCTCTCGAGGAACTCGAGGACACGACTGTCCGAAACCGAGGAATTCTGTGAAGAACTTGACCAGTCTACAACATATCGAAACCCCGATGATCGCTATGTAGTGTCAATCCCTTTTCGCAGGGAATTTCTTAATGAGTTGTCTTTAGGAAATTGTCGTAGCAGTGCACAGTCCCAATTCATGCGAAATGAAACTCGACTTTTGAAGAACCCTGAATTGAAATCACACTATGATAGTGTGATTAACGAGTATTTTGAAATGGGACATATTAGAGCCATGGCCCCCCTATTTTTTATTTCAAACTAGTTTCGCAGCCAGTGAGGGATATTGTGACTAAGTGTGCTGTCTTGTCGGAAATAGCTAAGCTATTTGACCCCACCGGTTGGCTCTCTCAAAAAATTATTGTGGCAAAAATTATAATGCAACAAATTTGGAAAGACAAGACAGATTGGGACGAAAGTTTAAACCCCTTAACCCTTATTAAATGGCGCGCATTTTTGGATGATTACCCGAATAATGAAAAAATTAACATTCCAAGATGGGTTAATTTTCACCCATGTGTTTTCCGATGCCTCTGAAAAAGCATATGGTGCTGCACTCTATGTTCGGGATATCTCTTTGAATGAGATCACGGCGCACTTACTCGCTTCAAAGAAATAGGTAAAATCCGAAACTTTAACCCGTTTGGAACTCTGTGGAGCGGCCTTAATGGCAAACATGGTAAAATCGTTGTATAGTCAATTACATCTAGACAAGAGGAAGATTTATTTGTGGACTGAATCTACCATAGTTTTATATTGGCTCAAAAAACCCCGTGCCGTTGGCCACCCTTTGTCAAAAATAGAGTGGCGTTGATTGTAAAGAAAGTTGGAAATGCAAATTGGTTTCATGTCGATTCCAGAGACAACCCCGCCGATTTGGCAAGTCGTGGAATCCTTGCTCGAGACTAGATCGACAACCCTTTGTGGTGACACGGCCGTACATGGCTAAGACAACCAAAAGAGAATTGGCCCCAGCATTCTGTTATTGATCATCAACATTTGGAAATCCAGTCTTTTTCAGTTTAGATTGAAAAACCGTTTGACATACTTCAGCGTTTTTCAGATTTACCCCGTGCAATGCGAATTATTTCGTATTGGTTCAGGTGTTTGCAATATTTGAAAACCCGGAAATTTGTATAACACTTTAGATTTATCCCAATCGGAAATGAAATTTACCCGTGATCGCTTGATTCTTGTGTGTCAGCGAAATTTTATACTTGAATATGCGCAATAATCAAAGGGTACCCCCTTAAGTACGAAAGGAACTTTATTGACCTTAGACCCTTTTATTGATTCGGATGGCTTTATCAGGATAAATGGTCGTTTAGCATGATCAGCAGGCCTGACATACGATGAGCGTTTCTCAATGATTCTTTCTTATTCGGCCGTTTATTTGTGGAACATGTTCACAAGTGCTCAGCTTATGGAGGACATTCCATAATGCTCCGTCTAGTAAGAAGTGAGTTTTGGGTTCCGAAATTGAAGAATCTGATTCGTTCAGTAATTCATAACTGTAAAGAATGTACCATTTATCAGCAGATGATGGCTGCTTTACCCCCTGAACGATCGACTCTATCGAGACCGTTTAGCCATACAAGCTATTCATTTGGAGGCAATAGGTGATTTATCGACGGAAACGTTTCTTGCGCATTTGCTCGTTTTTTCTCTCGTCGTGGCTGCCCGACACATTTGTATTCGGATAATGCAACAGCTTTTGTCGGTGCAGCAAATTTACTCGAGGTCAAGCGAAAACAGTTCTTACCCAATTGAAGCGCAAATTGCTTGTAAGGAACAGTTTTCAGCCAGTTAAATGGCATTTTATCCCCCCTGGGGCTCCTTAAATGGGTGGATTGTGGGAAGCCGGTGTAAAGAGTGTAAAAACACATTTACGCAAGAATTTTCCACGATGCTAACCCGAATTGATGCTTGTCTCAACTCGAGACCCCTCACTGCCATGAACGAAAACCCCACTGATATAAACCCTTTAACTCTCGGGCATTTCTTGGTTGGAGCGCCTCTCCTGGCACCCCCTGAACCCGATCATTCTGATCTCTCATGGAGTATATCCAATAGGTGGCAAAAGCTCAAAGTTCTTCACCACCAATTTGCACAAAGGTGGAAGGAAGAATATCTCAAAGAACTCCATAAGCGTGTTAAGTGGAAATATCCACAGAGATTTTGCGATAGGTGATCTTGTTGTTATCCGCCAGGATAATTGACCCCCAAATGAATGGCGACTTGGGGGACCTGACTCTAAGGTCCGCATAGCGGATAAAAGAACAGCTTCTGGCATTTTTACCCGCCCTATATTGAAGCTTGTTCTTTTGCCTAATACAGAAGTCCACTAATTCTTGTTTTTCTGTTATTTTTTATTCCTTGGTTTGAAATGTCCCGTCGTTTAGAAGTGCACCGTTCCCCAGTCAAAGAGCCAGAGATTTCGGCGCCCGCTAAGGCGAAACCCTCACGGGACGTAAGCCTTCGGGATTGTCACCTCTTGAAAAGTGAGCATGCATTGCGAAAACGACTGAAGTTTCGCAAAATGTCGGTGGAGGAGCGGTGGGAAACGGTACGGCGGAACCGTTACTGTTTTAATTGTTTGGCCCACTCCCACATGAAGGACAAATGCACCAGCAGGGAGCGGTTCGTTGAGTGCTTGTCCGAGCACCACACCCTCCACCGCCACAAGGCGGATAGCACTCACCGAGGTTCTACCTCCACCGTGTCCCAAGGAGACGGCAATCCCAGGGCTCAAACGTCAACAGAAAGACGTCGCAATAGGAGAAGACGCAGAAACACTGGAAACGCCTCCAACGACAACGAAAACAACTCCAACTGCTCTCGTCGTCATTGTTGATGTACCCAGCAACCACAAGAACAACCACAGCAACAGCTGCAACAACAACCGCAGCAACCATAAATGCAACAGGCACCAACAAATAGGCTCTTTAATAACACCCCGGCTACAATATTTTTTCTGAATATTTAATTGAAAAAGAAAATGAATTGTTAAAAAGTTTTGTTTTGTTCACCCTTTATTTATTAATAACCCCTTCTGGAATTTGTTTTCAGCCCTTATTTTTTAGTTCGCACACTCCTTAGCCTCCCTTGTTGCAGTTTTGCAAGGGGGCGGGATGTTTATGCGTTTGTATAAACAGCCTACAATTACTGTTCAGTGGGCTGTTTCGATGTTTTTGTCAGTTGCCTATTTCCTTTATTTGTTTACTCTTTAAACGTACTTACTCTTGTGAACCCGATAAGAACGGTACGTACGTGCTATAGTGCTGAAAAATTTAAAATAATAATAAAACCCCAGTTTTGTTATTGGACAAAAAAAATAATTACAATTATTGTTCAGTGGGCTATTTCGATGTTTTTGTCAGTTGCCTATTTCCTTTATTTGTTTACTCTTTAAACGTACTTACTCTTGTGAACCCGATAAGAACAGTACGTACGTGCTATAGTGCTGAAAAATTTAAAATAATAATAAAACCCCAGTTTTGTTATTGGACAAAAAAAAAACTAATTATTTTTTTTATTATCAAAAATTTTCGAAGAAAAATACTTCAAGGAAACACCCAATAAACATTGAAAAGTTTAAAATTCAAGTGCTTTAAATATTGCTTGTATTGTGCTCTATTTAAAGTGTTTTTTACAGTCAAAATCAAGTTCATACAAATAAAAATAATTTTATTCATGTCTTTCGTTTATTGACAATATTTTAAAATAAAAATATTTGTTAAAATTTACAATTTTCCTGTGAAGATTTTTATAAAATCTTAATTTCTTCCATGGATTTTAAAGAAAAGGTAAGCCATGTCCTTACATTATATTTTTTTCTTATTTCAGGAAGATTCTACGAATTTCTACGCTTCAAAATCAGTATTAGTGGAAAACCCATCGGAAGTTAAAAAATCAAGATTAAATGTACAAAACTAATATTTTAAAAATGTATGTTAATAAATTATTAATAAATTGTACCAAAACCAAGCATTATCGTGTTTTTATGACTTTGTTTAAAGTTGAAGTTACGGCTTTAAGGCAAGTGTTATTATTATGTTGTTTGAACTTGAATTGAACTGTGATTCAAGGCTTGAATAAAAGAATATTCTCTCTGTAATGTTCGACTTGAATTCTAGTGTCCGGAATATGGTATTGAAAACATGACTTGAATAACACTTGATTTTAGCTTTAATTCCAGAAAAAATGCTTATTGGGTAAATATTAAAATTAAAAAATTTATATTATTTTCAATGGAATTGTTACAAACAATTTTATTCTTATGACTTCATAAGTAGGGGTTAAAACAACATTTTGGAAGTTGTTTAAATGACTTCTTACAAATCGAAAAATTTGCGGTATTAACTTCTTCGGATGTTCTAAAAACAAACAATTATCTTTGATTTCTTTTAAAGTTTTAACATTTTTATAGAATTGATAAACTACAAGGGCGGATCAATAAGTCCGTGACTTTTTGAATGAAACACATTTTTTTTTTTTGCAAAAAAAAATTATTTTTCAACATAATCTCCTTCTAGCTCAACGTTTCTCCAATTTTTGTATTCCTTCCAAAGAATAGGATTTTTCGAGGTCCATAAATTATGCATTTGTTTGATCAATAATTTCATCGTTGGAGCTAAACCTCTTTCCGCCGAGCCATTTCTTTAAGTTTGGAAATAGGAAATAGTCATTGGGGGCTAAATCCGGAGAATATGACAGATGAGGTACCAATTCGTAGCCCAATTCATGGAATTTTGCCATTGAGACTACACAAGCGTGCACCCGTGCATTACCTTGATGAAAAATAACTTTTTTCTTGGCCATATGGTGTCCTTTTTTTTGAAATCCTCGTTTAATAGATCCAATAAGTTTGCATAATATTCGCCGTTTATTGTTTTCCCCTTTTGAAGGTAATCGATGTGGATTATCCCGCGTGCATCCCAAAAAACTGTTGCCATCACCTTATTGGCCGACAAACTTACCTTGGCCTTCTTCGGAGCCAGTTCGCCCGGAAAAACCTATTGTTTAGACTGGTCTCCGGAGTGTTATAATGGATCCATGTTTCAGCCACAGTTACAAAACGCCGTAAAAACTCATTCGAATTGCGGTTAAACAACTCCAAACAATTGAAAGCAAACGCGGCACTCATCTTGCAGACATCTTTCTTAAATCCAACTGATCATTTAAAATCAAAACCACACTGCCATGTGAAATGCATATGGCATCAACAATCTAACGCACTTTTACTATTCGATCGGCCAACATTTTTCGACATTTTCGGGTGTATTGACCTCAATTGGCCGTCCAGAACGTTCAGCGTAATTTTTACTTGTGCGACCACAACGAAAGTCAGTAAACCACTTTTTTACCATTGAAATCGATGGTGCAGAGTGCTTTTCCTTGGTTTGATTGACGGTTTTTTTTTCGCAAAAAATAATGTTTAATGAGCACTCGAAATTCACTTTTTTCCATTTTTAAAAAAATTTAAAAAACTGGGTTGTATGTTTTGAACAGCTGTTAAACGCAAAGTAAATGACGGACAGTAGTCTATTAACAGGTGGTACTTTATGAGAGCAGTGCTGCATTTCATATAACTACGAGGGAAGTTCGAAAAGTCACGAACTTATTGATCCGCGCTCGTACGTTATCTTTGTTTAAATAAGTTGTGTTATAGACTACAATTTGTTTGTTGTTCCATTAGGAATAGGTTGAACAATTATTTGTTTATAAGTAATAGAACTAAAGTTAGGGATTATAATAATGAATATAAAATATCGATATCTTTAATTGCAACATTAAGTTCGATACTTTCCATTTTTTCTATATTAATGTCATAGTCAGTTTTTTTTTTTTTACGTTAGACTAACACTCAGGGGATGTCCCCTAATAATGCAGTGCATTGTGTTAGAATTAGGAAAATATGTTATGAGAGGGAGGAAAGAGAGAGTAGTGTTTATGGATATTTGCCTTGAACTTCTCTATATTGTAAGTGACAGGAAGACCTCTGCGGGGAGTTTATTCCACATACGGCATACTGATAAACGAATTTTCTCTGTAATGCGATGTGCGGTCAACGGGACAATCGACTACAAACGGATGTGCTCTGGTAGATGAGCGAGTATCTCGAACATAAACCCGGGCTCTGGGAATCAGTTCCCTTATGTCGACAGAGCACTTCCCATGGTAATATCGATAAAACAGTGATGCACAACCCACATTCCGACGATGCTCCAATGAATCAATAGAGTTCGATATCCTAATGTCATTGATGAGCGCCGACGTCCTCCTTTGCACACGGTCCAAAAGCTCCAAAATAGACTTTGAAGCTCCTGCCCATATATGGGAGTTGTATTCCATTTTCGGTCGGATATAGGTGGTATAAATAGTAAGGAAATCGGATGGAGTGAAGTATTTCTTACACCGTTTGTGGAAACCAAGACACTTGAATGCTTCTTTCGACACTTCGAATACATGCTTATTCCAACGGACATCACACTGAATCTTCATGTCCAGAACATCAAGAGTATCCGATTCCTTCATATCAACACCACCCATTTTTTTTTGATGACATTGTTGATCTCACAGCCCTATGGGGCAACATACAACATTGAGTTTTACTTGCATTGAAGTCGACTCTATTCGTAAGACCCCACTCGGAGACCGTCAAGAGGTCACGATTGAGTGTGTCATTCATTAGCTGCCTTCTGTACTCAACCTCCAGAAGGCTTGGTCTACAGCTAAATGAAAATGAATGACAAGTGTTGCTGTCATCAGCGAAAGAGTAGATAGGATTGGAAGTTTGATCAAGAAGATCATTGATAAAGATAAGGAAATAGAGGGAGAAAGAACAGAACCTTGTGGTACTCCTGAATTAAGCTAAAACTCGTTGGATGAGATCCCATCTATAACAACACGAATAGTGCGATCTCGGAGAAAGCTCGAAATAAAACGAGAGAAGTCATTACCGACACCAAATGCAATAAGCTTTGTCAACAGTGCGGCATGCCATACACGGTCGAACGCTTTGGAAATATCCAGGAGCGCTAACAGGTCCCCCGTCGAACGGCCACTACGAAAGCCATATTGTCTATCACTCAGAAGCGAGTTGGACTCTAGATAATTAACGAGATGATAATTGATCATGCTTTCCATCACCTTCGAGAGCGCTGAGCATATTGCAATAGGGCGGTAATTTTCAGGGTTAGTAGCCGCACCCTTTTTAGGGATTGGTTGAACATTGGCAACCTTCCAGCAGGAGGGAAAGACTCCCGCACGGTAGGAAGAGCTAAAAAGGTTGGCCAATGGACGAGCTAGCGTCGAAGAGCACTGTTTCAGCACCAGTGCTGGTATACCATCCGGCCCCGGGGACTGATTTACATTGAGACCCGCAAGAACCCTTTTAACTGCACGAATTCGGAAGAATATCTGTTTCTTGCAAACATTTCCGCTAAAAGGTTAGCCTTATCAACCGGGTCTTTTAATGAAAGACCAAAAGCTCTTACTACCCTTAGGAGCAGAAAGGACTTTAGCACGAATGCGCTGTTCGTAAAGAAACTTTTCACTCTTAAGTACTTTTGAACACTCATTTCTCGCCTGCTTACGTAGTAGTTCAGAATTAGCGTTCCTGGCGGCACGCCAAATTCTAAACACTTCCTCTCTGGATCTGACTGCATTCTTGCAAGTCTGGTTAAACCAACATTTAATCTTTGGTTTAGCCGAAATACTTTTAATTGGGATATAGGATTTCATTCCAATCAATATTACATTTTCTACCATTTTCGCAGCAGCATTAATATTGTCGTTGAGAAAACATAGTTTCCAATTGAAATGCTGGAAAAAATCGTTAAGCTCTGCCCAATGTGCTTTTTCGTAAATAAAAACTGAACGTTTCTTAGCCGATGGTGAAACGTTACGAAGTTCGAAGAACGAAAAAGATGCGGAAATGGTACAATGATCCGAATTACCGAGAGCTGCAAATGATCTCACCTCATACTTACCAAGGTGTGAAGTGAGGAAAAGATCTAGAGTGTTTGCGAGTTCACCTTCAACGTTTGGAATGTGCGTTGGTTCAATCACTAGTTGCGTTAGTTGGTTGTGCGCGGCAAATAGTTCAACATAAAGGCCCTCGGGAGTTGTATGGTTCGAATGGTGAAGCTAGGTAGAATTGTGGATTACAGTCCAGTTGCTGCTGGGACTGGTACACAACATTGTCGCGAACGTACACTGCAAGGCCCCGATGGGAAACAAAGAGGGATAGAAGGTGATACCCATGTATGTAAAAATCCTGCGGATCAGCGTCTTCACACACCTGGGTCTCACATAAGGCGAAAACATCCGGCCTATGAATACGAATGTGAGCATACACAGAGAAAAAATTCGTTTTCAATCCGCGTATGTTACAGAAGTCTATGCGAAATCTGCCTGTCATAGCAAATTACAGAATTCAATGCAATATATCTGCAATAGTACAACATCCGGTACACACTTTGTCGTTGAATTGGTTACTCAGTGATCAGTGCTATGCCTTCATCACTGATTGGCCCAACAACAAAAAGAATACAAGGCGGTTGTACCATGCAAAATAGAGAAAAAAAAATTAAAAAAGGGAGAGGAAAGGGAAGGGAAAAAATCTAGCAACAATAACACAGGCAAATAGAGACATAAAAGCCCTTTGCTTAAGATTATTTTAATTTGACGAGTTGAAACAAAAGAAAAAACGTGCGGACGGTACGACAGACAAACACTGACTGTTGTGTTCTAAGTCGTGAAGCTAGAAGAAGTTCTCTAACTTGTTCGATTATTTTTTCTAAATGGTCTAGTTCGTATTAAAGTGCTAATTTAATAGTTTGGTCTAAAGTCTCGTTAGTTTTCAAATTATGTTCAATAACTGCTAAAGTTTGTAGATTTTCTAATTTTGTCAATAGGTCATCAAAGTGCGTATTTATAGCAATTTGTTTATTAGAAGCTTCTATTAAATCATGCACGTTTTCTGTCTTTGAATTTAGATGAGGTACCAATTCGTAGCCCAATTCATGGAATTTTGCCATTGAGACTACACAAGCGTGCACCCGTGCATTACCTTGATGAAAAATAACTTTTTTCTTGGCCATATGGTGTCCTTTTTTTTGAAATCCTCGTTTAATAGATCCAATAAGTTTGCATAATATTCGCCGTTTATTGTTTTCCCCTTTTGAAGGTAATCGATGTGGATTATCCCGCGTGCATCCCAAAAAACTGTTGCCATCACCTTATTGGCCGACAAACTTACCTTGGCCTTCTTCGGAGCCGGTTCGCCCGGAAAAACCTATTGTTTAGACTGGTCTCCGGAGTGTTATAATGGATCCATGTTTCAGCCACAGTTACAAAACGCCGTAAAAACTCATTCGAATTGCGGTTAAACAACTCCAAACAATTGAAAGCAAACGCGGCACTCATCTTGCAGACATCTTTCTTAAATCCAACTGATCATTTAAAATCAAAACCACACTGCCATGTGAAATGCATATGGCATCAACAATCTAACGCACTTTTACTATTCGATCGGCCAACATTTTTCGACATTTTCGGGTGTATTGACCTCAATTGGCCGTCCAGAACGTTCAGCGTCATTTTTACTTGTGCGACCACAACGAAAGTCAGTAAACCACTTTTTTACCATTGAAATCGATGGTGCAGAGTGCTTTTCCTTGGTTTGATTGACGGTTTTTTTTTCGCAAAAAATAATGTTTAATGAGCACTCGAAATTCACTTTTTTCCATTTTTAAAAAAATTTAAAAAACTGGGTTGTATGTTTTGAACAGCTGTTAAACGCAAAGTAAATGACGGACAGTAGTCTATTAACAGGTGGTACTTTATGAGAGCAGTGCTGCATTTCATATAACTACGAGGGAAGTTCGAAAAGTCACGAACTTATTGATCCGCGCTCGTACGTTATCTTTGTTTAAATAAGTTGTGTTATAGACTACAATTTGTTTGTTGTTCCATTAGGAATAGGTTGAACAATTATTTGTTTATAAGTAATAGAACTAAAGTTAGGGATTATAATAATGAATATAAAATATCGATATCTTTAATTGCAACATTAAGTTCGATACTTTCCATTTTTTCTATATTAATGTCATAGTCAGTTTTTTTTTTTTTACGTTAGACTAACACTCAGGGGATGTCCCCTAATAATGCAGTGCATTGTGTTAGAATTAGGAAAATATGTTATGAGAGGGAGGAAAGAGAGAGTAGTGTTTATGGATATTTGCCTTGATCTTCTCTATATTGTAAGTGACAGGAAGACCTCTGCGGGGAGTTTATTCCACATACGGCATACTGATAAACGAATTTTCTCTGTAATGCGATGTGCGGTCAACGGGACAATCGACTACAAACGGATGTGCTCTGGTAGATGAGCGAGTATCTCGAACATAAACCCGGGCTCTGGGAATCAGTTCCCTTATGTCGACAGAGCACTTCCCATGGTAATATCGATAAAACAGTGATGCACAACCCACATTCCGACGATGCTCCAATGAATCAATAGAGTTCGATATCCTAATGTCATTGATGAGCGCCGACGTCCTCCTTTGCACACGGTCCAAAAGCTCCAAAATAGACTTTGAAGCTCCTGCCCATATATGGGAGTTGTATTCCATTTTCGGTCGGATATAGGTGGTATAAATAGTAAGGAAATCGGATGGAGTGAAGTATTTCTTACACCGTTTGTGGAAACCAAGACACTTGAATGCTTCTTTCGACACTTCGAATACATGCTTATTCCAACGGACATCACACTGAATCTTCATGTCCAGAACATCAAGAGTATCCGATTCCTTGATATCAACACCACCCATTTTTTTTTGATGACATTGTTGATCTCACAGCCCTATGGGGCAACATACAACATTGAGTTTTACTTGCATTGAAGTCGACTCTATTCGTAAGACCCCACTCGGAGACCGTCAAGAGGTCACGATTGAGTGTGTCATTCATTAGCTGCCTTCTGTACTCAACCTCCAGAAGGCTTGGTCTACAGCTAAATGAAAATGAATGACAAGTGTTGCTGTCATCAGCGAAAGAGTAGATAGGATTGGAAGTTTGATCAAGAAGATCATTGATAAAGATAAGGAAATAGAGGAAGAACAGAACCTTGTGGTACTCCTGAATTAAGCTAAAACTCGTTGGATGAGATCCCATCTATAACAACACGAATAGTGCGATCTCGGAGAAAGCTCGAAATAAAACGAGAGAAGTCATTACCGACACCAAATGCAATAAGCTTTGTCAACAGTGCGGCATGCCATACACGGTCGAACGCTTTGGAAATATCCAGGAGCGCTAACAGGTCCCCCGTCGAACGGCCACTACGAAAGCCATATTGTCTATCACTCAGAAGCGAGTTGGACTCTAGATAATTAACGAGATGATAATTGATCATGCTTTCCATCACCTTCGAGAGCGCTGAGCATATTGCAATAGGGCGGTAATTTTCAGGGTTAGTAGCCGCACCCTTTTTAGGGATTGGTTGAACATTGGCAACCTTCCAGCAGGAGGGAAAGACTCCCGCACGGTAGGAAGAGCTAAAAAGGTTGGCCAATGGACGTGCTAGCGTCGAAGAGCACTGTTTCAGCACCAGTGCTGGTATACCATCCGGCCCCGGGGACTGATTTACATTGAGACCCGCAAGAACCCTTTTAACTGCACGAATTCGGAAGAATATCTGTTTCTTGCAAACATTTCCGCTAAAAGGTTAGCCTTATCAACCGGGTCTTTTAACGAAAGACCAAAAGCTCTTACTACCCTTAGGAGCAGAAAGGACTTTAGCACGAATGCGCTGTTCGTAAAGAAACTTTTCACTCTTAAGTACTTTTGAACACTCATTTCTCGCCTGCTTACGTAGTAGTTCAGAATTAGCGTTCCTGGCGGCACGCCAAATTCTAAACACTTCCTCTCTGGATCTGACTGCATTCTTGCAAGTCTGGTTAAACCAACATTTAATCTTTGGTTTAGCCGAAATACTTTTAATTGGGATATAGGATTTCATTCCAATCAATATTACATTTTCTACCATTTTCGCAGCAGCATTAATATTGTCGTTGAGAAAACATAGTTTCCAATTGAAATGCTGGAAAAAATCGTTAAGCTCTGCCCAATGTGCTTTTTCGTAAATAAAAACTGAACGTTTCTTAGCCGATGGTGAAACGTTACGAAGTTCGAAGAACGAAAAAGATGCGGAAATGGTACAATGATCCGAATTACCGAGAGCTGCAAATGATCTCACCTCATACTTACCAAGGTGTGAAGTGAGGAAAAGATCTAGAGTGTTTGCGAGTTCACCTTCAACGTTTGGAATGTGCGTTGGTTCAATCACTAGTTGCGTTAGTTGGTTGTGCGCGGCAAATAGTTCAACATAAAGGCCCTCGGGAGTTGTATGGTTCGAATGGTGAAGCTAGGTAGAATTGTGGATTACAGTCCAGGTGCTGCTGGGACTGGTACACAACATTGTCGCGAACGTACACTGCAAGGCCCCGATGGGAAACAAAGAGGGATAGAAGGTGATACCCATGTATGTAAAAATCCTGCGGATCAGCGTCTTCACACACCTGGGTCTCACATAAGGCGAAAACATCCGGCCTATGAATACGAATGTGAGCATACACAGAGAAAAAATTAGTTTTCAATCCGCGTATGTTACAGAAGTCTATGCGAAATCTGCCTGTCATAGCAAATTACAGAATTCAATGCAATATATCTGCAATAGTACAACATTCGGTACACACTTTGTCGTTGAATTGGTTACTCAGTGATCAGTGCTATGCCTTCATCACTGATTGGCCCAACAACAAAAAGAATACAAGGCGGTTGTACCATGCAAAATAGAGAAAAAAAAATTAAAAAAGGGAGAGGAAAGGGAAGGGAAAAAATCTAGCAACAATAACACAGGCAAATAGAGACATAAAAGCCCTTTGCTTAAGATTATTTTAATTTGACGAGTTGAAACAAAAGAAAAAACGTGCGGACGGTACGACAGACAAACACTGACTGTTGTGTTCTAAGTCGTGAAGCTAGAAGAAGTTCTCTAACTTGTTCGATTATTTTTTCTAAATGGTCTAGTTCGTATTAAAGTGCTAATTTAATAGTTTGGTCTAAAGTCTCGTTAGTTTTCAAATTATGTTCAATAACTGCTAAAGTTTGTAGATTTTCTAATCTTGTCAATAGGTCATCAAAGTGCGTATTTATAGCAATTTGTTTATTAGAAGCTTCTATTAAATCATGTACGTTTTCTGTCTTTGAATTTAGATGAGGTACCAATTCGTAGCCCAATTCATGGAATTTTGCCATTGAGACTACACAAGCGTGCACCCGTGCATTACCTTGATGAAAAATAACTTTTTTCTTGGCCATATGGTGTCCTTTTTTTTGAAATCCTCGTTTAATAGATCCAATAAGTTTGCATAATATTCGCCGTTTATTGTTTTCCCCTTTTGAAGGTAATCGATGTGGATTATCCCGCGTGCATCCCAAAAAACTGTTGCCATCACCTTATTGGCCGACAAACTTACCTTGGCCTTCTTCGGAGCCGGTTCGCCCGGAAAAACCTATTGTTTAGACTGGTCTCCGGAGTGTTATAATGGATCCATGTTTCAGCCACAGTTACAAAACGCCGTAAAAACTCATTCGAATTGCGGTTAAACAACTCCAAACAATTGAAAGCAAACGCGGCACTCATCTTGCAGACATCTTTCTTAAATCCAACTGATCATTTAAAATCAAAACCACACTGCCATGTGAAATGCATATGGCATCAACAATCTAACGCACTTTTACTATTCGATCGGCCAACATTTTTCGACATTTTCGGGTGTATTGACCTCAATTGGCCGTCCAGAACGTTCAGCGTCATTTTTACTTGTGCGACCACAACGAAAGTCAGTAAACCACTTTTTTACCATTGAAATCGATGGTGCAGAGTGCTTTTCCTTGGTTTGATTGACGGTTTTTTTTTCGCAAAAAATAATGTTTAATGAGCACTCGAAATTCACTTTTTTCCATTTTTAAAAAAATTTAAAAAACTGGGTTGTATGTTTTGAACAGCTGTTAAACGCAAAGTAAATGACGGACAGTAGTCTATTAACAGGTGGTACTTTATGAGAGCAGTGCTGCATTTCATATAACTACGAGGGAAGTTCGAAAAGTCACGAACTTATTGATCCGCGCTCGTACGTTATCTTTGTTTAAATAAGTTGTGTTATAGACTACAATTTGTTTGTTGTTCCATTAGGAATAGGTTGAACAATTATTTGTTTATAAGTAATAGAACTAAAGTTAGGGATTATAATAATGAATATAAAATATCGATATCTTTAATTGCAACATTAAGTTCGATACTTTCCATTTTTTCTATATTAATGTCATAGTCAGTTTTTTTTTTTACGTTAGACTAACACTCAGGGGATGTCCCCTAATAATGCAGTGCATTGTGTTAGAATTAGGAAAATATGTTATGAGAGGGAGGAAAGAGAGAGTAGTGTTTATGGATATTTGCCTTGAACTTCTCTATATTGTAAGTGACAGGAAGACCTCTGCGGGGAGTTTATTCCACATACGGCATACTGATAAACGAATTTTCTCTGTAATGCGATGTGCGGTCAACGGGACAATCGACTACAAACGGATGTGCTCTGGTAGATGAGCGAGTATCTCGAACATAAACCCGGGCTCTGGGAATCAGTTCCCTTATGTCGACAGAGCACTTCCCATGGTAATATCGATAAAACAGTGATGCACAACCCACATTCCGACGATGCTCCAATGAATCAATAGAGTTCGATATCCTAATGTCATTGATGAGCGCCGACGTCCTCCTTTGCACACGGTCCAAAAGCTCCAAAATAGACTTTGAAGCTCCTGCCCATATATGGGAGTTGTATTCCATTTTCGGTCGGATATAGGTGGTATAAATAGTAAGGAAATCGGATGGAGTGAAGTATTTCTTACACCGTTTGTGGAAACCAAGACACTTGAATGCTTCTTTCGACACTTCGAATACATGCTTATTCCAACAGACATCACACTGAATCTTCATGTCCAGAACATCAAGAGTATCCGATTCCTTGATATCAACACCACCCATTTTTTTTTGATGACATTGTTGATCTCACAGCCCTATGGGGCAACATACAACATTGAGTTTTACTTGCATTGAAGTCGACTCTATTCGTAAGACCCCACTCGGAGACCGTCAAGAGGTCACGATTGAGTGTGTCATTCATTAGCTGCCTTCTGTACTCAACCTCCAGAAGGCTTGGTCTACAGCTAAATGAAAATGAATGACAAGTGTTGCTGTCATCAGCGAAAGAGTAGATAGGATTGGAAGTTTGATCAAGAAGATCATTGATAAAGATAAGGAAATAGAGGGAGAAAGAACAGAACCTTGTGGTACTCCTGAATTAAGCTAAAACTCGTTGGATGAGATCCCATCTATAACAACACGAATAGTGCGATCTCGGAGAAAGCTCGAAATAAAACGAGAGAAGTCATTACCGACACCAAATGCAATAAGCTTTGTCAACAGTGCGGCATGCCATACACGGTCGAACGCTTTGGAAATATCCAGGAGCGCTAACAGGTCCCCCGTCGAACGGCCACTACGAAAGCCATATTGTCTATCACTCAGAAGCGAGTTGGACTCTAGATAATTAACGAGATGATAATTGATCATGCTTTCCATCACCTTCGAGAGCGCTGAGCATATTGCAATAGGGCGGTAATTTTCAGGGTTAGTAGCCGCACCCTTTTTAGGGATTGGTTGAACATTGGCAACCTTCCAGCAGGAGGGAAAGACTCCCGCACGGTAGGAAGAGCTAAAAAGGTTGGCCAATGGACGAGCTAGCGTCGAAGAGCACTGTTTCAGCACCAGTGCTGGTATACCATCCGGCCCCGGGGACTGATTTACATTGAGACCCGCAAGAACCCTTTTAACTGCACGAATTCGGAAGAATATCTGTTTCTTGCAAACATTTCCGCTAAAAGGTTAGCCTTATCAACCGGGTCTTTTAACGAAAGACCAAAAGCTCTTACTACTCTTAGGAGCAGAAAGGACTTTAGCACGAATGCGCTGTTCGTAAAGAAACTTTTCACTCTTAAGTACTTTTGAACACTCATTTCTCGCCTGCTTACGTAGTAGTTCAGAATTAGCGTTCCTGGCGGCACGCCAAATTCTAAACACTTCCTCTCTGGATCTGACTGCATTCTTGCAAGTCTGGTTAAACCAACATTTAATCTTTGGTTTAGCCGAAATACTTTTAATTGGGATATAGGATTTCATTCCAATCAATATTACATTTTCTACCATTTTCGCAGCAGCATTAATATTGTCGTTGAGAAAACATAGTTTCCAATTGAAATGCTGGAAAAAATCGTTAAGCTCTGCCCAATGTGCTTTTTCGTAAATAAAAACTGAACGTTTCTTAGCCGATGGTGAAACGTTACGAAGTTCGAAGAACGAAAAAGATGCGGAAATGGTACAATGATCCGAATTACCGAGAGCTGCAAATGATCTCACCTCATACTTACCAAGGTGTGAAGTGAGGAAAAGATCTAGTGTTTGCGAGTTCACCTTCAACGTTTGGAATGTGCGTTGGTTCAATCACTAGTTGCGTTAGTTGGTTGTGCGCGGCAAATAGTTCAACATAAAGGCCCTCGGGAGTTGTATGGTTCGAATGGTGAAGCTAGGTAGAATTGTGGATTACAGTCCAGGTGCTGCTGGGACTGGTACACAACATTGTCGCGAACGTACACTGCAAGGCCCCGATGGGAAACAAAGAGGGATAGAAGGTGATACCCATGTATGTAAAAATCCTGCGGATCAGCGTCTTCACACACCTGGGTCTCACATAAGGCGAAAACATCCGGCCTATGAATACGAATGTGAGCATACACAGAGAAAAAATTCGTTTTCAATCCGCGTATGTTACAGAAGTCTATGCGAAATCTGCCTGTCATAGCAAATTACAGAATTCAATGCAATATATCTGCAATAGTACAACATCCGGTACACACTTTGTCGTTGAATTGGTTACTCAGTGATCAGTGCTATGCCTTCATCACTGATTGGCCCAACAACAAAAAGAATACAAGGCGGTTGTACCATGCAAAATAGAGAAAAAAAAATTAAAAAAGGGAGAGGAAAGGGAAGGGAAAAAATCTAGCAACAATAACACAGGCAAATAGAGACATAAAAGCCCTTTGCTTAAGATTATTTTAATTTGACGAGTTGAAACAAAAGAAAAAACGTGCGGACGGTACGACAGACAAACACTGACTGTTGTGTTCTAAGTCGTGAAGCTAGAAGAAGTTCTCTAACTTGTTCGATTATTTTTTCTAAATGGTCTAGTTCGTATTAAAGTGCTAATTTAATAGTTTGGTCTAAAGTCTCGTTAGTTTTCAAATTATGTTCAATAACTGCTAAAGTTTGTAGATTTTCTAATCTTGTCAATAGGTCATCAAAGTGCGTATTTATAGCAATTTGTTTATTAGAAGCTTCTATTAAATCATGTACGTTTTCTGTCTTTGAATTTAGATGAGGTACCAATTCGTAGCCCAATTCATGGAATTTTGCCATTGAGACTACACAAGCGTGCACCCGTGCATTACCTTGATGAAAAATAACTTTTTTCTTGGCCATATGGTGTCCTTTTTTTTGAAATCCTCGTTTAATAGATCCAATAAGTTTGCATAATATTCGCCGTTTATTGTTTTCCCCTTTTGAAGGTAATCGATGTGGATTATCCCGCGTGCATCCCAAAAAACTGTTGCCATCACCTTATTGGCCGACAAACTTACCTTGGCCTTCTTCGGAGCCGGTTCGCCCGGAAAAACCTATTGTTTAGACTGGTCTCCGGAGTGTTATAATGGATCCATGTTTCAGCCACAGTTACAAAACGCCGTAAAAACTCATTCGAATTGCGGTTAAACAACTCCAAACAATTGAAAGCAAACGCGGCACTCATCTTGCAGACATCTTTCTTAAATCCAACTGATCATTTAAAATCAAAACCACACTGCCATGTGAAATGCATATGGCATCAACAATCTAACGCACTTTTACTATTCGATCGGCCAACATTTTTCGACATTTTCGGGTGTATTGACCTCAATTGGCCGTCCAGAACGTTCAGCGTCATTTTTACTTGTGCGACCACAACGAAAGTCAGTAAACCACTTTTTTACCATTGAAATCGATGGTGCAGAGTGCTTTTCCTTGGTTTGATTGACGGTTTTTTTTTCGCAAAAAATAATGTTTAATGAGCACTCGAAATTCACTTTTTTCCATTTTTAAAAAAATTTAAAAAACTGGGTTGTATGTTTTGAACAGCTGTTAAACGCAAAGTAAATGACGGACAGTAGTCTATTAACAGGTGGTACTTTATGAGAGCAGTGCTGCATTTCATATAACTACGAGGGAAGTTCGAAAAGTCACGAACTTATTGATCCGCGCTCGTACGTTATCTTTGTTTAAATAAGTTGTGTTATAGACTACAATTTGTTTGTTGTTCCATTAGGAATAGGTTGAACAATTATTTGTTTATAAGTAATAGAACTAAAGTTAGGGATTATAATAATGAATATAAAATATCGATATCTTTAATTGCAACATTAAGTTCGATACTTTCCATTTTTTCTATATTAATGTCATAGTCAGTTTTTTTTTTTTTACGTTAGACTAACACTCAGGGGATGTCCCCTAATAATGCAGTGCATTGTGTTAGAATTAGGAAAATATGTTATGAGAGGGAGGAAAGAGAGAGTAGTGTTTATGGATATTTGCCTTGAACTTCTCTATATTGTAAGTGACAGGAAGACCTCTGCGGGGAGTTTATTCCACATACGGCATACTGATAAACGAATTTTCTCTGTAATGCGATGTGCGGTCAACGGGACAATCGACTACAAACGGATGTGCTCTGGTAGATGAGCGAGTATCTCGAACATAAACCCGGGCTCTGGGAATCAGTTCCCTTATGTCGACAGAGCACTTCCCATGGTAATATCGATAAAACAGTGATGCACAACCCACATTCCGACGATGCTCCTATGAATCAATAGAGTTCGATATCCTAATGTCATTGATGAGCGCCGACGTCCTCCTTTGCACACGGTCCAAAAGCTCCAAAATAGACTTTGAAGCTCCTGCCCATATATGGGAGTTGTATTCCATTTTCGGTCGGATATAGGAGGTATAAATAGTAAGGAAATCGGATGGAGTGAAGTATTTCTTACACCGTTTGTGGAAACCAAGACACTTGAATGCTTCTTTCGACACTTCGAATACATGCTTATTCCAACGGACATCACACTGAATCTTCATGTCCAGAACATCAAGAGTATCCGATTCCTTGATATCAACACCACCCATTTTTTTTTGATGACATTGTTGATCTCACAGCCCTATGGGGCAACATACAACATTGAGTTTTACTTGCATTGAAGTCGACTCTATTCGTAAGACCCCACTCGGAGACCGTCAAGAGGTCACGATTGAGTGTGTCATTCATTAGCTGCCTTCTGTACTCAACCTCCAGAAGGCTTGGTCTACAGCTAAATGAAAATGAATGACAAGTGTTGCTGTCATCAGCGAAAGAGTAGATAGGATTGGAAGTTTGATCAAGAAGATCATTGATAAAGATAAGGAAATAGAGGGAGAAAGAACAGAACCTTGTGGTACTCCTGAATTAAGCTAAAACTCGTTGGATGAGATCCCATCTATAACAACACGAATAGTGCGATCTCGGAGAAAGCTCGAAATAAAACGAGAGAAGTCATTACCGACACCAAATGCAATAAGCTTTGTCAACAGTGCGGCATGCCATACACGGTCGAACGCTTTGGAAATATCCAGGAGCGCTAACAGGTCCCCCGTCGAACGGCCACTACGAAAGCCATATTGTCTATCACTCAGAAGCGAGTTGGACTCTAGATAATTAACGAGATGATAATTGATCATGCTTTCCATCACCTTCGAGAGCGCTGAGCATATTGCAATAGGGCGGTAATTTTCAGGGTTAGTAGCCGCACCCTTTTTAGGGATTGGTTGAACATTGGCAACCTTCCAGCAGGAGGGAAAGACTCCCGCACGGTAGGAAGAGCTAAAAAGGTTGGCCAATGGACGAGCTAGCGTCGAAGAGCACTGTTTCAGCACCAGTGCTGGTATACCATCCGGCCCCGGGGACTGATTTACATTGAGACCCGCAAGAACCCTTTTAACTGCACGAATTCGGAAGAATATCTGTTTCTTGCAAACATTTCCGCTAAAAGGTTAGCCTTATCAACCGGGTCTTTTAACGAAAGACCAAAAGCTCTTACTACTCTTAGGAGCAGAAAGGACTTTAGCACGAATGCGCTGTTCGTAAAGAAACTTTTCACTCTTAAGTACTTTTGAACACTCATTTCTCGCCTGCTTACGTAGTAGTTCAGAATTAGCGTTCCTGGCGGCACGCCAAATTCTAAACACTTCCTCTCTGGATCTGACTGCATTCTTGCAAGTCTGGTTAAACCAACATTTAATCTTTGGTTTAGCCGAAATACTTTTAATTGGGATATAGGATTTCATTCCAATCAATATTACATTTTCTACCATTTTCGCAGCAGCATTAATATTGTCGTTGAGAAAACATAGTTTCCAATTGAAATGCTGGAAAAAATCGTTAAGCTCTGCCCAATGTGCTTTTTCGTAAATAAAAACTGAACGTTTCTTAGCCGATGGTGAAACGTTACGAAGTTCGAAGAACGAAAAAGATGCGGAAATGGTACAATGATCCGAATTACCGAGAGCTGCAAATGATCTCACCTCATACTTACCAAGGTGTGAAGTGAGGAAAAGATCTAGTGTTTGCGAGTTCACCTTCAACGTTTGGAATGTGCGTTGGTTCAATCACTAGTTGCGTTAGTTGGTTGTGCGCGGCAAATAGTTCAACATAAAGGCCCTCGGGAGTTGTATGGTTCGAATGGTGAAGCTAGGTAGAATTGTGGATTACAGTCCAGGTGCTGCTGGGACTGGTACACAACATTGTCGCGAACGTACACTGCAAGGCCCCGATGGGAAACAAAGAGGGATAGAAGGTGATACCCATGTATGTAAAAATCCTGCGGATCAGCGTCTTCACACACCTGGGTCTCACATAAGGCGAAAACATCCGGCCTATGAATACGAATGTGAGCATACACAGAGAAAAAATTCGTTTTCAATCCGCGTATGTTACAGAAGTCTATGCGAAATCTGCCTGTCATAGCAAATTACAGAATTCAATGCAATATATCTGCAATAGTACAACATCCGGTACACACTTTGTCGTTGAATTGGTTACTCAGTGATCAGTGCTATGCCTTCATCACTGATTGGCCCAACAACAAAAAGAATACAAGGCGGTTGTACCATGCAAAATAGAGAAAAAAAAATTAAAAAAGGGAGAGGAAAGGGAAGGGAAAAAATCTAGCAACAATAACACAGGCAAATAGAGACATAAAAGCCCTTTGCTTAAGATTATTTTAATTTGACGAGTTGAAACAAAAGAAAAAACGTGCGGACGGTACGACAGACAAACACTGACTGTTGTGTTCTAAGTCGTGAAGCTAGAAGAAGTTCTCTAACTTGTTCGATTATTTTTTCTAAATGGTCTAGTTCGTATTAAAGTGCTAATTTAATAGTTTGGTCTAAAGTCTCGTTAGTTTTCAAATTATGTTCAATAACTGCTAAAGTTTGTAGATTTTCTAATCTTGTCAATAGGTCATCAAAGTGCGTATTTATAGCAATTTGTTTATTAGAAGCTTCTATTAAATCATGTACGTTTTCTGTCTTTGAATTTAGATGAGGTACCAATTCGTAGCCCAATTCATGGAATTTTGCCATTGAGACTACACAAGCGTGCACCCGTGCATTACCTTGATGAAAAATAACTTTTTTCTTGGCCATATGGTGTCCTTTTTTTTGAAATCCTCGTTTAATAGATCCAATAAGTTTGCATAATATTCGCCGTTTATTGTTTTCCCCTTTTGAAGGTAATCGATGTGGATTATCCCGCGTGCATCCCAAAAAACTGTTGCCATCACCTTATTGGCCGACAAACTTACCTTGGCCTTCTTCGGAGCCGGTTCGCCCGGAAAAACCTATTGTTTAGACTGGTCTCCGGAGTGTTATAATGGATCCATGTTTCAGCCACAGTTACAAAACGCCGTAAAAACTCATTCGAATTGCGGTTAAACAACTCCAAACAATTGAAAGCAAACGCGGCACTCATCTTGCAGACATCTTTCTTAAATCCAACTGATCATTTAAAATCAAAACCACACTGCCATGTGAAATGCATATGGCATCAACAATCTAACGCACTTTTACTATTCGATCGGCCAACATTTTTCGACATTTTCGGGTGTATTGACCTCAATTGGCCGTCCAGAACGTTCAGCGTCATTTTTACTTGTGCGACCACAACGAAAGTCAGTAAACCACTTTTTTACCATTGAAATCGATGGTGCAGAGTGCTTTTCCTTGGTTTGATTGACGGTTTTTTTTTCGCAAAAAATAATGTTTAATGAGCACTCGAAATTCACTTTTTTCCATTTTTAAAAAAATTTAAAAAACTGGGTTGTATGTTTTGAACAGCTGTTAAACGCAAAGTAAATGACGGACAGTAGTCTATTAACAGGTGGTACTTTATGAGAGCAGTGCTGCATTTCATATAACTACGAGGGAAGTTCGAAAAGTCACGAACTTATTGATCCGCGCTCGTACGTTATCTTTGTTTAAATAAGTTGTGTTATAGACTACAATTTGTTTGTTGTTCCATTAGGAATAGGTTGAACAATTATTTGTTTATAAGTAATAGAACTAAAGTTAGGGATTATAATAATGAATATAAAATATCGATATCTTTAATTGCAACATTAAGTTCGATACTTTCCATTTTTTCTATATTAATGTCATAGTCAGTTTTTTTTTTTTTACGTTAGACTAACACTCAGGGGATGTCCCCTAATAATGCAGTGCATTGTGTTAGAATTAGGAAAATATGTTATGAGAGGGAGGAAAGAGAGAGTAGTGTTTATGGATATTTGCCTTGAACTTCTCTATATTGTAAGTGACAGGAAGACCTCTGCGGGGAGTTTATTCCACATACGGCATACTGATAAACGAATTTTCTCTGTAATGCGATGTGCGGTCAACGGGACAATCGACTACAAACGGATGTGCTCTGGTAGATGAGCGAGTATCTCGAACATAAACCCGGGCTCTGGGAATCAGTTCCCTTATGTCGACAGAGCACTTCCCATGGTAATATCGATAAAACAGTGATGCACAACCCACATTCCGACGATGCTCCTATGAATCAATAGAGTTCGATATCCTAATGTCATTGATGAGCGCCGACGTCCTCCTTTGCACACGGTCCAAAAGCTCCAAAATAGACTTTGAAGCTCCTGCCCATATATGGGAGTTGTATTCCATTTTCGGTCGGATATAGGAGGTATAAATAGTAAGGAAATCGGATGGAGTGAAGTATTTCTTACACCGTTTGTGGAAACCAAGACACTTGAATGCTTCTTTCGACACTTCGAATACATGCTTATTCCAACGGACATCACACTGAATCTTCATGTCCAGAACATCAAGAGTATCCGATTCCTTGATATCAACACCACCCATTTTTTTTTGATGACATTGTTGATCTCACAGCCCTATGGGGCAACATACAACATTGAGTTTTACTTGCATTGAAGTCGACTCTATTCGTAAGACCCCACTCGGAGACCGTCAAGAGGTCACGATTGAGTGTGTCATTCATTAGCTGCCTTCTGTACTCAACCTCCAGAAGGCTTGGTCTACAGCTAAATGAAAATGAATGACAAGTGTTGCTGTCATCAGCGAAAGAGTAGATAGGATTGGAAGTTTGATCAAGAAGATCATTGATAAAGATAAGGAAATAGAGGGAGAAAGAACAGAACCTTGTGGTACTCCTGAATTAAGCTAAAACTCGTTGGATGAGATCCCATCTATAACAACACGAATAGTGCGATCTCGGAGAAAGCTCGAAATAAAACGAGAGAAGTCATTACCGACACCAAATGCAATAAGCTTTGTCAACAGTGCGGCATGCCATACACGGTCGAACGCTTTGGAAATATCCAGGAGCGCTAACAGGTCCCCCGTCGAACGGCCACTACGAAAGCCATATTGTCTATCACTCAGAAGCGAGTTGGACTCTAGATAATTAACGAGATGATAATTGATCATGCTTTCCATCACCTTCGAGAGCGCTGAGCATATTGCAATAGGGCGGTAATTTTCAGGGTTAGTAGCCGCACCCTTTTTAGGGATTGGTTGAACATTGGCAACCTTCCAGCAGGAGGGAAAGACTCCCGCACGGTAGGAAGAGCTAAAAAGGTTGGCCAATGGACGAGCTAGCGTCGAAGAGCACTGTTTCAGCACCAGTGCTGGTATACCATCCGGCCCCGGGGACTGATTTACATTGAGACCCGCAAGAACCCTTTTAACTGCACGAATTCGGAAGAATATCTGTTTCTTGCAAACATTTCCGCTAAAAGGTTAGCCTTATCAACCGGGTCTTTTAACGAAAGACCAAAAGCTCTTACTACCCTTAGGAGCAGAAAGGACTTTAGCACGAATGCGCTGTTCGTAAAGAAACTTTTCACTCTTAAGTACTTTTGAACACTCATTTCTCGCCTGCTTACGTAGTAGTTCAGAATTAGCGTTCCTGGCGGCACGCCAAATTCTAAACACTTCCTCTCTGGATCTGACTGCATTCTTGCAAGTCTGGTTAAACCAACATTTAATCTTTGGTTTAGCCGAAATACTTTTAATTGGGATATAGGATTTCATTCCAATCAATATTACATTTTCTACCATTTTCGCAGCAGCATTAATATTGTCGTTGAGAAAACATAGTTTCCAATTGAAATGCTGGAAAAAATCGTTAAGCTCTGCCCAATGTGCTTTTTCGTAAATAAAAACTGAACGTTTCTTAGCCGATGGTGAAACGTTACGAAGTTCGAAGAACGAAAAAGATGCGGAAATGGTACAATGATCCGAATTACCGAGAGCTGCAAATGATCTCACCTCATACTTACCAAGGTGTGAAGTGAGGAAAAGATCTAGAGTGTTTGCGAGTTCACCTTCAACGTTTGGAATGTGCGTTGGTTCAATCACTAGTTGCGTTAGTTGGTTGTGCGCGGCAAATAGTTCAACATAAAGGCCCTCGGGAGTTGTATGGTTCGAATGGTGAAGCTAGGTAGAATTGTGGATTACAGTCCAGGTGCTGCTGGGACTGGTACACAACATTGTCGCGAACGTACACTGCAAGGCCCCGATGGGAAACAAAGAGGGATAGAAGGTGATACCCATGTATGTAAAAATCCTGCGGATCAGCGTCTTCACACACCTGGGTCTCACATAAGGCGAAAACATCCGGCCTATGAATACGAATGTGAGCATACACAGAGAAAAAATTCGTTTTCAATCCGCGTATGTTACAGAAGTCTATGCGAAATCTGCCTGTCATAGCAAATTACAGAATTCAATGCAATATATCTGCAATAGTACAACATCCGGTACACACTTTGTCGTTGAATTGGTTACTCAGTGATCAGTGCTATGCCTTCATCACTGATTGGCCCAACAACAAAAAGAATACAAGGCGGTTGTACCATGCAAAATAGAGAAAAAAAAATTAAAAAAGGGAGAGGAAAGGGAAGGGAAAAAATCTAGCAACAATAACACAGGCAAATAGAGACATAAAAGCCCTTTGCTTAAGATTATTTTAATTTGACGAGTTGAAACAAAAGAAAAAACGTGCGGACGGTACGACAGACAAACACTGACTGTTGTGTTCTAAGTCGTGAAGCTAGAAGAAGTTCTCTAACTTGTTCGATTATTTTTTCTAAATGGTCTAGTTCGTATTAAAGTGCTAATTTAATAGTTTGGTCTAAAGTCTCGTTAGTTTTCAAATTATGTTCAATAACTGCTAAAGTTTGTAGATTTTCTAATCTTGTCAATAGGTCATCAAAGTGCGTATTTATAGCAATTTGTTTATTAGAAGCTTCTATTAAATCATGTACGTTTTCTGTCTTTGAATTTAGATGAGGTACCAATTCGTAGCCCAATTCATGGAATTTTGCCATTGAGACTACACAAGCGTGCACCCGTGCATTACCTTGATGAAAAATAACTTTTTTCTTGGCCATATGGTGTCCTTTTTTTTGAAATCCTCGTTTAATAGATCCAATAAGTTTGCATAATATTCGCCGTTTATTGTTTTCCCCTTTTGAAGGTAATCGATGTGGATTATCCCGCGTGCATCCCAAAAAACTGTTGCCATCACCTTATTGGCCGACAAACTTACCTTGGCCTTCTTCGGAGCCGGTTCGCCCGGAAAAACCTATTGTTTAGACTGGTCTCCGGAGTGTTATAATGGATCCATGTTTCAGCCACAGTTACAAAACGCCGTAAAAACTCATTCGAATTGCGGTTAAACAACTCCAAACAATTGAAAGCAAACGCGGCACTCATCTTGCAGACATCTTTCTTAAATCCAATTGATCATTTAAAATCAAAACCACACTGCCATGTGAAATGCATATGGCATCAACAATCTAACGCACTTTTACTATTCGATCGGCCAACATTTTTCGACATTTTCGGGTGTATTGACCTCAATTGGCCGTCCAGAACGTTCAGCGTCATTTTTACTTGTGCGACCACAACGAAAGTCAGTAAACCACTTTTTTACCATTGAAATCGATGGTGCAGAGTGCTTTTCCTTGGTTTGATTGACGGTTTTTTTTTCGCAAAAAATAATGTTTAATGAGCACTCGAAATTCACTTTTTTCCATTTTTAAAAAAATTTAAAAAACTGGGTTGTATGTTTTGAACAGCTGTTAAACGCAAAGTAAATGACGGACAGTAGTCTATTAACAGGTGGTACTTTATGAGAGCAGTGCTGCATTTCATATAACTACGAGGGAAGTTCGAAAAGTCACGAACTTATTGATCCGCGCTCGTACGTTATCTTTGTTTAAATAAGTTGTGTTATAGACTACAATTTGTTTGTTGTTCCATTAGGAATAGGTTGAACAATTATTTGTTTATAAGTAATAGAACTAAAGTTAGGGATTATAATAATGAATATAAAATATCGATATCTTTAATTGCAACATTAAGTTCGATACTTTCCATTTTTTCTATATTAATGTCATAGTCAGTTTTTTTTTTTTTACGTTAGACTAACACTCAGGGGATGTCCCCTAATAATGCAGTGCATTGTGTTAGAATTAGGAAAATGTTATGAGAGGGAGGAAAGAGAGAGTAGTGTTTATGGATATTTGCCTTGAACTTCTCTATATTGTAAGTGACAGGAAGACCTCTGCGGGGAGTTTATTCCACATACGGCACACTGATAAACGAATTTTCTCTGTAATGCGATGTGCGGTCAACGGGACAATCGACTACAAACGCATGTGCTCTGGTAGATGAGCGAGTATCTCGAACATAAACCCGGGCTCTGGGAATCAGTTCCCTTATGTCGACAGAGCACTTCCCATGGTAATATCGATAAAACAGTGATGCACAACCCACATTCCGACGATGCTCCAATGAATCAATAGAGTTCGATATCCTAATGTCATTGATGAGCGCCGACGTCCTCCTTTGCACACGGTCCAAAAGCTCCAAAATAGACTTTGAAGCTCCTGCCCATATATGGGAGTTGTATTCCATTTTCGGTCGGATATAGGTGGTATAAATAGTAAGGAAATCGGATGGAGTGAAGTATTTCTTACACCGTTTGTGGAAACCAAGACACTTGAATGCTTCTTTCGACACTTCGAATACATGCTTATTCCAACGGACATCACACTGAATCTTCATGTCCAGAACATCAAGAGTATCCGATTCCTTGATATCAACACCACCCATTTTTTTTTTGATGACATTGTTGATCTCACAGCCCTATGGGACAACATACAACATTGAGTTTTACTTGCATTGAAGTCGACTCTATTCGTAAGACCCCACTCGGAGACCGTCAAGAGGTCACGATTGAGTGTGTCATTCATTAGCTGCCTTCTGTACTCAACCTCCAGAAGGCTTGGTCTACAGCTAAATGAAAATGAATGACAAGTGTTGCTGTCATCAGCGAAAGAGTAGATAGGATTGGAAGTTTGATCAAGAAGATCATTGATAAAGATAAGGAAATAGAGGGAGAAAGAACAGAACCTCGTGGTACTCCTGAATTAAGCTAAAACTCGTTGGATGAGATCCCATCTATAACAACACGAATAGTGCGATCTCGGAGAAAGCTCGAAATAAAACGAGAGAAGTCATTACCGACACCAAATGCAATAAGCTTTGTCAACAGTGCGCCATGCCATACACGGTCGAACGCTTTGGAAATATCCAGGAGCGCTAACAGGTCCCCCGTCGAACGGCCACTACGAAAGCCATATTGTCTATCACTCAGAAGCGAGTTGGACTCTAGATAATTAACGAGATGATAATTGATCATGCTTTCCATCACCTTCGAGAGCGCTGAGCATATTGCAATAGGGCGGTAATTTTCAGGGTTAGTAGCCGCACCCTTTTTAGGGATTGGTTGAACATTGGCAACCTTCCAGCAGGAGGGAAAGACTCCCGCACGGTAGGAAGAGCTAAAAAGGTTGGCCAATGGACGAGCTAGCGTCGAAGAGCACTGTTTCAGCACCAGTGCTGGTATACCATCCGGCCCCGGGGACTGATTTACATTGAGACCCGCAAGAACCCTTTTAACTGCACGAATTCGGAAGAATATCTGTTTCTTGCAAACATTTCCGCTAAAAGGTTAGCCTTATCAACCGGGTCTTTTAACGAAAGACCAAAAGCTCTTACTATCCTTAGGAGCAGAAAGGACTTTAGCACGAATGCGCTGTTCGTAAAGAAACTTTTCACTCTTAAGTACTTTTGAACACTCATTTCTCGCCTGCTTACGTAGTAGTTCAGAATTAGCGTTCCTGGCGGCACGCCAAATTCTAAACACTTCCTCTCTGGATCTGACTGCATTCTTGCAAGTCTGGTTAAACCAACATTTAATCTTTGGTTTAGCCGAAATACTTTTAATTGGGATATAGGATTTCATTCCAATCAATATTACATTTTCTACCATTTTCGCAGCAGCATTAATATTGTCGTTGAGAAAACATAGTTTCCAATTGAAATGCTGGAAAAAATCGTTAAGCTCTGCCCAATGTGCTTTTTCGTAAATAAAAACTGAACGTTTCTTAGCCGATGGTGAAACGTTACGAAGTTCGAAGAACGAAAAAGATGCGGAAATGGTACAATGATCCGAATTACCGAGAGCTGCAAATGATCTCACCTCATACTTACCAAGGTGTGAAGTGAGGAAAAGATCTAGAGTGTTTGCGAGTTCACCTTCAACGTTTGGAATGTGCGTTGGTTCAATCACTAGTTGCGTTAGTTGGTTGTGCGCGGCAAATAGTTCAACATAAAGGCCCTCGGGAGTTGTATGGTTCGAATGGTGAAGCTAGGTATAATTGTGGATTACAGTCCAGGTGCTGCTGGGACTGGTACACAACATTGTCGCGAACGTACACTGCAAGGCCCCGATGGGAAACAAAGAGGGATAGAAGGTGATACCCATGTATGTAAAAATCCTGCGGATCAGCGTCTTCACACACCTGGGTCTCACATAAGGCGAAAACATCCGGCCTATGAATACGAATGTGAGCATACACAGAGAAAAAATTCGTTTTCAATCCGCGTATGTTACAGAAGTCTATGCGAAATCTGCCTGTCATAGCAAATTACAGAATTCAATGCAATATATCTGCAATAGTACAACATCCGGTACACACTTTGTCGTTGAATTGGTTACTCAGTGATCAGTGCTATGCCTTCATCACTGATTGGCCCAACAACAAAAAGAATACAAGGCAAAATAGAGAAAAAAAAAATTAAAAAAGGGAGAGGAAAGGGAAGGGAAAAAATCTAGCAACAATAACACAGGCAAATAGAGACATAAAAGCCCTTTGCTTAAGATTATTTTAATTTGACGAGTTGAAACAAAAGAAAAAACGTGCGGACGGTACGACAGACAAACACTGACTGTTGTGTTCTAAGTCGTGAAGCTAGAAGAAGTTCTCTAACTTGTTCGATTATTTTTTCTAAATGGTCTAGTCGTATTAAAGTGCTAATTTAATAGTTTGGTCTAAAGTCTCGTTAGTTTTCAAATTATGTTCAATAACTGCTAAAGTTTGTAGATTTTCTAATCTTGTCAATAGGTCATCAAAGTGCGTATTTATAGCAATTTGTTTATTAGAAGCTTCTATTAAATCATGTACGTTTTCTGTCTTTGAATTTAGATGAGGTACCAATTCGTAGCCCAATTCATGGAATTTTGCCATTGAGACTACACAAGCGTGCACCCGTGCATTACCTTGATGAAAAATAACTTTTTTCTTGGCCATATGGTGTCCTTTTTTTTGAAATCCTCGTTTAATAGATCCAATAAGTTTGCATAATATTCGCCGTTTATTGTTTTCCCCTTTTGAAGGTAATCGATGTGGATTATCCCGCGTGCATCCCAAAAAACTGTTGCCATCACCTTATTGGCCGACAAACTTACCTTGGCCTTCTTCGGAGCCGGTTCGCCCGGAAAAACCTATTGTTTAGACTGGTCTCCGGAGTGTTATAATGGATCCATGTTTCAGCCACAGTTACAAAACGCCGTAAAAACTCATTCGAATTGCGGTTAAACAACTCCAAACAATTGAAAGCAAACGCGGCACTCATCTTGCAGACATCTTTCTTAAATCCAACTGATCATTTAAAATCAAAACCACACTGCCATGTGAAATGCATATGGCATCAACAATCTAACGCACTTTTACTATTCGATCGGCCAACATTTTTCGACATTTTCGGGTGTATTGACCTCAATTGGCCGTCCAGAACGTTCAGCGTCATTTTTACTTGTGCGACCACAACGAAAGTCAGTAAACCACTTTTTTACCATTGAAATCGATGGTGCAGAGTGCTTTTCCTTGGTTTGATTGACGGTTTTTTTTTTCGCAAAAAATAATGTTTAATGAGCACTCGAAATTCACTTTTTTCCATTTTTAAAAAAATTTAAAAAACTGGGTTGTATGTTTTGAACAGCTGTTAAACGCAAAGTAAATGACGGACAGTAGTCTATTAACAGGTGGTACTTTATGAGAGCAGTGCTGCATTTCATATAACTACGAGGGAAGTTCGAAAAGTCACGAACTTATTGATCCGCGCTCGTACGTTATCTTTGTTTAAATAAGTTGTGTTATAGACTACAATTTGTTTGTTGTTCCATTAGGAATAGGTTGAACAATTATTTGTTTATAAGTAATAGAACTAAAGTTAGGGATTATAATAATGAATATAAAATATCGATATCTTTAATTGCAACATTAAGTTCGATACTTTCCATTTTTTCTATATTAATGTCATAGTCAGTTTTTTTTTTTTACGTTAGACTAACACTCAGGGGATGTCCCCTAATAATGCAGTGCATTGTGTTAGAATTAGGAAAATATGTTATGAGAGGGAGGAAAGAGAGAGTAGTGTTTATGGATATTTGCCTTGAACTTCTCTATATTGTAAGTGACAGGAAGACCTCTGCGGGGAGTTTATTCCACATACGGCATACTGATAAACGAATTTTCTCTGTAATGCGATGTGCGGTCAACGGGACAATCGACTACAAACGGATGTGCTCTTGTAGATGAGCGAGTATCTCGAACATAAACCCGGGCTCTGGGAATCAGTTCCCTTATGTCGACAGAGCACTTCCCATGGTAATATCGATAAAACAGTGATGCACAACCCACATTCCGACGATGCTCCAATGAATCAATAGAGTTCGATATCCTAATGTCATTGATGAGCGCCGACGTCCTCCTTTGCACACGGTCCAAAAGCTCCAAAATAGACTGAAGCTCCTGCCCATATATGGGAGTTGTATTCCATTTTCGGTCGGATATAGGTGGTATAAATAGTAAGGAAATCGGATGGAGTGAAGTATTTCTTACACCGTTTGTGGAAACCAAGACACTTGAATGCTTCTTTCGACACTTCGAATACATGCTTATTCCAACGGACATCACACTGAATCTTCATGTCCAGAACATCAAGAGTATCCGATTCCTTGATATCAACACCACCCATTTTTTTTGATGACATTGTTCATCTCACAGCCCTATGGGACAACATACTACATTGAGTTTTACTTGCATTGAAGTCGACTCTATTCGTAAGACCCCACTCGGAGACCGTCAAGAGGTCACGATTGAGTGTGTCATTCATTAGCTGCCTTCTGTACTCAACCTCCAGAAGGCTTGGTCTACAGCTAAATGAAAATGAATGACAAGTGTTGCTGTCATCAGCGAAAGAGTAGATAGGATTGGAAGTTTGATCAAGAAGATCATTGATAAAGATAAGGAAATAGAGGGAGAAAGAACAGAACCTTGTGGTACTCCTGAATTAAGCTAAAACTCGTTGGATGAGATCCCATCTATAACAACACGAATAGTGCGATCTCGGAGAAAGCTCGAAATAAAACGAGAGAAGTCATTACCGACACCAAATGCAATAAGCTTTGTCAACAGTGCGCCATGCCATACACGGTCGAACGCTTTGGAAATATCCAGGAGCGCTAACAGGTCCCCCGTCGAACGGCCACTACGAAAGCCATATTGTCTATCACTCAGAAGCGAGTTGGACTCTAGATAATTAACGAGATGATAATTGATCATGCTTTCCATCACCTTCGAGAGCGCTGAGCATATTGCAATAGGGCGGTAATTTTCAGGGTTAGTAGCCGCACCCTTTTTAGGGATTGGTTGAACATTGGCAACCTTCCAGCAGGAGGGAAAGACTCCCGCACGGTAGGAAGAGCTAAAAAGGTTGGCCAATGGACGAGCTAGCGTCGAAGAGCACTGTTTCAGCACCAGTGCTGGTATACCATCCGGCCCCGGGGACTGATTTACATTGAGACCCGCAAGAACCCTTTTAACTGCACGAATTCGGAAGAATATCTGTTTCTTGCAAACATTTCCGCTAAAAGGTTAGCCTTATCAACCGGGTCTTTTAACGAAAGACCAAAAGCTCTTACTACCCTTAGGAGCAGAAAGGACTTTAGCACGAATGCGCTGTTCGTAAAGAAACTTTTCACTCTTAAGTACTTTTGAACACTCATTTCTCGCCTGCTTACGTAGTAGTTCAGAATTAGCGTTCCTGGCGGCACGCCAAATTCTAAACACTTCCTCTCTGGATCTGACTGCATTCTTGCAAGTCTGGTTAAACCAACATTTAATCTTTGGTTTAGCCGAAATACTTTTAATTGGGATATAGGATTTCATTCCAATCAATATTACATTTTCTACCATTTTCGCAGCAGCATTAATATTGTCGTTGAGAAAACATAGTTTCCAATTGAAATGCTGGAAAAAATCGTTAAGCTCTGCCCAATGTGCTTTTTCGTAAATAAAAACTGAACGTTTCTTAGCCGATGGTGAAACGTTACGAAGTTCGAAGAACGAAAAAGATGCGGAAATGGTACAATGATCCGAATTACCGAGAGCTGCAAATGATCTCACCTCATACTTACCAAGGTGTGAAGTGAGGAAAAGATCTAGAGTGTTTGCGAGTTCACCTTCAACGTTTGGAATGTGCGTTGGTTCAATCACTAGTTGCGTTAGTTGGTTGTGCGCGGCAAATAGTTCAACATAAAGGCCCTCGGGAGTTGTATGGTTCGAATGGTGAAGCTAGGTAGAATTGTGGATTACAGTCCAGGTGCTGCTGGGACTGGTACACAACATTGTCGCGAACGTACACTGCAAGGCCCCGATGGGAAACAAAGAGGGATAGAAGGTGATACCCATGTATGTAAAAATCCTGCGGATCAGCGTCTTCACACACCTGGGTCTCACATAAGGCGAAAACATCCGGCCTATGAATACGAATGTGAGCATACACAGAGAAAAAATTCGTTTTCAATCCGCGTATGTTACAGAAGTCTATGCGAAATCTGCCTGTCATAGCAAATTACAGAATTCAATGCAATATATCTGCAATAGTACAACATCCGGTACACACTTTGTCGTTGAATTGGTTACTCAGTGATCAGTGCTATGCCTTCATCACTGATTGGCCCAACAACAAAAAGAATACAAGGCGGTTGTACCATGCAAAATAGAGAAAAAAAAATTAAAAAAGGGAGAGGAAAGGGAAGGGAAAAAATCTAGCAACAATAACACAGGCAAATAGAGACATAAAAGCCCTTTGCTTAAGATTATTTTAATTTGACGAGTTGAAACAAAAGAAAAAACGTGCGGACGGTACGACAGACAAACACTGACTGTTGTGTTCTAAGTCGTGAAGCTAGAAGAAGTTCTCTAACTTGTTCGATTATTTTTTCTAAATGGTCTAGTTCGTATTAAAGTGCTAATTTAATAGTTTGGTCTAAAGTCTCGTTAGTTTTCAAATTATGTTCAATAACTGCTAAAGTTTGTAGATTTTCTAATCTTGTCAATAGGTCATCAAAGTGCGTATTTATAGCAATTTGTTTATTAGAAGCTTCTATTAAATCATGTACGTTTTCTGTCTTTGAATTTAGATGAGGTACCAATTCGTAGCCCAATTCATGGAATTTTGCCATTGAGACTACACAAGCGTGCACCCGTGCATTACCTTGATGAAAAATAACTTTTTTCTTGGCCATATGGTGTCCTTTTTTTTGAAATCCTCGTTTAATAGATCCAATAAGTTTGCATAATATTCGCCGTTTATTGTTTTCCCCTTTTGAAGGTAATCGATGTGGATTATCCCGCGTGCATCCCAAAAAACTGTTGCCATCACCTTATTGGCCGACAAACTTACCTTGGCCTTCTTCGGAGCCGGTTCGCCCGGAAAAACCTATTGTTTAGACTGGTCTCCGGAGTGTTATAATGGATCCATGTTTCAGCCACAGTTACAAAACGCCGTAAAAACTCATTCGAATTGCGGTTAAACAACTCCAAACAATTGAAAGCAAACGCGGCACTCATCTTGCAGACATCTTTCTTAAATCCAATTGATCATTTAAAATCAAAACCACACTGCCATGTGAAATGCATATGGCATCAACAATCTAACGCACTTTTACTATTCGATCGGCCAACATTTTTCGACATTTTCGGGTGTATTGACCTCAATTGGCCGTCCAGAACGTTCAGCGTCATTTTTACTTGTGCGACCACAACGAAAGTCAGTAAACCACTTTTTTACCATTGAAATCGATGGTGCAGAGTGCTTTTCCTTGGTTTGATTGACGGTTTTTTTTTCGCAAAAAATAATGTTTAATGAGCACTCGAAATTCACTTTTTTCCATTTTTAAAAAAATTTAAAAAACTGGGTTGTATGTTTTGAACAGCTGTTAAACGCAAAGTAAATGACGGACAGTAGTCTATTAACAGGTGGTACTTTATGAGAGCAGTGCTGCATTTCATATAACTACGAGGGAAGTTCGAAAAGTCACGAACTTATTGATCCGCGCTCGTACGTTATCTTTGTTTAAATAAGTTGTGTTATAGACTACAATTTGTTTGTTGTTCCATTAGGAATAGGTTGAACAATTATTTGTTTATAAGTAATAGAACTAAAGTTAGGGATTATAATAATGAATATAAAATATCGATATCTTTAATTGCAACATTAAGTTCGATACTTTCCATTTTTTCTATATTAATGTCATAGTCAGTTTTTTTTTTTTACGTTAGACTAACACTCAGGGGATGTCCCCTAATAATGCAGTGCATTGTGTTAGAATTAGGAAAATGTTATGAGAGGGAGGAAAGAGAGAGTAGTGTTTATGCCTTGAACTTCTCTATATTGTAAGTGACAGGAAGACCTCTGCGGGGAGTTTATTCCACATACGGCATACTGATAAACGAATTTTCTCTGTAATGCGATGTGCGGTCAACGGGACAATCGACTACAAACGCATGTGCTCTGGTAGATGAGCGAGTATCTCGAACATAAACCCGGGCTCTGGGAATCAGTTCCCTTATGTCGACAGAGCACTTCCCATGGTAATATCGATAAAACAGTGATGCACAACACACATTCCGACGATGCTCCAATGAATCAATAGAGTTCGATATCCTAATGTCATTGATGAGCGCCGACGTCCTCCTTTGCACACGGTCCAAAAGCTCCAAAATAGACTTTGAAGCTCCTGCCCATATATGGGAGTTGTATTCCATTTTCGGTCGGATATAGGTGGTATAAATAGTAAGGAAATCGGATGGAGTGAAGTATTTCTTACACCGTTTGTGGAAACCAAGACACTTGAATGCTTCTTTCGACACTTCGAATACATGCTTATTCCAACGGACATCACACTGAATCTTCATGTCCAGAACATCAAGAGTATCCGATTCCTTGATATCAACACCACCCATTTTTTTTTGATGACATTGTTGATCTCACAGCCCTATGGGACAACATACAACATTGAGTTTTACTTGCATTGAAGTCGACTCTATTCGTAAGACCCCACTCGGAGACCGTCAAGAGGTCACGATTGAGTGTGTCATTCATTAGCTGCCTTCTGTACTCAACCTCCAGAAGGCTTGGTCTACAGCTAAATGAAAATGAATGACAAGTGTTGCTGTCATCAGCGAAAGAGTAGATAGGATTAGAAGTTTGATCAAGAAGATCATTGATAAAGATAAGGAAATAGAGGGAGAAAGAACAGAACCTTGTGGTACTCCTGAATTAAGCTAAAACTCGTTGGATGAGATCCCATCTATAACAACACGAATAGTGCGATCTCGGAGAAAGCTCGAAATAAAACGAGAGAAGTCATTACCGACACCAAATGCAATAAGCTTTGTCAACAGTGCGCCATGCCATACACGGTCGAACGCTTTGGAAATATCCAGGAGCGCTAACAGGTCCCCCGTCGAACGGCCACTACGAAAGCCATATTGTCTATCACTCAGAAGCGAGTTGGACTCTAGATAATTAACGAGATGATAATTGATCATGCTTTCCATCACCTTCGAGAGCGCTGAGCATATTGCAATAGGGCGGTAATTTTCAGGGTTAGTAGCCGCACCCTTTTTAGGGATTGGTTGAACATTGGCAACCTTCCAGCAGGAGGGAAAGACTCCCGCACGGTAGGAAGAGCTAAAAAGGTTGGCCAATGGACGAGCTAGCGTCGAAGAGCACTGTTTCAGCACCAGTGCTGGTATACCATCCGGCCCCGGGGACTGATTTACATTGAGACCCGCAAGAACCCTTTTAACTGCACGAATTCGGAAGAATATCTGTTTCTTGCAAACATTTCCGCTAAAAGGTTAGCCTTATCAACCGGGTCTTTTAACGAAAGACCAAAAGCTCTTACTACCCTTAGGAGCAGAAAGGACTTTAGCACGAATGCGCTGTTCGTAAAGAAACTTTTCACTCTTAAGTACTTTTGAACACTCATTTCTCGCCTGCTTACGTAGTAGTTCAGAATTAGCGTTCCTGGCGGCACGCCAAATTCTAAACACTTCCTCTCTGGATCTGACTGCATTCTTGCAAGTCTGGTTAAACCAACATTTAATCTTTGGTTTAGCCGAAATACTTTTAATTGGGATATAGGATTTCATTCCAATCAATATTACATTTTCTACCATTTTCGCAGCAGCATTAATATTGTCGTTGAGAAAACATAGTTTCCAATTGAAATGCTGGAAAAAATCGTTAAGCTCTGCCCAATGTGCTTTTTCGTAAATAAAAACTGAACGTTTCTTAGCCGATGGTGAAACGTTACGAAGTTCGAAGAACGAAAAAGATGCGGAAATGGTACAATGATCCGAATTACCGAGAGCTGCAAATGATCTCACCTCATACTTACCAAGGTGTGAAGTGAGGAAAAGATCTAGAGTGTTTGCGAGTTCACCTTCAACGTTTGGAATGTGCGTTGGTTCAATCACTAGTTGCGTTAGTTGGTTGTGCGCGGCAAATAGTTCAACATAAAGGCCCTCGGGAGTTGTATGGTTCGAATGGTGAAGCTAGGTAGAATTGTGGATTACAGTCCAGGTGCTGCTGGGACTGGTACACAACATTGTCGCGAACGTACACTGCAAGGCCCCGATGGGAAACAAAGAGGGATAGAAGGTGATACCCATGTATGTAAAAATCCTGCGGATCAGCGTCTTCACACACCTGGGTCTCACATAAGGCGAAAACATCCGGCCTATGAATACGAATGTGAGCATACACAGAGAAAAAATTCGTTTTCAATCCGCGTATGTTACAGAAGTCTATGCGAAATCTGCCTGTCATAGCAAATTACAGAATTCAATGCAATATATCTGCAATAGTACAACATCCGGTACACACTTTGTCGTTGAATTGGTTACTCAGTGATCAGTGCTATGCCTTCATCACTGATTGGCCCAACAACAAAAAGAATACAAGGCGGTTGTACCATGCAAAATAGAGAAAAAAAAATTAAAAAAGGGAGAGGAAAGGGAAGGGAAAAAATCTAGCAACAATAACACAGGCAAATAGAGACATAAAAGCCCTTTGCTTAAGATTATTTTAATTTGACGAGTTGAAACAAAAGAAAAAACGTGCGGACGGTACGACAGACAAACACTGACTGTTGTGTTCTAAGTCGTGAAGCTAGAAGAAGTTCTCTAACTTGTTCGATTATTTTTTCTAAATGGTCTAGTTCGTATTAAAGTGCTAATTTAATAGTTTGGTCTAAAGTCTCGTTAGTTTTCAAATTATGTTCAATAACTGCTAAAGTTTGTAGATTTTCTAATCTTGTCAATAGGTCATCAAAGTGCGTATTTATAGCAATTTGTTTATTAGAAGCTTCTATTAAATCATGTACGTTTTCTGTCTTTGAATTTAGATGAGGTACCAATTCGTAGCCCAATTCATGGAATTTTGCCATTGAGACTACACAAGCGTGCACCCGTGCATTACCTTGATGAAAAATAACTTTTTTCTTGGCCATATGGTGTCCTTTTTTTTGAAATCCTCGTTTAATAGATCCAATAAGTTTGCATAATATTCGCCGTTTATTGTTTTCCCCTTTTGAAGGTAATCGATGTGGATTATCCCGCGTGCATCCCAAAAAACTGTTGCCATCACCTTATTGGCCGACAAACTTACCTTGGCCTTCTTCGGAGCCGGTTCGCCCGGAAAAACCTATTGTTTAGACTGGTCTCCGGAGTGTTATAATGGATCCATGTTTCAGCCACAGTTACAAAACGCCGTAAAAACTCATTCGAATTGCGGTTAAACAACTCCAAACAATTGAAAGCAAACGCGGCACTCATCTTGCAGACATCTTTCTTAAATCCAATTGATCATTTAAAATCAAAACCACACTGCCATGTGAAATGCATATGGCATCAACAATCTAACGCACTTTTACTATTCGATCGGCCAACATTTTTCGACATTTTCGGGTGTATTGACCTCAATTGGCCGTCCAGAACGTTCAGCGTCATTTTTACTTGTGCGACCACAACGAAAGTCAGTAAACCACTTTTTTACCATTGAAATCGATGGTGCAGAGTGCTTTTCCTTGGTTTGATTGACGGTTTTTTTTTCGCAAAAAATAATGTTTAATGAGCACTCGAAATTCACTTTTTTCCATTTTTAAAAAAATTTAAAAAACTGGGTTGTATGTTTTGAACAGCTGTTAAACGCAAAGTAAATGACGGACAGTAGTCTATTAACAGGTGGTACTTTATGAGAGCAGTGCTGCATTTCATATAACTACGAGGGAAGTTCGAAAAGTCACGAACTTATTGATCCGCGCTCGTACGTTATCTTTGTTTAAATAAGTTGTGTTATAGACTACAATTTGTTTGTTGTTCCATTAGGAATAGGTTGAACAATTATTTGTTTATAAGTAATAGAACTAAAGTTAGGGATTATAATAATGAATATAAAATATCGATATCTTTAATTGCAACATTAAGTTCGATACTTTCCATTTTTTCTATATTAATGTCATAGTCAGTTTTTTTTTTTTTACGTTAGACTAACACTCAGGGGATGTCCCCTAATAATGCAGTGCATTGTGTTAGAATTAGGAAAATATGTTATGAGAGGGAGGAAAGAGAGAGTAGTGTTTATGGATATTTGCCTTGAACTTCTCTATATTGTAAGTGACAGGAAGACCTCTGCGGGGAGTTTATTCCACATACGGCATACTGATAAACGAATTTTCTCTGTAATGCGATGTGCGGTCAACGGGACAATCGACTACAAACGGATGTGCTCTGGTAGATGAGCGAGTATCTCGAACATAAACCCGGGCTCTGGGAATCAGTTCCCTTATGTCGACAGAGCACTTCCCATGGTAATATCGATAAAACAGTGATGCACAACCCACATTCCGACGATGCTCCAATGAATCAATAGAGTTCGATATCCTAATGTCATTGATGAGCGCCGACGACCTCCTTTGCACACGGTCCAAAAGCTCCAAAATAGACTGAAGCTCCTGCCCATATATGGGAGTTGTATTCCATTTTCGGTCGGATATAGGTGGTATAAATAGTAAGGAAATCGGATGGAGTGAAGTATTTCTTACACCGTTTGTGGAAACCAAGACACTTGAATGCTTCTTTCGACACTTCGAATACATGCTTATTCCAACGGACATCACACTGAATCTTCATGTCCAGAACATCAAGAGTATCCGATTCCTTGATATCAACACCACCCATTTTTTTTGATGACATTGTTGATCTCACAGCCCTATGGGACAACATACAACATTGAGTTTTACTTGCATTGAAGTCGACTCTATTCGTAAGACCCCACTCGGAGACCGTCAAGAGGTCACGATTGAGTGTGTCATTCATTAGCTGCCTTCTGTACTCAACCTCCAGAAGGCTTGGTCTACAGCTAAATGAAAATGAATGACAAGTGTTGCTGTCATCAGCGAAAGAGTAGATAGGATTGGAAGTTTGATCAAGAAGATCATTGATAAAGATAAGGAAATAGAGGGAGAAAGAACAGAACCTTGTGGTACTCCTGAATTAAGCTAAAACTCGTTGGATGAGATCCCATCTATAACAACACGAATAGTGCGATCTCGGAGAAAGCTCGAAATAAAACGAGAGAAGTCATTACCGACACCAAATGCAATAAGCTTTGTCAACAGTGCGCCATGCCATACACGGTCGAACGCTTTGGAAATATCCAGGAGCGCTAACAGGTCCCCCGTCGAACGGCCACTACGAAAGCCATATTGTCGATCACTCAGAAGCGAGTTGGACTCTAGATAATTAACGAGATGATAATTGATCATGCTTTCCATCACCTTCGAGAGCGCTGAGCATATTGCAATAGGGCGGTAATTTTCAGGGTTAGTAGCCGCACCCTTTTTAGGGATTGGTTGAACATTGGCAACCTTCCAGCAGGAGGGAAAGACTCCCGCACGGTAGGAAGAGCTAAAAAGGTTGGCCAATGGACGAGCTAGCGTCGAAGAGCACTGTTTCAGCACCAGTGCTGGTATACCATCCGGCCCCGGGGACTGATTTACATTGAGACCCGCAAGAACCCTTTTAACTGCACGAATTCGGAAGAATATCTGTTTCTTGCAAACATTTCCGCTAAAAGGTTAGCCTTATCAACCGGGTCTTTTAACGAAAGACCAAAAGCTCTTACTACCCTTAGGAGCAGAAAGGACTTTAGCACGAATGCGCTGTTCGTAAAGAAACTTTTCACTCTTAAGTACTTTTGAACACTCATTTCTCGCCTGCTTACGTAGTAGTTCAGAATTAGCGTTCCTGGCGGCACGCCAAATTCTAAACACTTCCTCTCTGGATCTGACTGCATTCTTGCAAGTCTGGTTAAACCAACATTTAATCTTTGGTTTAGCCGAAATACTTTTAATTGGGATATAGGATTTCATTCCAATCAATATTACATTTTCTACCATTTTCGCAGTAGCATTAATATTGTCGTTGAGAAAACATAGTTTCCAATTGAAATGCTGGAAAAAATCGTTAAGCTCTGCCCAATGTGCTTTTTCGTAAATAAAAACTGAACGTTTCTTAGCCGATGGTGAAACGTTACGAAGTTCGAAGAACGAAAAAGATGCGGAAATGGTACAATGATCGAATTACCGAGAGCTGCAAATGATCTCACCTCATACTTACCAAGGTGTGAAGTGAGGAAAAGATCTAGAGTGTTTGCGAGTTCACCTTCAACGTTTGGAATGTGCGTTGGTTCAATCACTAGTTGCGTTAGTTGGTTGTGCGCGGCAAATAGTTCAACATAAAGGCCCTCGGGAGTTGTATGGTTCGAATGGTGAAGCTAGGTAGAATTGTGGATTACAGTCCAGGTGCTGCTGGGACTGGTACACAACATTGTCGCGAACGTACACTGCAAGGCCCCGATGGGAAACAAAGAGGGATAGAAGGTGATACCCATGTATGTAAAAATCCTGCGGATCAGCGTCTTCACACACCTGGGTCTCACATAAGGCGAAAACATCCGGCCTATGAATACGAATGTGAGCATACACAGAGAAAAAATTCGTTTTCAATCCGCGTATGTTACAGAAGTCTATGCGAAATCTGCCTGTCATAGCAAATTACAGAATTCAATGCAATATATCTGCAATAGTACAACATCCGGTACACACTTTGTCGTTGAATTGGTTACTCAGTGATCAGTGCTATGCCTTCATCACTGATTGGCCCAACAACAAAAAGAATACAAGGCGGTTGTACCATGCAAAATAGAGAAAAAAAATTAAAAAAGGGAGAGGAAAGGGAAGGGAAAAAATCTAGCAACAATAACACAGGCAAATAGAGACATAAAAGCCCTTTGCTTAAGATTATTTTAATTTGACGAGTTGAAACAAAAGAAAAAACGTGCGGACGGTACGACAGACAAACACTGACTGTTGTGTTCTAAGTCGTGAAGCTAGAAGAAGTTCTCTAACTTGTTCGATTATTTTTTCTAAATGGTCTAGTTCGTATTAAAGTGCTAATTTAATAGTTTGGTCTAAAGTCTCGTTAGTTTTCAAATTATGTTCAATAACTGCTAAAGTTTGTAGATTTTCTAATCTTGTCAATAGGTCATCAAAGTGCGTATTTATAGCAATTTGTTTATTAGAAGCTTCTATTAAATCATGTACGTTTTCTGTCTTTGAATTTAGTTTTCCTTCTATTTCTTGTCTGTCATTTTCATCCATGACGTATATCCATTTCGTTCCAGTTCCGAGTACGTTGAGTAAACTTCGTTTTTGTCTAATAACTGGTGTGACTGATGATAGTTGTTTTCTAACATGTTTTAGCTGATGGATCAAGTATTGATTCTTTGTAGCTCGGATACGTGTATCTATTTCGTTGACGTACGTTAAGTACTTGGTTGTATTGAAGACGTGTAGTATCTTGGAGTAGTTTTCCATTAGTGAAACATCTCCGGTTTGGATAAGTGTGAATACGTTTCCATTGTTAAGGTCGGTGGTCAATAGCTTCTGACCGAATATTGGTTTGAGTGTCAGTAGGATCAGTAAGAACTTTCAAAGATCTGGAAAAGAGTTTTTTCTTTATTAGCTGATCTTTGTGATATTTACCGTGTTTGGCTACAAATTTAAGTTCGTTAAGTTGAGTTAACTTGGTCCTAATTGTTTTAGGGTCAAGTTTATTATTCCTTTTCAAAGTTTTTCTGAAATGAAGGTTAACTTTGTCAGTATTTTTTCTGTATTTATTTCTGTATTGAGTCTATATTTGTCTTGATATGTTTTAAATCGGTGTCATTCATAAAATGAAGGTCTACTGGTTTTTTCTTGGTAGTAGAGTGGATAGCATTAGTGTATGCTAAAAGAGTTGGTGACTAAATCTACGTTTAAGGATAAATCGGTTTCATGTTCTCTAATCTTCAATATTCTAATAAGTTCGTTTAAATATCCATGGAATCTTTCTATGTCGGAGTTTCCTGTATGTCTGTAATGTGTAGTAAAATGTACTTTAATTTGTTATTTTCTAGAAAGTCTTGAAATAGTTCATTGCTAAATGAGGTGTCGATGTCTAATATAAGAAGTTGGGGTTTTTTCATTGATGATGAATTTCATTTAAAAATCGATATAAAACTGAAATTTTGAACCCGACCACCTCAGATATCGATGAAATTTTGTTTATAGCTAAATTTGATCAATACAAACAAACTCTCATTTTTAGAAATGACTGTTTTGCGATTTTTTGGGCGTGGCACAGTGGGAAAGTTTTCGAAAAACGCGAAAATAGTCGAAAAGAGCTCCATTTAAACTACAATAATTCAGAATCGGCTGACATGATCTTGGTATCATTAAAAAGATATTTTAACAGGCTTTACGACACGTTTAAAATTTATAACAAAAAGAAAATTTTAACTAACGAAAAATCCAAAAAGATCAAGGGTTTTTTTACAGTGTATTATTTTTTTAGAAAGGTTTATCCTTCACCTATACCATATCAAAAAATAAAAATGGGTTCTTTTTTAGTTTTTTTATATAATTTATTAAGTAGTGTCACTTCTAGTAATTGCCCTTATATTTTATATTTACAGGTAAAATAAATAAACATTGTCCCAAGAAAATTAATTAATATGTCGTAAAATTATTATTATTTTTGTCTGAAAAATTCTTTGGAAAAAACATTGATGACTTTTTTTATGATTCTCAGAATTAAAAAAAAAGTAATAAACAAAAGGTTATTTGATTTTTATGATTGCGGTAACAAACTAAAAAACGGTCATAAATGTTTGTGGACAATTAAAAGGAAAGTGCAGTTTTTTAATTATTTGGGTTTTTTCCGTTGGCTACCTGCATGATTTTTTTACAGAAATTGAATCCACATTTATGAGTGCTCATATTTTGGAACGTTTCAAAACGGGTGGCTGAATCAGGTATATAGCCACCCTTAAAATATGCACCCATTCATAAGTACCTGCCAGTAAAATATTGAAAAATACGTAGTATTTATAGGTGTTCCTTATCGATTTTTGTCATTCAACAAGTGCCAACGAACGCGAAAAGTACAAGCGATTAGAATTTTTACGCGTATATTTTAAAAATTTGAGTGAATATGAATTCAAACAATAAGTACAGATGCATAAAAATATCTAATAAGTGTTGCGCTTCGCTTCGTAAAATAAGTGAAAACGAGGCTGCAAATATAATTGAATATTTTCCAGCTGTCGCCAGCATTCATTGTAGCCGTATTTGCGAAACTTGCCGGAATACACTGAGAAAAGCGCGCAATCGTAATGAATCCAACGTGGAGCAGAATGAAGTCTCATATTATTTACCAACAACGCCCAGCGCTGAAATTAGCGAAGAATTAAATGAACTTCAAACTTATACCACCCGTAATACAAACATCGAAAGCAACGAACTCATTGAAAATATAAATGATCATATTATTCCTCATCTACCAAACCAAATGTCGCCTCTTAAAAGAAAATATATCAAACGAAATGCATACAGAAATAGAAAATCACTGCAAATTTTGGAAAATGTAGCAGATTCACTTGGAGCTGATCCATTGTCTGATTTGTCATCGCAACTTGAAAACGTCAAAGCCATTTACGAAGAAATTTTGCAAAACATCAAATATCAAATAGAGAACAGCTCAAATCTTTTGGAACAGCAAAAACTTTTATCTATCTTACCAATCAATATGAGTCACGCAGAAATTAAAGATCGTTTTGGGGATGATATTGTATCAAAAAAAGTAAAGATATCCAAAGGAATAAAACGAAGTTTGCAGATATCAATTTTTTAAAAATGAGCAGACGTAGTTTACTATCCGAAACTCTAAGCACAGTCAAGTTATTTTATGAAGATGATGAAATTAGCCGAATGATGCCAGGATCGCAAGATTCAATTACTGTTAAACAAGGAAACTTACGTGAAAAAGTTCAAAAAAGACTGATGTTATCTTCACTACGCGAATCTTACTACGAATTTAAAAAAAAAACCCTTGGCCAAAGTGGGTTTTACAAAATTTACAATGTTAAGGCCAAAAAATTATATGAAACTTGGAGTTGGAAACCAGCAAAATATCTGTGTATGCACATTGCATCAGAATATGAAATTGATGTTTGAAAAAAGTGGCTTAAAATCAATTTGTATTGAAGGATAATGCACATTTACCGACTACAAATATGTTCTCAAATTCGTTGTTTGTAATGGTGACATAGAAAAAAGCGAGTGTTGCGTTTCAATGTGTGGTCACTGCTTCAAAAATTTAAATAATCTAAAAACGCATATGCTAAAACATTTTGAAAATAACCAAACTGAAGAAATAATATACAAAAAGTGGAATAAAACGATTAGATGTGTTCTGGAAACGTTAACCACCAACCCAGAATCATTTGTCAGCGATTTTACTGAACACATCAAAGTTCTGATTCCGCATCATTTCATAGCAAAGCGACAATCTGAATTTATCAGCAATAAAAGAGCGGCGCTGTTATCAGGAGAAATGTTAATTCAAATGGACTTTGCTGAAAATTATGCATTTCTTGTACAAGATGCCGTGCAAGGATACCATTGGAATAATGATCAGGCTACAATACATCCGTTCGTTATTTATTACAAAGGTAATTATTTTGGTATTAGTAAACACATCCATCCACACTCATCAAAATATTTAATATTTTTTATTTATTTGTTTTTTTCCTTTGTTTGTTTATTTTCAGATAACGATAAATTAACTCATAAAAGCTTTGCCATAATATCTGATTGCAATACCCATGATAGTATAGCAGTTCATCTATATATTTCAAAAATGATACAGTTCGTGAAGGCCAATATAACCAACAATATTATTAAAATCATTTACGTATCAGATGGTGCAGGAGCACAATATAAAAAAAAATATAACTTCATTAATTTATGCCATCACAAATCTGATTTTGGTATTGACGCTGAATGGCACTTTTATGCTACCAGTCACGGAAAATCTGCATGTGATGGAATCGGAGGAACTTTGAAGATAGGTGCTCGAAATTATAGTATTGCAAATAAAAATGAAATCCAGACAACGAGGTAACTCTATCACTGGGCATCAGAAACATATAAGACCACCATACAAGTTGCTTACGCAGATGCTGACGAATACAACAACGGTAAAGAAAAGCTATTTTCAAGATATAAAGAAGCTCAAACTATAAGAGGAACTCAAGGCTTTCATTCATTCATTCCGATAAATGAAACTTTTGTACATGTGCGCAGATATTCGGACTGTGCCAAATTTGAGCAGCGCGAAATTTCTTACAAATAATTAACTTAAAAAAATGTAATCATTATTCGAATTATTTCGAAAACTTTCGGTACGTATTACTAGAAATGACACTACTTAAAAAATTTGGGTTAAAACATATTCACAATTTTCCTGGGACAATGTTTATTTATTTTACCTGTAAATATAAAATATAAGGGCAATTACAAGAAGTGACACTACTTAATAAATTATATAAAAAAAACTAAAAAAGAACCCATTTTTATTTTTTGATATGGTATAGGTGAAGGATAAACCTTTCTAAAAAAATAATACACTGTAAAAAACCCTTGATCTTTTTGGATTTTTCGTTAGTTAAAATTTTCTTTTTGTTATAAATTTTTTACAGTGTAAAACGTGTCATAAAGCCTGTTAAAATATCTTTTTAATGATACCAAGATCATGTAAATCGGTTCAGCCGATTCTGAGTTATTGTAGTTTAAGTGGAGCAAAAAAGTCATTTCTAAAAATGAGAGTTTGTTTGTATTGATCAAATTTAGCTATGAACAAAATTTCATCGATATCTGAGGGGGTCGGGTTCAATGCATCTCGATTTTTACATGAAATTCATCTGATATGACAATTTTAATGAAAGCTTTATAACTTGAATAGTCGATATGTCGGGTATTTCCTCAATCATAGCATATTTGGAAACTTTGTCTATTATTGAAACATAATAAGTTTCTTTATCTTTCACCCAGATAACTGCATGACAAATTTGATAAGGGGAATTTGAAGTAAGCGTTTTTTAAACGGAAGTTTAATGGGATTTCCCTAAAGTTTAAAGTTGCATATAAAACAGTTATTTATGAACTTGGTAATTTATTTCTTTAAGTTGGGATAATAGTACATAGTTTTTAGTTCAGAATGTTTTTCAATACCAGGATAGTTGTTCTCAAATCTATGATGTTTAGCTATTACTTCCATTGTTTGTTCATATGTGATTTCCTTAACTAAATTATAAGTTGTATAAACAGTAGTGTTTATAATATTATTGGGGATATTCATTTGAATCGAAAAGTGATCTTGTATTTTTAAGAGGTCTCTTTTATCAACACAATAGAGAACTGATAATTTGTTTTCAATAAATTGGTTTATAATTCGGTTCATTTTAAGTGTGTCCAATTTTTTATATAAGAATGTTTTTCTATTTTTGTTGAAGACGATGTCTTTTTGAATATTATTATTGAGCAATTCCATATGAAAACGATCAAATGTGGCAAATTTTTGGACGAGCCCTCTCCGATTTTAAAATAAATAGTCTCAATCGATTGCCCAGCAAAAAATAATGTACCTACATATTTTTTTTTTTTATAGTGACTGGTTTAGTGGTGGTGTACACCACTGTCATGTGACAAAATTGAAGAATTCTTCATAAGGGACCTCATTGAAAGTTGTTTACTGCAAGGCCCCGATGGGAAACAAAGAGGGATAGAAGGTGATACCCAGGTATGTAAAAATCCTGCGGATCAGCGTCTTCACACACCTGGGTCTCACATAAGGCGAAAACATCCGGCCGATGAATACGAATGTGAGCATACACAGAGAAAAAATTCGTTTTCAATCCGCGTATGTTACAGAAGTCTATGCGAAATCTGCCTGTCATAGCAAATTACAGAATTCAATGCAATATATCTGCAATAGTAAAACATCCGGTACACACTTTGTCGTTGAATTGGTTACTCAGTGATCAGTGCTATGCCTTCATCACTGATTGGCCCAACAACAAAAAGAATACAAGGCGGTTGTACCATGCAAAATAGAGAAAAAAAAAATTAAAAAAGGGAGAGGAAAGGGAAGGGAAAAAATCTAGCAACAATAACACAGGCAAATAGAGACATAAAAGCCCTTTGCTTAAGATTATTTTAATTTGACGAGTTGAAACAAAAGAAAAAACGTGCGGACGGTACGACAGACAAACACTGACTGTTGTGTTCTAAGTCGTGAAGCTAGAAGAAGTTCTCTAACTTGTTCGATTATTTTTTCTAAATGGTCTAGTTCGTATTAAAGTGCTAATTTAATAGTTTGGTCTAAAGTCTCGTTAGTTTTCAAATTATGTTCAATAACTGCTAAAGTTTGTAGATTTTCTAATCTTGTCAATAGGTCATCAAAGTGCGTATTTATAGCAATTTGTTTATTAGAAGCTTCTATTAAATCATGTACGTTTTCTGTCTTTGAATTTAGTTTTCCTTCTATTTCTTGTCTGTCATTTTCATCCATGACGTATATCCATTTCGTTCCAGTTCCGAGTACGTTGAGTAAACTTCGTTTTTGTCTAATAACTGGTGTGATTGATGATAGTTGTTTTCTAACATGTTTTAGCTGATGGATCAAGTATTGATTCTTTGTAGCTCGGATACGTGTATCTATTTCGTTGACGTACGTTAAGTACTTGGTTGTATTGAAGACGTGTAGTATCTTGGAGTAGTTTTCCATTAGTGAAACATCTCCGGTTTGGATAAGTGTGAATACGTTTCCATTGTTAAGGTCGGTGGTCAATAGCTTCTGACCGAATATTGGTTTGAGTGTCAGTAGGATCAGTAAGAACTTTCAAAGATCTGGAAAAGAGTTTTTTCTTTATTAGCTGATCTTTGTGATATTTACCGTGTTTGGCTACAAATTTAAGTTCGTTAAGTTGAGTTAACTTGGTCCTAATTGTTTTAGGGTCAAGTTTATTATTCCTTTTCAAAGTTTTTCTGAAATGAAGGTTAACTTTGTCAGTATTTTTTCTGTATTTATTTCTGTATTGAGTCTATATTTGTCTTGATATGTTTTAAATCGGTGTCATTCATAAAATGAAGGTCTACTGGTTTTTTCTTGGTAGTAGAGTGGATAGCATTAGTGTATGCTAAAAGAGTTGGTAGGCTAAATCTACGTTTAAGGATAAATCGGTTTCATGTTCTCTAATCTTCAATATTCTAATAAGTTCGTTTAAATATCCATGGAATCTTTCTATGTCGGAGTTTCCTGTATGTCTGTAATGTGTAGTAAAATGTACTTTAATTTGTTATTTTCTAGAAAGTCTTGAAATAGTTCATTGCTAAATGAGGTGTCGATGTCTAATATAAGAAGTTGGGGTTTTTTCATTGATGATGAATTTCATTTAAAAATCGATATAAAACTGAAATTTTGAACCCGACCACCTCAGATATCGATGAAATTTTGTTTATAGCTAAATTTGATCAATACAAACAAACTCTCATTTTTAGAAATACCTTTTTTTCGATTTTTTGGGCGTGGCACAGTGGGAAAGTTTTCGAAAAACGCGAAAATAGTCGAAAAGAGCTCCATTTAAACTACAATAATTCAGAATAGGCTGACATGATCTTGGTATCATTAAAAAGATATTTTAACAGGCTTTACGACACGTTTAAAATTTATAACAAAAAGAAAATTTTAACTAACGAAAAATCCAAAAAGATCAAGGGTTTTTTTACAGTGTATTATTTTTTAGAAAGGTTTATCCTTCACCTATACCATATCAAAAAATAAAAATGGGTTCTTTTTTAGTTTTTTTATATAATTTATTAAGTAGTGTCACTTCTAGTAATTGCCCTTATATTTTATATTTACAGGTAAAATAAATAAACATTGTCCCAAGAAAATTAATTAATATGTCGTAAAATTATTATTATTTTTGTCTGAAAAATTCTTTGGAAAAAACATTGATGACTTTTTTTATGATTCTCAGAATTAAAAAAAAAAGTAATAAACAAAAGGTTATTTGATTTTTATGATTGCGGTAACAAACTAAAAAACGGTCATAAATGTTTGTGGACAATTAAAAGGAAAGTGCAGTTTTTTAATTATTTGGGTTTTTTCCGTTGGCTACCTGCATGATTTTTTTACAGAAATTGAATCCACATTTATGAGTGCTCATATTTTGGAACGTTTCAAAACGGGTGGCTGAATCAGGTATATAGCCACCCTTAAAATATGCACCCATTCATAAGTACCTGCCAGTAAAATATTGAAAAATACGTAGTATTTATAGGTGTTCCTTATCGATTTTTGTCATTCAACAAGTGCCAACGAACGCGAAAAGTACAAGCGATTAGAATTTTTACGCGTATATTTTAAAAATTTGAGTGAATATGAATTCAAACAATAAGTACAGATGCATAAAAATATCTAATAAGTGTTGCGCTTCGCTTCGTAAAATAAGTGAAAACGAGGCTGCAAATATAATTGAATATTTTCCAGCTGTCGCCAGCATTCATTGTAGCCGTATTTGCGAAACTTGCCGGAATACACTGAAAAAAGCGCGCAATCGTAATGAATCCAACGTGGAGCAGAATGAAGTCTCATATTATTTACCAACAACGCCCAGCGATGAAATTAGCGAAGAATTAAATGAACTTCAAACTTATACCAGCCGTAATACAAACATCGAAAGCAACGAACTCATTGAAAATATAAATGATCATATTATTCCTCATCTACCAAACCAAATGTCGCCTCTTAAAAGGAAATATATCAAACGAAATGCATACAGAAATAGAAAATCACTGCAAATTTTGGAAAATGTAGCAGATTCACTTGGAGCTGATCCATTGTCTGATTTGTCAGCGCAACTTGAAAACGTCAAAGCCATTTACGAAGAAATTTTGCAAAACATCAAATATCAAATAGAGAACAGCTCAAATCTTTTGGAACAGCAAAAACTTTTATCTATCTTACCAATCAATATGAGTCACGCAGAAATTAAAGATCGTTTTGGGGATGATATTGTATCAAAAAAAGTAAAGATATCCAAAGGAATAAAACGAAGTTTGCAGATATCAATCTTTTAAAAATGAGCAGACGTAGTTTACTATCCGAAACTCTAAGCACAGTCAAGTTATTTTATGAAGATGATGAAATTAGCCGAATGATGCCAGGATCGCAAGATTCAATTACTGTTAAACAAGGAAACTTACGTGAAAAAGTTCAAAAAAGACTGATGTTATCTTCACTACGCGAATCTTACTACGAATTTAAAAAAAAAAACCCTTGGCCAAAGTGGGTTTTACAAAATTTACAATGTTAAGGCCAAAAAATTATATGAAACTTGGAGTTGGAAACCAGCAAAATATCTGTGTATGCACATTGCATCAGAATATGAAATTGATGTTTGAAAAAAGTGGCTTAAAATCAATTTGTATTGAAGGATAATGCACATTTACCAACTACAAATATGTTCTTAAATTCGTTGTTTGTAATGGTGACATAGAAAAAAGCGAGTGTTGCGTTTCAATGTGTGGTCACTGCTTCAAAAATTTTAATAATCTAAAAACGCATATGCTAAAACATTTTGAAAATAACCAAACTGAAGAAATAATATACAAAAAGTGGAATAAAACGATTAGATGTGTTCTGGAAACGTTAACCACCAACCCAGAATCATTTGTCAGCGATTTTACTGAACACATCAAAGTTCTGATTCCGCATCATTTCATAGCAAAGCGACAATCTGAATTTATCAGCAATAAAAGAGCGGCGCTGTTATCAGGAGAAATGTTAATTCAAATGGACTTTGCTGAAAATTATGCATTTCTTGTACAAGATGCCGTGCAAGGATACCATTGGAATAATGATCAGGCTACAATACATCCGTTCGTTATTTATTACAAAGGTAATTATTTTGGTATTAGTAAACACATCCATCCACACTCATCAAAATATTTAATATTTTTTATTTATTTGTTTTTTTCCTTTGTTTGTTTATTTTCAGATAACGATAAATTAACTCATAAAAGCTTTGCCATAATATCTGATTGCAATACCCATGATAGTATAGCAGTTCATCTATATATTTCAAAAATGATACAGTTCGTGAAGGCCAATATAACCAACAATATTATTAAAATCATTTACGTATCAGATGGTGCAGGAGCACAATATAAAAAAAATATAACTTCATTAATTTATGCCATCACAAATCTGATTTTGGTATTGACGCTGAATGGCAATTTTATGTTACCAGTCACGGAAAATCTGCATGTGATGGAATCGGAGGAACTTTGAAGATAGGTGCTCGAAATTATAGTATTGCAAATAAAAATGAAATCCAGACAACGAGGTAACTCTATCACTGGGCATCAGAAACATATAAGACCACCATACAAGTTGCTTACGGAGATGCTGACGAATACAACAACGGTAAAGAAAAGCTATTTTCAAGATATAAAGAAGCTCAAACTATAAGAGGAACTCAAGGCTTTCATTCATTCATTCCGATAAATGAAACTTTTGTACATGTGCGCAGATATTCGGACTGTGCCAAATTTGAGCAGCGCGAAATTTCTTACAAATAATTAACTTAAAAAAATGTAATCATTATTCGAATTATTTCGAAAACTTTCGGTACGTATTACTAGAAATGACACTACTTAAAAAATTTGGGTTAAAACATATTCACAATTTTCCTGGGACAATGTTTATTTATTTTACCTGTAAATATAAAATATAAGGGCAATTACAAGAAGTGACACTACTTAATAAATTATATAAAAAAACTAAAAAAGAACCCATTTTTATTACGCGTATATTTTAAAAATTTGAGTGAATATGAATTCAAACAATAAGTACAGATGCATAAAAATATCTAATAAGTGTTGCGCTTCGCTTCGTAAAATAAGTGAAAACGAGGCTGCAAATATAATTGAATATTTTCCAGCTGTCGCCAGCATTCATTGTAGCCGTATTTGCGAAACTTGCCGGAATACACTGAGAAAAGCGCGCAATCGTAATGAATCCAACGTGGAGCAGAATGAAGTCTCATATTATTTACCAACAACGCCCAGCGCTGAAATTAGCGAAGAATTAAATGAACTTCAAACTTATACCACCCGTAATACAAACATCGAAAGCAACGAACTCATTGAAAATATAAATGATCATATTATTCCTCATCTACCAAACCAAATGTCGCCTCTTAAAAGGAAATATATCAAACGAAATGCATACAGAAATAGAAAATCACTGCAAATTTTGGAAAATGTAGCAGATTCACTTGGAGCTGATCCATTGTCTGATTTGTCATCGCAACTTGAAAACGTCAAAGCCATTTACGAAGAAATTTTGCAAAACATCAAATATCAAATAGAGAACAGCTCAAATCTTTTGGAACAGCAAAAACTTTTATCTATCTTACCAATCAATATGAGTCACGCAGAAATTAAAGATCGTTTTGGGGATGATATTGTATCAAAAAAAGTAAAGATATCCAAAGGAATAAAACGAAGTTTGCAGATATCAATTTTTTAAAAATCAGCAGACGTAGTTTACTATCCGAAACTCTAAGCACAGTCAAGTTATTTTATGAAGATGATGAAATTAGCCGAATGATGCCAGGATCGCAAGATTCAATTACTGTTAAACAAGGAAACTTACGTGAAAAAGTTCAAAAAAGACTGATGTTATCTTCACTACGCGAATCTTACTACGAATTTAAAAAAAAACCCTTGGCCAAAGTGGGTTTTACAAAATTTACAATGTTAAGGCCAAAAAATTATATGAAACTTGGAGTTGGAAACCAGCAAAATATCTGTGTATGCACATTGCATCAGAATATGAAATTGATGTTTGAAAAAAGTGGCTTAAAATCAATTTGTATTGAAGGATAATGCACATTTACCGACTACAAATATGTTCTCAAATTCGTTGTTTGTAATGGTGACATAGAAAAAAGCGAGTGTTGCGTTTCAATGTGTGGTCACTGCTTCAAAAATTTAAATAATCTAAAAACGCATATGCTAAAACATTTTGAAAATAACCAAACTGAAGAAATAATATACAAAAAGTGGAATAAAACGATGAGATGTGTTCTGGAAACGTTAACCACCAACCCAGAATCATTTGTCAGCGATTTTACTAAACACATCAAAGTTCTGATTCCGCATCATTTCATAGCAAAGCGACAATCTGAATTTATCAGCAATAAAAGAGCGGCGCTGTTATCAGGAGAAATGTTAATTCAAATGGACTTTGCTGAAAATTATGCATTTCTTGTACAAGATGCCGTGCAAGGATACCATTGGAATAATGATCAGGCTACAATACATCCGTTCGTTATTTATTACAAAGGTAATTATTTTGGTATTAGTAAACACATCCATCCACACTCATCAAAATATTTAATATTTTTTATTTATTTGTTTTTTTCCTTTGTTTGTTTATTTTCAGATAACGATAAATTAACTCATAAAAGCTTTGCCATAATATCTGATTGCAATACCCATGATAGTATAGCAGTTCATCTATATATTTCAAAAATGATACAGTTCGTGAAGGCCAATATAACCAACAATATTATTAAAATCATTTACGTATCAGATGGTGCAGGAGCACAATATAAAAAAAAATATAACTTCATTAATTTATGCCATCACAAATCTGATTTTGGTATTGACGCTGAATGGCACTTTTATGCTACCAGTCACGGAAAATCTGCATGTGATGGAATCGGAGGAACTTTGAAGATAGGTGCTCGAAATTATAGTATTGCAAATAAAAATGAAATCCAGACAACGAGGTAACTCTATCACTGGGCATCAGAAACATATAAGACCACCATACAAGTTGCTTACGCAGATGCTGACGAATACAACAACGGTAAAGAAAAGCTATTTTCAAGATATAAAGAAGCTCAAACTATAAGAGGAACTCAAGGCTTTCATTCATTCATTCCGATAAATGAAACTTTTGTACATGTGCGCAGATATTCGGACTGTGCCAAATTTGAGCAGCGCGAAATTTCTTACAAATAATTAACTTAAAAAAATGTAATCATTATTCGAATTATTTCGAAAACTTTCGGTACGTATTACTAGAAATGACACTACTTAAAAAATTTGGGTTAAAACATATTCACAATTTTCCTGGGACAATGTTTATTTATTTTACCTGTAAATATAAAATATAAGGGCAATTACAAGAAGTGACACTACTTAATAAATTATATAAAAAAAACTAAAAAAGAACCCATTTTTATTTTTTGATATGGTATAGGTGAAGGATAAACCTTTCTAAAAAAATAATACACTGTAAAAAACCCTTGATCTTTTTGGATTTTTCGTTAGTTAAAATTTTCTTTTTGTTATAAATTTTTTACAGTGTAAAACGTGTCATAAAGCCTGTTAAAATATCTTTTTAATGATACCAAGATCATGTAAATCGGTTCAGCCGATTCTGAGTTATTGTAGTTTAAGTGGAGCTCTTTTCGACCATTTTCGCGTTTTTTCGAAAACTTTCCCACTGTGCCACGCCCAAAAAATCGCAAAAAAGTCATTTCTAAAAATGAGAGTTTGTTTGTATTGATCAAATTTAGCTATGAACAAAATTTCATCGATATCTGAGGGGGTCGGGTTCAATGCATCTCGATTTTTACATGAAATTCATCTGATATGACAATTTTAATGAAAGCTTTATAACTTGAATAGTCGATATGTCGGGTATTTCCTCAATCATAGCATATTTGGAAACTTTGTCTATTATTGAAACATAATAAGTTTCTTTATCTTTCACCCAGATAACTGCATGACAAATTTGATAAGGGGAATTTGAAGTAAGCGTTTTTTAAACGGAAGTTTAATGGGATTTCCCTAAAGTTTAAAGTTGCATATAAAACAGTTATTTATGAACTTGGTAATTTATTTCTTTAAGTTGGGATAATAGTACATAGTTTTTAGTTCAGAATGTTTTTCAATACCAGGATAGTTGTTCTCAAATCTATGATGTTTAGCTATTACTTCCATTGTTTGTTCATATGTGGTTTCCTTAACTAAATTATAAGTTGTATAAACAGTAGTGTTTATAATATTATTGGGGATATTCATTTGAATCGAAAAGTGATCTTGTATTTTTAAGATTTCTCTTTTATCAACACAATAGAGAACTGATAATTTGTTTTCAATAAATTGGTTTATAATTCGGTTCATTTTAAGTGTGTCCAATTTTTTATATAAGAATGTTTTTCTATTTTTGTTGAAGACGATGACTTTTTGAATATTATTATTGAGCAATTCCATATGAAAACGATCAAAATTGGCAAATTTTTGGACGAGCCCTCTCCGATTTTAAAATAAATAGTCTCAATCGATTGCCCAGCAAAAAATAATGTACCTACATATTTTTTTTTTTATAGTGACTGGTTTAGTGGTGGTGTACACCACTGTCATGTGACAAAATTGAAGAATTCTTCATAAGGGACCTCATTGAAAGTTGTTTACTGCAAGGCCCCGATGGGAAACAAAGAGGGATAGAAGGTGATACGAATGTGAGCATATACAGAGAAAAAATTCGTTTTCAATCCGCGTATGTTACAGAAGTCTATGCGAAATCTGCCTGTCATAGCAAATTACAGAATTCAATGCAATATATCTGCAATAGTACAACATCCGGTACACACTTTGTCGTTGAATTGGTTACTCAGTGATCAGTGCTATGCCTTCATCACTGATTGGCCCAACAACAAAAAGAATACAAGGCGGTTGTACCATGCAAAATAGAGAAAAAAAATTAAAAAAGGGAGAGGAAAGGGAAGGGAAAAAATCTAGCAACAATAACACAGGCAAATAGAGACATAAAAGCCCTTTGCTTAAGATTATTTTAATTTGACGAGTTGAAACAAAAGAAAAAACGTGCGGACGGTACGACAGACAAACACTGACTGTTGTGTTCTAAGTCGTGAAGCTAGAAGAAGTTCTCTAACTTGTTCGATTATTTTTTCTAAATGGTCTAGTTCGTATTAAAGTGCTAATTTAATAGTTTGGTCTAAAGTCTCGTTAGTTTTCAAATTATGTTCAATAACTGCTAAAGTTTGTAGATTTTCTAATCTTGTCAATAGGTCATCAAAGTGCGTATTTATAGCAATTTGTTTATTAGAAGCTTCTATTAAATCATGTACGTTTTCTGTCTTTGAATTTAGTTTTCCTTCTATTTCTTGTCTGTCATTTTCATCCATGACGTATATCCATTTCGTTCCAGTTCCGAGTACGTTGAGTAAACTTCGTTTTTGTCTAATAACTGGTGTGATTGATGATAGTTGTTTTCTAACATGTTTTAGCTGATGGATCAAGTATTGATTCTTTGTAGCTCGGATACGTGTATCTATTTCGTTGACGTACGTTAAGTACTTGGTTGTATTGAAGACGTGTAGTATCTTGGAGTAGTTTTCCATTAGTGAAACATCTCCGGTTTGGATAAGTGTGAATACGTTTCCATTGTTAAGGTCGGTGGTCAATAGCTTCTGACCGAATATTGGTTTGAGTGTCAGTAGGATCAGTAAGAACTTTCAAAGATCTGGAAAAGAGTTTTTTCTTTATTAGCTGATCTTTGTGATATTTACCGTGTTTGGCTACAAATTTAAGTTCGTTAAGTTGAGTTAACTTGGTCCTAATTGCTTTAGGGTCAAGTTTATTATTCCTTTTCAAAGTTTTTCTGAAATGAAGGTTAACTTTGTCAGTATTTTTTCTGTATTTATTTCTGTATTGAGTCTATATTTGTCTTGATATGTTTTAAATCGGTGTCACTCATAAAATGAAGGTCTACTGGTTTTTTCTTGGTAGTAGAGTGGATAGCATTAGTGTATGCTAAAAGAGTTGGTAGGCTAAATCTACGTTTAAGGATAAATCGGTTTCATGTTCTCTAATCTTCAATATTCTAATAAGTTCGTTTAAATATCCATGGAATCTTTCTATGTCGGAGTTTCCTGTATGTCTGTAATGTGTAGTAAAATGTACTTTAATTTGTTATTTTCTAGAAAGTCTTGAAATAGTTCATTGCTAAATGAGGTGTCGATGTCTAATATAAGAAGTTGGGGTTTTTTCATTGATGATGAATTTCATTTAAAAATCGATATAAAACTGAAATTTTGAACCCGACCACCTCAGATATCGATGAAATTTTGTTTATAGCTAAATTTGATCAATACAAACAAACTCTCATTTTTAGAAATGACTGTTTTGCGATTTTTTGGGCGTGGCACAGTGGGAAAGTTTTCGAAAAACGCGAAAATAGTCGAAAAGAGCTCCATTTAAACTACAATAATTCAGAATCGGCTGACATGATCTTGGTATCATTAAAAAGATATTTTAACAGGCTTTACGACACGTTTAAAATTTATAACAAAAAGAAAATTTTAACTAACGAAAAATCCAAAAAGATCAAGGGTTTTTTTACAGTGTATTATTTTTTTAGAAAGGTTTATCCTTCACCTATACCATATCAAAAAATAAAAATGGGTTCTTTTTTAGTTTTTTTATATAATTTATTAAGTAGTGTCACTTCTAGTAATTGCCCTTATATTTTATATTTACAGGTAAAATAAATAAACATTGTCCCAAGAAAATTAATTAATATGTCGTAAAATTATTATTATTTTTGTCTGAAAAATTCTTTGGAAAAAACATTGATGACTTTTTTTATGATTCTCAGAATTAAAAAAAAGTAATAAACAAAAGGTTATTTGATTTTTATGATTGCGGTAACAAACTAAAAAACGGTCATAAATGTTTGTGGACAATTAAAAGGAAAGTGCAGTTTTTTAATTATTTGGGTTTTTTCCGTTGGCTACCTGCATGATTTTTTTACAGAAATTGAATCCACATTTATGAGTGCTCATATTTTGGAACGTTTCAAAACGGGTGGCTGAATCAGGTATATAGCCACCCTTAAAATATGCACCCATTCATAAGTATCTGCCAGTAAAATATTGAAAAATACGTAGTATTTATAGGTGTTCCTTATCGATTTTTGTCATTCAACAAGTGCCAACGAACGCGAAAAGTACAAGCGATTAGAATTTTTACGCGTATATTTTAAAAATTTGAGTGAATATGAATTCAAACAATAAGTACAGATGCATAAAAATATCTAATAAGTGTTGCGCTTCGCTTCGTAAAATAAGTGAAAACGAGGCTGCAAATATAATTGAATATTTTCCAGCTGTCGCCAGCATTCATTGTAGCCGTATTTGCGAAACTTGCCGGAATACACTGAAAAAAGCGCGCAATCGTAATGAATCCAACGTGGAGCAGAATGAAGTCTCATATTATTTACCAACAACGCCCAGCGATGAAATTAGCGAAGAATTAAATGAACTTCAAACCTATACCAGCCGTAATACAAACATCGAAAGCAACGAACTCATTGAAAATATAAATGATCATATTATTCCTCATCTACCAAACCAAATGTCGCCTCTTAAAAGGAAATATATCAAACGAAATGCATACAGAAATAGAAAATCACTGCAAATTTTGGAAAATGTAGCAGATTCACTTGGAGCTGATCCATTGCCTGATTTGTCAGCGCAACTTGAAAACGTCAAAGCCATTTACGAAGAAATTTTGCAAAACATCAAATATCAAATAGAGAACAGCTCAAATCTTTTGGAACAGCAAAAACTTTTATCTATCTTACCAATCAATATGAGTCACGCAGAAATTAAAGATCGTTTTGGGGATGATATTGTATCAAAAAAAGTAAAGATATCCAAAGGAATAAAACGAAGTTTGCAGATATCAATCTTTTAAAAATGAGCAGACGTAGTTTACTATCCGAAACTCTAAGCACAGTCAAGTTATTTTATGAAGATGATGAAATTAGCCGAATGATGCCAGGATCGCAAGATTCAATTACTGTTAAACAACGAAACTTACGTGAAAAAGTTCAAAAAAGACTGATGTTATCTTCACTACGCGAATCTTACTACGAATTTAAAAAAAAACCCTTGGCCAAAGTGGGTTTTACAAAATTTACAATGTTAAGGCCAAAAAATTATATGAAACTTGGAGTTGGAAACCAGCAAAATATCTGTGTATGCACATTGCATCAGAATATGAAATTGATGTTTGAAAAAAGTGGCTTAAAATCAATTTGTATTGAAGGATAATGCACATTTACCGACTACAAATATGTTCTCAAATTCGTTGTTTGTAATGGTGACATAGAAAAAAGCGAGTGTTGCGTTTCAATGTGTGGTCACTGCTTCAAAAATTTAAATAATCTAAAAACGCATATGCTAAAACATTTTGAAAATAACCAAACTGAAGAAATAATATACAAAAAGTGGAATAAAACGATTAGATGTGTTCTGGAAACGTTAACCACCAACCCAGAATCATTTGTCAGCGATTTTACTGAACACATCAAAGTTCTGATTCCGCATCATTTCATAGCAAAGCGACAATCTGAATTTATCAGCAATAAAAGAGCGGCGCTGTTATCAGGAGAAATGTTAATTCAAATGGACTTTGCTGAAAATTATGCATTTCTTGTACAAGATGCCGTGCAAGGATACCATTGGAATAATGATCAGGCTACAATACATCCGTTCGTTATTTATTACAATGGTAATTATTTTGGTATTAGTAAACACATCCATCCACACTCATCAAAATATTTAATATTTTTTATTTATTTGTTTTTTTCCTTTGTTTGTTTATTTTCAGATAACGATAAATTAACTCATAAAAGCTTTGCCATAATATCTGATTGCAATACCCATGATAGTATAGCAGTTCATCTATATATTTCAAAAATGATACAGTTCGTGAAGGCCAATATAACCAACAATATTATTAAAATCATTTACGTATCAGATGGTGCAGGAGCACAATATAAAAAAAATATAACTTCATTAATTTATGCCATCACAAATCTGATTTTGGTATTGACGCTGAATGGCACTTTTATGCTACCAGTCACGGAAAATCTGCATGTGATGGAATCGGAGGAACTTTGAAGATAGGTGCTCGAAATTATAGTATTGCAAATAAAAATGAAATCCAGACAACGAGGTAACTCTATCACTGGGCATCAGAAACATATAAGACCACCATACAAGTTGCTTACGCAGATGCTGACGAATACAACAACGGTAAAGAAAAGCTATTTTCAAGATATAAAGAAGCTCAAACTATAAGAGGAACTCAAGGCTTTCATTCATTCATTCCGATAAATGAAACTTTTGTACATGTGCGCAGATATTCGGACTGTGCCAAATTTGAGCAGCGCGAAATTTCTTACAAATAATTAACTTAAAAAAATGTAATCATTATTCGAATTATTTCGAAAACTTTCGGTACGTATTACTAGAAATGACACTACTTAAAAAATTTGGGTTAAAACATATTCACAATTTTCCTGGGACAATGTTTATTTATTTTACCTGTAAATATAAAATATAAGGGCAATTACAAGAAGTGACACTACTTAATAAATTATATAAAAAAAACTAAAAAAGAACCCATTTTTATTTTTTGATATGGTATAGGTGAAGGATAAACCTTTCTAAAAAAATAATACACTGTAAAAAACCCTTGATCTTTTTGGATTTTTCGTTAGTTAAAATTTTCTTTTTGTTATAAATTTTTTACAGTGTAAAACGTGTCATAAAGCCTGTTAAAATATCTTTTTAATGATACCAAGATCATGTAAATCGGTTCAGCCGATTCTGAGTTATTGTAGTTTAAGTGGAGCTCTTTTCGACCATTTTCGCGTTTTTTCGAAAACTTTCCCACTGTGCCACGCCCAAAAAATCGCAAAAAAGTCATTTCTAAAAATGAGAGTTTGTTTGTATTGATCAAATTTAGCTATGAACAAAATTTCATCGATATCTGAGGGGGTCGGGTTCAATGCATCTCGATTTTTACATGAAATTCATCTGATATGACAATTTTAATGAAAGCTTTATAACTTGAATAGTCGATATGTCGGGTATTTCCTCAATCATAGCATATTTGGAAACTTTGTCTATTATTGAAACATAATAAGTTTCTTTATCTTTCACCCAGATAACTGCATGACAAATTTGATAAGGGGAATTTGAAGTAAGCGTTTTTTAAACGGAAGTTTAATGGGATTTCCCTAAAGTTTAAAGTTGCATATAAAACAGTTATTTATGAACTTGGTAATTTATTTCTTTAAGTTGGGATAATAGTACATAGTTTTTAGTTCAGAATGTTTTTCAATACCAGGATAGTTGTTCTCAAATCTATGATGTTTAGCTATTACTTCCATTGTTTGTTCATATGTGATTTCCTTAACTAAATTATAAGTTGTATAAACAGTAGTGTTTATAATATTATTGGGGATATTCATTTGAATCGAAAAGTGATCCTGTATTTTTAAGATTTCTCTTTTATCAACACAATAGAGAACTGATAATTTGTTTTCAATAAATTGGTTTATAATTCGGTTCATTTTAAGTGTGTCCAATTTTTTATATAAGAATGTTTTTCTATTTTTGTTGAAGACGATGTCTTTTTGAATATTATTATTGAGCAATTCCATATGAAAACGATCAAAATTGGCAAATTTTTGGACGAGCCCTCTCCGATTTTAAAATAAATAGTCTCAATCGATTGCCCAGCAAAAAATAATGTACCTACATATTTTTTTTTTTATAGTGACTGGTTTAGTGGTGGTGTACACCACTGTCATGTGACAAAATTGAAGAATTCTTCATAAGGGACCTCATTGAAAGTTGTTTACTGCAAGGCCCCGATGGGAAACAAAGAGGGATAGAAGGTGATACGAATGTGAGCATATACAGAGAAAAAATTCGTTTTCAATCCGCGTATGTTACAGAAGTCTATGCGAAATCTGCCTGTCATAGCAAATTACAGAATTCAATGCAATATATCTGCAATAGTACAACATCCGGTACACACTTTGTCGTTGAATTGGTTACTCAGTGATCAGTGCTATGCCTTCATCACTGATTGGCCCAACAACAAAAAGAATACAAGGCGGTTGTACCATGCAAAATAGAGAAAAAAAATTAAAAAAGGGAGAGGAAAGGGAAGGGAAAAAATCTAGCAACAATAACACAGGCAAATAGAGACATAAAAGCCCTTTGCTTAAGATTATTTTAATTTGACGAGTTGAAACAAAAGAAAAAACGTGCGGACGGTACGACAGACAAACACTGACTGTTGTGTTCTAAGTCGTGAAGCTAGAAGAAGTTCTCTAACTTGTTCGATTATTTTTTCTAAATGGTCTAGTTCGTATTAAAGTGCTAATTTAATAGTTTGGTCTAAAGTCTCGTTAGTTTTCAAATTATGTTCAATAACTGCTAAAGTTTGTAGATTTTCTAATCTTGTCAATAGGTCATCAAAGTGCGTATTTATAGCAATTTGTTTATTAGAAGCTTCTATTAAATTATGTACGTTTTCTGTCTGTGAATTTAGTTTTCCTTCTATTTCTTGTCTGTCATTTTCATCCATGACGTATATCCATTTCGTTCCAGTTCCGAGTACGTTGAGTAAACTTCGTTTTTGTCTAATAACTGGTGTGATTGATGATAGTTGTTTTCTAACATGTTTTAGCTGATGGATCAAGTATTGATTCTTTGTAGCTCGGATACGTGTATCTATTTTGTTGACGTACGTTAAGTACTTGGTTGTATTGAAGACGTGTAGTATCTGGAGTAGTTTTCCATTAGTGAAACATCTCCGGTTTGGATAAGTGTGAATACGTTTCCATTGTTAAGGTCGGTGGTCAATAGCTTCTGACCGAATATTGGTTTGAGTGTCAGTAGGATCAGTAAGAACTTTCAAAGATCTGGAAAAGAGTTTTTTCTTTATTAGCTGATCTTTGTGATATTTACCGTGTTTGGCTACAAATTTAAGTTCGTTAAGTTGAGTTAACTTGGTCCTAATTGTTTTAGGGTCAAGTTTATTATTCCTTTTCAAAGTTTTTCTGAAATGAAGGTTAACTTTGTCAGTATTTTTTCTGTATTTATTTCTGTATTGAGTCTATATTTGTCTTGATATGTTTTAAATCGGTGTCATTCATAAAATGAAGGTCTACTGGTTTTTTCTTGGTAGTAGAGTGGATAGCATTAGTGTATGCTAAAAGAGTTGGTAGGCTAAATCTACGTTTAAGGATAAATCGGTTTCATGTTCTCTAATCTTCAATATTCTAATAAGTTCGTTTAAATATCCATGGAATCTTTCTATGTCGGAGTTTCCTGTATGTCTGTAATGTGTAGTAAAATGTACTTTAATTTGTTATTTTCTAGAAAGTCTTGAAATAGTTCATTGCTAAATGAGGTGTCGATGTCTAATATAAGAAGTTGGGGTTTTTTCATTGATGATGAATTTCATTTAAAAATCGATATAAAACTGAAATTTTGAACCCGACCACCTCAGATATCGATGAAATTTTGTTTATAGCTAAATTTGATCAATACAAACAAACTCTCATTTTTAGAAATGACTGTTTTGCGATTTTTTGGGCGTGGCACAGTGGGAAAGTTTTCGAAAAACGCGAAAATAGTCGAAAAGAGCTCCATTTAAACTACATAACTACATAATTCAGAATCGGCTGACATGATCTTGGTATCATTAAAAAGATATTTTAACAGGCTTTACGACACGTTTAAAATTTATAACAAAAAGAACAACGAAAAATCCAAAAAGATCAAGGGTTTTTTTACAGTGTATTATTTTTTTAGAAAGGTTTATCCTTCACCTATACCATATCAAAAAATAAAAATGGGTTCTTTTTTAGTTTTTTTATATAATTTATTAAGTAGTGTCACTTCTAGTAATTGCCCTTATATTTTATATTTACAGGTAAAATAAATAAACATTGTCCCAAGAAAATTAATTAATATGTCGTAAAATTATTATTATTTTTGTCTGAAAAATTCTTTGGAAAAAACATTGATGACTTTTTTTTTAAAAAAAAAGTAATAAACAAAAGGTTATTTGATTTTTATGATTGCGGTAACAAACTAAAAAACGGTCATAAATGTTTGTGGACAATTAAAAGGAAAGTGCAGTTTTTTAATTATTTGGGTTTTTTCCGTTGGCTACCTGCATGATTTTTTTACAGAAATTGAATCCACATTTATGAGTGCTCATATTTTGGAACGTTTCAAAACGGGTGGCTGAATCAGGTATATAGTCACCCTTAAAATATGCACCCATTCATAAGTACCTGCCAGTAAAATATTGAAAAATACGTAGTATTTATAGGTGTTCCTTATCGATTTTTGTCATTCAACAAGTGCCAACGAACGCGAAAAGTACAAGCGATTAGAATTTTTACGCGTATATTTTAAAAATTTGAGTGAATATGAATTCAAACAATAAGTACAGATGCATAAAAATATCTAATAAGTGTTGCGCTTCGCTTCGTAAAATAAGTGAAAACGAGGCTGCAAATATAATTGAATATTTTCCAGCTGTCGCCAGGAATACACTGAGAAAAGCGCGCAATCGTAATGAATCCAACGTGGAGCAGAATGAAGTCTCATATTATTTACCAACAACGCCCAGCGATGAAATTAGCGAAGAATTAAATGAACTTCAAACTTATACCAGCCGTAATACAAACATCGAAAGCAACGAACTCATTGAAAATATAAATGATCATATTATTCCTCATCTACCAAACCAAATGTCGCCTCTTAAAAGGAAATATATCAAACGAAATGCATACAGAAATAGAAAATCACTGCAAATTTTGGAAAATGTAGCAGATTCACTTGGAGCTGATCCATTGTCTGATTTGTCAGCGCAACTTGAAAACGTCGAAGCCATTTACGAAGAAATTTTGCAAAACATCAAATATCAAATAGAGAACAGCTCAAATCTTTTGGAACAGCAAAAACTTTTATCTATCTTACCAATCAATATGAGTCACGCAGAAATTAAAGATCGTTTTGGGGATGATATTGTATCAAAAAAAGTAAAGATATCCAAAGGAATAAAACGAAGTTTGCAGATATCAATCTTTTAAAAATGAGCAGACGTAGTTTACTATCCGAAACTCTAAGCACAGTCAAGTTATTTTATGAAGATGATGAAATTAGCCGAATGATGCCAGGATCGCAAGATTCAATTACTGTTAAACAAGGAAACTTACGTGAAAAAGTTCAAAAAAGACTGATGTTATCTTCACTACGCGAATCTTACTACGAATTTTAAAAAAAAAAACCCTTGGCCAAAGTGGGTTTTACAAAATTTACAATGTTAAGGCCAAAAAATTATATGAAACTTGGAGTTGGAAACCAGCAAAATATCTGTGTATGCACATTGCATCAGAATATGAAATTGATGTTTGAAAAAAGTGGCTTAAAATAAATTTGTATTGAAGGATAATGCACATTTACCGACTACAAAGATGTTCTCAAATTCGTTGTTTGTAATGGTGACATAGAAAAAAGCGAGTGTTGCGTTTCAATGTGTGGTCACTGCTTCAAAAATTTAAATAATCTAAAAACGCATATGCTAAAACATTTTGATAATAACCAAACTGAAGAAATAATATTCAAAAAGTGGAATAAAACGATTAGATGTGTTCTGGAAACGTTAACCACCAACCCAGAATCATTTGTCAGCGATTTTACTGAACACATCAAAGTTCTGATTCCGCATCATTTCATAGCAAAGCGACAATCTGAATTTATCAGCAATAAAAGAGCGGCGCTGTTATCAGGAGAAATGTTAATTCAAATGGACTTTGCTGAAAATTATGCATTTCTTGTACAAGATGCCGTGCAAGGATACCATTGGAATAATGATCAGGCTACAATACATCCGTTCGTTATTTATTACAAAGGTAATTATTTTGGTATTAGTAAACACATCCATCCACACTCATCAAAATATTTAATATTTTTTATTTATTTGTTTTTTTCCTTTGTTTGTTTATTTTCAGATAACGATAAATTAACTCATAAAAGCTTTGCCATAATATCTGATTGCAATACCCATGATAGTATAGCAGTTCATCTATATATTTCAAAAATGATACAGTTCGTGAAGGCCAATATAACCAACAATATTAATAAAATCATTTACGTATCAGATGGTGCAGGAGCACAATATAAAAATAAATATAACTTCATTAATTTATGCCATCACAAATCTGATTTTGGTATTGACGCTGAATGGCACTTTTATGCTACCTGTCACAGAAAATCTGCATGTGATGGAATCGGAGGAACATTGAAGATAGGTGCTCGAAATTATAGTATTGCAAATAAAAATGAAATCCAGACAACGAGGTAACTCTATCACTGGGCATCAGAAACATATAAGACCACCATACAAGTTGCTTACGCAGATGCTGACGAATACAACAACGGTAAAGAAAAGCTATTTTCAAGATATAAAGAAGCTCAAACTATAAGAGGAACTCAAGGCTTTCATTCATTCATTCCGATAAATGAAACTTTTGTACATGTGCGCAGATATTCGGACTGTGCCAAATTTGAGCAGCGCGAAATTTCTTACAAATAATTAACTTAAAAAAATGTAATCATTATTCGAATTATTTCGAAAACTTTCGGTACGTATTACTAGAAATGACACTACTTAAAAAATTTGGGTTAAAACATATTCACAATTTTCCTGGGACAATGTTTATTTATTTTACCTGTAAATATAAAATATAAGGGCAATTACAAGAAGTGACACTACTTAATAAATTATATAAAAAAACTAAAAAAGAACCCATTTTTATTTTTTGATATGGTATAGGTGAAGGATAAACCTTTCTAAAAAAATAATACACTGTAAAAAACCCTTGATCTTTTTGCATTTTTCGTTAGTTAAAAATTTCTTTTTGTTATAAATTTTTTACAGTGTAAAACGTGTCATAAAGCCTGTTGAAATATCTTTTTAATGATACCAAGATCATGTAAATCGGTTCAGCCGATTCTGAGTTATTGTAGTTTAAGTGGAGCTCTTTTCGACCATTTTCGCGTTTTTTCGAAAACTTTCCCACTGTGCCACGCCCAAAAAATCGCAAAAAAGTCATTTCTAAAAATGAGAGTTTGTTTGTATTGATCAAATTTAGATATGAACAAAATTTCATCGATATCTGAGGGGGTCGGGTTCAATGCATCTCGATTTTTACATGAAATTCATCTGATATGACAATTTTAATGAAAGCTTTATAACTTGAATAGTCGATATGTCGGGTATTTCCTCAATCATAGCATATTTGGAAACTTTGTCTATTATTGAAACATAATAAGTTTCTTTATCATTCACCCAGATAACTGCATGACAAATTTGATAAGGGGAATTTGAAGTAAGCGTTTTTTAAACGGAAGTTTAATGGGATTTCCCTAAAGTTTAAAGTTGCATATAAAACAGTTATTTATGAACTTGGTAATTTATTTCTTTAAGCTGGGATAATAGTACATAGTTTTTAGTTCAGAATGTTTTTCAATACCAGTGCTATGCCTTCATCACTGATTGGCCCAACAACAAAAAGAATACAAGGCGGTTGTACCATGCAAAATAGAGAAAAAAAAATTAAAAAAGGGAGAGGAAAGGGAAGGGAAAAAATCTAGCAACAATAACACAGGCAAATAGAGATATAAAAGCCCTTTGCTTAAGATTATTTTAATTTGACGAGTTGAAACAAAAGAAAAAACGTGCGGACGGTACGACAGACAAACACTGACTGTTGTGTTCTAAGTCGTGAAGCTAGAAGAAGTTCTCTAACTTGTTCGATTATTTTTTCTAAATGGTCTAGTTCGTATTAAAGTGCTAATTTAATAGTTTGGTCTAAAGTCTCGTTAGTTTTCAAATTATGTTCAATAACTGCTAAAGTTTGTAGATTTTCTAATCTTGTCAATAGGTCATCAAAGTGCGTATTTATAGCAATTTGTTTATTAGAAGCTTCTATTAAATTATGTACGTTTTCTGTCTGTGAATTTAGTTTTCCTTCTATTTCTTGTCTGTCATTTTCATCCATGACGTATATCCATTTCGTTCCAGTTCCGAGTACGTTGAGTAAACTTCCTTTTGTCTAATAACTGTTTATAATATTATTGGGGATATTCATTTGAATCGAAAAGTGATCTTGTATTTTTAAGAGGTCTCTTTTATCAACACAATAGAGAACTGATAATTTGTTTTCAATAAATTGGTTTATAATTCGGTTCATTTTAAGTGTGTCCAATTTTTTATATAAGAATGTTTTTCTATTTTTGTTGAAGACGATGTCTTTTTGAATATTATTATTGAGCAATTCCATATGAAAACGATCAAAATTGGCAAATTTTTGGACGAGCCCTCTCCGATTTTAAAATAAATAGTCTCAATCGATTGCCCAGCAAAAAATAATGTACCTACATTTTTTTTTTTTTTATAGTGACTGGTTTAGTGGTGGTGTACACCACTGTCATGTGACAAAATTGAAGAATTCTTCATAAGGGACCTCATTGAAAGTTGTTTACTGCAAGGCCCCGATGGGAAACAAAGAGGGATAGAAGGTGATACCCAGGTATGTAAAAATCCTGCGGATCAGCGTCTTCACACACCTGGGTCTCACATAAGGCGAAAACATCCGGCCGATAAATCCGCGTATGTTACAGAAGTCTATGCGAAATCTGCCTGTCATAGCAAATTACAGAATTCAATGCAATATATCTGCAATAGTACAACATCCGGTACACACTTTGTCGTTGAATTGGTTACTCAGTGATCAGTGCTATGCCTTCATCACTGATTGGCCCAACAACAAAAAGAATACAAGGCGGTTGTACCATGCAAAATAGAGAAAAAAAAAAATTAAAAAAGGGAGAGGAAAGGGAAGGGAAAAAATCTAGCAACAATAACACAGGCAAATAGAGACATAAAAGCCCTTTGCTTAAGATTATTTTAATTTGACGAGTTGAAACAAAAGAAAAAACGTGCGGACGGTACGACAGACAAACACTGACTGTTGTGTTCTAAGTCGTGAAGCTAGAAGAAGTTCTCTAACTTGTTCGATTATTTTTTCTAAATGGTCTAGTTCGTATTAAAGTGCTAATTTAATAGTTTGGTCTAAAGTCTCGTTAGTTTTCAAATTATGTTCAATAACTGCTAAAGTTTGTAGATTTTCTAATCTTGTCAATAGGTCATCAAAGTGCGTATTTATAGCAATTTGTTTATTAGAAGCTTCTATTAAATTATGTACGTTTTCTGTCTGTGAATTTAGTTTTCCTTCTATTTCTTGTCTGTCATTTTCATCCATGACGTATATCCATTTCGTTCCAGTTCCGAGTACGTTGAGTAAACTTCGTTTTTGTCTAATAACTGGTGTGATTGATGATAGTTGTTTTCTAACATGTTTTAGCTGATGGATCAAGTATTGATTCTTTGTAGCTCGGATACGTGTATCTATTTTGTTGACGTACGTTAAGTACTTGGTTGTATTGAAGACGTGTAGTATCTGGAGTAGTTTTCCATTAGTGAAACATCTCCGGTTTGGATAAGTGTGAATACGTTTCCATTGTTAAGGTCGGTGGTCAATAGCTTCTGACCGAATATTGGTTTGAGTGTCAGTAGGATCAGTAAGAACTTTCAAAGATCTGGAAAAGAGTTTTTTCTTTATTAGCTGATCTTTGTGATATTTACCGTGTTTGGCTACAAATTTAAGTTCGTTAAGTTGAGTTAACTTGGTCCTAATTGTTTTAGGGTCAAGTTTATTATTCCTTTTCAAAGTTTTTCTGAAATGAAGGTTAACTTTGTCAGTATTTTTTCTGTATTTATTTCTGTATTGAGTCTATATTTGTCTTGATATGTTTTAAATCGGTGTCATTCATAAAATGAAGGTCTACTGGTTTTTTCTTGGTAGTAGAGTGGATAGCATTAGTGTATGCTAAAAGAGTTGGTAGGCTAAGTCTACGTTTAAGGATAAATCGGTTTCATGTTCTCTAATCTTCAATATTCTAATAAGTTCGTTTAAATATCCATGGAATCTTTCTATGTCGGAGTTTCCTGTAAGTCTGTAATGTGTAGTAAAATGTACTTTAATTTGTTATTTTCTAGAAAGTCTTGAAATAGTTCATTGCTAAATGAGGTGTCGATGTCTAATATAAGAAGTTGGGGTTTTTTCATTGATGATGAATTTCATTTAAAAATCGATATAAAACTGAAATTTTGAACCCGACCACCTCAGATATCGATGAAATTTTGTTTATAGCTAAATTTGATCAATACAAACAAACTCTCATTTTTAGAAATGACTGTTTTGCGATTTTTTGGGCGTGGCACAGTGGGAAAGTTTTCGAAAAACGCGAAAATAGTCGAAAAGAGCTCCATTTAAACTACAATAACTCAGAATCGGCTGAACCGATTTACATGATCTTGGTATCATTAAAAAGATATTTTAACAGGCTTTACGACACGTTTAAAATTTATAACAAAAAGAAAATTTTAACTAACGAAAAATCCAAAAAGATCAAGGTATTATTTTTTACAGTGTATTATTTTTTTAGAAAGGTTTATCCTTCCCCTATACCATATCAAAAAATAAAAATGGGTTCTTTTTTAGTAAGTAGTGTCACTTCTAGTAATTGCCCTTATATTTTATATTTACAGGTAAAATAAATAAACATTGTCCCAAGAAAATTAATTAATATGTCGTAAAATTATTATTATTTTTGTCTGAAAAATTCTTTGGAAAAAACATTGATGACTTTTTTTTTAAAAAAAAAGTAATAAACAAAAGGTTATTTGATTTTTATGATTGCGGTAACAAACTAAAAAACGGTCATAAATGTTTGTGGACAATTAAAAGGAAAGTGCAGTTTTTTAATTATTTGGGTTTTTTCCGTTGGCTACCTGCATGATTTTTTTACAGAAATTGAATCCACATTTATGAGTGCTCATATTTTGGAACGTTTCAAAACGGGTGGCTGAATCAGGTATATAGTCACCCTTAAAATATGCACCCATTCATAAGTACCTGCCAGTAAAATATTGAAAAATACGTAGTATTTATAGGTGTTCCTTATCGATTTTTGTCATTCAACAAGTGCCAACGAACGCGAAAAGTACAAGCGATTAGAATTTTTACGCGTATATTTTAAAAATTTGAGTGAATATGAATTCAAACAATAAGTACAGATGCATAAAAATATCTAATAAGTGTTGCGCTTCGCTTCGTAAAATAAGTGAAAACGAGGCTGCAAATATAATTGAATATTTTCCAGCTGTCGCCAGCATTCATTGTAGCCGTATTTGCGAAACTTGCCGGAATACACTGAGAAAAGCGCGCAATCGTAATGAATCCAACGTGGAGCAGAATGAAGTCTCATATTATTTACCAACAACGCCCAGCGATGAAATTAGCGAAGAATTAAGTGAACTTCAAACTTATACCAGCCGTAATACAAACATCGAAAGCAACGAACTCATTGAAAATATAAATGATCATATTATTCCTCATCTACCAAACCAAATGTCGCCTCTTAAAAGGAAATATATCAAACGAAATGCATACAGAAATAGAAAATCACTGCAAATTTTGGAAAATGTAGCAGATTCACTTGGAGCTGATCCATTGTCTGATTTGTCAGCGCAACTTGAAAACGTCAAAGCCATTTACGAAGAAAACATCAAATATCAAATAGAGAACAGCTCAAATCTTTTGGAACAGCAAAAACTTTTATCTATCTTACCAATCAATATGAGTCACGCAGAAATTAAAGATCGTTTTGGGGATATTGTATCAAAAAAAGTAAAGATATCCAAAGGAATAAAACGAAGTTTGCAGATATCAATCTTTTAAAAATGAGCAGACGTAGTTTACTATCCGAAACTCTAAGCACAGTCAAGTTATTTTATGAAGATGATGAAATTAGCCGAATAATGCCAGGATCGCAAGATTCAATTACTGTTAAACAAGGAAACTTACGTGAAAAAGTTCAAAAAAGACTGATGTTATCTTCACTACGCGAATCTTACTACGAATTTAAAAAAAAAAACCCTTGGCCAAAGTGGGTTTTACAAAATTTACAATGTTAAGGCCAAAAAATTATATGAAACTTGGAGTTGGAAACCAGCAAAATATCTGTGTATGCACATTGCATCAGAATATGAAATTGATGTTTGAAAAAAGTGGCTTAAAATCAATTTGTATTGAAGGATAATGCACATTTACCGACTACAAAGATGTTCTCAAATTCGTTGTTTGTAATGGTGACATAGAAAAAAGCGAGTGTTGCGTTTCAATGTGTGGTCACTGCTTCAAAAATTTAAATAATCTAAAAACGCATATGCTAAAACATTTTGAAAATAACCAAACTGAAGAAATAATATTCAAAAAGTGGAATAAAACGATTAGATGTGTTCTGGAAACGTTAACCACCAACCCAGAATCATTTGTCAGCGATTTTACTGAACACATCAAAGTTCTGATTCCGCATCATTTCATAGCAAAGCGACAATCTGAATTTATCAGCAATAAAAGAGCGGCGCTGTTATCAGGAGAAATGTTAATTCAAATGGACTTTGCTGAAAATTATGCATTTCTTGTACAAGATGCCGTGCAAGGATACCATTGGAATAATGATCAGGCTACAATACATCCGTTCGTTATTTATTACAAAGGTAATTATTTTGGTATTAGTAAACACATCCATCCACACTCATCAAAATATTTAATATTTTTTATTTATTTGTTTTTTTCCTTTGTTTGTTTATTTTCAGATAACGATAAATTAACTCATAAAAGCTTTGCCATAATATCTGATTGCAATACCCATGATAGTATAGCAGTTCATCTATATATTTCAAAAATGATACAGTTCGTGAAGGCCAATATAACCAACAATATTAATAAAATCATTTACGTATCAGATGGTGCAGGAGCACAATATAAAAATAAATATAACTTCATTAATTTATGCCATCACAAATGAAACTTTTGTACATGTGCGCAGATATTCGGACTGTGCCAAATTTGAGCAGCGCGAAATTTCTTACAAATAATTAACTTAAAAAAATGAAATCATTATTCGAATTATTTCGAAAACTTTCGGTACGTATTACTAGAAATGACACTACTTAAAAAATTTGGGTTAAAACATATTCACAATTTTCCTGGGACAATGTTTATTTATTTTACCTGTAAATATAAAATATAAGGGCAATTACAAGAAGTGACACTACTTAATAAATTATATAAAAAAACTAAAAAAGAACCCATTTTTATTTTTTGATATGGTATAGGTGAAGGATAAACCTTTCTAAAAAAATAATACACTGTAAAAAACCCTTGATCTTTTTGGATTTTTCGTTAGTTAAAATTTTCTTTTTGTTATAAATTTTTTACAGTGTAGAACGTGTCATAAAGCCTGTTAAAATATCTTTTTAATGATACCAAGATCATGTAAATCGGTTCAGCCGATTCTGAGTTATTGTAGTTTAAGTGGAGCTCTTTTCGACCATTTTCGCGTTTTTTCGAAAACTTTCCCACTGTGCCACGCCCAAAAAATCGCAAAAAAGTAATTTCAAAAATTAGAGTTTGTTTGTATTGATCAAATTTAGCTATGAACAAAATTTCATCGATATCTGAGGGGGTCGGGTTCAATGCATCTCGATTTTTACATGAAATTCATCTGATATGACAATTTTAATGAAAGCTTTATAACTTGAATAGTCGATATGTCGGGTATTTCCTCAATCATAGCATATTTGGAAACTTTGTCTATTATTGAAACATAATAAGTTTCTTTATCTTTCACCCAGATAACTGCATGACAAATTTGATAAGGGGAATTTGAAGTAAGCGTTTTTTAAACGGAAGTTTAATGGGATTTCCCTAAAGTTTAAAGTTGCATATAAAACAGTTATTTATGAACTTGGTAATTTATTTCTTTAAGTTGGGATAATAGTACATAGTTTTTAGTTCAGAATGTTTTTCAATACCAGGATAGTTGTTCTCAAATCTATGATGTTTAGCTATTACTTCCATTGTTTGTTCATATGTGATTTCCTTAACTAAATTATAAGTTGTATAAACAGTAGTGTTTATAATATTATTGGGGATATTCATTTGAATCGAAAAGTGATCCTGTATTTTTAAGATTTCTCTTTTATCAACACAATAGAGAACTGATAATTTGTTTTCAATAAATTGGTTTATAATTCGGTTCATTTTAAGTGTGTCCAATTTTTTATATAAGAATGTTTTTCTATTTTTGTCGAAGACGATGTCTTTTTGAATATTATTATTGAGCAATTCCATATGAAAACGATCAAAATTGGCAAATTTTTGGACGAGCCCTCTCCGATTTTAAAATAAATAGTCTCAATCGATTGCCCAGCAAAAAATAATGTACCTATATATTTTTTTTTTTTTATAGTGACTGGTTTAGTGGTGGTGTACACCACTGTCATGTGACAAAATTGAAGAATTCTTCATAAGGGACCTCATTGAAAGTTGTTTACTGCAAGGCCCCGATGGAAAACAAAGAGGGATAGAAGGTGATACCCAGGTATGTAAAAATCCTGCGGATCAGCGTCTTCACACACCTGGGTCTCACATAAGGCGAAAACATCCGGCCGATGAATACGAATGTGAGCATACACAGAGAAAAAATTCGTTTTCAATCCGCGTATGTTACAGAAGTCTATGCGAAATCTGCCTGTCATAGCAAATTACAGAATTCAATGCAATATATCTGCAATAGTACAACATCCGGTACACACTTTGTCGTTGAATTGGTTACTCAGTGATCAGTGCTATGCCTTCATCACTGATTGGCCCAACAACAAAAAGAATACAAGGCGGTTGTACCATGCAAAATAGAGAAAAAAAAAATTAAAAAAGGGAGAGGAAAGGGAAGGGAAAAAATCTAGCAACAATAACATAGGCAAATAGAGACATAAAAGCCCTTTGCTTAAGATTATTTTAATTTGACGAGTTGAAACAAAAGAAAAAACGTGCGGACAACGACAGACAAACACTGACTGTTGTGTTCTAAGTCGTGAAGCTAGAAGAAGTTCTCTAACTTGTTCGATTATTTTTTCTAAATGGTCTAGTTCGTATTAAAGTGCTAATTTAATAGTTTGGTCTAAAGTCTCGTTAGTTTTCAAATTATGTTCAATAACTGCTAAAGTTTGTAGATTTTCTAATCTTGTCAATAGGTCATCAAAGTGCGTATTTATAGCAATTTGTTTATTAGAAGCTTCTATTAAATTATGTACGTTTTCTGTCTGTGAATTTAGTTTTCCTTCTATTTCTTGTCTGTCATTTTCATCCATGACGTATATCCATTTCGTTCCAGTTCCGAGTACGTTGAGTAAACTTCGTTTTTGTCTAATAACTGGTGTGATTGATGATAGTTGTTTTCTAACATGTTTTAGCTGATGGATCAAGTATTGATTCTTTGTAGCTCGGATACGTGTATCTATTTCGTTGACGTACGTTAAGTACTTGGTTGTATTGGAGACGTGTAGTATCTTGGAGTAGTTTTCCATTAGTGAAACATCTCCGGTTTGGATAAGTGTGAATACGTTTCCATTGTTAAGGTCGGTGGTCAATAGCTTCGGACCGAATATTGGTTTGAGTGTCAGTAGGATCAGTAAGAACTTTCAAAGATCTGGAAAAGAGTTTTTTCTTTATTAGCTGATCTTTGTGATATTTACCGTGTTTGGCTACAAATTTAAGTTCGTTAAGTTGAGTTAACTTGGTCCTAATTGTTTTAGGGTCAAGTTTATTATTCCTTTTCAAAGTTTTTCTGAAATGAAGGTTAACTTTGTCAGTATTTTTTCTGTATTTATTTCTGTATTGAGTCTATATTTGTCTTGATTTGTTTTAAATCGGTGTCATTCATAAAATGAAGGTCTACTGGTTTTTTCTTGGTAGTAGAGTGGATAGCATTAGTGTATGCTAAAAGAGTTGGTAGGCTAAATCTACGTTTAAGGATAAATCGGTTTCATGTTCTCTAATCTTCAATATTCTAATAAGTTCGTTTAAATATCCATGGAATCTTTCTATGTCGGAGTTTCCTGTATGTCTGTAATGTGTAGTAAAATGTACTTTAATTTGTTATTTTCTAGAAAGTCTTGAAATAGTTCATTGCTAAATGAGGTGTCGATGTCTAATATAAGAAGTTGGGGTTTTTTCATTGATGATGAATTTCATTTAAAAATCGATATAAAACTGAAATTTTGAACCCGACCACCTCAGATATCGATGAAATTTTGTTTATAGCTAAATTTGATCAATACAAACAAACTCTCATTTTTAGAAATTACTGTTTTGCGATTTTTTGGGCGTGGCACAGTGGGAAAGTTTTCGAAAAACGCGAAAATAGTCGAAAAGAGCTCCATTTAAACTACAATAACTCAGAATCGGCTGAACCGATTTACATGATCTTGGTATCATTAAAAAGATATTTTAACAGGCTTTACGACACGTTTAAAATTTATAACAAAAAGAAAATTTTAACTAACGAAAAATCCAAAAAGAGCAAGGGTTTTTTTACAGTGTATTATTTTTTTAGAAAGGTTTATCCTTCACCTATACCATATCAAAAAATAAAAATGGGTTCTTTTTTAGTTTTTTTATATAATTTATTAAGTAGTGTCACTTCTAGTAATTGCCCTTATATTTTATATTTACAGGTAAAATAAATAAACATTGTCCCAAGAAAATTAATTAATATGTCGTAAAATTATTATTATTTTTGTCTGAAAAATTCTTTGGAAAAAACATTGATGACTTTTTTTATGATTCTCAGAATTAAAAAAAAAAGTAATAAACAAAAGGTTATTTGATTTTTATGATTGCGGTAACAAACTAAAAAACGGTCATAAATGTTTGTGGAAAATTAAAAGGAAAGTGCAGTTTTTTAATTATTTGGGTTTTTTCCGTTGGCTACCTGCATGATTTTTTTACAGAAATTGAATCCACATTTATGAGTGCTCATGTTTTGGAACGTTTCAAAACGGGTGGCTGAATCAGGTATATAGCCACCCTTAAAATATGCACCCATTCATAAGTACCTGCCAGTAAAATATTGAAAAATACGTAGTATTTATAGGTGTTCCTTATCGATTTTTGTCATTCAACAAGTGCCAACGAACGCGAAAAGTACAAGCGATTAGAATTTTTACGCGTATATTTTAAAAATTTGAGTGAATATGAATTCAAACAATAAGTACAGATGCATAAAAATATCTAATAAGTGTTGCGCTTCGCTTCGTAAAATAAGTGAAAACGAGGCTGCAAATATAATTGAATATTTTCCAGCTGTCGCCAGCATTCATTGTAGCCGTATTTGCGAAACTTGCCGGAATACACTGAGAAAAGCGCGCAATCGTAATGAATCCAACGTGGAGCAGAATGAAGTCTCATATTATTTACCAACAACGCCCAGCGATGAAATTAGCGAAGAATTAAATGAACTTCAAACTTATACCAGCCGTAATACAAACATCGAAAGCAACGAACTCATTGAAAATATAAATGATCATATTATTCCTCATCTACCAAACCAAATGTCGCCTCTTAAAAGGAAATATATCAAACGAAATGCATACAGAAATAGAAAATCACTGCAAATTTTGGAAAATGTAGCAGATTCACTTGGAGCTGATCCATTGTCTGATTTGTCAGCGCAACTTGAAAACGTCAAAGCCATTTACGAAGAAATTTTGCAAAACATCAAATATCAAATAGAGAACAGCTCAAATCTTTTGGAACAGCAAAAACTTTTATCTATCTTACCAATCAATATGAGTCACGCAGAAATTAAAGATCGTTTTGGGGATATTGTATCAAAAAAAGTAAAGATATCCAAAGGAATAAAACGAAGTTTGCAGATATCAATCTTTTAAAAATGAGCAGACGTAGTTTACTATCCGAAACTCTAAGCACAGTCAAGTTATTTTATGAAGATGATGAAATTAGCCGAATGATGCCAGGATCGCAAGATTCAATTACTGTTAAACAAGGAAACTTACGTGAAAAAGTTCAAAAAAGACTGATGTTATCTTCACTACGCGAATCTTACTACGAATTTTAAAAAAAAAAACCCTTGGCCAAAGTGGGTTTTACAAAATTTACAATGTTAAGGCCAAAAAATTATATGAAACTTGGAGTTGGAAACCAGCAAAATATCTGTGTATGCACATTGCATCAGAATATGAAATTGATGTTTGAAAAAAGTGGCTTAAAATCAATTTGTATTGAAGGATAATGCACATTTACCGACTACAAATATGTTCTCAAATTCGTTGTTTGTAATGGTGACATAGAAAAAAGCGAGTGTTGCGTTTCAATGTGTGGTCACTGCTTCAAAAATTTAAATAATCTAAAAACGCATATGCCAAAACATTTTGAAAATAACCAAACTGCAGAAATAATATTCAAAAAGTGGAATAAAACGATTAGATGTGTTCTGGAAACGTTAACCACCAACCCAGAATCATTTGTCAGCGATTTTACTGAACACATCAAAGTTCTGATTCCGCATCATTTCATAGCAAAGCGACAATCTGAATTTATCAGCAATAAAAGAGCGGCGCTGTTATCAGGAGAAATGTTAATTCAAATGGACTTTGCTGAAAATTATGCATTTCTTGTACAAGATGCCGTGCAAGGATACCATTGGAATAATGATCAGGCTACAATACATCCGTTCGTTATTTATTACAAAGGTAATTATTTTGGCATTAGTAAACACATCCATCCACACTCATCAAAATATTTAATATTTTTTATTTATTTGTTTTTTTCCTTTGTTTGTTTATTTTCAGATAACGATAAATTAACTCATAAAAGCTTTGCCATAATATCTGATTGCAATACCCATGATAGTATAGCAGTTCATCTATATATTTCAAAAATGATACAGTTCGTGAAGGCCAATATAACCAACAATATTAATAAAATCATTTACGTATCAGATGGTGCAGGAGCACAATATAAAAATAAATATAACTTCATTAATTTATGCCATCACAAATCTGATTTTGGTATTGACGCTGAATGGCACTTTTATGCTACCAGTCACAGAAAATCTGCATGTGATGGAATCGGAGGAACATTGAAGATAGGTGCTCGAAATTATAGTATTGCAAATAAAAATGAAATCCAGACAACGAGGTAACTCTATCACTGGGCATCAGAAACATATAAGACCACCATACAAGTTGCTTACGCAGATGCTGACGAATACAACAACGGTAAAGAAAAGCTATTTTCAAGATATAAAGAAGCTCAAACTATAAGAGGAACTCAAGGCTTTCATTCATTCATTCCGATAAATGAAACTTTTGTACATGTGCGCAGATATTCGGACTGTGCCAAATTTGAGCAGCGCGAAATTTCTTACAAATAATTAACTTAAAAAAATGAAATCATTATTCGAATTATTTCGAAAACTTTCGGTACGTATTACTAGAAATGACACTACTTAAAAAATTTGGGTTAAAACATATTCACAATTTTCCTGGGACAATGTTTATTTATTTTACCTGTAAATATAAAATATAAGGGCAATTACTAGAAGTGACACTACTTAATAAATTATATAAAAAAACTAAAAAAGAACCCATTTTTATTTTTTGATATGGTATAGGTGAAGGATAAACCTTTCTAAAAAAATAATACACTGTAAAAAAACCCTTGCTCTTTTTGGATTTTTCGTTAGTTAAAATTTTCTTTTTGTTATAAATTTTAAACGTGTCGTAAAGCCTGTTAAAATATCTTTTTAATGATACCAAGATCATGTAAATCGGTTCAGCCGATTCTGAGTTATTGTAGTTTAAATGGAGCTCTTTTCGACTATTTTCGCGTTTTTCGAAAACTTTCCCACTGTGCCACGCCCAAAAAATCGCAAAACAGTCATTTCTTAAAATGAGAGTTTGTTTGTATTGATCAAATTTAGCTATAAACAAAATTTCATCGATATCTGAGGTGGTCGGGTTCAAAATTTCAGTTTTATATCGATTTTTAAATGAAATTCATCATCAATGAAAAAACCCCAACTTCTTATATTAGACATCGACACCTCATTTAGCAATGAACTATTTCAAGACTTTCTAGAAAATAACAAATTAAAGTACATTTTACTACACATTACAGACATACAGGAAACTCCGACATAGAAAGATGAATATTTTCCAGCTGTCGCCAGCATTCATTGTAGCCGTATTTGCGAAACTTGCCGGAATACACTGAGAAAAGCGCGCAATCGTAATGAATCCAACGTGGAGCAGAATGAAGTCTCATATTATTTACCAACAACGCCCAGCGATGAAATTAGCGAAGAATTAAATGAACTTCAAACTTATACCAGCCGTAATACAAACATCGAAAGCAACGAACTCATTGAAAATATAAATGATCATATTATTCCTCATCTACCAAACCAAATGTCGCCTCTTAAAAGGAAATATATTAAACGAAATGCATACAGAAATAGAAAATCACTGCAAATTTTGGAAAATGTAGCAGATTCACTTGGAGCTGATCCATTGTCTGATTTGTCAGCGCAACTTGAAAACGTCAAAGCCATTTACGAAGAAATTTTGCAAAACATCAAATATCAAATAGAGAACAGCTCAAATCTTTTGGAACAGCAAAAACTTTTATCTATCTTACCAATCAATATGAGTCACGCAGAAATTAAAGATCGTTTTGGGGATATTGTATCAAAAAAAGTAAAGATATCCAAAGGAATAAAACGAAGTTTGCAGATATCAATCTTTTAAAAATGAGCAGACGTAGTTTACTATCCGAAACTCTAAGCACAGTCAAGTTATTTTATGAAGATGATGAAATTAGCCGAATGACGCCAGGATCGCAAGATTCAATTACTGTTAAACAAGGAAACTTACGTGAAAAAGTTCAAAAAAGACTGATGTTATTTTCACTACGCGAATCTTACTACGAATTTTAAAAAAAAAAAACCCTTGGCCAAAGTGGGTTTTACAAAATTTACAATGTTAAGGCCAAAAAATTATATGAAACTTGGAGTTGGAAACCAGCAAAATATCTGTGTATGCACATTGCATCAGAATATGAAATTGATGTTTGAAAAAAGTGGCTTAAAATCAATTTGTATTGAAGGATAATGCACATTTACCGACTACAAAGATGTTCTCAAATTCGTTGTTTGTAATGGTGACATAGAAAAAAGCGAGTGTTGCGTTTCAATGTGTGGTCACTGCTTCAAAAATTTAAATAATCTAAAAACGCATATGCTAAAACATTTTGAAAATAACCAAACTGAAGAAATAATAAACAAAAAGTGGAATAAAACGATTAGATGTTTTCTGGAAACGTTAACCACCAACCCAGAATCATTTGTCAGCGATTTTACTGAACACATCAAAGTTCTGATTCCGCATCATTTCATAGCAAAGCGACAATCTGAATTTATCAGCAATAAAAGAGCGGCGCTGTTATCAGGAGAAATGTTAATTCAAATGGACTTTGCTGAAAATTATGCATTTCTTGTACAAGATGCCGTGCAAGGATACCATTGGAATAATGATCAGGCTACAATACATCCGTTCGTTATTTATTACAAAGGTAATTATTTTAATATGTTGGTATTAGTAAACACATCCATCCACACTCATCAAAATATTTAATATTTTTTATTTATTTGTTTTTTTCCTTTGTTTGTTTATTTTCAGATAACGATAAATTAACTCATAAAAGCTTTGCCATAATATCTGATTGCAATACCCATGATAGTATAGCAGTTCATCTATATATTTCAAAAATGATACAGTTCGTGAAGGCCAATATAACCAACAATATTAATAAAATCATTTACGTATCAGATGGTGCAGGAGCACAATATAAAAATAAATATAACTTCATTAATTTATGCCATCACAAATCTGATTTTGGTATTGACGCTGAATGGCACTTTTATGCTACCAGTCACAGAAAATCTGCATGTGATGGAATCGGAGGAACATTGAAGATAGGTGCTCGAAATTATAGTATTGGAAATAAAAATGAAATCCAGACAACGAGGTAACTCTATCACTGGGCATCAGAAACATATAAGACCACCATACAAGTTGCTAACGCAGATGCTGACGAATACAACAACGGTAAAGAAAAGCTATTTTCAAGATATAAAGAAGCTCAAACTATAAGAGGAACTCAAGGCTTTCATTCATTCATTCCGATAAATGAAACTTTTGTACATGTGCGCAGATATTCGGACTGTGCCAAATTTGAGCAGCGCGAAATTTCTTACAAATAATTAACTTAAAAAAATGTAATCATTATTCGAATTATTTCGAAAACTTTCGGTACGTATTACTAGAAATGACACTACTTAAAAAATTTGGGTTAAAACATATTCACAATTTTCCTGGGACAATGTTTATTTATTTTACCTGTAAATATAAAATATAAGGGCAATTACAAGAAGTGACACTACTTAATAAATTATATAAAAAAACTAAAAAAGAACCCATTTTTATTTTTTGATATGGTATAGGTAAAAAACCTTGATCTTTTTGGATTTTTCGTTAGTTAAAATTTTCTTTTTGTTATAAATTTTTTACAGTGTAAAACGTGTCATAAAGCCTGTTAAAATATCTTTTTAATGATACCAAGATCATGTAAATCGGTTCAGCCGATTCTGAGTTATTGTAGTTTAAGTGGAGCTCTTTTCGACCATTTTCGCGTTTTTTCGAAAACTTTCCCACTGTGCCACGCCCAAAAAATCGCAAAAAAGTAATTTCTAAAAATGAGAGTTTGTTTGTATTGATCAAATTTAGCTATGAACAAAATTTCATCGATATCTGAGGGGGTCGGGTTCAATGCATCTCGATTTTTACATGAAATTCATCTGATATGACAATTTTAATGAAAGCTTTATTTATAACTTGAATAGTCGATATGTCGGGTATTTCCTCAATCATAGCATATTTGGAAACTTTGTCTATTATTGAAACATAATAAGTTTCTTTATCTTTCACCCATATAACTGCATGACAAATTTGATAAGGGGAATTTGAAGTAAGCGTTTTTTAAACGGAAGTTTAATGGGATTTCCCTAAAGTTTAAAGTTGCATATAAAACAGTTATTTATGAACTTGGTAATTTATTTCTTTAAGTTGGGATAATAGTACATAGTTTTTAGTTCAGAATGTTTTTCAATACCAGGATAGTTGTTCTCAAATCTATGATGTTTAGCTATTACTTCCATTGTTTGTTCATATGTGGTTTCCTTAACTAAATTATAAGTTGTATAAACAGTAGTGTTTATAATATTATTGGGGATATTCATTTGAATCGAAAAGTGATCTTGTATTTTTAAGAGGTCTCTTTTATCAACACAATAGAGAACTGATAATTTGTTTTCAATAAATTGGTTTATAATTCGGTTCATTTCAAGTGTGTCCAATTTTTTATATAAGAATGTTTTTCTATTTTTGTCGAAGACGATGTCTTTTTAAATATTATTATTGAGCAATTCCATATGAAAACGATCAAAATTGGCAAATTTTTGGACGAGCCCTCTCCGATTTTAAAATAAATAGTCTCAATCGATTGCCCAGCAAAAAATAATGTACCTATATATTTTTTTTTTTTATAGTGACTGGTTTAGTGGTGGTGTACACCACTGTCATGTGACAAAATTGAAGAATTCTTCATAAGGGACCTCATTGAAAGTTGTTTACTGCAAGGCCCCGATGGAAAACAAAGAGGGATAGAAGGTGATACCCAGGTATGTAAAAATCCTGCGGATCAGCGTCTTCACACACCTGGGTCTCACATAAGGCGAAAACATCCGGCCGATGAATACGAATGTGAGCATACACAGAGAAAAAATTCGTTTTCAATCCGCGTATGTTACAGAAGTCTATGCGAAATCTGCCTGTCATAGCAAATTACAGAATTCAATGCAATATATCTGCAATAGTACAACATCCGGTACACACTTTGTCGTTGAATTGGTTACTCAGTGATCAGTGCTATGCCTTCATCACTGATTGGCCCAACAACAAAAAGAATACAAGGCGGTTGTACCATGCAAAATAGAGAAAAAAAAAATTAAAAAAGGGAGAGGAAAGGGAAGGGAAAAAATCTAGCAACAATAACATAGGCAAATAGAGACATAAAAGCCCTTTGCTTAAGATTATTTTAATTTGACGAGTTGAAACAAAAGAAAAAACGTGCGGACAACGACAGACAAACACTGACTGTTGTGTTCTAAGTCGTGAAGCTAGAAGAAGTTCTCTAACTTGTTCGATTATTTTTTCTAAATGGTCTAGTTCGTATTAAAGTGCTAATTTAATAGTTTGGTCTAAAGTCTCGTTAGTTTTCAAATTATGTTCAATAACTGCTAAAGTTTGTAGATTTTCTAATCTTGTCAATAGGTCATCAAAGTGCGTATTTATAGCAATTTGTTTATTAGAAGCTTCTATTAAATTATGTACGTTTTCTGTCTGTGAATTTAGTTTTCCTTCTATTTCTTGTCTGTCATTTTCATCCATGACGTATATCCATTTCGTTCCAGTTCCGAGTACGTTGAGTAAACTTCGTTTTTGTCTAATAACTGGTGTGATTGATGATAGTTGTTTTCTAACATGTTTTAGCTGATGGATCAAGTATTGATTCTTTGTAGCTCGGATACGTGTATCTATTTCGTTGACGTACGTTAAGTACTTGGTTGTATTGGAGACGTGTAGTATCTTGGAGTAGTTTTCCATTAGTGAAACATCTCCGGTTTGGATAAGTGTGAATACGTTTCCATTGTTAAGGTCGGTGGTCAATAGCTTCGGACCGAATATTGGTTTGAGTGTCAGTAGGATCAGTAAGAACTTTCAAAGATCTGGAAAAGAGTTTTTTCTTTATTAGCTGATCTTTGTGATATTTACCGTGTTTGGCTACAAATTTAAGTTCGTTAAGTTGAGTTAACTTGGTCCTAATTGTTTTAGGGTCAAGTTTATTATTCCTTTTCAAAGTTTTTCTGAAATGAAGGTTAACTTTGTCAGTATTTTTTCTGTATTTATTTCTGTATTGAGTCTATATTTGTCTTGATTTGTTTTAAATCGGTGTCATTCATAAAATGAAGGTCTACTGGTTTTTTCTTGGTAGTAGAGTGGATAGCATTAGTGTATGCTAAAAGAGTTGGTAGGCTAAATCTACGTTTAAGGATAAATCGGTTTCATGTTCTCTAATCTTCAATATTCTAATAAGTTCGTTTAAATATCCATGGAATCTTTCTATGTCGGAGTTTCCTGTATGTCTGTAATGTGTAGTAAAATGTACTTTAATTTGTTATTTTCTAGAAAGTCTTGAAATAGTTCATTGCTAAATGAGGTGTCGATGTCTAATATAAGAAGTTGGGGTTTTTTCATTGATGATGAATTTCATTTAAAAATCGATATAAAACTGAAATTTTGAACCCGACCACCTCAGATATCGATGAAATTTTGTTTATAGCTAAATTTGATCAATACAAACAAACTCTCATTTTTAGAAATGACTGTTTTGCGATTTTTTGGGCGTGGCACAGTGGGAAAGTTTTCGAAAAACGCGAAAATAGTCGAAAAGAGCTCCATTTAAACTACAATAACTCAGAATCGGCTGAACCGATTTACATGATCTTGGTATCATTAAAAAGATATTTTAACAGGCTTTACGACACGTTTAAAATTTATAACAAAAAGAAAATTTTAACTAACGAAAAATCCAAAAAGAGCAAGGGTTTTTTTACAGTGTATTATTTTTTTAGAAAGGTTTATCCTTCACCTATACCATATCAAAAAATAAAAATGGGTTCTTTTTTAGTTTTTTTATATAATTTATTAAGTAGTGTCACTTCTAGTAATTGCCCTTATATTTTATATTTACAGGTAAAATAAATAAACATTGTCCCAAGAAAATTAATAAATATGTCGTAAAATTATTATTATTTTTGTCTGAAAAATTCTTTGGAAAAAACATTGATGACTTTTTTTATGATTCTCAGAATTAAAAAAAAAAGTAATAAACAAAAGGTTATTTGATTTTTATGATTGCGGTAACAAACTAAAAAACGGTCATAAATGTTTGTGGAAAATTAAAAGGAAAGTGCAGTTTTTTAATTATTTGGGTTTTTTCCGTTGGCTACCTGCATGATTTTTTTACAGAAATTGAATCCACATTTATGAGTGCTCATGTTTTGGAACGTTTCAAAACGGGTGGCTGAATCAGGTATATAGCCACCCTTAAAATATGCACCCATTCATAAGTACCTGCCAGTAAAATATTGAAAAATACGTAGTATTTATAGGTGTTCCTTATCGATTTTTGTCATTCAACAAGTGCCAACGAACGCGAAAAGTACAAGCGATTAGAATTTTTACGCGTATATTTTAAAAATTTGAGTGAATATGAATTCAAACAATAAGTACAGATGCATAAAAATATCTAATAAGTGTTGCGCTTCGCTTCGTAAAATAAGTGAAAACGAGGCTGCAAATATAATTGAATATTTTCCAGCTGTCGCCAGCATTCATTGTAGCCGTATTTGCGAAACTTGCCGGAATACACTGAGAAAAGCGCGCAATCGTAATGAATCCAACGTGGAGCAGAATGAAGTCTCATATTATTTACCAACAACGCCCAGCGATGAAATTAGCGAAGAATTAAATGAACTTCAAACTTATACCAGCCGTAATACAAACATCGAAAGCAACGAACTCATTGAAAATATAAATGATCATATTATTCCTCATCTACCAAACCAAATGTCGCCTCTTAAAAGGAAATATATCAAACGAAATGCATACAGAAATAGAAAATCACTGCAAATTTTGGAAAATGTAGCAGATTCACTTGGAGCTGATCCATTGTCTGATTTGTCAGCGCAACTTGAAAACGTCAAAGCCATTTACGAAGAAATTTTGCAAAACATCAAATATCAAATAGAGAACAGCTCAAATCTTTTGGAACAGCAAAAACTTTTATCTATCTTACCAATCAATATGAGTCACGCAGAAATTAAAGATCGTTTTGGGGATATTGTATCAAAAAAAGTAAAGATATCCAAAGGAATAAAACGAAGTTTGCAGATATCAATCTTTTAAAAATGAGCAGACGTAGTTTACTATCCGAAACTCTAAGCACAGTCAAGTTATTTTATGAAGATGATGAAATTAGCCGAATGATGCCAGGATCGCAAGATTCAATTACTGTTAAACAAGGAAACTTACGTGAAAAAGTTCAAAAAAGACTGATGTTATCTTCACTACGCGAATCTTACTACGAATTTTAAAAAAAAAAACCCTTGGCCAAAGTGGGTTTTACAAAATTTACAATGTTAAGGCCAAAAAATTATATGAAACTTGGAGTTGGAAACCAGCAAAATATCTGTGTATGCACATTGCATCAGAATATGAAATTGATGTTTGAAAAAAGTGGCTTAAAATCAATTTGTATTGAAGGATAATGCACATTTACGGACTACAAATATGTTCTCAAATTCGTTGTTTGTAATGGTGACATAGAAAAAAGCGAGTGTTGCGTTTCAATGTGTGGTCACTGCTTCAAAAATTTAAATAATCTAAAAACGCATATGCTAAAACATTTTGAAAATAACTAAACTGAAGAAATAATATTCAAAAAGTGGAATAAAACGATTAGATGTGTTCTGGAAACGTTAACCACCAACCCAGAATCATTTGTCAGCGATTTTACTAAACACATCAAAGTTCTGATTCCGCATCATTTCATAGCAAAGCGACAATCTGAATTTATCAGCAATAAAAGAGCGGCGCTGTTATCAGGAGAAATGTTAATTCAAATGGACTTTGCTGAAAATTATGCATTTCTTGTACAAGATGCCGTGCAAGGATACCATTGGAATAATGATCAGGCTACAATACATCCGTTCGTTATTTATTACAAAGGTAATTATTTTGGTATTAGTAAACACATCCATCCACACTCATCAAAATATTTAATATTTTTTATTTATTTGTTTTTTTCCTTTGTTTGTTTATTTTCAGATAACGATAAATTAACTCATAAAAGCTTTGCCATAATATCTGATTGCAATACCCATGATAGTATAGCAGTTCATCTATATATTTCAAAAATGATACAGTTCGTGAAGGCCAATATAACCAACAATATTATTAAAATCATTTACGTATCAGATGGTGCAGGAGCACAATATAAAAAAAATATAACTTCATTAATTTATGCCATCACAAATCTGATTTTGGTATTGACGCTGAATGGCACTTTTATGCTACCAGTCACGGAAAATCTGCATGTGATGGAATCGGAGGAACTTTGAAGATAGGTGCTCGAAATTATAGTATTGCAAATAAAAATGAAATCCAGACAACGAGGTAACTCTATCACTGGGCATCAGAAACATATAAGACCACCATACAAGTTGCTTACGCAGATGCTGACGAATACAACAACGGTAAAGAAAAGCTATTTTCAAGATATAAAGAAGCTCAAACTATAAGAGGAACTCAAGGCTTTCATTCATTCATTCCGATAAATGAAACTTTTGTACATGTGCGCAGATATTCGGACTGTGCCAAATTTGAGCAGCGCGAAATTTCTTACAAATAATTAACTTAAAAAAATGTAATCATTATTCGAATTATTTCGAAAACTTTCGGTACGTATTACTAGAAATGACACTACTTAAAAAATTTGGGTTAAAACATATTCACAATTTTCCTGGGACAATGTTTATTTATTTTACCTGTAAATATAAAATATAAGGGCAATTACAAGAAGTGACACAACTTAATAAATTATATAAAAAAAACTAAAAAAGAACCCATTTTTATTTTTTGATATGGTATAGGTGAAGGATAAACCTTTCTAAAAAAATAATACACTGTAAAAAACCCTTGATCTTTTTGGATTTTTCGTTAGTTAAAATTTTCTTTTTGTTATAAATTTTTTACAGTGTAAAACGTGTCATAAAGCCTGTTAAAATATCTTTTTAATGATACCAAGATCATGTAAATCGGTTCAGCCGATTCTGAGTTATTGTAGTTTAAGTGGAGCTCTTTTCGACCATTTTCGCGTTTTTTCGAAAACTTTCCCACTGTGCCACGCCCAAAAAATCGCAAAAAAGTAATTTCTTTATAACTTGAATAGTCGATATGTCGGGTATTTCCTCAATCATAGCATATTTGGAAACTTTGTCTATTATTGAAACATAATAAGTTTCTTTATCTTTCACCCATATAACTGCATGACAAATTTGATAAGGGGAATTTGAAGTAAGCGTTTTTTAAACGGAAGTTTAATGGGATTTCCCTAAAGTTTAAAGTTGCATATAAAACAGTTATTTATGAACTTGGTAATTTATTTCTTTAAGTTGGGATAATAGTACATAGTTTTTAGTTCAGAATGTTTTTCAATACCAGGATAGTTGTTCTCAAATCTATGATGTTTAGCTATTACTTCCATTGTTTGTTCATATGTGGTTTCCTTAACTAAATTATAAGTTGTATAAACAGTAGTGTTTATAATATTATTGGGGATATTCATTTGAATCGAAAAGTGATCTTGTATTTTTAAGAGGTCTCTTTTATCAACACAATAGAGAACTGATAATTTGTTTTCAATAAATTGGTTTATAATTCGGTTCATTTTAAGTGTGTCCAATTTTTTATATAAGAATGTTTTTCTATTTTTGTTGAAGACGATGTCTTTTTGAATATTATTATTGAGCAATTCCATATGAAAACGATCAAAATTGGCAAATTTTTGGACGAGCCCTCTCCGATTTTAAAATAGTCTCAATCGATTGCCCAGCAAAAAATAATGTACCTACATATTTTTTTTTTTTTTATAGTGACTGGTTTAGTGGTGGTGTACACCACTGTCATGTGACAAAATTGAAGAATTCTTCATAAGGGACCTCATTGAAAGTTGTTTTAAAAAAAAACTACTAAAGCGATCGCAACGATAGCTCGTTGGAAAGGTATTGAATCAGGCTTTAATTGAAAAATAAAATTTTCCTAATTTTTCTCAGAAATTTACCTTTTTTCCCATGAAAATTAAATTTTCCCATGAAAATTAAATTTTCCCATGAAAATTAAATTTTCCGATTTTCCACAGAAGCTCCTAAATTTTCCTGCTAATTTTATTTTTTTTTGGATTCCTCATAATTTTTGCTTTAAGAATCAGCAATAAAAAAATGGGCCCCGACTCCTTGTTTGGACAGGAGAAGAGCATTTAAGAGACCACCTTGTTCTAATTGTTTTTATATTTTTTATAATTGAATTATTTTTAATTAACATTATTTTATTTTATTATTAAAAATACATTTTAAAAATTATTTTACAGTTAAAAATACATTTATGAAGAAAAAATCTTTCTTATTTTGCTGCTTATACTTAATTACAATATTTATTAAAAATTTCAATTGTCTTGGCATCATTATAAAATTAAAGTAACTTTAAATTTAGCACGTCGGCAGACGAAGAGTACCGCTTTACATTAATTGACATATCAGAAATATTTGGTATGAAGCAATGAAACTTTTCGTTCCAGTTATAGTTTTGACATTATTATATCTGTTTTGAAGTCGTCGCTCCATGGCATCGTGTTCTTTTTGAGTGCATAAAACTGTGTTAATGGCAATTTCCTTGCTTTGAATCCACGAAAACAAATGTTGTACATTTAAGATCTGGTCAGTATATGGCCTTTGCAAACTTGCCTTAGTCGCCATGCGTTTTAGGGTTCCCCCTAACGCATCGCATGGGCCCTTACCGTGGGACGTCGCAAAAAAGTGCCAATCGACCTTGCAGTTTTGTTCTTCTTCAATTATGCAAAGATTGTAAAATTTTTTTTTATTCTTGTACTGAGAAGCCGCGCCGTCTGAGAAAAACGTTACTTTGTCGATTGCGTCGAATTTTGATCTTAAGAATTCAAACAGTTTCATTTGAAATAAATAAACGGACACATAATTATGAGCTAAACTCTCCGCGACAACAACAAGGCTTACGGTTTGTAGTTCGTTATCTTCGTTTTTGAAATAAATGCAAAAAGGATGCACCGTGCACTGGTCGTTTGCCCAGTGATAAGCCTGAATTTCATCCTGAACGAGCAAAGTGTAATTCTCGGCAAAGTCGCTTATCACAATGAATTCATTTTGGGCTAATTTCTCCTTACTTTCCTTTAGAAATTTCGATTGCATCTCGGATATGAAATGGTGCGCCTTCAGTTCATTCAACTTGAATCCGAATTCCTCGATGAATTCCGGAATCTGCTTTACCACGGTCTCAAGGGAACATCTGCCGCTGCTAATTATCCACTGTTTGAATTGCACCTCCTGAATTAACAGCTGTTCAAACTTTTCCGCCAAATATTGCTCTAGCTCGTCAATCTTCGGACAATTGTCGCATTTGGACAGATGACAATTTTCCGTGGGGTATGCGCACAACGACTTAGACAGGAGGTCCCTATATGTTTCAATTTCACCGTGAAATACTTTCAATTTCTTGCATGGAAAGAACATTAATTTTATGTTTTGATGAAACATGCAAACGCAGACTGAACGCGTTCCGTGCCTGTCTAATGCCAGCACGCATTCTTTTGGTCTTAGGATGGCAAACTTAGAAAATCCCACTTTTTTCTGCTGGGTATTTCTCTTTGAACTGATGGTATTCTTCGGATAGATTACATAATAATAATCTGCGCTGCTTGTGTACTTTTTCTCCATCTTCACGTGTGATAACATAGTCACGTGTACCTGGGCAGGCGCGGCTGTTGTCATCATTGCAGTAAAAATCTTGAATCAATTTCACCGTTGCTTCGCTGAGGGTCCTTGAGCCAAATTTCTTGGTGGGAGTCGCCAATATGCCCTTCTGTCGAACTAATTCTTTGCTTCTTCTCGCGATGTAAAAAGATGTTTGAAACTGTTCAGAAATCTTGCGTATAGACCATGATTGAGGCAGCACAGATAAAATGAGATATTTCTCCGGAAAAGTGGTCGCTAAATTGAATTTTCTTTTCAACTGCTCAATCATTTGTTTGCCGTCATCAACGTCATCTGCTTGACTGCATTCGTTATCAGAGCCTTCATCAAATATTGTCGCGATTGCACTCATAACCTTGCCTTTTTTATCTTTCCTGTATTTTTCACTTCGCAACTTTCTTTTTCTGAATAGGCGTTTCACCTAAAGTGGTAATAGCCTCATTCAAAGGACTCAGACATATTGACCATCGGAATGTCTGCCTCACTATCAGATGAAACATTTTGTTCAATTGTCATTTCACTCTCGGATTGTGGTTGCATTTGTTTCAATGCATTTGCTTGTTGAGACAAATCGATTTTACACTTGGGGCAAATGAATTGTGCTTCTTCACCGTATTGTATATTTAATTCATTCATGTATCGCTTCGAAACACCAGTTAATTTTAATACTTTTATCTTTTTCAAACGATGTCCACTCTTGTTAAACGGATTGCAGCAAAATTTATTCATTTTACTTTAAATTGTCTTTACAGCTTCTCTTTACTTTACAAAAAAAAAACACTTTAACACTTTCACGTTCAGTATTCAACTGAAATTTGACTCAGAGTGTGTGAAGTATTTATATTTATTTTTTGGTAAAAAAATAAGCGATATTTGCTTTTCTTTAATAGGAAAATTTGCGTGAACTACTGGTCATAAAATGTTTTTTAAAGAGGGACTTAATTGGTTACTGCCAATAAGCCGACCACAGGTCATAAAATGTTTTGTAAATTTTTTAAATTACCAGGTAATAAATAATTCGCCATATTTATGGAAAATCCGTGTTTTATGACTTGTTTCTGCACGTGTCATTTTAGGCGAAATATTTATTACCTGGTAATTTAAAAATTTACAAAACATTTTATGACCTGTAGCCTCAGTCGGGTTTGGTGTGCCATTACATGCCACTGCTGCTATTATCCATGGATTTATGGCCGATCTTGTGAAGGCAGGCAGACCATATTCACTACACACTCAACTTGGGGCTCTTAAAAAAAAATTGATTTTTTCTTCATAAATGTATTTTTAACTGTAAAATAATTTTTAAAATGTATTTTTAATAATAAAATAAAATAATGTTAAATAATTAAAAATAATGCAATTATAAAAAATATAAAAACAATGAGAACAAGGTGGTCTCTTAAATGCTCTTCTCCTGTCCAAACAAGGAGTCGGGGCCCATTTTTTTATTGCTGATTCTTAAAGCAAAAATTATGAGGAATCCAAAAAAAATAAAATTAGCCGGAAAATTTAGGAGCTTCTGTGGAAAATCGGAAAATTTAATTTTCATGGGAAAATTTAATTTTCATGGGAAAAAAGGTAAATTTTATTTTTTAATTAAAGCCTGATTCAATACCTTTCCAACGAGCTATCACTCGTTGCGATCGCTTTAGTAGTTTTTTTTTTAAACAACTTTCAATGAGGTCCCTTATGAAGAATTCTTCAATTTTGTCACATGACAGTGGTGTACACCACCACTAAACCAGTCACTATAAAAAAAAAAAAATATGTAGGTACATTATTTTTTGCTGGGCAATCGATTGAGACTATTTATTTTAAAATCGGAGAGGGGTCGTCCAAAAGGTGATCGCTTTCATATGGAATTGCTCTATTATTACTTCTAGTCATGATAACTTGATGTTTAAATGATTGAAAGGGTTTTTTCGGTGATCTTGAATTAGTCGTTACTATCTTCTGCTGCAGAATGTACAGTTTCGTTGTTACCATTAATGTCTAGATCTTGACATAATTTTCCTAAAGCTGAGCTTTTAGTTAATTTAGGATTGGATGCTTTGATTATTGTGGATTTTGTAATTAAGTCTGGTCGTTTATGTTTGTTTCCGCTGACTGTTGCAAAAATGTTTTGGCATAGTTGGCATTTTGTGTCGCCTGTGTGAACTTTGTTATGTTGTTGTGCAATTTGTTTGTCTTTGCTGATTCCGCATTGTGCACATTTAATTTGTAAGATGTTAACGTTACATTCTCTAATTCTAGATAGCGCGTCTGCTACCTTATTTTCTTTGCCTTCGACATGTGAAATATCAAATTCGTACTCAATGAGTTTGATTTTCCATCGAATTAATTTGGAATTTAGTTCTTTAAGGTTTGCAAGCCAAATTAGTGGTTTGTGATCAGTTAAGAGATCAAAATGCCGACCGTAAAATAATGTCTGACTAGTTTGTTTGCTCATACAATTGCGAGTAGTTCTTTTTCTATAGTTGAATAACTATATTTATGTTTGTTAAGCGTTCTTGAAGCCAATGCTAATGGTCCATTTTTTGTGATACGAGGCCGGATCAATAAGTCCGTAACTTTTCGAACTTCCCTCATAGTAATATGAAATGCAACACTGCTCCCATCAAGTACCACCTGTTAATATACTACTGTCAAATTTTGAGCAAGTTCCGTCATTTACTTTGCGTTAAACAGCAGAATTTTTCGAGGTCCATAAAATAGCCATTTGTTTGATCAATAATTTCATCGTTGGAGCTAAGTCTCTTTCCACCGAACCATTTCTTTATTTATTCAAATATTCAAGAACCAAGCCCTCTGGGCCAAATATGGTTGAAAATAGGGCTAAATCCGGAGAATAAGGCGAATGAGGGGGCTATTCGTAGTCTACTTCATAGATTTTTGGCATGAAAACTGAGCTGTCACACGATTCCGTTGGTGATCGATTGTGAGCGGCAGCCATCTTGCGAAAAGCTTTCTCATACCCAAGTGATAGTTCAAAATTGTCGTCCACAATCTATCGCACATTCAATCTCCGATCGACCAACACCATATCGTGAATTTTTTCAATTGTTTTGGGTGTAGAGACCTCAACTGGGCGTCCAGAAAGTTCAGCATCTTCTGTGCCTGTAAAGCCATAACGAAAGTCATTAAACCACTTTTTTACCATTGAAATCGATGGTGCAGAGTCCCTATAGTATTTATCAAGCTTTTCCTTGGTTTGATTGAGTTTTTCGCAAAAAAAAATTTAATGTGCACTCGAAATTCACTTTTTTCCATTTTTAAACAAATGAACGAGGTTGTATGTTTTAAACAGCTGTTAAACGCAAAGTAAATGACGGAACTTGCTCAAAATTTGACAGTAGTCTATTAACAGGTGATAGAAGCAGTGTTGCATTTCATATAGCTACGAGGGAAGTTCAAAAAGTCACGGACTTGTTGATCCGCCCTCGCAGTACTACTCCTAAAGCATAGTTACTAGCGTCAATTGCTAATGTGAATTGTTCTTTAAAGTCTCGATATCGAAATACCATATTAGAAATTAAGATTGTTTTCAATTTTTCAAACGATTCTTTGCAGGGGATATCGTTGATATCTATTACTGAATCTTTTTTTAGACGTAGTTATTGGTTTAGCTATTTTAGCGTAATCAGGTATGAACTTCCTATGATAACCGCTAAGGCCTAGAAAACTGTTGACGTTTTATACAATCAATCCTTAGGATTGCGTTTTATTCCATCTTTGGATACAATGTGTCCTAAAAAGTCTGTTTCTTTTTTCAAGAAGTCGCTTTTGTTTAAGGAGACTTTTAAGTTTGTTTTTTCTAAAGTCGTAAAGATTTTATTTAAGCTATGTGTTCTTGTAATGACGTTGAAAAGATTAAGATGTCATCCATGTATACCACACATATTTTGTTAACATGTTCTCGAAGAACGTTGAAAAGTTGCTGGAGCGTTTTTCAACCCAAATGGCATTCGAACGAACTCGTAATGTCCAGTTGCTGTAGAGAAAGCTGTTTTTTCTCTGTCTTCTGGTTCTACTTCTATTTGGTAGAAACCTTTCGTTAGATCAACTGTGGTAAAATAATTTGCTTTGCCTGACTTGTCTTAAACTTCGTCTATTCGTGGAATGCCTTCCTTTTCTTTCCTTGTCTTCTTTCTTAGGGACGACAATTATTGGAATATTATAAGGTGAACTTGATTCTTGGATGATTCCTTGGTCAAGCATTTCATTAACTTGTCTATCTACTTCGTCATTAGGGATACTTGCGTATCTGTAACTTTTAGCATAGATAGGTCCACTAAGGTCAGTGTCGATTCTATGTTTTACTTCGTTGGAAAACGTTAGATCGTCGCCCTTATAGTAAAAGACCCGTTCTTGGTTTTGAACTATAAGTCGGATAGCGTTAGCTTCTTCGTTATTTAAATGGTCTAAACGTAACTGTTTAAGTACGTTAAATTCTAAATTTAAGTTTTTTTAAGACCCACTGTAGTTTTTTCTTCTTTTATTATTTCTAGTTTGGGTTCCTGATCTCCTTGGTAATAGAGCTTGAAAGGTGTATTATTAAGGCTAATTATGTTTTTATTATAGTCAATTGTTGCATTATTAAGTTTTAATGTATAATATCCGATTAAGCCGGTGAAAAACGGGTAAAAATCATAGTCCAAATGTTATATCGTGGTTCATGTGAAGCGTTGTTTTCTTTTAGTATAGTACCTTAATGTGTAATGAATAGGTTACCGTTAGCTGTTTTTATCGTTTTAGGATGAATAAGTTTTTTTTCTTAAATGTGGGGGACATTGGTCAGTATTTAAGAAGTTTTCAGTTGATGCGGTATCAACTAATAATCGTTATGACCTGTTCTCTCGTTGGAGTAGAATATAGGGAAACCCGAATGGTCTTTTGTGTAATAGGCCTGTAAATGATAATTTCCGGTCTCGTTTTGGAATTTTTGGTCATCTGGTTGGCTAGCTGTATTAGCTGAAGTTTGTCAATTTTGGTCCGAAGAATTGTAATATTCTTGGGTCAGTTCATCGTAAAATGGGTCATAGGTCTTTTTGGTCATAATAATTTTCTTCGTCTACTTGGTCTGTTGCGGTAGATAAAGTATTATATTTGTACTCACTGTTTAATTAACCTTTTCCTTTGGTTACAGTCTGATGAAGATTAGCTTGTCTTCTCGTCTGCGTTGTATTGGTGTCCATTGGTTCTGATTTTGGTTGAAAAGGCGATGGTTTGTTTTGCCAATTCGGTTGATACTTTTTGATACTCCAGTTTGGGATGTGGTTATAAGTACAATCTATTTAGATATTTTGAATAAGTACAATCTCTTCTTCTCATAGGAACGTGGCTTTTTCTTTTGTAAGTGTCCACTTTTTAGTATTTCTTAGCTTCTAAATCTTTCTTTTATAGCTCAATTACATTGACTAAGAGGTAATGGCTTTAACTATTAAATATTTCTATAGGTTATGGTAATCGTATTTAGCGAAACCTTTTTACCTATATCAATTCGTAATATTCGTTTAGGAATTCAGGGTTAAATACCCTGGTTGCCTTAGAAGATGTCAGCTTCTACCTTTTTGTTGCAGATACAGTTACTGCAAATGTGGACGCTCTTAATATTCGTTTAGGGTTGGTACCGTTTATTGTTTTCACTGTAGTAGGTGTTTATTTGCAGGATAACGATCTTCTTCGTTATCCTACCGACTGCGCCAATTTTTATTGTAATCATGGTTGTACTGAGTTGCACCAGAGTTTTACTTTCTAACATGAGTTCGTCAAATATAGTACCAAAGAGCAATATTTGTTTGTATAAGGAGAACCTTTAGGTTGTCCTTAGTATTGCTGGAATAATCTGCTGTGCATGTAGAATTAAAAACAATGTTCAACTTTGGTGCGTTTAAAGAATATGTTTATTACTTCATATTTCAGTGGTATTTATAGGGATAGAGTAACATATAATATTTGTATGGTTTAGATTGGGAATATAAAGATAAGTAGGAATTGTGGTGATGTGCTCGTGTTCGTGGAAGCGATAAAAATACTATAAATATACATTGTACATGCTTAATGTTTACATTAGTGATAAGAGTGCGGCGCATTAAGTGTCGTGCGCAAAAGTGATTTAGATTATATATTCTTACAATAACAAATGAGTCATTAAAAAGATATTTTAAAAGTTCAGTTGTATTTGGATGTACTAGTGATCTTACTTCAAAAGGAAGTGACTCATACATCAGATCTAAGTAGATCTGGTGAACAGCGAGTTTGTGGTTATAACAGGGGAGCCATTAAGGATAAATTTTACGCAAACCATCTAGAGACAATTGAAGCGTTGAAACATGAAACTGAAGTTGCCATTGAAGAGATTCGAGCCGAAACAATCAAAAATTAACTAAGAATTGGGTTGATCGGATGAGGTACTGCCGAGCCAGTCGTGGTAGTCATATGAATGATATTGTGTTCTATTCTTAAATGGCAAAGTTCAACCTTTTCAATAAAACCAGAAATTTGGAAAAAATAATCAGTACTTTTTTTATAGCCGATTCAAATTTAAAATTTTAAATGACCCACCCGGTATATGCTATGCAATGTTGCTTTGCATACTGCGTTTATGAAGTCAAACATACTCAACTCTACTAAATTAACACTTTAACACACTGTTAACACAATTTATTCAATTATTCACCAATGATACTTCTCCTAGTTATGTTGCCGTATCAACGTTTTAATTTAAAATGAACGCATACCAGAGAAATGCAAAATCAAAGTTTTTCTTGATTTAATCATACTCTAAAATTCTAATTCAAATTTATTCACTCAACAAAAGTCACTGTTGAATAAAATCGGCATCATGTTACAGAACGCGCAATTAGAATCAGTTTGAACCATCTGTCGAACATGTTTTATTCACATTTAATAACTCAACAAGACTCAGCATTGAATAAAATCACCATTATGTTACTGAACGCGTAATTCGGATCAGTTTGTCAAGCATTTAATCTCTAAAAAAACAGCGTTGAATAAACTCAGCAACATTATGTTGTTTAACGTTCAATCGGCTGATCGAACATTTAAAATTCACATTTTTGGGAAACCGTGCGTTGAATAATATATGACAATGCTTTACATTTATACATTACGTGCATAAATCAAAGCATTAGTTAGATTTTACTTATTTATGTATATACTTACAATGAAATATGAATTGCAATTTTTTTATACTTATGATTTTTTTTGTTTAATAAAAAAAATATCAAAATAAATAATTACTTTTAAAAAATTTCAAAAAAAATCATCATTTTATAATTGGAATGTTCTAAAAAATTTAATACTTCTAACTCGCTTTTTATTGTAATAAAATTATTTTGTTTTTATTTGGTTTTAATCATGAATAAACTCAAACGCGCTCATTTTCGCTTTTTCTGATTTATTATACATCAATCAAAATAATCATTGTTGAACCGAATGAAATGATTCATGATAAAATCAGAGAGGCAACAAGAAGTATGTAGTTTGATTGATTTAAAATCAGCAACGAACATTTGTATTTGAATATATTCAGCTCTTGAATGAAAACGAATGTGCATTCCGATAATGATTGCGTATGAACGTTTTGCAATCGGCAGTTGGAGTGTTCTGACGCACACCACATGATACTCGTATATATATTTTAGCTGTGCCACCTGCTGGAAAGTGGTAGAAGCAACCAGAATATAAAGTTCTATGTAGTCTTTGCTTTGTGTTGAAGACGCTAGTGCAACACTAGTTGCAGTGAAGAGTTGCCATTTATGGCAATTAATTTACATTTTAGTCCTGGCATATGGGAATTTCTGTTTCCAGGAGCAAATAGAAAATGATGAATCGAATTTCCGTAACAATGTCATTTTCAAAATCGAAATCGCATGGAATAAAGATACTGGAATGGATTTTTGGTGATTTGACATTTGCAAAATGGGACGCTATACGCTTGAACAAAATTGGGAAATATTAAAAACTTACTTCCCAAGTAGTAGTGTCTTTAACGCAAACTGTAAGAAATTTCAGTGGAAATTTTTCGAGAAGAAATCGGCCTTCAGTTCAGTTTATGCGTCAATTTGTGAAGCCAGTTCATGAAAATGGATCGTTATTGGACAAGGCAACCCGTGAAAGTTCTCGTCCAGTGAGTTCAATCGAAAACATTGCTGCTGTAGCTGAGAATGTCCAAGAACATCCATCAACTCGTCATCCTTCTCGGGAACTGAAAATTTCTCACGTTTTTGAAAAATTTGGTTGATCGGATGAGGTACTGCCGAGCCAGTCGTGTTAGTCATATGAATGTTATTGTATTCCATTCTTAAATGACAAAGTTCAACCTTTCCAATAAAAACAGAAATTTAAAAACAAATAATCAGTACTTTTTTATAGCCAATTCAAATTTTAAACGGCTCACCCTATATATGCAACCAAATTGTATACATATTTTCAAGACATCAACAGCCAATTGTGTGTAAGTGCGGCTGAATCAAATCTCTATATCCGAGAAGGTTGCTCTTTAAAACGGAAAAGAGGATACAAATCATGCCGCACACTATTATTTAAATTGAAGATGAAGACCACAGCGCATGCCTATTCGAAAGCTGCGCTATATTTACCCTTTTATTGCACAATTTTAGTAAAATAGCCAATTTTCAAAATTCATTTAATCTCTACGCACTTTCAATGTAAAATTACCCATTATGTGTGTACCAACTAACGCATAATGTCTGTACTTTTTCTCGTTTAGGCACACAGTAAATTTACCCCATTTATATAAGGAATACAGTTTCCTACTGTAAGTTACGTAAATTTCAACAGATATTAATTAGAGTGTATATTATAATAAATAACACCTAGATGATATAGTGCCGATTTTGTAACGGTATCGTTTGGTTTATTAGGTATTGATTTTGGAATGAAAAACTAAAATCCAAATCAATTTGAAACTTCAGTTTAATTGATAAACTTTGAATATAGAGTACAAACTTTCCACCATTGGGTATACAAGTTAATAATGTCGATTTGGCATAACTATCACATATGGTTTGTGTCAATAATAACAAATATGGTATTTTGGAGGGTAAACATATGTCATTATAATTCAGTATTCGATAGACGCCAAAGTGTAAACACACATTTTTCAAACGCTGTAATAATGTCGAATTTTGTACCTAAAAAGATGTTTTGCGGGGAAGTCTGATAACCTTCTCTCATTTGAAGAAAACGGCTGCTGATTGTTGGTAGAAGCTTACGATCAACATGCACCAACTCAAAAAACTTGTGAACGATGGTTTGCGCGATTCAAAAGTGGTGATTTCGACACAGAAGACAAGGAGAGGCCCGTAGGCAATTCCTGTAACTTTCGAATCGAGAAAGTTTTCGCAAGAAACGCATGGATTGAAACAAAAATTATATGAATTGACACAAAATGTCATATTTCTCACACGATCGTTTCTATAACTTTTTTTTGTGAAAACTTTCTGTCACGTAAGGTTTTTTTCCACCATTATTGGAAAAATGTGAAAAAAAGTGTTTCTGTAAACATTTAAGGCGAAAAGTTTTTCATTTCAACTGTCAAATTTACTCACAATTTAAAACGGTACGAATTTTCTGTATTTTAGTTGAGTTTGTCATTATCGTTCATGTTGGTGTGAAAAACTACATCCTTATTAAAAATAACAATGTTTCACATACAATTTAATGTCATATCACCGATTGAGTCCATGGGTTTTAATTTTTTCGGGAAGGATGTATATCAGCAATTATTTCGGAGCAAAGTTCAAAAATGGCTACCTTCGTCATTGATGGTCAATGTACATCAACAAAAAGATAGTTTGAAAATTAATTAATATAATAAGTTTAAAAATCTTTTAGATATTTTTATTTGTTAACCCATTACCGAAGAAATTTTCAATCTTTTGGAGTTCTTAAATGTTTTTTCATAAAAATTAAATTTTTACCTTATACAATCCCTTTTTAAAAACCAAACAGAAAATTAAAATTTCTTCACCGGACTGTAATGGGTTAAAAAAGTCAAAAGATGTTTTTATCATCTTTGCTATGATTTACATATTGTTCCATTCCGATCATAAGTGACGAAGATATAGGCAAGTCTATTTTCTAACTTTGCACCGAAGTGAATCCCGGCAAGGGTCTTTTCGCGCACATTTTTTCCAAAATGTAATATCTGGGAGCGTTGGGAGAGCAATCGGGTACGTGCCACTAAAATATACTTGTTTCAAAGAACGATTAACTACTTGATATAGAACAATTAAGAAAATTATTTAAATGAACTAGTCATCACGTAAAATATATAAAAACAAAAACATTAAAATAATTGTTTAATAAAATGGATAGTAAGAAGGTAATGTATTTATATTAAAAAGTTTTTAATATATTTATTTTTTCAGAAAACGGAACAAATTTCTAAGGAGCAGAAATCGAAATTAGTGGACCACATGAGCTCTAATTTGGAATTTGCCAGAGGGCGATAAATTCTTAGTAGATTTCGACGATCGCACATTTCAGCAGTTATAAATGCAAAACCATACATTTTTTTAAATCTTTTATTTTAATTATATAACTTTTTTTATTTAAAAAATATATTTTATTTTGCAGTTGATGTTCGCTGTTTTTTGTTTGTTTATATTTTTTACTAGTATTTGACAGATGCCTTGGAATATTCTAACAAAAACGTAATATAAACGTAAACAGTGTAGCCTCTTTTCGCATTGAAATGCAGAAACACTTTTTATTCACAAATCGAGAAACAGTGGAATTTTTTGTTTCACACTTTTCGATGCGAAAACTTCTCGCAAAAAGTTTCTGTAACTGCCTACTGGTCAGCCGAAAAAGTTTAAAGATAAGGAATTGGAAACATTACTCGACGAAGATTGTTGTCAAACGCAAGAAGAATTTGCATTATCATTGGGAGTCACACAACAAGCCATTTCCCTAAGTTTAAATGCATTGGGATTAATTTAAAAGCAAGTAAATTGGGTCCAATATGAATTGAAGCCGAGAGACGTTGAAAGCCGATTTTGAATGTCGGAAATGCTGCTTGAACGCTACAAAAGAAGTAATTTTTGCATCGTATTGTTACTGGTGCTGAAAAATTTATCTATTACTATAACCCCAAGCACAAAAAGTCATATGTAAAGCCCGGTCAACCAGTCAAATCAACGCCAAGGTAATGCTCTGTATTTGGTGTTTTGTATTATGAGGTGTTGAAATCGGGTCAGACGATCACAGGGAACCTGTTTGAAGAGATCAGTCAACAAAAAACGACCAGACACGAGGCCATAATCTTCCATCATGACAACGCTTGGCCACAAACTATGTATTTGGAAAACAGTGGATGGGAAGTTTTGGCTCACCCGCCTTATAGCCCAGACCTTGCCACTTCTGACTACCATTTGTTTCGATCGATGCAGAACGCCCTTACTGGAATACGCTTCATTCAGAATTTGATTCATTATTTACCTGAAAACCGGAGCAGTTCTTTTGGCGCGGAATTCATATGCTAACGATGGACAATACTTTGAATAATGTATCAATTCATTTTTTTTTATTATAATAAATGCATTGGTATGTAAATAAGAATGCAAGTAACATGCATTTTAATCTGTTTTTCGATAACACTATTCACGTTATCTCCTTCGCTTTGCGAGTGTCCTGTTATTAAAAACTTATGGGACATGGCCTTTGTTTAACAACGAAAAATCGTCTAAAGTGCCCTAAGTCAAAAATCTCTTCTTTTATAGCAACAAAATTATTAAATTTCTTCAAAATTAAATTTTATTGCATTTGATAATTGATTGTCAAGCTTTACAATAGCAAATCCGTTAACTTTCTTAAACTGATGTACAGAAATTAAATGTTTTTTTCTTTAAAAGCATCCTAACTCAAAAAAAAAAACAACAACAAAAAATTATAGAAATGAATCGTACAGGGTAGGCCAAATAAGACCTACCTATGTAAAACACGTATAACTCTTGTAATAATAGTTTTTTTTTTCTTATATATTAAATACATTTCATGGAATTTAGGGGGACTATGTATGAAATATGATATCAGACAAATGTCCACCATTTTGCTCCATACAAACATTGGCTCTTTTAAGCGCGTTTTTCATAACACCACGTAATGTTTCTGGTTGCAGGCTCAGTATTTCATCTCGAATATTCTGCTTTTGCTGTCTAATTGTCTGTGACTTATTTACATACACTTCGCCTTTTAAATATCCCCATAAAAAAGTCGAGTGCAGTTAAATCTGGCGAAGGAGGTGACCAAGTGAAATCAGAATTTTTTGAAATCTCACAACAAATCCATAGTTTGCTTTGCAATGTGCGCAGTCGCTCCATCTAGTTGGAACCACAAATTAGGGTGCTACTCTACTCATTGCTCTGTAAAAAGCTCCGAAAATCGTTTCTGGCGTTTCATCCTCATTCTTGAAAAAATATGGACCGATAACTATATCGGCCTTAACACCACACCAAACAGGGCATCTGGATTTATGTAACTGATGCTGGTGTGTTGCTTATTGACATAACCTCTTAAATGGAAATGCGCTTCATCCGACATCAAAAGATTATTTTGTGTTGCTAATTCTGTAAAACGAATAGCGTATTGCAGTCGTTGTTGATGGTCTTGCGGAAGCAGAGCTTGCTCAATTTGAATTTTGTATGAATGCATCTTAAGATATAACCTTAAAATTCTTCGCAATGTTGTTCGGGAAATGCCCAACTGGCCGGACCAACGACGAGTTGAGACATATGTATTATTTGCAACACTCTGCCGCACAGTTTCCACGTTGTCTTCAGTACGAATATATCGATGGTGATCTCTTCCAGGACAGTTGGTCACTGAACCCCGACCTCAAAACGGCTTATCAAATTCCTTTTCATGACGGCTGTGGGAGCTAATCTTGAATTAAAATAACTATTGATCTTTGACAAGAATAAAAAAATTCGATAATTTTAACACGTTTTTGTGTACAGTATCTATCCACTATAAATTTCCAAGAACCCAATTATAACCGGCAAAGAAAAAAATACAATTATATTAGAAAACAAACAAGTAATTCGGGTTTTACATTGGTAGGTCTTATTTGGGCCACCCTGTACTTACCTCAATGAGCTAAACTGACAAAAGTCTAATTAAAATAAACTCCAACAAAGATTTATTTTATTAAAAGTGTCACAATTCGAATTAAGGCTCATTATTATAACTTGCCGATAGCTAAAGTTAGGATGCTAACGGACAGATTATTAGTTTTTCGTTAATATAAGTATACTTTAACCTAAAAGTGACCGATAAGCTAAAGGTAAGTTCATCTTACCTTTAACTTTTAACGTAAGGTTTAAGCATTTGAAGTTGCCACATTTTCTGCTTTGCAGTGTAGTCGCCATGTAGTTTTTTGACCGTATCTTTGCTGCTTTGTTTATTTCTGTGGTCGAAGAAATTTTGTTTTTCGTTTGTATTTTTTGTTTGTTGTAAATAAATAAATAAAAGTACGTATTTTATAAAACCATTTTAATTTGCCAAAAGTAATCGGTTTTTGCTCTGGTAATGCCATATTTTCAAAAAACTTAATTTTATTTTATAAGGAAGTTGTAATAACCAAAAAAAGTTAAAATTCACTTTATTCCTCACTTTAGCTAAAGTTACACTTAACTAACACGCACCTTAAAGGCAAGTTATTGAGCACTTAACAGTAGGGATCTACTTCCATTATATTTTCTGACACAACTAAAAATAAGTCACTTTTATAAATTGCAACTTTATACCAACTGAAACATAAAGAAAGACATAACTGTTAACAACAGCAAAATACACTGATATTTTTTATAGATAAACAAGTGTATTGTGCATAGTTTAAGCATATAAACCCCGAAAATGAAAATTTTGAGTTGAGTCACTTTTGAACTAGGTGTACGATATGTGAATATTTTAAGCCGAGGAGATAAATATTTTTTTGGGTTGTTCACGAGGGGTGTGCTACGTTTAGTTTGTGTTGTATTGTGAAGAGTTCTTAAAATTTGATTTTAAAAAATATAAGAATAGATGATAAGACGATATAATATTTGTGCTTATATTTAATGTGCTATGTTTAAGTGTGCTAAGAAAAAGAAACCCCAATAGAAAATCGTGTTTATAGTGAAATAAACATTTTTACTACCATTTAATTAATACGATGATGCAATACAATACATATTACACCTTGTGAGCTTCTTTATCACGTTGCTTACACTAAAAAGAATACGCACGCAAGTTAATGTTTACAAAACGAATTTGTTTTTCTTTTGATATATAAAATCATGTATTTTGAATTACTATACAGCTTCTTAGAAAGTGAAAAATCACTTTTGTCGTTTACCAATGCAACAAAAATTTTTTTGTTTAAAACCTATGACTTAACAAAGTGTTCACTTTTGCAGCTTAACGTTTTTTCTCAAAAAACATATAATTAGTTTTGCTATTTACGTTTTTTTAAGTTAAATTTTTCGACTCAATATTTTTTCAACTCTGGCAAGCATATACAGGTTGGTTGAAAAGTTCCTGCGCTCGAAATAAAAGAATACTGTTTTTGTTACGAAATATATTTTTTTATTCAATATAATCTCCTAGAAGCTCAATACACTTGTTCCAATGATCTTCCAATAATTTTATCCCATCCTTATAATGGTTTTCCGGAAGCTCTGCAAAATAACCGTCTACTGCTGCTATGGCCTCTTCCTTCGACGAAAAATGCTTTCCACGAAGGAATTGTTTGAGATTTCTGAAGAGATAGTAGTCACTGGGAGCCAAATCTGGTGGTTACGCTGGATATTCAAGCAATTCGTACTTTAATTCTTTGAATTTAGCCATCGTCAAAACACTTTTGTGAGCAGGTGGATTGTCTTGATGAAAAATGATTTTTTTCTTCTTTAAACTAGGGGTTTTCTCACGAATTTTTTCATCCAGCTGATCCAAAAGGCTGCAATAATATTCAGAGTTGATTGTTTTACCTTTCTGAAGATAATCAATCAACAAAATTCCTTTTGCATCCCAAAAAACTGATGCCATAACCTTCTTTGCTGATCGTTGTGACTTCACCTGCTTTGGAGCTGAACAACCAGCTTCAGTCCACTGTAAACGGTCTTGTTTCAATTTAGGATCATGGTGGTAGATCCAAGTCTCATCCATAGTTATAGAACGATGCAAGAAGTCGGTTTAATTCAGCTTAAAACGCTCCAAATTACGCTGAGAAATTTGTTTTCGATCCAGTTTTTGTTGAATTGTTAATGTGTGCGGCACTAACTTTCCAAACAGTTTTTTCATACGTAATTCTTCATGTAAAATATGGAGTACTCGTTCGTCTGAGATGCCTATGGCATTAGCAATTTCACGCTTAGTCAAACTTGGATCTTCACTAACCATATTATGTACCTGCTCAATGATTTCTGCTTTGGTTGCAGTTTTTGGTCGTCCTTCGAGTGAATCGTCTTCAAGGCTGGTACGACCACGTTTAAATTCACCAGCCCAAAATTCAACGGTGCGTTTTGAAGGTGAGGACTCCTTATACACTTCTAACAATTGTTCATAAATTTCCTTTGCTTTTAAACCCTTCAAAACAAAGAATCTAATGACTGCACGATATTCAATTTTTTTCATATTAAAAAAAATCAATGACACGTCAACTTCAAATGGCTTGTAAACAAAGAAAGAATTGTCAGAATGACTTGCAACTTTGCATGTGTTCTCAGGAGAGTTATACCAACTTGAGAAAAAAAAAGTTTGGAGCTAGCAGTGCCATCTCTTGGTGAGCGCAGGAACTTTTCAACCAACCTGTACATAACCACATGTTTTTGATACTGACTACTCATATATATACGGGTACTTGGTGACGCAGTAGTTGAATTGATAAATAAAACGCATATTGTCAAGAACTAAAGTGTGGCTAACGTTTAGTATATTTACACCGTCTAAATAAAGTGTGCTATTATTTGCAATATAGAAAGAACTCGATTTATTTAAAAGGTAAAATCGTAACAATTGGTGTCAGAAGTGGGATTGCAAAAAAAAAAAGCAGTCTTGAAATTGGAGGAGCTTAAGGTGGAACAGCTCAAGAAGGAATTGAAGAAATTGACGCTACCGACAGCAGGAAATAAAGTCGAATTGCAAAAGAGGCTCATAGAGGAATTTGAGCGGCGTAACATTGACATTGCAACTTACGAATTTGGCGAAAAAGAAGAAATGGGGGTTAGTAAAACAGAAGCTAATATAGAGCTAAGCACAATGTTGGCTGCTATCATGGAAAAGTTAGAAGCTTCGAGAAAAGACAACGAGAAACTGCTAACTAAAATGGAAAAAAGTTTCCGACTTAGAGACTGGCGTGGAAATACAAGCGAAAGATGTTGAGAGAAAACTACAAGATCTAGAAAATAAAGTAAATAATCTCCAATGTCAAGAGGATCCAGTACGAATTATTTAGGAAAGTTCTGGTAGAGCAAAGGCCTCTACTTTTGACGGTTTGAGTTTGAGACAGTTGCCGCCAAAAATATGTGGAACATCGAAGAAAAAGCTATAGAGTTGATTCTGTCCTTAAAAGAAAACGCTGTAGAAATTCTAGAAAGTGTCTCAATCACCTGCAGAAATAATTATGACGACATAACGGTGGCACTACAGCGAAAGTATGGTGGCGAACACAAAAAAGATATATACCGATTGGAACCACGAGGTAGACTGCAGAAAGCAAATGAGTCATTGCAAGATTTCGCAACAGAAATTGACCTGTTGGTGCAGCTAACTTATCCAGGCGAAAATCTTCCATTCTTAGATCAGTTCAAACTCGAAGCATTTGTGAATGGAATTCGGGATTCTGATGTGAGACATGCGGTATGTGCTACGCAGAAATCGACTTTTGCTGAAACTGTCTCATTCGCGCTGGCCCAAGAGACTGCGAAGGTGATTTCCAAACCACAAATATTTAAGGTGCGTAACCTCGAAGTGACTGCTGAAAGAGAGCAAGATATAAGCACAAAGTTAACAGAAGGATTCAGAAAAGTGCTCACGGAGTTAAAGGATACATTTAAGCAGGCATTAGGGTAGAAGCAAGTCAAGGCCAAGGATAAATGCTACAACTGCGGTAGAGTGGGATATTTCCAGCGAAATTGCAAAGCACCAAGGAAGAGCCTCCGGGCCGATCAGCAAACACCTAAGGAGTCACCGTTAAACTAAAAAGAGCTAGCACTACGGGGCATGAGCTAGCTCCCATAACCGATGGTCCCACAATCTCCATATCAGTAGCACAACAGGGGAAAATCAATCTTACTGCTTATGGGTGCATCAACAGACAAAAGCACATTTTAACCATAGATACAGGAGCATCACAGTCCATCATCAGGCCCGATATAATTAGAAAGGCAGAACTATTGCACGGGGTAAGTTTGCGAACAGCTACCGGAGAGCAGGCCTGTCTATGGCAAGGTAAATGTGAAACTAACAATTGCCAACATAAGCATTTGTTGTAGCCGATATTGTGGACGAAGTAATCATTGGTGCAGATTTTATGATTAGGCACGGCATTAACCTGCATATGGGGCAAAAAGTTATGATTTGGCAGAATGTTGAAATACCCCTTTTGTGTCGGATATGAACGCGAGGATCGTGTAAAAAAGCTAGTTTCCATCAGCCACCAAAAACTACTAGCACGGGCAGAAACTTTAGTATGGGTGCGTATGGAGGGAGATTGTGAGCACAGCAGCTTGTGGGTGGTAGAACCATCAGAAATAAAAAGTGACCTAATAACAGCGAAAGCCCTCGTGAAAACCAGCAAAGACAAAAGAGTACTGAACCCATCAAATTGCGAAAAAGTTGTCCGAGCGAATTCTGAAATAGCCAAATGTACTGCGCCAGAAGCAATAATCAGTTGCGAAAAGAACTTGGAACCTTCCAATGCGTTCGTTGAAGATCGAAAGATTCTGGCAGAAAAATGGGTAAAAAAACTGGCTCCGCATGATAGCAATAAAGCCAAACAATTAGTCAGGAAATACGGCTCTGTCTTCGCCATGAGAAACCAAAGACAAGGAAGAACGGCGATTGTAAAACATCGAATAAATACTGGTGTAGCGAGGCCAAGAAAGCAGGCAACCAGAAGAATTCCTCTAGCAAAACGAAATGAAGTAAAGGAGTTAGTCAACGAAATGGAGGGTAGTGTAGTAATCGAACCATCTTCTAGCCCATGGAGCTCGCCTATAGTTTTAGTTAAGAAAAAAGATGGCAGCACCCGATTCTGTGTTCATTACAGACAACTAAACGATATCACCAAGAAGGACAGCTATCCTCTACCGAGAATCGACGACACGCTAGCAGGAACCAAATGGATCTCCACATTGGACTTGCAAAGCGGTTTTTGGCAAGTAGAAATTTGTGACCAAGACAAAGAGAAAACTGCCTTTAGCACAGGTGACGGATTATGGCAGTTTAATGTGATGCCCTTTGGACTCTGTAATGCTCCAGCAACATTCGAGCGGTTAATGGAAAATGTGCTGAAAGGACTGGACTGGAAAACTTGCCTAGTGTACCTTGATGACAAAATTGTTATAGGAAAAACTTTCGATGAACACCTGAAGAACTTAGCAAAAGTTTTAAGGCGAATATCTGCGGCAGGACTCAAGCTTAGCGCAAAGAAATGTACACTGTTCCAGAGGGAAGTCAAGTATTTAGGGCACCGCGTAACTGCAGAGGCTATATCAACCGATTAAAATAAGATTCGGGCTGTAAGATTGGCTTTGCCCGAAAAATCTGCACGAGTTGCGCAGCTTTCTAGCCCTCTGCACATACTACAGACGATTTGTACCATTCCTAAGGCTCAAGGAGTTATTATGTACGGCACCGATTCTTGGATATCCTGTGGCCGGAGAAAAATTTGTGCTGGATAGCGATGCAAGCGGACAAGGAATAGGAGGTGTGCTTTCGTGATCACTGGAACCGAAAAAGTCATAGGCTATTACAGTCGAGTACTTTCAAAGCCTGAAAGGAACTACTGCATAACGCGACGGGAACTCTTGGCGGCGGTGGAATGTGTAAAGCACTCAGGTGGCTGCTGCAATTTAAACAACCAGAAGGTCAGCTAGCTCGTTGGATTGAACGACTTCAAAGCTATGATTTCAGCATCGATGACAGAAAAGGTATAAAGCATTGCAATGTGGACGCTATTTCAAGACGCCTCTGTAATTTAGAGTGCAAACTTTGTTCGAGGGCTGAAGGAAAAGAGTGCATCGTTGATATAAGACTAACGCATATTGAGTCAAGTGAAGCGGCGCAACAATATGACCCCATACTGTCAAAAATTATGTCAACCAAAGCAGAGGACAGGAGGCCTACCCGTGAACAAATATCAGCTAAAAGTCCGCTAATGATGGCGTATTGGGCCCAGTGGAACAGTCTACGGGTATATGTATATACCGTATTATACCGTATATGGGAAAGTGTGGACGGCAAAACTGTGACAAAGCTAATTGTGGTGCCGTCAAGCAAAATAGACGAAGTATTAAAAGAGTTCCATGACGGTCCTTGTGGTGGTCATCTCGGTGTCACGAAAACCCTAGAGAAGTTAAAACAACGATTCTACTGGGTCGGCCACTAGATAGCAAATTGCGCGCAATGCATCGCAGCTAAGGAGAAGTCGTGGGGAACTTCAACAACACAACTCGGGTGCCCCATTGGATGTAGCAGGCCCTTTCTCTATCAGTAATTCCGGAAACGTTACGTTCTTGTGGTGATCGACTATTTCAGTAAATGGCCTGAGGTAAACGCTATACCGAACCAGGAAGCCAGAACGCTAATAAGCGCATTTGTGAACAACTGGGTATGGCGGTACGGTGTTCCATTAGAATTACACTCTGACCAGGGAATTTTGAATCTGCTATCTTTAAGAAAATTTGTGAGTTGTATGGAATAATAAAGACAAGAACCACCCCGCTGTATCAACAATCTGATGGTATGGTCGAAAGATTTAATCGAACTTTAGAAGATTACTTAGGAAAAGTGGTCAGTGCACATCAGAAGGACTGGGACACGATGCCACCTCCCGGACGCCTGCAAAAGTTGTTTTCCGAACGGAACTTTTATTGCCTGGCGATAACGATAACGCTTCCCGTGAACAAGAAGACCTTAACGAGCTTCATGAGTTTGTGCGCAATCGAATTAAAATAGTCAGCGATAAGATGAAGGCGAGGTACGATAGGGCAGCAAATTCTGAAGGATTTAATGAGGGTCAGCTGGTTCTGCTATTTAACCCACAACGGAAAAGGAATATGTCCCAAATTACAAACGCATTGGGACGGCCCCTATAGAGTAATTAAAAGGTTGAATGATGTGGTATACAGAATACAGAAAGATCAGAGCCCAAGGTCCAAAATGAAGGTTGTTCATCTAGAACGACTAGCCAACTATGAAAAGGAATACCTATGTCTGTTTGGAACAAACAGGCTTAAGTGGGCGGCAGTGTTACAAGAAATTTCTACAACTAGAAATTTCTTCACGCGAATTTTGACAGCTGGAAAAATCTAGTGTAATAAACTAGAAATAACTAGAATACCTGATTACTCATATAAATACATGTACTTGGTGACGCAGTAGTTGAATTGATAAATAAAACACTGGGTGTCAAGAACTAAAGAGTGGCTAACGTTTAGTCTATCTAGACCGTGTAAATAAAGTGTGCTATTAAAGTGTTTTTCTGTAATTTTTAGTGACTGTTATAAATAAATAGAGCTATAAAAGATTTTAGACAGTGTCTATTATTTGCAATATAGAAAGAACTCGATTTATTTAAAAGGTAAATAAAACAACGATTTTAAAAAGGGTAAAATCGTAACAATATTATAATGTATTTGATACAAAAAAGTTTTAAAATTTATAAGAATAATTAAAATATTAATAACGCATTTCAAGGATAAAAGTTTAGAAAAACTACAGGAATTGTAAATGCGTTTTTTATAACAGAAGTAAACTAAATTTATATATTTATTTGCTCGAAAGTTTATTGAGAAAAGTTTTTGTGTTTTTCCAAATATAATAGTATACATAATAATCCCTTGTTATTAAACATTGAAAAATATTTTCGCTAAACAAGAATTCCAATTCGAACTTTTTATTAGTCATTGTTTCGCTGAGTGCATATAAACAACAAGCGTCTACACAACCTCTTTGTTGAAAAGCTCAAGCGAGACTGATTGAGTTGTTGAATGAGTGAGCGAATGCAGGTGTGAAAGAAAAACGCGGCGTAGTGGTAAAAAAATAAACTACTGACAGAGCACTAATTGCTAATGAAACAATAAATAAAGTGCTGGTAGAGCACTTATTTAGAACGCTCTGCCAACGTTAGTAAAAAGTGGTTTGCGAGTACTTGATTAACAAAATGTACAACCGTAGAAATAATAAAAGTACTCGCAAAGTCCTGGTTTGGAACGTTTTCCCAACGTTAGCAAGAAGGAATTTGCCAGTACTGGGTTAACAAAATTTACAACTATTTATGAAATAAAAATATATAAAGCATTCCCAAAGCACTTGTTTACAACACTTTCCGATAATTAAAAAAAAATTAGTAATTTCCTGGTACTCTATATACAAAAAATAATTTCTTAATACTAAAAAAACATTTATTACTTATTGTTATTTTGTTTACTAGGGTAAAGAACGTAGATTTTTGATGAGTATAACTCTTAATTTATCTTAATTTTAATTTTTGTTCTTTATCTTCCTTAAGGAGAGGATATAAAATTTACTTAGTCTATGAGACGATTATCAAAAAAGGAGCTAGCCAAGCATTTTTTATATGTTATTTTGTATATACGGGGGGATCAATAAGTCCGTGACTTTTCGAACATCCCTCGTAGTTATATGAAATGCAACAATGCTCCCATCAAGTACCACCTGTTAATAGACTGAGCAAGTTCTGTCATTTACTTTGCTTTTAATAGCAGGATATTTCGAGGTCCATAAAATAGGCATTTGTTTGATCGATCAATAATTTCATCGTTGGAACTAAATCTCTTTCCATCGAGCTATTTCTTAAGGTTTGGAAATAGGAAATAGTCACTGAGAGCTAAATCCGGAGAATAAGGCAAATGAGGGGGCAATTCGTAGTCTACCTCTTGGATTTTTGCCATGGAAACTAAGCTGTCACACGGTTCCGTTGGTGGTCGATTGTGAGCGGTAGCCATCTTGTGGAAAGCTTTCTCATACCCAAGGTACGTTCGTAAATGCAGTTGTTGCGCATCACTGCAGCATAATAAAAGTAAAACGTTCAAAAAAGCATCATTTGGTAGCACTGACTTTCGTCAAACGTTTTTTTATGCAAAAATTGACAGTGCTGCCGCAAATTTTGGGAACTATGGCATCATTAAAGTTTCTGATGCAATAGTGCGAAATCAGTTTTCTTTTTCGTTTTAATTGATTTTTTAAATTCAAATTTGTTTCATCTCTCTTTTAATTCTTTTTTACTATAAGTTATTAAAAAGTTGTCAAGATTTTCAATAATATTAATTTTTTATTTTAGGAATCCGCCTTCTTTTTCGTTTTAATTGATTTTTTATAATCATAAGTCGTTTCATCTTCCTTTTAATTCTTTGTTTATTATAACTTAACAAAAAGCTATCATTTTTACCATCAAGGTTTTCAATAATATTTGATATTATTGCGAACATGTTTTTCATCAAACGTTTTTAAAAGCAAACATTGTGCAGTTGTTTTGCAATATGAAAGCATCTGCAACAGCTGATCACGCATCAGCAACAAAACTTGGCATAACTGCCGCAGTGATGCACAAATTTACTGCATTTACGAACGTACCCTATGTCTTCCACAATCTATCGCACATTCAATCTCCGATCGGCCAACACCATATCGTGAATTTTTTAAATTTTTTTGGGTGTAGAGACCTCAACTGGGCTTCCAGAACGTTCGGCATCTTCCGTGCTTGTAAGGCCACAACGAAAGTCAGTGAAACACTTTTTTACCATTGAAATCGATTGTGCAGAGTCCCCATAGTATTTATCAAGCTTTTCCTTGGTTTGATTGACGTTTTTTCGCAAAAGAAAAAATTAATGAGCACTCGAAATTCACTTTTTTCCATTTTTAAAAAAATGCACGAGGTTGTATGTTTTGAACAGCAATGTTGCATTTCATATAACTAGGAGAGAAGTTCGAAAAGTCACGGACTTATTGATCCGCCCTCTTACTATTTATCTTATAGATTTTTTTTGTTATATAGTTTAAAGGAAACCATATTCAAGTTTTGGTTGTTTAAGTTTTAGTCATTTGCTTTTAGAATACAGTAACTGGAGGAAGAAGACAATAAAATTTCCTGAGTTTTAGTTTTCCAAGTCTGGGACAAAATTTACTAAAATTCCGTTTGTATTGTTACAGAAATTTCTAAACACTAGAAATTTCATCACGCAAATTCTTTGACAGCTGGAAAAATCTAGTGAGGTAATAACTGGAAATAACTAGAATACCTGACTACTCATATATATACGGGTACTTGGTGATGCAGCAGTGCAGTTGATAATAAAACGCTAAGTGTTAGGAACTAAAGTGTGGCAAACGTTTACTCTATTTACATCGTGTGTGTAAAGTGTGCTATTAAAGTGTTTTTCTGTAATTTTTAGTGACTGTTATAAATAAACAGAGCTATAAAAAATTTCAAACAGTGTTTATTATTTGCAATATAGAAAGAACTCGATATATTTAAAAGGTAAATAAATCAACGATTTTATAAACCAAAATATTTTAAAATTGGAATCAACAATGGAATTTGTAAATTTTAACAACTTCTTTGTAAGTTTTTATTTGTTTTCGAAGTTCGTTTTTTTTTTGTTTAAAAAAGAACATTTAAAAATTACAAAACAAAAATTATAGAAATAGAAATTGAGTTTTAAAAATATTTTGATTGGTTCCAAAGTTGGAGCAAAATTCCAAAATTGAAGCAGACAAAGCAGTTATGTTATTATTCCAAAATCACTTTATTGATTGTTTCGCCAGTGATCTGCCAACGTTTTAAAAAAAGAAGCTGCCAAGCCCAGCCCGGTGTTTTTGGGGCTGGCAAAGCACTTGTTTGATTATTGGAAAATAACTTTATTGTTTTGTACTCTGCCAACGTTTAAGCCAACAGTCGAAAACAAAAAAAAACTACGTTCATATAAACGTATTCTTACTGATTGTTTAGCCAGTACTTTGCCCACGTTTTAAAATTATAATTTTGGAGCTGGCAAAGCACTCACGTTATTATCCCAGTACTTTGTAAACTTAAAAAAAAACGGCCAATCCTAGCCCGGTGTTATCTTTTTAGCTTTGGGATCGTCAAACAAAAAAAATTGAGAACTTGTTGTTTTGTACTCTGCCAACGTTTAAAAAAAAAACAAAAAAAAATTGACTTGTTGTTAATTTTATTTTAGATAAAAAATGCTTCCATATCTGTTGACAAACTAAAATTTGACATTTTTACTTGTCTGTCATTTTAGACGGCAGTTCGTGTGCATAACTGACTGCAAACTCAGATGACACCATATGACAACCCGTTTTCATACAATTGCCAATAATTTGGACAAACTGACAATAAAAATGACATGGTGAAAACCATGCATTAGAAGCGTAAGTGAATGCATTGTAATCGTTTTTTAAATATGGCGGACAAATGAATGTTGTTGTGAAATTCACACATACTCTTTGTAAAACTTGTTGTTTTCCATACAAATATTTCTGTTGTTGTTACTATTTTTCGTTTTTATAAAATATAACACTCTGTCTTGCCACCAATTCATGTAATAGAACGAATGCAACCATATTGTTTAAGTATATATGGACTGTAGCGGAAACTTTTCCGTGAACAATGTGGAAAGTATAGAAATGCAACTCTGCTGCATACCTTTTTATTACCATTAACGTACAACTATTATTCTGTCAAAGTTTTTTAAATAGTTTCACAAAGTAGGCGAAAAAAATATATAAAAAAGATAGAAAAAACAATAACGTATTTTACATTGAATTTTATGTGTTGTTCTGTTTTCGAGAAAATTAAAAGAAACAAGTAACAAGCTTTATACATATATTAAAAAAAAAAACAAGTAACAAGCTTTATACATATATTTAACATATTATACATATATTTAACAAATAAAAAACAAAGTTTTTAACGATAAAACAATTATTAATAGAAAATGCCTAAACATAAGGAGCCGGTAAGCCAAAAGTTGAAAAGATTTGTAAAGGATTATCCTGATCTATTTACCGATGGGAAGACATTAGTATGCAATATATGTTCAAAGTCTGTTAACTTTGATAAGCACTTTAATGTTCAGAAATATTTGGAATCTAAAAAACATTTGAAATAAAGGAAAGGCACAATTAACTGTTTCACAGTGTAATAGTGCTGGAGTGTCTTTGTATCGCTCAGTGATTTAATCCGGATTTGACTAATTCCATTGAACTTAAAAGTCTATAAACTGTTTACAAAATATCCTCAAGCTTTATAATCATAACAGAGCTAAAAGGTTTCTTCTGAGGTGATCTTTTTAACATAAAAAATCAATTGTTTTGCTTTTATTTTTTCTTCAATTGCTGAAATCCTGTAAATGTACCAATTAACACAAGTGTGAAAACATCTGATTGATTTAGTAACATTAAATACAACCGTAATAACTTTTGATTAAAATACAACCATAGTGGTTTATGTATTTGAGAACTTTTTTCTGTGGCGCCATCTTTGCAAATTTGCATATAATAACCCAGCAAACAATTATATTGATCGTTATCATCAACAAATTATTTTAATAATTTTATTTTATCATGGATTGCTTAAATACTAACTGCAACATTACTGGTAATGATCGAATGATTTCATGCTGGCTATGTTTAGGTAACTACCACATGAAGTGTACTGGACTTAAGGCACGAGACGCGGATGCGCTTGCTGACCCAGGAAAATCACTTCAATGGACCTGTCTTCGCTGCAAAAAAATCAGTATTGATTTCTACAAATTTTTTAAAAGTTATAGAGAGGAATTCGACCAACTTAATTAAGACTTTTTGTCTGTACAAACCAAACTATCCAAATTTGGTGAACTGTTTTCGAATTTTCCGAATTTGGACAAATTTGCCAATAACCAAGATCTTTCGTCCCCAAAAAGGAATAAAACAAATAAGTCACCTATAATACCATCAATTTCATTTTCATCGGCTCCTGTAAATACTGTCGAAGTCATTGATGTCACCCCATTTCCATTGCCATTTCCGTCTCTGAATGTAATCTCCTCTCAAGCTATCACTAGTGAATCACATGGTTTTGATAATAGTCCCTCCAAATCAATTTTATCACCAACAAAGCCTTTAATGAATAATCAATTTAATCATAACCCGTTGTGAGCTTTTCCACCCAAAAAAACTGTTTTCTTATCTCGTTTGTCAAGTGAAACTTCTTCAGATGATGTAGATTATTACATAAAATCTAAGGTTGGCCTAAATGCTGATGTTTTAATTCATAAATTTCAGTTTTCTGCACCAAGATCTATTGCATCTTTTAAAATTGCTGTTTCTGCTAACCTTTTTGAAAATGTTCTTGATCCTAACTTCTGGCCTGAAAATACTCTGGTTCGAGAATATATTTATAAGGAAAGACCACGATCTAATAATATTGGCGTTCTTCCACAACGTGAAAGGAGTAACGCAAAAAACTAAATAGTGCTACTGTTAACACATTGTCTTTAGTTTACCAAAATGTTCGTGGCTTAAGGACAAAACTGTCGAATTTGTATTTAGAAAGCTTTAATATTAATCATCAAGTCATTGTATTTACTTAAAACATGGCTTAATGATACTTATTTTAATACCGAAATTCTTTGCAACAAATATAATATTTTTCGTCGAGATCGTGGTACTTTTGGTGGCGGTGTTCTTATTGCTGTTTCCAGTTGTTTGCCTGCTAAACATCTAATTACTCAATCATCTGTTGATATTGAATTTATATCTGTCATCATTAAACTAAAACATAAAAGGTAGTTGTAAATGTTCCTATATTCCTCCATCATCCCCGCAGTTTTTATATATTCAACATGCCGAAGCTATTAGATCTGTTTCGAGTTCGGTTAAGAGAAATGATTCTCTTATAATTATGGGAGATTTTAACATGCCATCAATATCCTGGAATTTTTTGGATGATGATAAATATTATGTCCAAACCAATATACACGAGAATTGGAAAGATTTTTTTAATATCTTATATGACATGAGTCTTTTTCAAATAAACGGCATACTGAATGATTATTCTAGAATTCTGGATTTAGTATTTGTAAACGATAGAGAAGTTTGCTATATAAACCGGACAACACCGATTACAATTCCTGAAGACCGGCATCACCCTGCTTTTGAATTAATTATATCTATCCCATCAGAACATTTATTAGTACAATCAAACACTACCGTAAAATCCTTTTGTTTTAAGCAAGCTAACTACTATGGGTTAAACGAACTTGTTACAAATACAAGTTGGAGTAATATTTTATCATTTTCTTTTGATTCATACGTTGCAATGTCTCATATATTTGATGTTTTTTACAATAAAATGTTTTTTTTTATGGACTCCTGTATTCCTAAAAATATAATTAAGCTATTATCTGGACCGCCATGGAATAATAAGGAACTGTCCCGTGCTAAAAATAAAAATAGTAAATATTACCATAAATTTAAACGATCTGGATCTTCTGTAGATCATCTAAGATATTCTGTGAGCCGTGCTGAATATACAAGATTAAATAAAGTTTGTACACACGTTATTTAAATAAAATTAAAATCAATTTAAAACACAATCCAAGGTCCTTCTATAAATTCATTAACTCGAAGAAAAAGACATCTGGTTATCCTGCTACGATGACATTTCAACAAACACAATCTAGTGATGATGCATCTATAAGTAACATGTTTGCTGAGTTTTTTTCTACCACCTACTCAAATGCAACTTATGATAATTCAATTGCGTACCCGTTTGCTTTAGTCGAAAATCAATCGATATCCTTACCGTTATTTGATACGTACACAGTTTCAAATAAAATAAAACGACTTAAATTTTCATTTGATTTTGGTCCTGATAAAGTTCCTAGTTGCATCTTAATTAACTGCGCTGAAACCTTAGCCATCCCTCTGACACTTTTGTTTAATATATCAAATTAATATGGGTTTTTTACAAAAATTTGGAAAGAATCTTATATTGTGCCACTGTTTAAATCAGGCAACAAATCAGAAATTGAAAACTACAGGGGTATTGCAAAGCTGAGTATAATACCCAAGCTTTTTGAAAAACTGGTTACTGAACATTTACGTTATCAAGTTTCGAATCTAATATCTCCTTATCAACATGGATTTCAAAAACATTGTTCTACAACTTCAAATCTTCTACAACTTACGACCAACATAAATCGCGGCTTTTTTCAAAGAAAGCAAACTGATGTTATCTACACCGACTTCAGTAAAGCCTTCGATAAAGTAAATCATTCTCTTCTTATAAATAAACTACAATTAGTGGGATTTACAAATCATAGCATAAAGTGGATATATTCGTATTTGTCAAATAGGTCACAAACTGTTCGATTTAACAAATTGTTTTCGAAAAAAATAAATGTACTGTCTGGTGTACCACAGGGAAGTCACCTTGGGGCGCTACTATTTTCATTGTTTATTAATGACTTGCCAAACGTAATAAAGTTTTCAAATGTTTTAATGTACGCTGATGACGTCAAGGTTTTTTTAAGTTATAACCAATTTTTGGATCACTATCGCCTTCAAGAGGATTTGGATTCATTTTACAAATGGTGCAACGTGAATTTAATGGAGCTTAATTTGAAAAAAATGCAAACTTATGCGATTTGTAAGAATTAATCAAATTGCCGTAAACTATTTTCTGGGAGGTCATCAACTTGATTTGGTCGACAGTTTCCTAGATCTAGGTATTTTGCTTGACCCTAAGCTAAATTTTATTGCACACACTACAAGTGCAATAAACAAGGCTAGGGGTACACTTGGTTATATAAAACGCTGGTCAAAAGAGTTTAATGATCCGTACATTGCGAAAACATTTTACATGTCTCTTGTGCGCCCGATTCTGGAATATGGTTCGGTAATATGGGATCCAATTTACCAAACGCATTCTGATGCAATTGAATCCGTGCAAAAGCAGTTCCTGTTGTTTTGTCTTCGAGGATTTCAGTTTTGCCCGTATAATTTGCCTTCATATACCGCTCGACTTGCTCTTATTAAGCTTCCTACTTTAAAAAGCCGTAGAACTATGTTGAATGTGTCATTTATTTTGAATATAATTAATGGTGATATCTGCTCTGGATTTTTGATTAATGAAATTTCATTTAACATTCCCCAACGTGCATCCCGTAATTTTTTACCATTGTCGGTAAATCTTTTTAGAGCTAATTATGCTGATGCTGACCCTCTCAGGAGAATGTGTAATACATTTAATCAATTATATAGTTTTATAGATTTTTCACTTAATCCTAGAGTAATAAAAAACGCAATTATAATTTTTTTAAACTCTTAGTTAAGTTATTTTAATATTAATATTTTTAAAATGTCTGTAAGGAATTAAATTCCATAGATAAATAATAATAATAAATAAATAAATAATCAGAACTTACGCCAAACTTTTCTAAAGGAACCTCAATCGGCTTCCCAAACATTTGGACTGGAACTGTGCGAGGCATTTGTTGCTGCTGACATTCCGTTGTATAAAATCAGAAATGAAAAAGTTAAAACATTTTTATAAAAAAACACTTCCATTCATGTCCCATCCGAGTTCACGCTAAGAACAAAATATGTTAAAAGTATTGGCAAAAATGCACTTTGTCTGCCGTTGCTCAAAAAAAAAAAAAAAAAAATATGACACCCTCTGGAATAAAAATAAGAAAGTTTTTTTCCATCATCCATTTTTGGGGCCGGGGCCCAAAAACTGGTACGCGTAGTAACAAATAAGTGTGGATATTCAAATGAAAGGAATCAGGATCTTAAATATGCATTTTGTTTCACGATCCATGGTATGTGGCTCCCTCTATATCCATTAAAGACCCCCTTTGGGGTCCCGAAAAAATGTGATTTATTAAAAAAATAAAATATATTATGGAAACTTGTAACCAGTTAATTTTTATAGCCTCAAACCTAATTGATGAAATGGTTAATAACACAGAAAATATTCCTGGCAACATCGGAAGAAAAGCACATCAAAAGCTATTAGCAATTCACGAAAAGAATAAAGGTTTCAAAGACCTAAAGCAAATTGGACAAATTTTAGATGGCAGTGCAAATAATGAAAACGACAATTTTTTTCTTCGTCAAAAGATATTGACTTTCAAATACGCTTCACTAAATTCTCTTAATGTGGAACGTTCCTTCTCCATGTACAAAAATGTTTTGCGTTCAAATAGACAAAGTTTCGTATTTGAAAATTTAAGCAAACAATTTGTTATACATTGCAACAATGGATTTAATTACAAAATTAAAAAATAATTAAAAAGAAACCTTTGATAATTTTTTTCTTTTTGTAGAAACATGAGGAAATTTAAAATGGCAATTAGGAAATTGAAGATTTAACAGAAAACATTTTTATAATTTTTTTTTTTTTTAGCAATTTAAAGATTATTTTTTTTGTTTTTGTGGTAAATTTTTTTTTGGTTTTGTGGTCAAAATTCATTAGTTTTAAAAGCTGACTTTTAGAGCGAAAAAAACACTTTATTAGAGCTACTTTTATGTTGCCCTAATAACATTTAGTAGAAATCCTATTTTTAAAATATAAGCAATTTTTATAAAATATATAGATTTTTGTAAAATTTTTGGATTTTTATAAGATGAATATTTATTTATTCGATAGTATTCTACAAAAATAAATTTATAAAATACATAATAGAATAGTGTGGGCGACTAGGCCATGATACTATGTATGTTGAAATTCAGACTTCATTTAATAGATTAGCAGAGTTTAGAATATACTTAATTTTTCTAAGTTATTCTCTATTGTTACAATTGAAGATTTCTTCTAGTGGTTCCTCTATTAAGGTCATCGGACATTCTTTGAAGATATGGTTTATTGTGAGGTGTTCCAAGCAGTGTATTCCCTTGGTTGAGTTTGATCATAATAATGCTGTGTACTGAATTTTGTGGTTCCAAGTCTAGTTCTAGCAATTATGATACAGTCTTCACGACTGAAGTTGATGTTATACGGTGGTCTTGTTGTGTTTTTATTGTGTGATCTTAAAAAACTGTCAGAATTATGCCATAGTTGTTGCAGTTGATTTTCTTGATAATTTTTATGGAAGTTATTTTTTACTTGAGGAAGAGGTGGTACCTCAATCACTAGGGGGCGGTTGATTGCGTTTTTTTCAGCTAAATCTGCATGTTCATTCCCTGAGATACCAGTATGTCCGTTGATCCAGAGGATAGCAACTTTATTTAGCAATTTAATATCTCTTAAGATGAATTTTCTTGCCTTCGTCTTGTTTTAATGATTTTACTGCGCTGAGACTGTCGGTGCAAATTAAAGTTTTTTGTTGTTACCGTGATGCATAACATACAGCAAATCGCAAGGCAGCTAGTTCAGCAGAGAAAATACCGGCTTGGTAAGGAAATATAGCCTGATGAATAATGTTAAATTTACTATTTTCTTGTTCAACTGCAGCGTAAGAAGTATTTCCATTAGAAAAGGATCCGTCTGTGAAAATTGTAATATTAGCATTGTATTTTTCTTTTTCCAATAAGAAAAGTTGTTGGAAAACATGTGAGTTTATTCTCTCTTTTTTTACCCTGCTGAGAGAAATGTTAGTGGTTAAGTTTCTATCTGATATATTGCAAAATGTTGTTCCGCTTTCGCGAGTGGGTAGAGGTATTCGAATATCTTTCGCATACTGTATTATTTTTTGGAGACCACATGGATTAGGTATATCGGAATGGTCAATTAGCTCCCATAACTCCTGGTGTAGTGCATGGTCCGAATTGATTAAACCTTCAAAAAGCATTTTTATTGATTGTCTTTTTAGAATAAAATCAAATTGATTTATTTTTGCCTCTATTGCTAGTGCGTCAATGCTAGTTGCCTGAAGTATTCCTGTGGCTGTGCATTTGTACTTCTTGCAAACATGAAGGGCTTCACATTTGTTTATTGGGATAACCGCTGCTACCTCGTTAATACACTTGTTTATGATTGAGTCACAGAAATTTAGATTTGAAGCAAATTCTTTATGAGGTCCGGAGGCTATAACGAATATGTTGTCTGCATAAGTGGATATGTGATCAATTCCCCTAACTTGTTTTAATTTACTGAACAATGATCTAATATATGCTGTGTACAGATAATGGCGAGCCCTGCGGCACACCATTATCCAAGTTGCAAAAATTGGACAGAAAATCATCAACTCTTACAGTAATTTTTCTGTGTGATAAAAAAGACTTTATTATCTTTAAAATATTTTTGGGTACACCCCACTTGTGTAGTTCCTTTTAATTGCAAAGTTTACAACTTAATCCTCTGATAAAATTATTGAGTGTTTCTTAGCCCAAATATTCTTTTTAATTTGGGTCTCTAGTTGATGGCATAATGTAAAAACTCCTCTATTTGGTAAATATGCATGTTGCTCTTTAGTAATATTAACTTTACAATATTTCCACAGCCTTTGTGAGAGAATTCTGTCCAGTATCTTAGATATTTGGATTTTTCCCTGGTTTTGGTATTGGGGATAAAATAGCTTGTTTCCAAGCCTGCGGATAAATTCCTTTGGTAAAGATTGTTGTGTACAGTTTACATAGTCTAATTTTAAAAGTGATTGAGGAGTTCTTTATCATTGGGTAGGTTATTTTATCATACCCCGGCGTTGTGCCTTTCCATTTTTTTAAAGCATTTTGAAGATCTCCTAGTGATATTGGATTGTTAAGACTTTTTATTTCACTTGGGTGGTTTGCTAGTAGATCAATATTGAGTTGGTTCTTTTTTTTCTAATATTGCGGGGTGAAATGAATTATTTGATCCAATTGAGCTCCGTGTTCTCGCGAGGGCATCTCCAATATGTTGCGGATGGGTTAAAATTTAATTTCCCTGGTATATTGCTGGAAAACTGATTGACCTAGAGCATGTGATTTTTTTACTTTGTTCCACAAAGTTCTACAATCTGTAAGCGGGTTAATAGAGTTTAAAAAATTTGCCCAGGTTTTACGTTTTGCTTCTTTGCATGCTTTTCTTACTTGGGCACATAATTTTCTGTAATTTATTGTATCTGAAATGTTTCCCCTTATTTTAAAGCGTTTCCAAGCCGCATTTTGTTCCTTTATTAGTCGCGCAATATCTGTATTAAACCAAATGGGGCTGTTGTTGTGATTTCCTTTCTTATGACCCTGGTTTACTGGCATTGTTGTGTTGGCAGTTGCTCTGATGATTTTCGTTAATATGGCAGCTTCTTTGTTTATATTTTCAGTACATGGTTTTGAATTTGATAATTCGCTAGTATTTTTTGAGAAAGCAACCCAGTCGGTTAGTTTATCGTTAAACTTCGTTACATATTTTTTATAATTGTTATTGTTACCGTTTTGTATAAAAATTGGAAAATGATCGCTTGCTTCGCTACTAAAACATTGCCAATTTAAAGATATTGTTAACTCACTTGTGGCCATTAAAACGTCAATAGCTGTTAAAGTGTTTTTTGTACTCAGCAGTGTAGGAGAGCCATCGTTTAAAAAAGTTAAATTTCGTTCATTTGCAAAAAATTCCCATAGGTTTCCTGTTCTTGATGTGTAGTGAGAGCCCCACAATGTATTTTGCGTGTTGAGATCACCACATATGAGATGATGATCAAAATCAACGTTTGGTATGTCATCTAATAATTCTTTTAATCGATATTTCAGACTCTTTGTATATGTTTCTTATATATACATCTTTAGTGCCGCGTAAGGTAATAGTTTGGTGAAGATCCCCTTCAGATTTTAGGTGTTGGATGACATTAAGCGAATTTCTCATCATTATTGCTATTCATGATTTAGCATAAGTATACTGTTTATTATGGTGGAAAATTTTATAATTTGGTATATGAAGCAGCTGTTTGTTTTTTCTACAATATGAGTTTCTTGTATATTTATAACGTTTGGTTTGTGTTTGTGTATTAGTAATTCTAGGGCAAATTTGTTATTGAGGAATCCTTGAATGTTCCATTGAACAATGGATAAATTCATACCTATATTAATTGTAATTCTGAATGTAATAAAAAGATAGAAAATGTTTGTGGGGTTCCTTCATTTTTTTAACTTATTTTTTATGTTGCCCTTTTGTTATGTCGCCAGTAAATTGGCTCTAAATATCATAATAAATTGCACTTGAGTATGGTGTAAGTGCTGCTCCTGGAGAATCTTCAGTTGATAAATAGGATCGTCTTGGTGTCACAAAACCTAATTCAGGTTCGATGTCAATTTCCATTGAGTTATTTGTAATTGTGAGAGGATGTATTGCATTTTGTTTATTTTGTGATGTGGTTTCGGTGCGTTCTGTTTCAAGTATTTGCGGTGCTGTAAGTTTCGATGCTGTTGTTACTGTGGTTGCTGTAATTTTTGCCGTTGGATTTGATGATAAAGTAGTTGTAATAGTGTGTTTTTTGGATTATATGAGCAAGATACCTTTTTGATTTGTTTCCCTTTCATATTCCTTGGTTATAGTTGTGTTGTTGTTGTTTTGGATGTTTTTGGATTGTTTTTTTGTTTTCTGATTGTGGTGCTTCTTTTTCTGTAGATGTGTTATTTATTTTTTTGATGATGTTGACAAAAGTAGGTTTCGGATTAACTTTTCAGGGTTAGCGTTACAAGTTTTCCATGCTTCTCTTATGGTGCATCGTGTTTATTTTAATCTTTAAAACTGCTTTATGTTTCAAAAAGGATGGACATGTAGCGTCATAAGAAGAGTGTGTTTCCACGCTGCAGTTCACACAGTATTTTATTTCGCAGCCGCTATGTGGAACTAACTCACCACATTCTTTACAAATTCCCGCATTTTTACAACGGTTTTTCGTGTGTCCAAGTTTCTGACAGGTTTTGCACCTCATTGGGTTGGGTATATACTCATTTACCTTTACTCTCTCCCATCCATAATTTGATGTATTCTGGGCGTCTTATTAAATCAAAAGTTAGTATAGCAGCTCCAGTGGCTTCCAGTTTATCTTGTTCACCTTTTTTCATTATTTTTTTACATCTACCACCTTTTGATTTTTTAACCCTTCTAAGATTTCTTCGTACGAAAGATCAATTGTTTTTTTTGAGAAAATTTTTCCTTGGATTTAGACTTTTGTGGAATGTTATTGATACGGGTATAGTGTCAACAAAATTTGCTTTTACAAATTTTTGACCAAATTTTAGGTTATGCGTTTTAATCATAAGATCACCTGTTTTTAATTCGACAGCGTCGGTGTAATCTTTCGATATAAAGTTTAAACCCTTTTCAATTTGGAAAACATTATATGCGGAGATTGGCTTAGGAGTTTCCTCCTTTCTTGTAGGTCTGGTTGATATGATTATGTAACGAGGAATGTGATCATCGCATTGTCCAAATTCTGGCAGAGCAATAAAGTCTTCGTTATGGAAACGTTTACTTACATTGGCAAGGTCTTCGTTGGAACCAAGTTCCCTGAACCTGTTATGGTTCAGGGATTCTCAGTCAACCATTTTTGGGTGGTTCGGCCCTTAAAATTATTTATTTTTAAGTTTCTTCACTTGAAAATTTATAATTCTTTGTGTAATGAAAAAAAGACATGTTTTTTTTTGTTTTTTTATCAAGGCACAAATGAGAGATTAAACAAATATAGGAAACCCTTATTCGATTATACACAACTAGAAAAAAGACTTTACACGGCGATTGCCTGAGCAAGACTCATAAGATGAATATATTTTTTATGAAATTTATATAATTTTTTTTATGAAATTTATATAAACTTTTCTAGCATATTTTTGCAAAAATATCAAAAACGTACCTTTTGTAAAATGTAATACGACCGTTAAGCCCGTATGACACTAGAGTTTTCTTAACTTTTTCTTGACTTTTTTAGGATTTTAATTTGATTTTTTTTAGTCCTTTATAACTTTTTAGTAAATAACCAAAAACCCTAAAAAAAGTCAATTATTTTTCACTGAAAATTGTGCACAATGTGTTGTACGCAAACAAATTAATTAAATATACAAGACTATTAATTTTCCGATTAAAAAGTGACATTTTGTGTTTGTTGTGATTGTGTCTTTTTTATAGAATAAAGGTATTCTTCAGATTTGTAATTTAAAGCAATTAAAGTTCGAGTGAAGTTCATCTTATGTTTAAAACAAAAAACGTGAGTACAATTCGAAACACAAATTTTTTTTTTACAAAATATTAAAATTATTGCCCAAATTTTGTAAATCCCCTGCGTTCAACGCCTCACCTACACTTCAGGTTCTAACTCCAACGCGAGTGTAAAAAATTCGAATTTTATAAATCACTACGGCACACAGTGAGACAACGCCGGTATTAAATACAAGGAGTCATTGTAGAGCTCTGAAATTTCGCACAGGTTATATTTGAGACAGTTTTATAAAAAAAAAATTAAGAAAATCCGCCCACTTTTAGGCCCACCTCCCATACAATCGAAATTTGTAAAATGCCGTATTGTCTGTAATACTTTAGGTATAACTTTCAATTTTAGTATACTTGAATGTTATATAGTTACAAACATTATCGGAAAAAAATTTTGAACTTTGGCCCACTTTTACCCCCACCACCCTCAACATAAAAGTACCATATTTTCTAAAATATTTTAGGTGCAACCTTCAAATTTGATATTACTGTAATTTATATCATTTAAAATGTTTCATGCAAAAATTACAATAACACGCCCACTATTACGCCCACCTCCCATTGAAATGCAATAAAAAAGAACAATTTTTTTTTTTCATTCTATCAATGATTTTTTAATATCATCATGGTATTCTAATTTTTTCAATTTCATTGTCATTCTAAATGAATTAATATAAGGATCTGATGATATTTGCAAATAGTGCATTACATCTTCATTCGTAGAAATATGTTAATTTTTACGAGAATGGAATAGCCTACAGTTTCTATACTCCTTATTCATTGCTTCTTGCGCTTCTTCGGATAACATTCTTGTAGCAAAAAAAAGTTAATATTAAATAAAATTTAAAAAAATACTTTCAAAAATAAAAATTGCAAACAAACCTATTGGCAATATAGCCTCAGATACCATTTTGCTGCCGTGAATGAGAACTTTATGCACAGTGATAGGCATGTAATACCAGCCATAAAGCTCTACATACAATTTTGCAGTGTCCATGCAATACGTACGGAATTTACCAACATCTATATTTTTACTACTATTTATAGTATTTAATATAATTTTAAAGCGGTGAATTAAGTCTATATTTACACCAGTTATGTCAGCGGTTATTTCTGGATTTTCAAAAAATCTTCTAGAAACATTACCATCATTGGTTGTTCCCATGCCTTGTTTCACCACATCGACTTTTAAACCCAGAACTAGTTTAAAATTTTTTTTATTTCTGTTTTAACACAAATTCGAATTTCATAGGCCTACAAAGTCTTGTTGAAGATGGTTCTGAATTTGTCCAACACAAAAAAAAATCATTGTAAAGATCAGTTAACTTTAACGGAACAAGAGATGTTGAAAACATATTTCTATCAGAAACATTTTCATCGGTGAAACGTTGATGATATTCACTGTGCCCTGATGATCCATCACACCCCCATTTACTTATTAAATTCAACTCATTTGGAATCTCATCAATCTCACTTTTTGTTTGAAAAATTCTTGAAACAGTGTGATCAAGTAATTCTTGTAATCCAACACTGCTAAAACGTTCATCAACCTTAATATTTGCAGGATAGCATTTTTTTTTAACTTCTAATATTTTGCTATAGTGTGGGAATATATCACAACAATTTCTTTTGCAGAGCTTCTTAAAACATCATATAGGTGTTTTGATAATGAAGCATCAACTATAAGGCTGAGTGCTTTCTATGGTGTAAATGATTTGAATTGTTCACTCTTTTCATATTTTTTTAGCAGCAGACACTATCAAGTCTTTTGGAAAACTTTCACAAAATTGAGATATTTTACTTTTTTTACGCTTAACGGAATGCGGAGTGCTTGGTTGTTCATCATCCAAAGTTTCTTCACATATGGTGTAAAGCTGTACAAGCCATTCTTCATTATCAGCCAAAAATTTACTTTTTATGCGCCCAGATTTGTTCCATTTAGATTTTAATTTTGGTATGAAATATTTTATTAAAAAATCACGAAATTTTTTAATAATTAAGTCTGACATTTCATTGAATTTTGTTGATATGACACCAACAACAACATCAATATCTTTATTGCTATCGATCTAAATATCAGAAATTGTTGAATTATCCATGACCTTGTAAATTTTTTTTAACACTTTATATAAACTTGTATAAACTTGCACTCTAAAATAGATTGTGAATTAAATATATAATTGCAATTACCGTTTGTTGATCAATAATATTTAAAACAACAACAATGTATTAAATAAAATATCAAATATGTTAGAGAAATGCTAATCTCTTATCAAAAGAGATCTTTACAAGGACACTCATTATTTCTTAACCCAATAAATAATACAACAACTAAATTCAATATATAACAATTAAACTAACCACATTAGAAAGTGAGCATAACACAACTTAGATAAGAACAACAGCTTGCACTATCAATTTAAATTAAAAATTATGCAACTATCTAACCCAAAGTCAATGACCTTTAAAAAAATTATCAATCAAATGAATAATGTAAATAAAATAATAATAAACAATAAGTGAATAGTTTTAAACAATTAAAAAAAATAAAAGTAAAAAGTTGTAAACATGCTATTGCATGCTAACATACGTATTGCGACAGAATCTGCGCGTTGCGTATTTTTTGTAGTTTTTTGTATGTTTAAAGTACTTTTGCAAACTTTTGCTATATGTCCTTTACTTTAAATGAAAACTGAGACTTCAATCTTTCATTTGATATAAGTCTGGGCGAGGGGCTGCTCTATATTTCCTAGTCCATTGAAAATGCAAAATGTTCAATTTTTACACCACAATTCTGTTGTTAAGAAATTTTTTTTTTGTGTTTTTTTTTTTAATTTATTTTTTCATCTACTCATTCTACAACTAAATCAATTAAAAAAATACTTTAAAGTTATATATATTATGTATTTTTTTATTAATAAGCTTTAGAACATTACATATTGAACTAACATAGTTCAAGCGCGTTGGCATACCTCAACTTTGACTTGCTCTAGACCAAAAACTTCATTATGAGGCTGAAATTTCAAGGAATTGTTACTCATATATCTGTTAATATACTGTGAAAATTTGCCGCTGTTACTATAGGACTGTCTCACTGTGCGGCATTGCGTTGAACTTTTATGTTATCACTTTATTTTCAAATTAAAATAATTTCAGTGTTACCTGCATTTATGCATATATGGAATTTATGTTTGATTTGTTACATTTATCCCTACTTTTATGTTATTAGCAACACCAATGTTAACATCAGATTAAAAATTAAATAAATAAAAAATTGATTTGATTTTTTTTTTGTATTTTGTGTATAAAATTATAAATAGTCTTGTATAAAGAATTGTGCAAAGAAAATAAATAAAAAAAAAAATCAATCAGTAAAAAAAAATGTACTCGTTACTTTTTGATACCTCGTCTTCCTCGGATGATAAAGAATCAAACCGGGTATTGGTATTACCAAACGTCAATTATGGTACAATATTAATGTCAAATTACAAATTGTATGTTTTTTTTTAACAGTTAGAAAAAACTTTTTAAACCAACGCTCAAGCAATTTAAGTGATGATTTTGACATCTCAAGTGATTAATTTTTCAGCGCAGTGATTTATGACATTCTGATTTGTATGTATAAAATTTTAAATAACGTAACGAACAGCTGTTTCAACGCGAGCAATAACCTTCTTTATTCAAATGATTTACAAAATCGATTTTTTTTTTAAATATTTATTAAATATTTAAATTTAAATATTTATTAAATATGAGGGCATATGAGTTTAATTCTGGCACAATATTAAATAATATCCAATTTTATATTCCTTAATATTTTATTTGATCCGAAAAATGGCAGATAAAATTAGATCTAGCAATATATTTGGGGATTTACAATGATCTAAATTGATCCGAAAAATTGCAGATCAAATTAGATCCAGCAATACGTTTGGGGATTTCTAAGGATCTAAATTGATCCGAAAAATGTAAGATCAAATTAGATCCAGCAATATATGTGGAGATTTAGTAAGATCTAAATTTATTCGAAAAATGGCAGATCAATTTAGATCGAGGAATTTATTGGGGATTTAGAAGGATCTAAATTGATCCGAAAAAATGGCAGATCAAATTAGATCCAGCAATATATTTAGAGATTAAGTAAGATTCAAATTTATCCGAAAAATGTCAGATCGAATTGTATCAGAATAGATCCAACAATATAATATACACGGAAACTAGTTTATGTATTAAAAAACGTATAAAAACTTAAAAAAAAAAAATTAAATTAAAAAATATTAAAATTCTAAAACACAATGCCTTCGCCAGGATTTGAACTCAGTCCGCCGGAGTTGTCGTGATGTAATTACTCAGTTACACACTGCTATACATAATGGCTGACTTTCCTAGATTTTATTTTTCGTATAATTGTGTTATAGTACATAAATATATTCGGGACTTATATATAATACAGGGTGGCGCAAAAATAACCTTCCGATGTTTTTTAGCTGTAATTTAAAATAAAAAAAAATTAAAAACTTTGATTCTTCTTGTGGATTATTTTTATTTGGTCTTTTAATTTTTTTTACATCAAGTCGAGAATATGATGTCATGTAAATGGCCGCCGCCACAGTTGGTTTATGGCATTTTCCATCACTTTGGCCAAATCTCCCGGCGATAGGTCCTCACATTCTTGACGGATATTGTCTTTAAGAGCTGCAAGAGTCTGAGGCTTGTTGACATAAACCCGCAACTTCAAAAAGCCCCACAAAAAGAAGTCTGGAGCGGTCAAATCAGGCGATCTTGCTGGCCAGTGCAAATCGCCAAAACGGGAGATTAGGTGCCCGGGAAATGCATCCTTCAGCATATCGGTTGTGGCACGTGCAGTGTGTGGCGTTGCACCGTCCTATTGGAACCACATGTTTTCCAATGCCAATTCATCAAGTTGCGGCAAAAAGAACTCGTTGATCATTGCTCTGTAGCGCTCACCATTCACAGTAACCGTTTGACCCGCGACGTTTCCGAAGAAAAAAGGTCCGATGACTCCTCCAGCGAAAACAGCACACCATACAGTAACTTTGAGCGGGTGTAATGGCTTTTCGTGGGTTACACGCGGATTTTCAGTGCCCCAGAAGCGTAAATTGTGCTTATTTACGTACCCGCTAAGATGGAAATTTGCCTCATCACTCATGATTATTTTTTATGAAAAATCATCTTCATTATTGCTCAAATAGATAATCACCAATATTCCGCGTTCTGGAGCAGTGTAGCGTAATATTGTTTATTAACGTGTATTTAGCATGTGTTTACTACACAAATGTCAAAACAGAACTGACATTTGGGGCCAATCGCAAAATTTATAGCATTTTCTGATAGGAGGCTTACTTTTGCGCCACCTTGTATAAATATATATTCGGAAATTTGGAAAAAAATATGTTATCATGGCTGAATTAATGGTACTAAATTGATCCTGATTTAATATAATTATATTTATAACTATATATAATATTATATATAATTATATATATAATCATATATTATTGACTAAAAAAATGTGGAGTAATAATTACATTTAAAGCAAAAATATATAGTTCTTGTTGTCCCGAAATGATTTAAAGTTTTGTAAAAAAATATTAATAAAGAAATAAAAAGCACAAAAAAATACATCTCCCTGGCTGAGATTCGAAACCATTGACATGGGGCCACATATAATTATATGAAATTATGTATATCTTTTACCATATAAAAAATACTCTATATGTGGAACTTATATACAACAATATCTCAAAATTGTTTGCACATATTGTATCATATATAATTGTATCTTATAACATAACATATGTATCTTATAACATATAAAAAATATTTTTGATAATGGCCCATATATTATTATTAGATACAATATATAAAAAAATATATAACCAGATATGGTTATATATGACAAAATATAATATAAAAATTAATGTAATATATAATTTGCCAATGCATATGTATTTATATATGATAATATATTATTAGATAAGGCCAGATATGATTATATCCAAACTTTTTTACTCGGGTACTTACAAGATAACTTTAAAAATGGGAATGCTTCAACTTTTATAATTTGACTAATATTTACAATAAATTCATGTACTTCTTCCCGAAATTAAAGATTTTAATATAAAGATATAGTATAATTTTAAAAAATCAGAGTTTGGCGAACACTCTGTCGGACACTACAAATAACATTACAAATTTATTTTTCTTACTTTTTGGCGCTGAACGCACACACAGGATCTGCAAACTTGCGTTTCTTATTTGTTTTGTGGCAGGGTTTTGACACAACACTTTTTCCAGCAACACAATCGTATAGGTTGTTATTTATGCCGTCACAGGTGGTTGTGGTGACGGATGTATTGCTGCTCACATTTGTTGTATTGTCTAAATGCTCTGAACTTTCAATTGCGGAGACAACAATCTTTTTTAGGCCGATAAACATTTCTAAAGATGACCAAGAAAAGAAACAATTATTCAGATAAATTACTATGTATCAGCTTTAAAACAATTACGAGTTAGCGAACCACTGCGTCTTTTCTTTTTCAGTGTCCTATATTCAAATACATCAGGCGTCGATGCCAACGCCGATCCGTCTAAAGGTGGTTCTGTTGTTGCAGCAACTAGTAACTTGGAATTCCTCTGCAACTTGCTTGTAATGGTATTAGGTATTATCCCGATGTCCTTGGCATTTTCAATTAATAGTTCCACCATTTTCACATGATTCGTGAATCGATGACTATTGATGTTGGGAAACGGCATTAGTCCTGTCGTAAAAATAATTGCTAAATTTTCAATCGACATCTTGTTTGCGTGTTTGCTGAGTGATACGGTATATAGAAATTGCATGAAAAATGACAGCGTGTTTATTGCCAGTGGTGGTAATAAAAGACACGTTAGCAATATCGCTTTGACGTGATTTTCACCAATTAATAAACTTCGCAATAGAGTCTCCTGCATTGAGGGTGGTATTAACGGTTCGGGAAGTTCGCGAAAGAAAAATTTGACAACGTTTGCAACATCGATGACATGATGTGATTTTCCGAGCGGTACTCCAGCTTCAAGACTTACCTATGTAAGAAATATATGAGAAAATTAGTGATAACATCAAATAAAATATTCGCAAGGAGAAATGTGAAAACTCATTTTATAAAAAGGCGGTGGATTCCCAAGTAAAAACGTTTCTATATAATAATTCATTATTTTATATACACATTCACAAGTTAGCAACACTGACGAGAGTTAGTGTATAAAATAAAGCTCTTAAAATAAAAAATAATAACATTTGGTTTAAAAATAGACAGGGCTATTAGGAACCTACAAAAACCTGTAGTGGAATTTAAATATTTAAAACGTTATAATTATTATTAATTTACAAAGAAAACAAATATAACAAATTACGCTCAGATATGACTGGTGTTGTAAATGCAAAATATCAATTCGTGGTGAAACAGGAATTAGATGTATGGCAGTGTGTAACAAAGTATATCAGATGCTGGAAAGCAAAAACTTTATACAGTTTATGTGTGATGATTGCCTACAATATATTCAAAATGTCGACATGGTTCTAACAGAAATACACGAAGCTGTGGATAAAAACAAACAAAATTTATTGGAATATAAACATGAATTCGTGTCATCACTGAAACAAAATGAAGGGGAAATTAAGGAACTACTAAAAGCTATTGAACTACGTTATAAAGACAGGATGAAAAGAATAGATAATATTCAAAAACCATGTGATAAAAAAGGTTGAGAGGATAAAAAACTATATGGGTACGTTAAGGAATTTGAAAATAATAACAAAAAAATTTGCATTTGAAGATAGCAATGTCAGTATGTACAATGAAATAAAGAAATTAATTAAAGAGACAAGTGAAAAACAAACGAAAATGACATACTCTGAAACTTTAAAAGACAAGATCGCGCTACTGGATCCCTATAAACAAGAACAAGTGCCATTAATTGTCAAAACTAAAGAAAAGCAATTAGTGGATAAAACAAAAGAAGAACTAAACAAAAAGGTCGATCCAGTTAACTTAAAATAACAAGAGTGGAAAACAGAAGAAACGGTACAGTGGTGATACAAAGTGAAAATAACGAAGAAAGGGAAAAAATAAGAAATGCAATACAAAGTGAACTAAAAGAAGGATATGAGATTTAGGTGCCCAGTCCAGCTGAACAAAAAATTAAAATAACAGATGACATTTAAATATGAAGAAAGTGAAATAATTAAAAAATTTAACGAGCAAAAAACCAATGATTAATGGCAGTGAAATAAAAATTATAAAACAATACGAATATAAAAGAAACAATATACAATGTTAAACAGTTAATAATGAAACGTATACAAAAATGATTACCGAACAACGAGTTAATATAGGATGGGAAGGGTGTAGTTTTTGATGGTACGGATATTTTACATGGCCCGAAATGTAAAGGACCATATGGCCAAAGACTGCAGAAACCAGGAAATATGTTTTAAATGTCATGGTTATCACAAAACAAAGAAGTGCAATAAGAAACAAATTGTTAAATGCATTAATTGTGTTAGAATGAATATCAAACTTAATTTGGGATTAGATAAAAATCACACAACTAATACAAAAAATGCTAAGTGTATCAAAACAAATTAAATATGAAAAAACAAGAATGGGTTTAGCAATGTAACAATTAAAAATTATTCGGGCTCTTTATACAAACGTACAAGGATTAATAAATAATTTTTACCAGGCTATAATCAGATAATATCGTTTTCAAACTCAACAAGAACTGGAGGTGTTATTATATAAGCAAACTTGCACGGTGAAAAAAATTTTGGACAAAGTGGTACCATCCAAAAAATTGGATCATAGCTTGCATAGTTGAACATGATAGTACACGTTTGATTATGGCTACAGTATATAGATCACCCAGCGGAATTTTGTATGATTTTTGATGAAAATTTAGATGAAATCTGTGATAACAGCTGTGATATTTTGATAAGTGGAGATTTTAATACAGATTGGACACAAAACAGTTTTTATAAAAATAAAATTGAAAGCAGTTTAAATGATAATGGATTAAAACAAATTGTAAATGAATACACACGGTAGGTTGGTTGTCAGCTTATTTGATTATAAAATTTAAAATAACCTCTGTGCACCGTAAACACCCTTTAATGTTGGTTATCTACTTATGTTTTTCAATCAGCTGTGCTTACACCAGTGGTCGGCAGAAAGAGAGAATATGAATGTATTAGTGTTTTACACCGAAAGAAATTATTTTATCTTTCATTGAATTAAAATAATTAATATAGTTCATATTTTCTCTATTAAAAAAAATAAAAATTATTCATAATTAATAGTTTTATGAATTGTTGATCTGTTATTTTGTAAATGAATAGTATTAGTAGGATTTTAGATCATATAATAATATTCTTTTTATAAATTATTTTATTGTAAAGAAACATGAAAATTTTTGTTAGTAAATTATGGAGAATAAAAATTGAGAAATTCCACAGAGCCAGCAGGATAGAATACTTAGTATTTTCGGTTGACGCTACCCAACCTTGTCAATATCCACGCTCTTCTTCTTCCCTTTGGTTATTGCTTGTTGATGATTGTCTATTTTATATTGAGTGTTTGGAAACAAATTAACAAACTTGAAAACAACACACAATTACACCAACATCAACGAAATTTAACAATTTATATTTATCCTCTATATTTTACAGTTTTTGTGATGAACTTTAATTCTTAAGGTATCCAATAACAAAGCTTATATGAAGACGTTTATTTTAAATCTTTGTCCTAATTCATATTAAATCTACAACATAATCTATGTTGATAGTGAATGATTAGACAATATTTTGAATTATATTTTGCACTATATCCTTGTGTTTAAAGTAATAAAGTTTTATGAATTGGTTATCTGTTATTTTGTAAATGAATACTATTAGTAGGATTTTCGATCATATAATCCTATTCTTTTTATAAATTATTTTATTGTAAAGAAACATGAAAATTTTTATTATATATAATTTTCATGTTTCTTTACAATAAAGTAATTTATAAAAAGAATATAATTATATGATCTAAAATCCTACCAATAATATTCATTTAATAATTCATATTAATAAAAAGTTTTTAATTGCATACAAGGCACTCTGCGTCATTTAATATATTTAAAGAAAAAAAAATGATTCTTCCCACTCAACGTTCCACATTTTTAATTTAACATGTAAACGAAAAACAATATAAATACCTACAATAAAAAATACCTATAATAAAAACAAACAAATTTTTAGAGTGTACTTTATTTGTTCAAAAAAGCGGCATATACTTGCCCTGTTGAAAGTTCGCATGCTACTGAATGAAATACATAAAGCTGAAAGTCCATACCACGCATGCTGCGCTTCTTTGCGTCATACGCGGTTGTCAAAAAAGTAGAATCAGTGTAATTGTATGCTGCAAGTTAGATAGTACCAAAGCGTAGGATGCCTTGACGCGTAAAGTAGGTCTACTTTCTACTTTTATAAGCGTCATAAGCAGCGTATGCACAGATCAGCTGATTTTGATAAGTTACTTTTATTTCAAAAACAACATAATGGAGGAAAAACTAACTGAAGCTGTAAAAAAACACCAAGTTCTTTATTTTAAATTTATTTTATTCAACAAATTTACGCTACAGCTGATCAAAACAAAAGCGTAAAAAGCGTCGTATGTAACTTGAATTTCAGTTAAGCGTTGAAGCGTACAAAGCGTTGACGCGAAAACGCGTGGTATGGACTTTCAGCTTAATTGTATTTTTTGTGCCCTTAGCTGTGAGATTTGTTGACATTCGTGTTGTGTTCGGTCTCTGTGTGCTATATTAATATATTTAGTATACAATTGTAACATCACAAAATTTTCGTACACAGCTGATGGTAATAACTTTCTTAAGTTTAGAAATTTCGTAAATAATACAAAGTTTTGTTTTTGCACAAAATTATTTTGCATTTTTGGAAAATATTTATATTTTTATAAATATGTTTAGTATTTTGATGAAATTTCGTAAAATATAGAAATAAAAATTTGCTACTATTTGCGATGCCATTTGTATATATTACAAAATTTTTCGTAATGTCAAAATAATCAAATCTTTGGAAAAATATACCACAGTTTCTGTGTATTTTACCTAATTTTTATAAGTAAGTAAAAATTTTATTAAGTCTTCTTCTTTTTCGATTACATTGATTGTCTTATATACTATGAGAATAACATTCTAAGAGCTATATGTGTCTTACTCTAATAAATAAGTTAACGTAAAAAGCAACATTGCTAAAGTGAGATAGTATATGTAAAAAAGTACAAAATGAAAAGTTTGACAAGGCTTGCTTTCGGCCTTTAAAGTCGCTAACAGAGCCGACGTCTGTAAATAACATTACTAAAACTAAATAACAAAAGTTCTGTTACATAAATTGACAAAACATATTCATATTACAGTTCATGTAAAATTAACAAAATTAAATTTAGTATATACGTATATCATCTTCAGCCTCTATGATTGCCGGAGGCTGGGCTTATATATAATTAGGGAAGGTCCAGAGAAGCTTGATCGCGGTCAATACGTCCATTGATTATGCCGACAGGAGAAATATGTGTAGATCCAGCCCAGATGGTGTTTTTCTCGCATATTATCGTGTAGCGCAAGTTTTTCAACAAATCTGGCTTGCAATGACATTGCGTACCTACAGAAGGGTAGAACATCGGCATTTTCATACACGTAACTATTTGAAAATCGTTTTATAAAATTTTTATCATTTTTTCAGATGCGTTTTATCAGGATTTTCCGTTCAAATATATCCAATTCTTTGGCTACTATAGGGGATATAGTAAACCAGATTGGGAATCTATAGTAAACCAGATTGGGGATCTACAGAACCGATCTTATGGCTACCTTGTAGAGTAAAAGCTTGGTGTTCTTAGGTAAGTATGCGTTGTTCATTAATGATGCAAACATTCCAAAAATCTTTTTCGTTTTTCCCAAGAGACTTCTAACGTGGGCTTTAAATTTCAATGATTTATCAAAATGTATTCCGAGATATTTTATCGAATTTTTAAATGGAAGGGAGCCAAGACACTTCCCTGAGGTACCCCACTTTTCACATGTCCTAGTTCTGAGGTTATGTTGTTGATTTGGACGCCAAACTTTCTATTAGTACAGTAGCTGCAAAATATTTTTACCATAAATGGGTCAACGCCAAGATTTATCAGTTTGTAGAGAATTTCATTATGATAAATCGAATCAAATGCCTTTTCAATATCCAATGATATTGCCACCGTGCATATTTTATCCCTTAAGTAGCAAGTTACGTCATTGTGAAATTTCAACAATGCATGTTGTGTTGAGTGAGATCATCTAAATCCAAATTGAAATTCCGATATTGGTTCCACAATGAACTCATTTTCCCGTTTTTCCTTAATTACGTGTTCAAATAATTTACCAATGTGGGATCCTGCTTTTTTCTAATTGGAAGTATTTTTGCGTTTTTCCAAGCCGATGGGAAATAGCCGTTATTAATGCAATTATTAAAAATAGCAGCTAATAATTTTAATTTAAAAGTTGGAAACGCCATCAAAGCCAAAAGACTTTTTGCTATTAATGTTGTTTATGTGCATTCTGATATTATTGACGTTTGTAAAATGGTACTTATCAAGATTCCCATCGGCCAGAAACGTGTCATCAAATGTATAAATATGTTACAGTAGTCTATCGACACATGATAAGATTTGATTCTCTATATTGTTAGCCGGTCTTTCAGAATTTAACTCTTGGAAAACAGCAGCATAATAAGTTCTAAATATCTCTGAAATTTGACAACTATTGGAAATGATAGTACCATTGTGTATGAGCTGCTGGCAAACAGGAGACTTCTTTTTACCAACGAACCGAAATACGTCTTTAAAGGTAGTTGGACCTGGGTTATTTTTAAGAGTCAAATTTTTAGCATTTTCAATATTTATAAGCTCATTAAAATTTATTTTTAATAGTTGTATTTGTTTAGTGAGAATTTTATAATCGCTGCTAGTTCTATTTCCAGTTCTGTGATATATTTTCTTTAGGTTCTTCTGCCATACTTAATTTTAAAAAAATTCTTGATGTTATCAGAATACTGACGTTTTTGATCGTATATTTCCAGTTTGTTGGAGTGGTTTTCATGTATTGAGGTAAGTGTATTATTAAATGTATTTATAAGCACATCTAATTCATTATTATTTAAATTGTAGTTGTTGGGAGGTAAAATGGCGGCTGAGGCTGCATCTAAATCTCTACTGAATGCGTTCCAATTAGTGTTCTTGTATGAAGTTATTACTTCTTAGTGTTAAACAGACTATATCACTTTCCAGTTTGAGTACTAATGGGAAATGATCCAAGAAAGTTGACAAGCGTTTGATCTGATAATTAGGTTGGACACTGTTGATTATGCTGGGACTTAATAGAAAGTGGTCTAGAAAGGAAGATATATCGCAAACGCGTGTTACATCTAAACAGTTGTTTTGAAGCCAGCTATCTAGAACTTTTCCATTAGCGTTATCTGCAGTACCTCCCCAATTTAAACTTTTCGCATTTAGGTCACCACCGAATATAAACCCATCAAAATTGTTGCTCAGTTGGAGAATCTGGTTTAAGCTGTTTAACTCATGTGAGTCATATACAAAAGGTATATATAAAGACCCTAATAAATATATTTCAATAAAAACGTTATTAAATTGTGTTTTATTGCAAATAATTATATTATAATGTACAGTGTTTTTAATAGCAATTGCTACTACTAAAACTGAATTGTCGTAAACGAAATTATATCAATTAAACTTTACTTTTCTATTCCCGCGAAGATGACATTCTTGAATGAATCCTACATCATTCAAATGGCGACTGATGTTAACAAGAGTGCGGACGTTAAATGTCATAAATTTAAAAGATCTATGGGCCATATTTGTTATGTACATTCTTTAGAAGCCGCAGGAACTCTGCTTTAGCTTCATATTTTGGCATGTTTTTAAAATCTTTAAGAAAGTTTGTAATTTGCTGTTCCAGCGACAATTGGCAAGTTTTGAGAATTCTTCAATTACTGATGGTTTATGTGTTTGAGCTTGAGTAGCATTTACCTGAAAAAGACTGTCAAATGATCTGCCTGGTGAACGAATAGATAGGTTTATTAAATTGTTTACTTTATCTTTGGCAACAAGCTTCTCTTCACTAGCCTCTGGGGCAACCTCTCCAGTTCGCAAAATGACCACTTACTCCACAGTTCACGCAGTGGGGTGCGCTGACATTCACCTGGGGGTGCTTTTTATCGCATTTCACACATTGGAATTCGAATTGCAATTTTTAGCAATGTGACCCAACGTTGGCATCTGTGGCATTGTACCTCTTATTCTTTCCTGTTAGTTTACTCCCAAAAAATAGTTTTGCTTAAAAGATATTTAATGTGCGCAATATCCGATAGTGAATTCCCTGCGTTTAGCGCAACCAGAAACAGGCCTGAGTCGTATGAGTTTTTTACGGAATACGGAGTTGTAAAACGTGTAATTTTGAACACAACGTTGGGAACCGATTTGTCAAAGGCAGACTTAACTTCCTCAACACTAGTACCGTGATAAAGACCTCTTAACACAGTCTGTCTGTCTCTTTAGGTGTGTATGAGTAAGAGTGAATATTTTTCTCCTTCAGGATGGCCATTATTTCAGAATGCACTGTAGTATCTGAAAGGTATAACTTACTTTTATGTTTATTAACGTTTCTTATTTTAAACGTTATTTTTGGTGTTTTTGCTTCCAATTGGTCAACTAAACGTTTGATATTGACATCAAATAAAAATATTGGAGGGCAAAAGGATTTGCCGGCGTTTTCCTTTTTAGCTCTGTATTTTCAATCTCCAATTCATCAAGTAAAGCAAATCTATTTTCACCCAAATGAGTTATGTCAATGTTTGCAGGTAACAATAATCTTCTTCGCTTTGAATGTTTGCTCTCTATAAATGAGTGCGCACGAGGTTCCCAAATTTAGTATCTTTTCAAGTATATATATTTTTTATAAATATAGCAATATTTATATTTTCCAGTTTTATAAAAACTTTTTGCAGTTTCAATAGTCTACTTCACTTTAAAAAAAAATACCTAAATGTGAAAAACTCGGCAATATTTAACTATCCCTCATATCCCCAAATTAAAAACAAAAAAATCCCAAAATTAAAAAATCTACAAATTTAAAAAATCGGGTATACAAGTTAATAATGCCAATTTTTTTTTCTTGAAAAATGCATTTATTATAATGTTACAAGAAATTTCTACAACTAGAAATTTCTTCACGCGAATTTCGACAGCTGGAAAAATCTAGTGTCCTAATAAACTGGAAATAACTAGAATACCTGACTACTCATATAAATACTACTCATATAAAGTATTTTTCTGTATATTTTAGTGACTGTTATAAATAAATAGAGCTATATATAATTTCAACCAGTGTTTATTATTTGCAATATAGAAAGAACTCGATTTATTTAAAAAAGGTAAATAAATCAACGATTTTATAAAGGGTAAAATCGTAACAATTGGTGTCAGAAGTGGGATTGCAAAATAATAAGCAGTCATGAAATTGGAGGAGCATAAGGTGGTACAGCTCAAGAAGGAATTGAGCAAATTGGCGCTACCGACAGCAGGAAATAAAGTCGAATTGCAAAAGAGGCTCATAGAGGAATTTGAGCGGCGTAACATTGACATTGCTACTTACGAATTTGACGAAAAAGAAGAAATGGAGGTTAGTACCCGTAAAACGGAGAGTAACATGGAGTTAAGCACAATGTTGGCTGCTATGATGCAAAAGATGGAAGACAACAAAAAAACTGCTAGAAACTTCAAGAGTAGACAACGAAAAATTATTCGTCAAACTTCAAGCAACATCTACAGCCGACAATGAGAAACTGTTAGCTAAGATGAAAACGAAGCTGTTAATTAAAATTGAAGAAAAACTCCAAGAAAATTCTGGAGAAGTTTTCGAGGTGGCAAAGAGTTTCCGACTTAGAGACTGGCGTGGAAATACAAGCCAAAGATGTTGAGAAAAAACTACAAGATCTAGAAAATAAAGTAAATAATCTCCAATGTCAAGAGGGTCCAGTACGAATTATTCAGGAAACTTCTGGTAGAGCAAAGGCCCCTACCGTTTAATATTTTTAAGTTCCAGTTTGAGACAGTCGCCACCAGAAATATGTGGAACATCGAAGAAAAACTATAGAGTTGATCCTGGCCTTAAAAGGAAACGCTGCACAATCTCTAGAAAGTGTGCCAATCACCTGCAGAAATAATTATGACGACATAATGGTGGCACTGCAGCGAAAGTATGGTGGCGAACACAAAAAAGAAATATACCGAATGGAACTAAGAGGTAGACTGCAGAAAGCAAATGAGTCATTGCAAGATTTCGCGACAGAGATTGAGCGGTTGGTGCAGCGAAAATCATCCATTCTTAGATCAGTTCAAAATTAAAGCATTTGTGAATGGAATTCGGGATTCTGATGTGAGACATGCGGTATGTGCTACGCAAAAATCGACTTTCGCTGAAACCGTCTCATTCTCGCTGGCCCAAGAGACTGCGAAGATGATTTCCAAGCCCCAAACATTTGAGGTGCGTAACCTCGAAGTGACTGCTGAAAGAGAGTAAGATATAAGCACAAAGTTAACAGAAGGATTCAGAAAAGTGCTCACGGAGTTAAAGGATACATTTAAGCAGGCATTAGGGGAGAAGCAAGTCAAAGCCAAGGATAAATGCTACAACTGCGGTAGAGTGGGACACTTTCAGCGAAACTGCAAAGCACCCAGAAAAAGCCTCCGAGCCGCTCAGCAATCACCTCAAGAGTCACCGTTAAACTAAAAAGAGCTAGCACTACGGGGCATGAGCTAGCTCCCACAACCAATGGCCCCACAATCTCCATATCAGTAGCACACCAGGGGAAAGCAATCTTACTGCTTATGGGTGCATCAACGGAGAAAATCACATTTTAACCATAGATACAGGAGCATCACAGTCCACCATCAGTCCCGATATAATTAGAAAGCCAGTTGAACCATTGCACGGGGTAAGTTTGCGAAAAGCCATTGGAGAGAAGGCTTCTGTCTATGGTAAGGTCAATGTGAAACTAACAATTGCCAACATACGCGTCAGTCACGTATTTAATGTTGCCGACATTGTGGACGAAGTAATCATTGGTGCAGATTTCATGATTAGTCACGGCATTAACCTGCATATGGGGCAAAAAGTTATGATTTGGCGCAATGTTGAAATACCCCTTTGTGTTGGATATGAACGCGAGGATCATGTAAGAAAGCTAGTTACCATCAGCCACCAAAAACTACCAGCACGGGCAGAAACTTTAGTATGGGTGCGTATGGAGGGAGATTGTGAGCACAGCAGCTTGTGGGTGGTAGAACCATCAGAAATAAAAAGTGACCTAATAACTGCGAAAGCCCTCGTGAAAACCAGCAAAGACAAAGGAGTTCTTGTAAGAGTACTGAACCTATCAAATTGTGAAAAAGTTGTCAGAGTGAACTCTGAAATAGCCAAATGTACTGCGCCAGAAGCAATAATCAGTTGCGAAAATGGGTAAAAGAACAATTATACAGGAAATACGGCTGTCTTCGCCATGAGAAACCAAAGTCAAGGAAGAACGGCGATTGTAAAACACCGAATAAATACTGGTGAAGCGAGGCCAATAAAGCAGGCGCCCAGAAGTATTCCTCTAGCGAAACGAATTGAAGTAAAGGAGTTAGTCAACGAAATGGAGCGTAGTGGAGTAATCGAACCATCTTCTAGCCCATGGAGCTCGCCTATAGTTTTAGTTAAGAAAAAAGATGGCAGCACTCGATTCTGTGTTGATTACAGAAAATTAAACGACACTCTAGACACGCTAGCAGGAACTAAATGGTTCTCCACATTAGACTTGCAAAGTGGCAAGTAGAAATTTTTTACCAAGACAAGGAGAAAACTGCCTTTAGCACAGGTGACGGATTATGGCAGTTTAATGTGATGCCCTTTGGACTCTGCAATGCTCCAGCAACATTCGAGCGGTTAATGGAAAATGTGCTGAAAGGACTCCACTGGAAAACTTGCCTAGTGTACCTCGATGACATAATTGTCATGGGAGAAACTTTCGATGAACACCTGAAGAACTTAGGAGAAGTTTTAAGGCGAATATATGCGGCTGGACTCAAGCTTAGCGCAAAGAAATGTACACTGTTTCAGAGGGAAGTCAAGTATTTGGAGCACCGCGTAACTGCAGAGGGTATATCAACCGATGAAGATTCGGGCTGTAAAAGATTGGCCTTTCCCGAAAAATCTGCACTAGTTGCGCAGCTTTCTAGGTCTCTGCACATACTACCGACGATTTGTACCAAATTTTGCCAGTGTGGCTGCAAGTCTACATGAGCTGACTAAGAAAGCGCGACCATTTAATTGAGGTGAAGCTCAAGAACAACCATTCCTAAGGCTCAAACAGTAATTATGTACGGCACCGATTCTTGCATATCCTGTGGCGGATAGCGATGCAAGCGGATAGCGATGCAAGCGGATACGGAATAGGAAGTGTGCTTTCGCAGGTTATCAATGGCACCGAAAAAGTCAAAAGTCGAGTACTTTCGAAGCCTGAAAGAAACTACTGCGTAACGCGACGGGAACTCTTGGCGGCGGTAGTATGTGTAAAGCACTACCACAAGTATCTGTATGGTCAGCACTTTCAACTAAGAAGCGACCATGCTGCACTCAGGTGGCTGCTGCAATTTAAACAACCAGAATGGCAGCTAGCTCGTTGGATTAAACGACTTCAAAGCTATGATTTCAGCATCGAGCACAGGAAAGGCATAAAGCATTGCAATGCGGACGCCCTTTCAAGACGCCTCTGTAACTAAGAGTGCAAACATTGTTCGAGGGCTGAAGGAAAAGAGTGTATTGTTGATATAAGACTAACGCATATTGAGTCAAGTGAAGCCTGGTCGGCGGCGGAACAGAATGACCCCATACTGTCAAAGATTATATCAGCCAAAGAAGAAAACAGGAGGCCTACCCGCGAGCAGATATCAGCTGAAAGTCCGCTGATGAAGGCATATTGGGCCCAGTGGAACAGTCTACGGGTAATTAATCACTGCTTATATCGTATATGGGAAAGTGTGGACGGCATACCTGAGACAATGCTAATTGTGGTGCCGTCAACCAAAATAGACGAAGTAGTAAAAGAGTTCCATGACGGTCCCAGTGGTGGTCATCTCGGTGACTCGAAAACCTTAGAGAAGTTAAAACAACGATTCTACTGGGTCGGCTGCCAGCAAGCTGTAAGCGACTGGATAGCAAATTGCTCGCAATGCATCGCAGCTAAAGGACCAGTAAGGAGAAGTCGTGGGGAACTTCAACAATACAACTTGGGTACCCATTTGGATGTAGCAGGCCCTTTCCCTGTCAGTGATTCCGGAAACCGTAACGTTCATGTGGTGATCGACTATTTCAGTAAATGGCCTGAGGTATACGCTATACCGAACCAGGAAGCCAGAACGATAATAAGCGCATTTGTGAACAACTGGGTGTGCCGGTACGGTGTTCCGATAGAATTACACTCTGACCAGGGTAGGAATTTTGAATCTGCTATCTTCAAGGAAATGTGTGAAATGAGCTCAAGGTCCAAAATGAAGTTTGTTCATCTAGAACGACTAGCCAACTATGGAAAAGGAATAGCTATGTCTATGGCAGTGTTACAAGAAATTTCTACGACTAGAAATTTCTTCACGCGAATTTTGACAGCTGGAAAAATCTAGCCTCGTAATAAACTGGAAATAACTAGAATAACTGACTACTCATATAAATACGCAGTAGTTCAATTGATAAGTAAAACGCAGAGTGTGAAGAACTAAAGTGTGGCCAACGTTTAGTCTATCTACATCGTGTAAATAAAGTGTGCTATTAAACTGTTTTTCTGTACTTTTTAGTGACTGTTATAAATAAATAGAGCTATAAATAATTTCAAACAGTGCTTATTATTTACAATATAGAAATAACTCGGTTTATTTAAAAAGGTAAATAAATCAACGATTTTATAAAGGCTAAAATCGTAACAATAATAACAAAATTAATTGATACATTATTCAAAGTATTGTCCATAGTTAGCCACTACTTTTTCTCATCTTTCTGGTAGCATATGGATTCCGTGCCAACTGGTCTGGTTTTAAGGTAAAGAATGAATCAAGCCGATTTCTGATACCCTGTAGTGAAGCGTATTCCAGTAAGCGCCTTCTGCATCTATCGAAACAAATGGTAGTCAGAAGGGGCAAGGCCTGATGAAAGATTATGGCCTCGTGTCAGGTCGAATATTCTGGTCGTTTTTCGTTGATTGCTCTCTTCAAATGAACCAATTGTGTTCGGTACAGGTCCCCTGTGATCGTGTGCCAGCCTTTTGATCCCACCAAATACAGAGCATTACCTTGGCGCCATGGATATTCGGCTTCGGCGTTGATTTGGCTGGTTGGCCTGGCTTAACATATGACTTTTTGCCCTTGGGGTTATCGTAATGTATCCATTTTCATCATCAGGAACAATACGATGCAAAACTGACTTTTTTTGTAGCGTTCAAGCAGCATTTCCGACATGCAAAATCGCCTTTCAACGTCTCGCTTTCAATACATATGGAACCCAATTTCCTTGTTTTTGAATGAATCTCAATGCTTTTAAACGTAGGGAAATGGCTTGTTGTGTGACTCCCAAAGATAATGCAAGTTCTTCTTGCGTTTGACAATAATCTTCGTCGAGTAATGCTTCCAATTCCTCATCTTCAAACTTTTTCGGCTGACCAGGCCTGTCCTTGTCTTCTGTGTCTAAATTACTACTTTTGAATCGGCCGAACTATCGTTCACAAGTTTTTGGAGTTGGTGAATATTGACCGTAAGCTTCTACCAACAATCGATAACATTCAGCAGCCGTTTTCTTTAAATGAAAGAAGGTTATCAGACTTCCCCGCAAAACATATTTTTAGGACAAAATTCGACATTATTATAGCGATTGAAAAAAATGTGTGTTTACATTTTGGCGTCTATGGACTATTGAATTATAATGACAGATGTGTACCCCTCAAAATACCATATTTGTTATTTTTGACACAAACCATAAGAGATAGTTATGCCATCTGTTGTCCAAATAGACAACAGAAACGAAAAATCGCCAAAATGTAGTAAAAAAATTTAAAAATATTCAAATTGAATAACTCCAAATATAGAAATCTATCTCTGTCTCTGCAAGGAATAGTTCTCGATATTCACGCGATCTAAAAATCTAGCCAAGTAGGTAGAAACTTGAGAACTCGGGTAAAAAAACTTTTTCTCTAGCGCTTTATTTATTTAGTTATTCATTTGTTTTAAAATTTAGATCAGACTTTTATATTCAGCTTAGATATGTAATTAAAAATAGAGTTAATGTTTTCGATGGATGGTTCCATAAGTAGATTTAGACCACTGTTAAATAAGTATTTGGTTTGAAGGCTTCTTAAATTGGGACATGTTGATAAAAATTCGTTTCACTGTAACTAATGATCCACAGTATGCACAATTGTTGTTAAAGTTGCTGTTAATTAGATGTTGATGTGTGTTGATTGTATGTCCCATGCGCAAACGGGAGAATATTTTAATTTTATTTTTGCACAGATTTGTAGGATATGTAGGTAAATTTAACTGAAGAGTGATTGTTGAAAAGTGAGGATGATGATAGTTTGATTTTTCTGTTACGGTCTGTAGTTTAAGTTTATTGATAATTAAATTACGAATATCAAGTTTTTCAGTCAATATATCTTTCATCAATGGAGCTAAACAGGCATGTTTTGCAGCTGCGTCAGCATGATTGTTACCATTTATTCCAGCGTGCCCAGGATCCAGATTAATTTTATTTTACCAATGTGGCTTATTAATAGGTCTCGAATTTTTTTTACAGAACGCCAGTCTTTGTTTCCCAGGTTAATTACAGTTGTTATGACTGACAAGCTGTCGGAAAGAATTATGGGTATTTTCTTAGATTTAATTGCGATAATTGTTGTCTGTAAAATACCTGCCGCTTCCGCAGTAAATATTGAAATTGGATAATATTTTAGTACTTAATATGCCACCGTTTTGATTTACCACTGCATATGCTACATTGTAATTATCCTTTGACGCATCAATAAAAAGATGTTGCCATTCTGAATTTCTATATCTTGATATTAGTTGGTAAAAAAGTTGTATGTACATATCTTTAGATGTATCTTGTTTTTTATATGTTGAGAGACTTATATCGCATGAATTGGAGTCAAAAGTCCATGTAGGATGTCTGGTGTTGAATTTAGAAATTTTTTGTTTTTAGTTTATTATATTGCTGTTTATACATTTGTATATAGTTGATTGTAATCCTGGAGTTCTTTTACAGGATGTAGCCTTAGAAACGTCAGCATCTATAATTAATAATATAGTTGTTGTACGAAAGAAGTTTTGGTAGTAATCTGTTAATTATTTCCCGTATTTTTTTCCAATGATTAATATTTGTATTGGAGTTGTCCGATAAGCGTACGTACTGGCTCTGATTGTTTGGTGGTATATTGTTTTGATGTGGTTTAGATTAGATTTAGCGCTGTTACCATAGAGAAAGAGCCAATAATCAATCTTACATAAAATTAATGTCTTAATGAGATATTTAATTGTGTCGATATGTGCATAACTTTTGGTGGCCAGGTATCTTACAAAATTTGCTTTGGAGACGAGAGATTTTTTTAGTTCTAAGATATGAGTTTTCCAACTATAGTTTTTTTCGAATATAACTCCCAACATTGTATGTTTAGTTACATAAGATATTGTAGTATTTCTACATAATTGTAAGGTTTGTAGGATCACAATTATATTTGGGTACGTTCGTAAATGCAGAAAATTTGTGCATCACTGCGGCAGTTATGCTAATTTGTGTTGCTAATGCGTGTTCATCTGTTGCAGATGCTTTGCTACTGCTCAACAACTGCACAATTTGCTTTTTAGAACGTTTTGCAAAAGATAAAAAACATGGTCACCACAATAACATTAACAAATATTATTGAAAATCTTAATTATAAAATGACAAATTTTTGTTAAAAAAATGAAATATAAAACGACTTTTGATTATTAAAAATCAATTAAAACGAAAAAGAAGACTGATTACGCACTTTTGCATCAGAAAATTAAATGATGCCATAGTTGCAAAAATGTTTGCTCCTGAATATTTTGACTAGTTTTCGATATTTATTACTACTTTTTCAAATATACTGTTTATTTTGTACGTATCCCTGTTTTTACAGGTCATCAGCGTAAAGACAGTGATATACGTACTTGTTTTTCAATAATTTTGCTAAAAGCTATTTGAACCTTGTGGTATGCCATTGTTTAAAGGGTAGTTGTTTGAGAGTACATTGTTTACTCTTACTTTAAGTACTCTACCGTACTTAAAAAATACGTGTCATACTGTGCGTACAAAATATGAGCCGTTGTACTATATGTGTTTGTTGTTGTCATGTTAAAGTTACAAAGTATAATTGTTTACGTTAAATTCATGCGTATCCTATTACAAGCATTGGGTTATCGACACTACGGTTAATGTTTGTATGGAATATTTGTTTCTTGGTTTGTATATTGTTTTCTATGTAAATCATTGATTTAATGACACAATAATTTTAAGTGTGTCAAACGAATATTTGGAATTCTTTTTGACAACAACAATTTAAAAGCAATAGAGTGCAACAGGGCATATTTTTAGAATTTAAGAACCAATGTAAAAATAGTATATAAGCGAGAACAATTTATCAATAAAGGACAATCTTTAAAAACGCTTCATAAGGTTAACACGACTATTGTTTTATTCAGTCTGTTAATTCTTTACATGGCGATCCTGCAAACCACCTCCACGTGCTCCTAGATCGAGCACCGAAAGAAAAATAAAACAAGAAGACATTTTTTTTGGCACCTAATCCAACGCCTGGGATTAGAAGGGCTGTGTCGGCCAAAGACCAGCCGGAATAACAAAAGGAGGAACAGCCTCAAAGAAAAACCGGCCAAATTCGTATAAAAAAAAATATATATAATAATAATAATAACAGAGTGCATCCTAGATGAGCACCTGAAGGCAACGGAGGCGACTTCGCCCATGTGCCAACTTAGGGAAGTACAAAAAAAAAATAATATAATAATAAAAATAAAAAACAAACCCTACAATGAAGAACAACAGCCTTTAAAATGAAGGAAGCATAAAAAAGATATAAAGCCAATACAGAAACTATTACCAGCATTACTGATGAAAACTACAAAGGCAAGGCAGCCAAACCCGCCAGGAAAGCTGAAAGAACGAAAGTAATAAGTAAGAAAAATATTTTTTTTAGAAAATAAAAAAAAAGGAATTAATTCAAACAAGAAAACGCTAAAAAAAATAATTTTTAAGAAAATATAAATAATCAAAAGAAAAAAAGAACAAAAAAAAAACAAAGTAAAAGAATTTTTAAGAAAAGTAATGTGAATACAAAAATAATAATGAAATAAATTAAAAAAGAAATTTTTTAAAAGAAAAAACATATTTTTAATGATTTTATATGCATAATATGGATTTTATAAAGATGATTCTACTATTGGAATTTTTGGTGTTGAGCACAGAAGACAAAATTAAAGATCATTTAACAGAAACGACAATAGATTTTGATATAGAAGTTTTTTAGAATAGGTTGATTTTCTGAAGAGAATTCTATTTGACGAAGGGTTATGAAAATCTCAAAAATAATATTGATAGCTTTAATTATTTCTGGTATTAAAGGATTATATATGCATATTCAGAGACAAACTGAGGAGCTAAAGGAATGGGCAACGAATAGAATAGGAAATATGAACAAGATAGGTAGTATAGTAACCCACAAAAATAAGAGAAGAAATAATAAAGGGAAAATTAAAAGAAAGAATTTAATAGAGAAAATAGTTTCTTTGCACTCTTTAAAGTAGAGTAAATTTTTTGAGTTAATAGGTATCGAAGAATAACTTATTATTTAAAAATTTCTCAATGGAATTTATTAAGTCTTTAGAACAAATCAGAATAAATGCTAAGAAGTCATTAGGAAGAGCCTACACCATAGAAACAGCAAGGGGAAAAAATAGAAATAGAAAAATTAGAAAGGGAACTAGAATCTCACATACAAAATTCGGATATAGAAGAGGAAAATACAGCTGAGTTATTAGAACAGTTCGGGAAATTAAAATTGGAAGTAGTGGATATATTAGAACAACATACGAAGAGAAAGCTAGATTCTGAGAAGAGACAGTGCATCATCATGGCAAATCTGGAATTAAACGAATTATCTATGATAACGAAATTGGTACCGAAATTTTCTGGTAAACCAAATGAACTATACGAATTCTTGAGTAATTTGGAGACAGTTCATATTACCACACCCACTGAGAAACGTACATAAATTTTGACTTCATTTTTAAATCAAGATTGGAACTGAAGGTCCAGAACAGGGTCAAACAGAGCGGTATACCAACAAATATTGAACATCGAACAGTATTCTAAATGAGATCACGAACTTAGTACAGAAGAATGATAACTTGATTGGATTTGCTACGAAAATAGAGAATCTTATAACAGATTTAAATGATTTAAATAGCCGAAGAAGGCGAAGCATCGAGGACTTCTATCATGAACGCAAATAGCTATATAGCGTTCAATGCGTTTATGAACGGACTCTCGGATCCTCAAGTCGTATCCACAATTGATGCAAGTCAAGTTACTACATTCACAGATGCATTAAAGATTGCTGAAGGAGCTGCATCTAGAATAAAGCAAAGACAAGTTTTCTTTTAAAGCTCAAGACAAAATCAGGACAGCAGAAACAGGTCTAACGAAAGAAAATGTGGAAGATCACATGGCAACATATGTCCGGCAGAGGGCAAGGAATGTCACAAGTGTAAAAAACTTGGTCATTTTAGTAATAAATGCTTCTCAAATCTTAATGGGAACCGGTACAATAGCAACAACAATCAGAACAACAGAAATAATAACAGACAAAGCAACAGAAGCAATAATGGAAATCAGAACAACAGATCTAATAATAATAACCGGAAAAATAATAATAGAAACTGGAACAATAGGAATTGTAATGTAAATCAAGTTGAATATCTGGGAAACTCCCAAAACCCGGAGACCATAAATCAGGGCTCTCCGGAAGAACTCTAGTAAATTGGACAAAAATCTATAACATATCATCCAACCTTAAAAACTACGTAAAGCTTAATATTTTATATACTAATTATCCATTGACATTCATGATAGACACAGGAGCGGATGCAAAGAAGATTTTTTATATCAATATAATGAGAATCCAGATGATTATTGCAATTTAACGGAAATCTCAGATGGAATAATAAAATCAATGGGTTCCACAGATATTCAAATTAAATTTGAAGATAAACTGATTAAACATAGAATACAACTAGTACAGAACAACTTTCCAATAGGTACAGATGGAATTCTTGGTAGAGATTTTTTTTTTTTTTCAAAATACAAATGTAACATTGATTATGATAAATATGTATTATCATTTAGAATCAACAACGAGGATATAACATTACCTATACACGACAATCTATTTTCAATTAAATAGAAATACCACAAAGAAGTAACATTATAATACCTTTTAAAACCAAATTAGATGAAGACAGCGTTGTACTGAATCGAGAAATAACACACGGCGTATATTTAGCAAATGCAATCATACATAAGCAAGGACATCAACACATCAATCTGTTGAATGTCACAGATAGACCTATAACAATGAGAAACTTAAAAGTAGAAACTATTCCACTGAAAAATTATGAAATCTGTTCAATCAATAAGAGTAAAGACAATAACAACAACACGGAAAAACGATTTAATAAACTACTAGAACATTTAAAACTGAATAATTTGGAACATTTTGATAAACAGGAACTTATAAATATATTACACAAGTACCAAACAGTTTTCCACATGGATGATGAAGAACTAACCACTAACAATTTTTATAAACAAGGGATACACCTTCCAGTATACATAAAAAATTATCGGTTACCACAAGCAAATACCATGGAAATAAACTCACAGGTTCAGAAATTGTTGAAAGGCAATATAATAGAACCATCAATTAGTCCATACAACGCTTCAATTTTACTGGTTCCGAAGAAGGGTCAGACTAATCTAAAGAAATGGAGATTAGTGGTTGATTTTAGAAAATTGAATGACAAAATCGTAAAAGACAAATTTCCTTTAACACGACTGGAAGATGTCCTTGATAGATTGGGTAGAGCCAAATATTTCTCAACATTGGACATGACAAGTTCATTTCATCAGATAGAACTGGATAAACAATCACGCCCATGCACAGCTTTTTCCACAACAGATGGCCATTACCAATACACGAGACTACCTTTTGGATTGAAAATATCATCAAATAGTTTTCAACGCATGCTGACAATTGCATTGTCAGGATTAGATTCCGAAGCTTTTCTATACGTAGACGATACAATAGTTTTCGGGTGTAGCCTTAAACATCACAATTCAAACTTAATACAGGTACTTGAACGCTTGCAAAAGTATAATTTGAAGCTGATAAATGCTGTTTTCTAAAACCGGAAGTGACTCATCTCGGTCACCTTATAACTTCGAACGGTATAAAACCAGATCCTGCAAAGTTTGAGACAATAACCAATTATCCCGTACCGAAAAATACTGATGATGTCAGAAGATTTGTAGCTTTTTGCAATTACTACAGAAGGTTTATAGAAAATTTTGCCGAAGTGGCGAATGATTTGAATAAACTATTAAGAAAAAGTCAAGAATTCAATTGGACAGAACGGTGTCAAGTATCATTTGAAACACGTAAGCAGAATATGATAAGCCCACCAGTTTTGCAATATCCAAATTTTGAAGAACCTTTTATTTTGACAACTGATGCATCAGATTTTGCATTAGGAGCCATATTATCACAAGGAGAAATTGAAGAAGACAGACCAATATCATACGCAAGCCGTTCATTGAATAAACATGAAAGAAAGAAATCTGTAATTAAAAAGGAGTTACTTGGTATATACTGGGGCATACAATTTTTTCGCCCATACCTATATGGTAGAAAATTTATAGTTGTAAGTGATCATCGACCTTTAGTTGCACTATTTACTCATAAAAATCCTAGCTTGAAACTGACGAGAATTCGTTTAGAATTATCTGATTACGATTTTCAGATAGTATACAAGAAAGGAAGTAACGCTGACACACTCTCCAGAGTACAATTGGACTCTGAGGCATTAAAGGAAATGATACCTCTAAAAATTGATGAAAAAATTAAGAAAACGCTGGTGATAACAAGGAACATGAAGAAACAAATGATACAAAATAAAGGAGTAGAAAATGAGAAAGAGAATAATGAGGAAAATGGTTATACAGATACCAATGAGCCTGATCAACTCAAAATTTGGGAATGTACATCCATAAGAGATATAAAACTTGCAAGAAAATTGAAGTTTATATTAGAAAAGTCGACTAGAGAATTCAGTATTGAAAACAATGAAACTGCAGTCATATGTAGCGATAATCCCATTTATTTAGATAATATGTTGGAGAAACTACTTTCTGTTTTGGGCATATTGGATTTCAAAAAGTTCGCACTAGAAAAAAGTGACGAAATATTTAAAAGAATAGATAAAGAAAAACTAAAAGAGAAAATAAATAAAAGTAAGGAAAATGACGCACTATAGTTATCGATACAGTTGGACCATTAAGACCTTCTCAAAACTATCGATACATATTGACAATGCAATGTGAATTAACAAAATACGTAATAGCAGTCCCGATGGAGACGAAAAAAGCTAAATCTGCAGCAAAAAGCTTAACAGAAAATCTGATATTGAAATACGGCATATTTAAAACTTTAAAATCCGACAGAGAAACGGAATTTGTAAATGAATTACTGAAAGAAATATGCAGCTTATTGAAAATAGAACAGAAACTTTCCACACCATATCATCATGAAACACTTGGTACTGTCGAAAGGAATCATAGAGTTTTGAACGAATATTTCTTATCATTTGTGAATGATGGAAATTGGAGTGAATGGATACCGTACTATTCTTTTGCATATAATATCAATCCACATATAGACACAGGATATTCACCATTTGAGTTAATTTTTGGCAAGTTACCAACTATGCCGGGTGAGAAGATTTTGCCTTATCATATAATAAGGTAAATAGTATAGATCTTAAAATAGGAGATTTAGTACTAGTAAAATTAGAAAATAGAAAAAAGAATGAATCACCATACGAAATTATGAATATAGAAGATTTAAATGTAACAATAAGAATTAAGAATAAAACTAAGACAATACATAAACATTTATTAAAGAAATATACAAAAGAAAAACTTTGAAATATATAATTCATACATATAACTAAAATTGATTTTAAAATATAAATACAAATTTAATTGCAAAACAAAAATAACAAAATTTTGTTTTAAAATTACATATACGTACATATATATATATACTTTTAAATTCATTCAAGAATAAGAATTCTACATTGTAAACAAGAAAATAAATAGTGAAATATATTACACATAAGAATACACTTCACATCGTAATACAAAAATCCTACAATTAGTAAAAAAAACAATTGTACGATTTTCTTTTTAGGGTGAGGGTGTAGTGTACGCACAAATACGTGTCATGCACAGTATGAATGAAATATGAGCTGTTGTACTATATGTGTTTGTTGTTGTCATGTTAAAGTTGAGCAATTCCATATGAAAACGATCAAAATTGGCAAATTTTTGGACGACCCCTCTCCGATTTTAAAATAAATAGTCTCAATCGATTGCCCAGCAAAAAATAATGTACCTACATATTTTTTTTTTATAGTGACTGGTTTAGTGGTGGTGTACACCACTGTCATGTGACAAAATTGAAGAATTCTTCATAAGGGACCTCATTGAAAGTTGTTTTTAAAAAAAAACTATTAAAGCGATCGCAACGAGTGATAGCTCGTTGGAAAGGTATTGAATAAAATTTTCCTAATTTTTCTCAGAAATTTACCTTTTTTCCCATGAAAATTAAATTTTCCGATTTTCCACAGAAGCTCCTAAATTTTCCGGCTAATTTTATTTTTTTTGGATTCCTCATAATTTTTGCTTTAAGAATCAGCAATAAAAAAATGGGCCCCGACTCCTTGTTTGGACAGGAGAAGAGCATTTAAGAGACCACCTTGTTCTCATTGTTTTTATATTTTTTATAATTGAATTATTTTTAATTATTTAACATTATTTTATTATTAAAAATACATTTTAAAAATTATTTTACAGTTAAAAATACATTTATGAAGAAAAAATCTTTCTTATTTTGCTGCTTATACTTAATTACAATATTTATTAAAAATTTCAATTGTCTTGGCATCATTATAAAATTAAAGTAACTTTAAATTTAGCACGTCGGCAGACGAAGAGTACCGCTTTACATTAATTGACATATCAGAAATATTTGGTATGAAGCAATGAAACTTTTGCGTTCCAGTTATAGTTTTGACATTATTATATCTGTTTTGAAGTCGTCGCTCCATGGCATCGTGTTCTTTTTGAGTGCATAAAACTGTGTTAATGGCAATTTCCTTGCTTTGAATCCACGAAAACAAATGTTGTACATTTAAGATCTGGTCAGTATATGGCCTTTGCAAACTTGCCTTAGTCGCCATGCGTTTTAGGGTTCCCCCTAACGCATCGCATGGGCCCTTACCGTGGGACGTCGCAAAAAAGTGCCACTCGACCTTGCAGTTTTGTTCTTCTTCAATTATGCAAAGATTGTAAAAATTTTTTTTATTCTTGTACTGAGAAGCCGCGCCGTCTGAGAAAAACGTTACTTTGTCGATTGCATCGAATTTTGATCTTAAGAATGCAAACAGTTTCATTTGAAATAAATAAACGGACACATAATTATGAGCTAAACTCTCCGCGACAACAACAAGGCTTACGGTCTGTAGTTCGTTATCTTCGTTTTTGAAATAAATGCAAAAAGGATACACCGTGCACTGGTCGTTTGCCCAGTGATAAGCCTGAATTTCATCCTGAACGAGAAAAGTGTAATTCTCGGCAAAGTCGCTTATCACAATGAATTCATTTTGGGCTAATTTCTCCTTACTTTCCGTTAGAAATTTCGATTGCATCTCGGATATGAAATGGTGCGCCTTCAGTTCATTCAACTTGAATCCGAATTCCTCGATGAATTCCGGAATCTGCTTTACCACGGTCTCAAGGGAACATCTGCCGCTGCTAATTATCCACTGTTTGAAATGCACCTCCTGAATTAACAGCTGTTCAAACTTTTCCGCCAAATATTGCTCTAGCTCGTCAATCTTCGGACAATTGTCGCATTTGGACAGATGACAATTTTCCGTGGGGTATGCGCACAACGACTTCGACAGGAGGTCCCTATATGTTTCAATTTTACCGTGAAATACTTTCAATTTCTTGCATGGAAAGAACATTAATTTGATGTTTTGATGAAACATGCAAACGCAGACTGAATGCGTTCCGTGCCTGTCTAATGCCAGCACGCATTCTTTTGGTCGTAGGATGGCAAACTTAGAAAATCCCACTTTTTCTGCTGGGTATTTCTCTTTGAACTGATGGTATGCTTCGGATAGATTACATAATAATAATCTGCGCTGCTTGTGTACTTTTTCTCCATCTTCACGTGTGATAACATAGTCACGTGTACCTGGACAGGCGCGGCTGTTGTCATCATTGCAGTAAAAATCTTGAATCAATTTCACCGTTGCTTCGATGAGGGTCCTTGAGCCAAATTTCTTGGTGGGAGTCGCCAATATGCCCTTCTGTCGAACTAATTCTTTGCTTCTTCTCGCGATGTAAAAAGATGTTTGAAACTGTTCAGAAATCTTGCGTATAGACCATGATTGAGGCAGCACAGATAAAATGAGATATTTCTCCGGAAAAGTGGTCGCTAAATTGAATTTTCTTTTCAACTGCTCAATCATTTGTTTGCCGTCATCAACGTCATCTGCTTGACTGCATTCGTTATCAGAGCCTTCATCAAATATTGTCGCGATTGCACTCATAACCTTGCCTTTTTTATCTTTCCTGTATTTTTCACTTCGCAACTTTCTTTTTCTAATAGGCGTTTCACCTAAAGTGGTAATAGCCTCATTCAAAGGACTCAAAGACATATTGACCATCGGAATGTCTGCCTCACTATCAGATGAAACATTTTGTTCAATTGTCATTTCACTCTCGGATTGTGGTTGCATTTGTTTCAATGCATTTGCTTGTTGAGACAAATCGATTTTACACTTGGGGCAAATGAATTGTGCTTCTTAACCGTATTGTATATTTAATTCATTCATGTATCGCTTCGAAACACCAGTTAATTTTAATACTTTTATCTTTTTCAAACGATGTCCACTCTTGTTAAACGGATTGCAGCAAAATTTATTCATTTTACTTTAAATTGTCTTTACAGCTTCACTCTTTACTTTACAAAAAAAACACTTTAACACTTTCACGTTTAGTATTCAACTGAAATTTGACTCAGAGTGTGTGAAGTATTTATATTTATTTTTTGGTAAAAAAAATAAGCGATATTTGCTTTTCTTTAATAGGAAAATTTGCGTGAACTACTGGTCATAAAATGTTTTTTAAAGAGGGACTTAATTGGTTACTGCCAATAAGCCGACCACAGGTCATAAAATGTTTTGTAAATTTATTAAATTACCAGGTAATAAATATTTCGCCATATTTATGGAAAATCCGTGTTTTATGACTTGTTTCTGCACGTGTCATTTTAGGCGAAATATTTATTACCTGGTAATTTAAAAAATTTACAAAACATTTTATGACCTGTAGCCTCAGTCGGGTTTGATGTGCCATTACATGCCACTGCTGCTATTATCCATGGATTTATGGCCGATTTTGTGAAGGCAGGCAGACCATATTCACTACATACTCAACTTGGGGCTCTTAAAAAAAAATTGATTTTTTCTTCATAAATGTATTTTTAACTGTAAAATAATTTTTAAAATGTATTTTTAATAATAAAATAAAATAATGTTAAATAATTAAAAATAATTCAATTATAAAAAATATAAAAACAATGAGAACAAGGTGGTCTCTTAAATGCTCTTCTCCTGTCCAAACAAGGAGTCGGGGCCCATTTTTTTATTGCTGATTCTTAAAGCAAAAATTATGAGGAATCCAAAAAAAATAAAATTAGCCGGAAAATTTAGGAGCTTCTGTGGAAAATCGGAAAATTTAATTTTCATGGGAAAATTTAATTTTCATGGGAAAAAGGTAAATTTCTGAGAAAAATTAGGAAAATTTTATTTTTTAATTAAAGCCTGATTCAATACCTTTCCAACGAGCTATCACTCGTTGCGATCGCTTTAGTAGTTTTTTAAAAACAACTTTCAATGAGGTCCCTTATGAAGAATTCTTCAATTTTGTCACATGACAGTGGTGTACACCACCACTAAACCAGTCACTATAAAAAAAAAAAAATATGTAGGTACATTATTTTTTGCTGGGCAATCGATTGAGACTATTTATTTTAAAATCGGAGAGGGGTCGTCCAAAAGGTGATCGCTTTCATATGGAATTGCTCAGTTACAAAGTATAATTGTTTTCGTTAAATTCTTGCGTATCCTATTACAAGCATTGGGTTATCGACACTACGGTTAATGTTTGTATGGAATATTTGTTTCTTGGTTTCGTTAAATTCTTGCGTATCCTATTACAAGCATTGGGTTATCGACACTACGGTTAATGTTTGTATGGAATATTTGTTTCTTGGTTTGTATATTGTTTTCTATGTAAATCATTGATTTAATGACACAATAATTTTAAGTGTGTCAAACGAATATTTGGAATTCTTTTTGACAACAACAATTTAAAAGCAATAGAGTGCAACAGGGCATATTTTTAGAATTCAAGAACCAATGTAAAAATAGTATATAAGCGAGAACAATTTATCAATAAAGGGCAATCTTTAAAAACGCTTCATAAGGTTAACTCGACTATTGTTTTATTCAGTCTGTTAATCCTTTACAGCTTTTTCAAAGTCGATTCCTAAAATGGATGTGTGGTTTTTGGATGAGAGGGTTTTTGAGACATAATAGTCAATGTGAAGTAAAGCATCTGAACAGCTACGTTTAGATTTAAAGGCTACTCGGTTTACGGCAACTAGTTTTTTTGCTTCTATGTACCATGATATACGATTAGCAATAATTCTTTACATGAGTTTGGATTGACAGGATAGCAACGATATAGGTCGATAACCAGTAAATTCTGTTAACTTTTTATTAGGTTTGCTGTTTTCTAGGAGTAGGGTATATTTCCAGTTTCAAAAACGTTGTTGTAAAGTTGTAGTAGAGTTGTTTTACTGTGGTAAGTTAAATTTTTCATGATATCATAGCATATGCTTGGAGTTGTTTCTTTTGCCTTCTAAATAGCCATTAAGAGTTCACATATTTTCAATTGGCTTTCAATTTTGAAAGAGTAGTTGTTGTTATCTTTGATGTTTGCGTAACTTAATGCCGTGTTTTTGGCTGCGGTGAATTCCAATGAGAAATTACTGTCACGGTAATTGGCTGACCTTTTACATGCAAAATGGTTAGCTATACTTCTTGGTTCTGTGATTATAGACTAAAACCCTGATAACTATTTATTTGATACTGTATAAATAAAATATATAACATTTTGCTATCCCAAATTGAAACGAGAAAAAGAATAATGTAGTAATAAAAAATTATCAAAAAGAAAAGAAAATTGTTGTAATTATTGAAAGTTATTTAAAAGTTTTCTTTTAAAAACATGAACGCTATAATTGAATTGCCTTATAGATGCTGGCAGCGCATTAAATAATAAAACTACACGCCTATGAAAAGACCGACTTACCCAAGGAGTATTGAAAGGTGCAATTAGACTATGAGATCCAGTAGATCTAAAAAAATTTGATATAAACAAAGGACAATTTATACTAAAAACTCGATAGAAATATAATAGGAGACGTATTTTAATAAAATCACGAAACGATGTTCCAAGAAAACGAATAACATGTTCTGTAATATGTTCACGAATTCGTACTGAATATACATATCTTTTAAGTCTGTTAAATAGCAACTGAATGTCCCTAATATTATAACCCCAAATACCAGAAAATACCTCCAAACAATATAGAAAAAATGCATTATAGTACTGTAAACAATTCTTTCCTTGACATAAACAGGAATAATAAGATTTGTATTATATAATCTCCTCAAAATAAAAAATACCCTTCACGTAAGATATCTAATATGATATTCAAATGTCAAATTGCAGTCAATAACTACACCTAAGATAGAAATGGTGTACAAATTCAATATTAGTTCCATTAATAGATAAATAAACATCCTGAACATAATTATGTGAGGTCGAAAATAACAAAATAACATTTTCTAATCAAAAACAATTTTATTGATCCTAACGTTAAATTTTATGGATACACAAAAAAGAAGCCTAAAAAAAATTTCGCCAGATATTTTTGCAGATAACACTCCAAAGAAACATAATAAAATCAACAAGATGAGTACCAATACAACAAATGCTGCTACTACCTTTGCCAACATCAATGTGGCTGGCCACAATAACAAAGCTGCACCACCGAAAGCAGATTGATTTCTTGGGATGACCTTGCCCCTATTTCTACTGAAATCTAACAACTGCACTGTGATAACACCCGTCTCCAGAAGGAACTCCAAGTAATGAAAAACAGACTGGAACTTGTTGATAAAGAAAGCAGACGCAACAATATCGTCATAAGTGGACTCACAAGCAATCTTGTACCCGAAGCTCTAAGTGAATTCATTGAAATCTGTTCCACCACTCTTAAAGTATCCGTCAATTCTCTCTTGGGTAGGGGAAAAAGTCATTGTATTAACAATGCGGATGCTGAATTTTTACGTAATTTGTTGGTAAAAGTAAACTATGATTGTATTATCGATGTGAAATCTGAATTATCCAGTACTGTTTCTGCTTCTACCTCTTCAAATACAGGTAGCTCAAATTAGCAAACACAAGTGTGTCGATTGGTTTCTTATAATATTGCCAACCTTAATACAAAATAAAATTTGGAAACTTTTTCACATATATTAACAATTTTGATATAATTTTTCTCTTTGAAACGCATGTTCTTGCGGATAAACGTAAACAATTTTCTAGTTTTTTTAAAGATTACGTGCTTTACTGGGTGGATGCCACAAAAAATCATAATATGGGCCGTGCAATCGGTGGTGAGTTGTATGGTTTTAAGAAACCCGTTCAAAATAAATTTTCATTGAAATTTTGTGAGCATACACACGGTGTTATATTATCTGCCAAGTTTAATGATGTCAGTTTTTATTTCATTCCACGTTACCTAAATAGCACAAATTGGTCACATGATTTTGAAATATTTGAAAATTTAATATATAGTTTAAAAGCCGCGTCGTTTTGCATAGTTGGTGATTTGAATGCTCGGGTTTCTAACGCACAAATTCTTGAAGAGAATATGTTGACTGCTGTTCCTTTGATATCCCAATCTCGTTTATCTAAAGATAGAACTTTTGATAGCAAAGGTAAAAAGTTGTTAGCTCTTTTAGAAGACATTGGTGACTCTGAAGGTGAAAATACGTTTTACGGTGTTATGGGAAGTTCACTTATTGATTACTGCATTTGTTCACAGGATATATAAAAATTGTTGTCTGATTTCCAAATCACTAGTAAACCATTTTCCGACCACATGCCATTAGTATTATCATTATGCGCTGGAAATAATCCACATACTAAAGAATTGGTTTTGCCACAAAAACTCTTTGGTTGGCTAGGAACATTAATAGATACAACGAATCCCTTGAAAGACTCTCGGACCCAGCATACTTGCATTCAAACTTAAGTATACAAGAGAAAGTCAACATATGTAATGAGAAAATTCGAACAGCTGCTGGTAATAATTTTATTAAAAAATGTTTTGATCCCAAAAATTATTGGTATGATTCTCAGTGCGAAAATACTCGTAAACGTATGCTCAAAAAAACTCAACCAGTACCGTAAATCAAATTTAGAAAGACAGAAAATCTTACGTAGAAAGTAAGTCAAAATATTTAAAGTTATGTGAGGAGAAAAAGTTAAGATACAAAATCAGAAATATAGAAAAGCTAAATGCTTAAATAAAGTGGCAACAATGTCAGCATATGTACACTGTGTAACTATAATGAACTTGAAAATACTTATCATTTACTTGGCAGGTGCCCTATTTTCTCTTATTACCGTTAAACTTTTTTTGGAAAAAGATTCCTATCAGTTGAAGAGGTTCAAGAAGTATTAAATGGCAAAGATTATATGAGCTTATTTAAATTTTTATTATACTGTTTAAAATATAGGGATCTTATAATAACTGGGGTCTAATCGCCGCTTTCGTGATCGAACAACTTTGATCGAATATTTTTATTTTGAGATTATGGCATTCGTTATCGAACAAAAATTAACGTATTTTGAGATGATAAGATTCGATAACGAGCAATCGATCGAGTGCAATCTTTTACAATATTGTTCGATACAGCAATAGGTGTCGAAATTAAAAAAAAAATTGTTTTAAAGTGTTTTCATATAAAAAAGTGAACAAAATTTAAGTTTTATTTAATTTTAATTAAAAAAAGTATTAATTGTTAAGTTTTTAGAACAAGTGCAAATTTATGTAATTCGGACACACTGTCTCTTCTATGTCCTTTGCCACATTATTCACAGTTTTGCTAACAGTGCTTTGACACATACCAACTAAATAATCGTTTCCAACCGCATGTTGGAAGCTACCGGTAGCAAACAGAGACAGTGTTCCTGCCAACTGAAGCGTTGGCGGCACCGCAGTTGACATGTGCCCAACAAAATCAATCTGGGCAAGAACATAATTAAACGCCTCCTTCGACAGTCTAATTCGCTGTTTAAATCTGCAAAAAAAGTGAAGTATTTTTTGGTTTTAAAATAAATTAATTACGCTTTAGCAGGCAAGGAAAGAGGGTCGCTTTTATCCCGCATTTGTCTTCTTATGCGCATTACGCCATGTTCATCTTCAGATTCCGATGAGGACATGTGCATTATTAATAGTAATTGTTGACTCATTGTCTATACAAAATGTTTTATTTAAATAAATTAACTAAAAAGCATAATTGTTACTTACTCTGTTTTAAATTTGCTGTTTTTGTTTTTCTTTTTTTGTTTACATTTGTGTGAAACTTATGTCAGGACTCTATTACAATTAAAACAAAATCTTTTACAATTCGCAAAATTTTCGATTCGTTACCAATCGAATGCCGTAATTAGGCAATTCGATACCTATCGAATTTATTTTTTGTACGATATCAAATTCGATCACGAATGCGGCGATTAGAGCCCTGAATTTCGCTCATTTTAATGTCTTTTTTACTCTTTCTTTTGTTATATAACAAATAATAAATTAATAATATATTTATAACTTTTATTAACTAACATAAGCCAATCAGACATACAACATTTTCGTCATGTCTTATAATGATTTAACCTAAGAAAAAATATAAAAGTATTTATGTATTATAATTTCATTTTTCAATAAATCATCATCATCATCAGTTGAATTTTCTTGATTGTATTTTTAATACGACCAAGTATCATCATCAGATTGTCTTTATGAAGTCATTTTATCTATCACCAGAGGATCAATTCTCGTTCTGTGAAACGGTGAAATGAAAAGTTTTTTCACGTTTTCATAGTACTTTTGATTCGCGTTCTGTGAAAAAATTTAAAGAAATATCAAAACGTTTTCATATGAAAAAAAACAGTGGAACGAAACAAGATTTTTTTCACGATTGCACAGCACTGGCGATTCTTGTTTTGTGTAACAATGCAAACAACTGTCAAAATATTTTCATATGAAAAAATTGTTTACACAGACTGTTTATAAGTGAAATAAACATGGAGAAGATTGTAAGAGGAAAGCGTGCCAGCGAAAGCCAAAAGGAGTATTTAATTAATTATTAAGAAATGCATGTGGACATTGCAAACGATAAGTAAGTAGCTTAATAACCATAATCACACTTTTATTAATCCCATATTTACAGATTTGTAACTGCAGATGGTGCCAAATTTAGAGACGAAAAGTGTAACCAATTAGCGGCGAGCCTTAGCAGTTTTAGTGGGACCCAAAAGGACAGTGAAAAATGGCAAAAGTATGGCATATATATTTATAGTTTATTTATATTCTTTATGAATTTTTTTTTCTTTAAGTAATATTAGACTTCATACGCGCACCAAAAATAGTTCACTTAAAGTAAGCCGATGGAAATCCACGAAGTGCTTGTCGGTTGTCATCTCGAATGGATTGTGGTCAGCACGAAGTATGCGTCTCAGCACTCTCAAAAAATTCCTATAAATTATTTACTGCAATGAAATGCTTGTAACATCATTGTCTTCATCCGGAATTCTTTTAGTAATATCCAATAATAAAATTAATCCAGATATTTTTATATAATTATTTAAAATAAATTTTTCGAACTTAATTCACTTTTGTTAACGTTTTTCTCTGTTTTGACATTTGCTTTAAATTTTGGATAACACAGTTACAAAATTTTCATGGGTACAGTGCGAATAAAACATTTTTTTCATAATACATACAAGAATCGCAATTTATGTATTTGTAAAAAGTTCGAGTGAAAAGTGCTTATGAAAACGAAAATGAAAAGTTTTTTTCACTTTACATTATCACAGAACGAGAATTGACCCTCAGATCGTTCTTGCTTGTGTTTGTACTTATTAATTTTAATCTTAACTAATTAACACTTATATTTATATATTGTTTTTAAATTCTAGATCTTATAATTAATTAATTTTGATTAAAACGACTTTTCTAGATCAATGGCTGACATTGAATAAATTTTCAAATACGACCAAGTATCATCATCAGATTGTCTTTATGAAGTCATGAATTGGGCACTAATAATTCAATAATTCAGCTAGTGTTATTTTTATTGAAAAATGAACACTGTGATGCAGATCAATTAACGTTTGACAGGAGATTATTGATAAAAGAGAGGGTGAACAACCTGTGATGTCGACATGGGTAAAAGTGTTCTGCGTTGAGATGAGTTGGGTTGCCATCATTGATTATATATATATATATATATATATATATATATATATATATATATATATATATATATATATATATATATATATATATATATATATATATATATATATATTATTTTGATTTAATGAGTGTTCGATAGTTGATCCTCTCTTGTTGTTGGATTGTGATTCCCAGCTATTGACATCGCCTATTAGGATGATAGGAGTTTGTATATCTTTAAACAGCTCATTTAAGTCATTTAAAGAAAAAGATTCGTTGGGTGGTAAGTAGACCAATATTATTGAAAATTTTATATTCAACATAATTTCGATTGAGATGTTCATCAGTTTTGATGAATTATAGATGCTTGATGTGGAATGTGGTCACGAACAAGTATACCGATTCCACTTTTGTAGTATTTACGGGATCATTTACAAAGTAGCAGCAACATTTTTTTGGAGAGATTGGGGTCTTATTAAATGGGCAGTGCGTTTCTTGTAGAGATACAAATTGTGGATCCTCTTCTTTGAAAATTAATTGTGTCAATGTAGTTGTTAAAGAAATCATTAATATTTCATTGTAAGATGTTAAATGTTGTTGTCATAAATAAATTTAAAAAATGAAAAGTGTAGTGTGGTCTTAGGTATCCATTTGGTCTCTTCCATCAATTGAAAATCGTCTACTTGTGATTTGTGCAAAAGTTTGTGTGTTAGATTGTTGTTTGTCTGATCTATGTTTGAGTTTGTCTTTGTTATTTGTTGATTTTTTATTGTTTGTACTTGATGTTTGAGTTTGTTGTGTGTTTTCTGTATTGTAATTTGTAGGTGTTGGAGTTATTTGTTTAAAAAATTTCTTCTATATAAGATCTTGTGTTTGTTATTGTAGCAGATGTTAATGTTGTTGAATTAGTCCCGTTTCACACAGAGCAACTTTTGTCGCGGCGATTCTTGTCAATTCTCTTTTAAAATTGCCTTTAATTTCACACAGAAAAACTTTTTTCAGCAACTTTTGTCTACATTTGATTTAAAATGAATGAAAAAAACGAATAATTAAAAAACAAAACGTATTGCAGAGAACAAGCAACTCCGCACCAACCCCCACTCTTCTTTCCCCTCTCTCCCACAAACTCAAGAGTTGCGCGAGAAATGTTGCTCTATGTGAAACGGGACTTAGTAGGATTTTGGTTGTTGTTTTATTTTTTTGTAATTTAATTTTTTTTCTGTCTTTCTTCAATTACTATTTTTGGATCTTCAGTAGGTATGATTCTATTGTTGGGGCTTTAGTTTAGTTCTTTGGATGTACATTTGCCTATTATTTTGTGTTTTAAAACTTCTTGAAGATGTTGAATTACGGGACATTTTTTATTGTTTGAACGATGCGCATGCTTGCAGTTTACGCATTGTTTTTTTGTCCTTGCACACAGGGTCGTGAATAGTTAAAGAACAAATTTCACAAGTTCCAATAACAGTACAATATTTTTTTGTGTGCCCTAATTTGAAACAATTTTTACATTGTAAGGGAGTTGGGATAAAAGGCTCTACTTTACAGATGAGAAAACCAATTTTCATTTCTTTTGGTAGTGTATACTCGTGAAAATGAAGAATGTGTAATTGTGTGTTTTTTTACTTTAGGGTCATTCCATGTCAAACCGCACAGAAAACTGTTATTTTCGGATTTGTCATCTCCGATTTTAATGACATTCGCCACAAATATTGTAAATGGGTAGTGTTTATCAAATCATTAACCTTTCGAACCCAAACCCTTTCGGTTTTCGAAATATGACGTCATGAAAATTGGCAAAAACGTCAAAGTATCGAAAAAGTGTCCATACAAAGTCGCCCATAACTTCTAAACCATATAACCTAAAATTTTTCTGTTGGTTCCATTTTAAAGGTGAAAACCATGCCTTCAAAATTACGTGCCAAAAGTTTTTTTGTATTAAAAGGTTTAATATCATTTTTATAAGTTTAATCTTCAAAGACCCATATCTCAAAATCCAATTTTTTTAAAATTCTGAAAAAAATATATGTTAAAAACTAAGGCCTATCTACATTTGTGGCAAAATTTCAATATGGAGACTCATTTGTATTTATTATTAAATTGGATTTCTAATACAACAAGACAAAATATCTTATAAATTACAGTATAAGAATCAGACTAGTTATAGATTGATTAGAAAAACAATTAAACTTAAATTAAATATAAAATAATACAAGTATAATTAATCAGAAAAGTAAAATAAAAAAAATTTTTACATAATTTGTATAAAAAACATTTATGAAAAATATTCGAAAAGTAATTTCCTAAACCTTATTGCGTTGACAGTAGTTTGCAAATTATTTGGTTCCTGAGTTATGAAGGAAAACGTGGTCGTAAGCAAGTTCATCTTGACGGCTATGAGTGTGTATGTGTGTACAATGTTAAATATACATATTGTTGTTGTGTGTATATATAGGCAAAAAGTATATAATTCTCAAGAGTATAGTTCGCTCTCACGAATTTTTTAGTACTCTCTTAAAACACGAACATAGTTTGGCGGCAACAAAGGTGAGTTTCGGTCGGCAACTTTTAGTAGTGTTTTGCGATGCTGCCATGCAACCAATTTTAACTATTTTTTTGCCGTTTTGTGGGATATGTTTTTTTTATTTTTTTCATGTATTTTTTCAGATTTTTCATATACAATTTATTTTTACTAAAAAGTAAAAAAAATACAACAAAAATTTGCAATTGTGTTAAAAAATAGGTACGAATTCAAACATAACATTGTGACATTAAAAGTATTAAAGTGTCTATACACACATTGAACAACTGTGTCTATTCATATCCATTATTTCCCATTTCTATGGTAAAAATAAATAATAAAGAGAATAAATATGCTATTAATTGTTGCAACATATAATGAAAAAAAAAAAAAAAACCTATAACAAATGCAATAATTTGAAAAAAAAATTGTTTTCATGAAAAAACTGGTAAACAGTTAAGAATCCCAAAAACTGGGATAAAAAATTACACCAAATTTAATGTTTTTCAACACATTAGCAACTTTAAAAATGTTGCCCTCTCATTTAAAAATGTTGCTGCTGAACTCTGTACTATGTTGAATTTCTGGTAGAGTGTTAAAAACACTCTATAGTAATTTATATACCTTTTGATATAGGTTATATAGTTTAGAAGTTATGGGCGACTTTGTATGGACACTTTCTCGATATTTTGACGTTTTTGCCAATTTTCATGACGTCATATTTCGAAAACTGAAAGGGTTTGGGGTCGAAAGGTTAATGATTTTATAAACACTACCTATTTACAATATTTTTGGCGAATTTCATTAAAATCCGAATGCTGTGCGGTTTGACATGAAATGACACTTCACCGTCTTGAAATTTGGTTATTTTCTTACTGTCTACTACTCCTTGTTCTTTAAGTCCATCTTTTATTTCTTCTTCTGATAGATCTTTTAAAGATAAAGCAAATACAACACCTTTAATTATGTTCAGTGTTGGGTGTAGGTAACTTTCAACTGAACAAAGTCCGGTAGTAGATTATAAGAACTTTTTTGCTTGAATCTCATTCTCTGGTAAAACTAATTTTTTTCTGTTGTTACAGCTTCTAATGCTTTAGACACCAAAAAAATTTTTATATTTTGAAGCGGTTTGTCTGCAATTTTACTTTTCAGAACAATACATTTTGGACATTGTTGTTTTTTTAGGTTTGTAGTAGTATTTTTTTCTCCATATTTCGGAAAATCATATATATAGTTATTTTTCGTTTTTTTGCGGTGATGGGATCCAGAATTTGGAAATAGTTTCCTCCCGAGGAGGACGCCATTATTTAAGGACTTGCACAAATATTTATTTGGTAATAAACTGCCGTATCAAAATTTAATTTTTTATTGTTTTAAATAATATAATAAACAGAGGAATGCATTAAGAACTAAACTGTATACGCGATGCAGGTTTTAAAAAAGATGTTGTGGAGTTTTTAATCTTGACGATTTGTTTAATTTTGGTGATTTCATTTAATGAGACGATTATTTATAATTTTAGGGATTTTTTCAATGTTGGCGTTTATTTATTTAATTTCAGCGATATTTTTTAATTTAAATGTTTTCGGTTTGGCGATTTTTTTTTAAATTCGGCATTTTTTTCACTTTGACCGTTTTCTTTGAAATTAATTTTTCACTTAAATTTTTGCTTTTTTCAATTTTACAAATTTTTTCCAATTTTGGCAAGTTTTTACAATTTCAATTTTAGTTTTTTTTTCCAATATTCACGATTTTTTTAATATTATTTTTTTTTTTTATTCTGGGGAATATTTAATTTTGTCGTATTTTTTCAATATTTTTGATTTTTTTTAAATTTAGGATTTTTTCGTATTGGTAATTTTATTTAATTTGAAATTTTTTCCATAAAATCATCAATTTTATTTTACTAAACCTAATAAGGTAGTTATTTATTTCAGTAAGTTCACCATTTCTATTATTTCCCAAAATCTTTGGATGGCATTCAGGGGCCACTTGTATGCCACCAAGCCAATATGAGATATGGCTTAAAATTGTCTACTACTCAAGTGGTTTCTAAGAAAATACAACCGGTCGCCAAATCATCGAGAGATTTTAGAAAGTTCAATATTTGTATTACCCAAAATCTTTGGATGACACTCAGGGTCTATTTGTAGGCCACCAAGGCAAATCCCCAATAATAGATATGGCTTAAAATTTGCGAAAGCTTACGTATATTCGATTGGTACATCTCTCTTCTTCCAAATCATTAGAGGAATCGATAAAATTTTCTTTTCTATTAGATTTTTCAAACAGGATTGCAGATTATGTGATGTCTCATCAATTTTTATGAACTTTCGATTATTCATTTCTCACTGACTGAACTATTTTATGTTTTATTGCTACATTCATTGTTTTATTTTAGTTCTTCTAAATTTATAGTGTTTTAAATGTATTTTATTTTAATATTTTAAAATAATCTTTATTATAATTATATTTTTTATACATATACATATACTACTATTAATTTTTGTATAAATGTATTTAGTAGTCTTTTTAACCATAAATGGCCTCATGGGCTCGGTTATAAATTTATTGAAATAAAAAAAAAGGGCCAAGTATATTATTATTCAAATGGCACTGCGCACCGCGACCACAATAGGTCTTTTGTGCTGCCCTGAACCACCCTAAAGGTTCAAGCTATTGATGAAGCCAAGAACCTTTTCGGGTGAAGTGTTCCAAATTTCGGAAGGCGACAAGAAACGTTCAACCAAAAACTTGATCCTCCTGTCACAAAGCCCAGGATAATCGCAGAGGACATGCTCTGACGTCTCTGATTTCAACCCGAGATACGAGATATGCCCACACGCATCCGTAGGCATTCCTCCACACAAATGGCGTAAACTTCCGCCTGGGAAATGGAGGGATATTTGCCCATAGGAAGGGAGCGCTGGAACCCAGACCCTAAAACCCCCGCACCCGTATCCTTATTCAGCTGTTTCGAGCCATTTGCGAACCATAACTGGGCCTCAACTTCAGTTTCCTATGTCCGGTTGGTCCACATGCTCCTATCAAAAGAAATGGCCAAATATATTAAGGGTGGTTAAATTTTAATGGCCAATGTTGAATGTGAACCACACCTAAACGTCAAGGTTTTTTCTGCATTTCATTTGACATTTCTTAATTTCAGACTAACTCAATTTGAACCATGGAAAGATACACAATCGAGCAACGCGTTAAAGTTATTCAGGCTTATTATGAAAATGGGCGTTCAAATCAAAATGCATTTCGTGCACTTCGTGATTTTTTTTGGTCAGCAAAATCGACCAAATGTACCCACAATCGGGAGAATTGTGGGCAAATTTCAGCAAACCGGGTCTGTAAAAACACCTATGCATGCTCGCCCAGTTCGTTCTGCCGAAAACATTGCTGTTCGCGATAGTGTGTCATGAGGTCGACCAAGCATTTACCGTGAATGGTGTTCGCTATCGCGAGATGATAACGAACTTATTGTGGCCATGAATTGAGGATATGACCCTGGACGATATGTGGTATAACAGGACGGTGCCACTTACCACACAGCTAACGAAACAATGGCTCTTTTGCGCGACAAATTCAATGGCCGTGTTATCTCACGTGGTGGCGATGTCAATTGGCCGACAAGATCATGTGATTTGAAACCGTTGGACTTCTTTCTTTGGGGCTATATGAAAGAAAAGGTGTACGTCGATAAGCCAGCAACAATTCAAGAGCTAAAGGATGAGATAATTCGGCACATTAACGGCATAGAAACTTTGGACCATCGGATGGAGGTGTGCCGTCGAGGTTAAGGTGGCCATTTTGCGGATATTTTGTTCCATACATAATTGAACCATACCATATTATCATAATAAAAAGAAATGACAATAACTTCCTAAATAATTTGTGTTTTATTCAAAATCAACATCGGCCCTTAAAATGTAACCACGCTTTATAACACATAATATTAGGAAATACGGTGATAAATTTCCATATGCATATGTATTTCAACGTTTCTTGTTAAAAAATGTACTTAGCAATCTTATTTTGTTTTTTTTTTTATTTTGTTAAAATCTAAAATTTTTTTACAAATCTCAAAAAATATTTTTTCTAACTTCGGCCCACATCCTAAAAAGTAGAAATGTTTTAAAAAATCGCGCGACTTTAAAAATGGGGACGATTTCGCGCAATTTTTTAATATTTTTGGGAAATCAGTCTCTTCTTTATTTTTTTTTTGTATATGGGGCCCAGGAGGTATTAAATGGATCAAAAGGCGCCGCAGGGAAAAATTTTTTTGAAAAAATCGCATGATTTTTTTTTTTTCGAAATCGCCTGAAAGGGGTCTTAACACAAAATGAATTTTTGATCTAAAAGCACCGCGTTCATACGCGTTCAGTTTTGCATTTTCTGATTTATTTTACATCAAAATAATCATTGTGAACTGAACGAATATGAATGAAATGAATGGTATGAAAAAGACCGATGATTAAATCGGAGTCGCAATAAGAAGCATGTGGTTTGATTGATTTAAAATCAGAATTGAATATATGTATTTGAATATATTCAGAGCTGGAAAGTTCTCTGGTGGGGAATGCCGGATTAACAGCACATAAGCCATTATTTCTTGAGCTACATATTCCTTGCTGTACATCCTTTTTATTAGCAATGCTATTGTTATTATGTTTATTGCTGCGAATTTACTTACTCTAATTTTTTTTTGCCTTACAGAAGATCCGGCTTTTCGAAAAATACCTTCAGTCTCAACGAGTTCCAGAATGCGATTACATGCATCTGCCACAATTTTCGGTATTTGGACCACTCTTCCATTTGCCAGGATTACATCCGTCAATTCCAAAAGATGCAAATGAGTGTGAAATATTCGCTTTGGACACAATTTATCCTGCAAATGTTTTTGCAGTTATAGACAACCAACAAAAAAAAATAGTTTGTATTACCTGAAAAATTTTGGATTTCTTTTCCTTTCTATATTTTACTCCGATGTCCTTTAATTCATTTATAATAATTATAGAGAACTCTTCCTTATTTAGGATTTCACTATAATCCATGATATCGTGAGCTCCTTGGTGAGACATATTACTGGCGTGCTCAAAAGCAAATAAAATTTTTCAGTGGACATATAACCACACCTGCTGCTGACAGCAACTTAAGATCAAGAAATACTTATCCTTACAGCTAGTTAAAAATAAATAATATGTACCGAAATAAATTTCAAAGGCTCAATGGATTATATTTGAATTCAAAATAATAAATTGGTGCAAATTAAAAAATTCTCACTCCAAATTCAAAGCTAATTTTACAGCCAAGCTATATATTTTTAACACAACTAACAAAAATCAACACGCAAAGCTCCAAGTAGTGCAGTTGAAAGCCGGCATTTTGCCGCTGCCGATTGTTTAACTGCTGACGAGCTGTTTGAGCAGAGAATGAGTGTTTTTTATTTTGTGTGGTTATTTGATATATGTGGTATTAAAAAATACATTTTCAATTTTATTTATTAATCAATTTAATTTTATAAATAAAATAAATTATAATAAATTTGTTCGAGAAACTTTTTCTAAAAACACTAGGGCACCATTTCACTAACTAGATATTATTCTCTGACCTTTTTGTTATTGATTCCCATCAAAAACTTTTTCTAACAAATCCCGCAAATTTGGTCCAGACACCAAAAGGTGACTTGACCAAAATGGGTGAAATACTTTTTGTTCGGGAAATTTTTTAGAAAAACACTAGGGCAGCATTTCACTAACTTGAGATTATTTTTTGGCCTTTTTGTTATTGATTTCCATCAAAAACTATTTTTAACAAATCCAAAAAATTTGGTCAAGTTACCAAAAGGTGGACCAAATTGTGTGAAATATTTTTTTTCGGGAAACTTTTTATAAAAACACTAGAGCAACATTTTACTTACCAGAGATTATTCTCTGACCCTTTACCTACTGATTCACGTCAAAACTTTTTTCTAAAAAATCCCGTTAATATGATCTAGAGACCAAAAGGTGACGACCAAAAGGTTCTTTCTAACAAATACCTTAGGAAAAATGGGTGAGATACTTTTTGTTCGGGAAACTTTTTTTAAAAACACTAGGGCAGCCTTTATCTATTGATTCATGTCGAAAATGTTTTCTAACAAATCCTGGAAATGTGATCTAGAGACCAAAAGGTGACGACCAAATTTTTTTTTTTCTAACAAATACCTTTACTCAATTGGTTGAAATTTTTTTTGTTCGGGAAACTTTTTTTAAAAACACTAGGGCGGCATTTCACTAATTAGAGATTATTCTCTAACCTTTTTGTTATTAATTCCCATCAAAAACTTTTTCTAACAAATCCCGTAAATATGATCCAGGGACCAAAAGGTAACTTTACCAAAAGTTTTTTCTAACAAACATTTACCAATATGAGAGAAATAGTTTCTGTTCGGGATTTTTTTTTTAACAATAGGGCAGGATTTTACCAATTGTAAAATGTTCTCCGGCCTTTTGTCTATCGATTGCCACAAAAAAAATTTTTGAAAAATCCCGCAAATGTGGCGTTCCAAGTCTAAATATCTCCTGACCTATGAAAAAAAAGTATGTTTACAGGCACTGACAACTTCAAAAAAAACAAGCAAAATATGATTTTATTAAAATAATGTTTTATTATGTATATTTTATAAATTAACAATTTTTTTATATTTTAAATTTTTCTTTTTTAATTATTTTACAAAGAATTAATTTTTTGCCTTCACAATTGCAAATTGTTAGCAAAATCACTCAATATTTTCAGCAAAACCACTCACAAGTTCAGCAAAATCACTCATTATGCATTAAACACTCAGGGGCGTATGCAAAAAAAAATTAACAAAGTTTGGTAAACCATTGTTAAGCAAAATTGCTTAAAGTTATAGGCGTAAAGTTAGGAAAATCACTCAAAGTTAGCAAAATCACTCATTTTGCATAAAATACTCAATGTTTTTGACAGAATGAGTGTATTTACTTCGCCAGCAATTGTGAACTCAAAATATTAACTTTTATATAAAATAATTAAAAAAGAAAATTAAAAATATAGAAAATAGTATTAACTAATGTATATAATAAAACATTATAATAAAACATATATAATAAAACATTATTTTAATAAATAAAATTATATTTCCCTTGTTTTTTAAGTTCAGTGCCTGCGTATATAGAACAAACTTTTTTTTACATAGGTCTGGAGACATTTTGTCTTGGAACGCCACATTTGCCGGACTTTTTAGAAAATGTTCTTGTGGCAATCGGTGGACAAAAGGCTGGAGAAAATTTTCCAGTTGGTAAAATTGAGCCTTAGTGTTTAAAAAAAAAATTCCCAAACAAAAACTATTTCTCCCATTTTGGCTGTTTGTTAGAAAAAACTTTTGGTAAAGTCACCTTTTGGCCTCTGGATCACATTTGCGGGATGTGTTAAGAAAAGTATTTGATGGGAATCGATAAGAAAAAGGTCGGAGAATAATCTTTAATTAGTGAAATGCTGCAATAGTGTTTTTTAAAAAAGTTTCCCGAACAAAAAGTGTTTCACCCAATTTGGTTAAGTTATTTGTTAAAAACAACTTTTGATCAAGTCACCTTTTGGTCTCTAGATCACATTTGCGGGACTTGTTCGAAAAAAGTTTTGATGTGAATCAATGGATAAAGTGTTAGAGAATAACCTCTAGTAAGTGAAATGCTGCCCAAGTGTTTTTAAAAAAAGTTTCCCAAACAAAAAGTGTTTCATCCAATTTGGTAAAGGTATTTAAAAAAACATTTGGTTAAGTCACCTTTTGGTATAGATCACATTTACGGGATTTATTAGAAAAAAGTTTTGTCGTGAATCAATGGACAATGGGTTAGAGCATAATCTATAGTAAGTGTTTGCCGTAAAGCAAGGTTCATGAAAATAAAAAGACAAAAACAACACAGATGCTAACATATTAATTAACCCATTTGGGGTCAGAAGGTACCAAAGGGGTACCATTGAATTAATAACCAAAATTAAGGTTTTTGGCTTAAACATTGCCGGCCACCTTGCAACACTAAGGTGTGTTGCAACAAAATCTTAAAAATAGGCTTAAAATTAAAGAATATAAAAAGAAACGTATAGTTCAAAAGAGCTTTTAAATAATTCATTTATTTATATTATATATATATATTATTTTTTTTTTTTCGAAAAACACTTAAAAATAATGTTTAGTAGGAGGTCCAAGGGACCTGACCAGCAAGCTGGATGTTTAGTAAGAGGTCCAGTAGACCTGACTAGTAGAACTGGAGTTTTTTAGGAGGTCCGGTGGACCTGACCAGCAGAGCTGGAGTTTTTTAGGAGGTCCGGTGGACCTGACCAGCAAAGCTGGAGTTTTTTAAGAGGTCCGTTGGACCTGACCAGCAGAGCTGGATGATATAAATCTCCTAGATAGGAGATTGTCCAGAAAGGACCCAACCAAAGATGGTAAGTTGGGCAACTGGAAGACCCGGGCTCGAAAACGTTTTATTTTTCATGATCTGAGGCATTATTTCTGGTCCCAAAACTAAGAAAACCCGTGCAGCTTGATTGAAGTTAGGGTCAGCCAGAAGGTACCCATCAAACTGATCCTTAATCATGTCCGGGACTGATTCCGTAGGAGTGTTAATACCCCTCATTTTCCACACTCTGGCAGTGAAGTTTATTTGCTGGTTGGGATCGTACGTAGAACCAACAGTCAGGCGACAATAGCTGTCATTATCCACTTTGGTAACGGGCAGCCGAAGTTTGTGGACCATGGTTTCGCAAATGTAGCTAACCTTGCTACAAGGGTCCAAGGCTGCACGTATCGGGACTGTGGTCTTCGGTAGATATAATTTGGCTACCAGAGTGGGAGAAAAGGTGACCACATGTTTTATTGGCAACGGACACGCTTGAGGAGCGGACGACGTCTGACGGGTTTTGTGAATAATTTTATGTTTTTTATTGGTGATAGAAATCGGACGGATTGTTTATTTTTTGGGCAAGCTTGGCCAGTGCGAGCTTTGTTGGAAGCAACTTTGGTTTTGCTGGAGACTCCGGGAGGAGGAGACCGAGCATGCAAAATAGTATTATGGTCCCCCTTACAGACACTGCACCGAAAAGTGCTAACACAGTCTCTGGATATGTGTGAGTGAGCCAGGCAGCGAGAGCAGTATCTATGGAGGATCACCATACGAAGCGTCTGTTCGTGACTCATTTTCTTAAAAAGCGGGCAATTACGCAAAGGATGTTTGTTGTTACAAGCCCGACACTGGCGGAAGGAGTGATCTACGGTTAAAGTTTTTGTCGGCGATTTCGAGCCTGATGGTCTAATGGCCTCCGATAAAGATTCGGAAGTCACGGCGACGACTGGAGTTGCAATGGATGTTGCAACGGTCGGTGAAGGTACATCAAGGAGTTAATGGCTTCACCGACAGAGGCGGTGTGGTAATTGCAGGCGAGGATGCAATTGCAGGCGATGAGGTAGTTGTAGCTTTCGAAGCTGTTGGAGCTCCCAAAGGTGGTGCTGCAGCTTCAGATTGCGTAGTTTCCATTGCTTCATCATAATGCTCAAGAATGGCATCATCAAAAAACGTTGGTAATGCGTCCATAATGCTAAGAAACAATGAATATTAACGGCGACGAAAACTATTGTGTGTTTATGAGTTGATCAGAATGACCAGTTTTGCGATGTGTCGTCTTACAACCCCGTTCGCTGTTTTTACGTCCACGACCCGAACGTGACCGTCACTACCAGGATAGAGTTTTACGACGCGGCCTAATCTCCACGAAGTTGGAGGTAGTTATTCGTGCCGAATAACAACCCAATCGTCTACCTGAAGTTCACGTTCTGGATTTTTCCTTTTATAGCGTTTGTGCAGCGACATTAAATATTCTTCTTTCCACCGACGGCAGAAATGCTGCGAAAGAGCTCTCATTTTTTGGAAACGATTTATTAAACTTAGAAATTGTAGGCTCCGGAGGAGCTAGAATTGGAGAACCAACTAAAAAGTGACCAGGGGTCAGCGCTACCGGTTTCTGAGGATTGTCAGTCATAGGACAGAGAGGGCGCGAATTAAGGCACGCTTTGATTCTCGCAAGAATGGTCGAGAGTTCTTCAAACGTACATTTGAAAGATTGTGCCTCCTTTCTAAAGTGAAGTTTAAAGCTCTTCACACCGGCTTCCCAAAGGCCTCCCATATGTGGAGCGCCGGCTGGGATAAAGCGCCACGAAAGACCCTGAAGCCCATAAGTAGAACTTATCGTAGTCTGACTTTCCCTAAGAAAGTTAGTGCCATTATCCGAAAATATTGTGCCAGGGCACCCACGCCGCGAAATAAATCGTTGGAAGGCAGCTAAAAAGGTTGGCGTAGATAAATCAGAAGCCGCTTCCAGATGAATTGCTTTCGTAGAAAAGCAGACAAATATACATACGCATAGCACGACCTGTGAAACTTTTGATATCAAAAGGGCCTGTAAAATCAACACCAGTGGTGGTAAAAGGCCTATCAAGAAGAGTTCTTTCAGGCGGGAGCGCAGCCATAATTTGGCTGCAAGATCGTTTCCTGTCGAGAACACAACGTTTGCAACGGCCGATGACGGCGCGAATTTTAGACTTTATTCTGGGAACCCAATACTCGATGCGAAGTATCCGAAGCATCAGCTGATTTCCACCGTGAATAGAAATCAAATGAACGAACTCAGACAAAAGCAGCGTAAATCTGCTCGAATAGGGCAAAATAATCGGATGCTGTTCCGTATAGGTAAGCGACGGAGATTTCACTAAACGACTGTTTAACCTCATAACGCCGTCCTTATCAAGAAAAGGGTTCAAAGTAAGAAGAAAGCTTTTAGGTGGTAAAAGTTTATTATCAAAAAGACATCTGTATTCTTCCGCAAAGTGAAGTTTATGCGACACTCTAGCCAAATGCAATTTCGTTCTTTTCAATTCGTAACTTGAAAGAATATTATTCACGCACGAACGACGACCTGATTTATGAGATGGATGAGCGTTATAAAAGAATCGCAAAACATATGAAATTACGCGAAGTGCCCTATCAAAACGAGAAAAATCCTTAAGAATATCCACATAAACATTCTTCCCGTTTGTATCCGTAAAGAACGATGCATAAACTTTAACCACCCGACTCTCGACGTCAGTGTCAAGGCGTGATAAATCAGTAGTACTCCACTCTGATTTATTTTGACAAAGCCACTGTGGCCCATGCCACCCAGATCGAACGTGATACCAATTATGTCGGCCTACATTTTCCTGAATTCTACAAACCCTGCTAGCAACAAAGGTAGTCCAAGAACAAGGGTCCTTCCTCAGCCAAGAAAGGACAATCGTCGAATCAGTCCAACAATAAATTCGCTGAATCCGAATGTCAATTTCATTAAGTACAGTTTTCAAGAGCTCAGAAGCTAAAACTGCCCCACAAAGTTCAAGACGTGGAATTGAAATTGATTTTATGGGGGCCACTTTAGTCTTGCATGACAATAAATGGGTGTGAATTTCGCCGTTGGGGGATTCAATGTGAATATGATATATATTCAGAAAAAACATGAAGTTCGACGAAAGAATCAGGAGTATAGTGAACCCAACGCGGAATTCGTATGCCGTTTACTTCGTGATAAGAAGTTAAAAATTTTTTCCAATCATTTGCAGTAGTAGGTGGAAGCGAATCATCCCAATCGATGTTATCCAGCCACACTCTTTGCATGATCATTTTCGCTATAATCACAACTGGACCTAGCCAACCAACAGGATCAAATAGTTTGGCAATAGTGGACAAAACTTCCCTTTTGGTATAACCTGATTTGTGCGCGAGCGGATCGACCTTAAAGTAAAACGAGTCTAATTGAGCATTCCATTGGATACCCAAAGTTTTCGAACTACTTGACTCAACAAACGTCAAAAGTTTCGCATTGACCAAATGTTCCGTTGGAAAACCCTCTAAAATTGAGCGGTCGTTTGATGTCCATTTCCGAAGGTCGAATTTTGCTGAAGACAAAGCAGCTATAAGTTGATCACGGGCGATCAGAGCAGATGAAATATCGTGAGTCCCTGTTAAAACGTCGTCAACGTACATGCACTTTCGTAGAATGTGCGATGCCTCAGGGTACTCAGCCTCAAAATCGTCGGCCAATTGCAACAAAGTGCGAATAGCGAGATAAGGGGTGCAATTAACGCCGAAAGTAACAGTCTGCAACTCATATTCCCTAACGTTCTCCGTCGGAGAATCTCTAAATAAGATTCGTTGGAATGGAGTATGAGCAGATTCAACCCGAATTTGTCTATACATTTGCGTAATATCACAATTGAAAACAAATTTGAAAAGTCGCCAACGAAGTATTAAAAGGACTAAATCTGCCTGCAAAGTGGGGCCCACATAGAGACAGTCATTAAGACTTACTCCATTCGACGTTTTGTTCGAGGCGTTGAAAACGACATGCAATTTTGTAGTTTTCCGTTCAGGTTTAACTACTGGATGATGTGGTAAATTTGTATAAGATGATCCAGGAACAAGTTTCATATGACCTAATTTCAAATATTCATTAACGACGTAGTCATACATTTCCTTTATTTCAGGTCTTCGTAGAAGGGAGGACTCAGTTCTAAGGTACTGCTTCAGTACACTTGACCGAGATATACCCAAATGCAATTGCTAAGGAAATTCAGGCTTGAAAGGAAGCGTCACAATGTAGCTACCATCAGAACCCCGACGCGTAGTCCGTTTATAATTTTCCTCACAAAACTTGTCAAAAGTAGAAAAGATTTTCTTTTTAGGGGTTTCCTCAAGTTCCCAAAATCGAAGAAGATTCCTATTCAGGCAATCTTCCTCCGAAAATTCTACCTTAGTAGAGAAGACACGAACCTGAGGTTGTATAATTGGACCGGTAATAATCCAACCGAAAACAGTATTCCGAACCAACAACGAACCTAAAACATTTTTAGGAATTTCCCTTACTTGAATGCTGGGATAAAGTTCAGCGCCAAGTAAAAGATCAACAGGTCTACTGTCAAAGAAATTCGCATCCGCCAAACGAATATTTGGTAAGTTTGCCCTTACATTAGTAGGTACTGCACAAGACGGTAAACTTCCCGAAATATTTGACAAAACAACCGCTAAAAATTCCAATGAAAAGGATGTGTCAACCGAAGAACCAATTTTAACAGAACAAATTTTCTTAGAAGTAGACGAAATTTGTTCAACGCCGGAGATACGACAATTCGTAGTGTATGTCGGAGGTTTTAAGCGATTTCCCAAACGTTCCGATATGAAAGAACTTTCCGAAGCAGGGTCAATTAGTGCCCGGGCTGGATACGTAATACCCTGGTGAACGATATTAACCATAGCCGTTCCCAAAAGCACATCCTTATTCAACGAGGTATGAAATACCTGTCTAGCAGGATATGTAGGATTGGCACCATTCGACGTGGATTGTGTATTGGGATCAGCTGTTGTAGGTTTAGGAAGACGAAGAGCTGTACCCGAACCTACAGCCGAATTAGAAGAAGTATTCTCCCTAGCCGATCCCTCATTGGAATCGCGATGCAATAAAGTATGGTGACGTTTATTGCATTTAGAACAATTATAAGTACTACTACAATCCTTAGCTTCATGTGTCCGTGAAAGACAATTGACACAACAATGAAACTTTTTAACGGTAGAGTATCTATCAGCAACGGAAAACCCTTTAAAACGAGAGCAAGAACGCAAAAAATGCACCTGATTTTTGCATAGAACGCAAAAAGTGTTTACCGACGTAGTGGCCTTTGTATGATGCGATTTTACTTTCAATTCAGCGGTCCTTTTTGAAAGATGAGAACCTCGCAGATTACGCGAACACTCTAAAGTGTCGATCCTTTCCGTCAGAAAGCGATCTAAATCACTCCAGAGCGATAAAACCTTTTTATCTTTAACCGACTGTTCCCAAAGATTAACCGTAATGGCAGGCAACCGTTGAATACACATAAAAACAATCATGTGTGAGCTCAAATCCCCAAAAGAAGAGATGTCCAAAGTAGACAGAGCTGACAAACAACTGTTTATACCGCGCCGTAACGATTTCAAGCCCTCATCGGTTTCCTTATCCAAAAAAGGGAGATTAAAAAGCGAAATAAGCTGATGATTTACCAACAAACGTACATTTTCATATTTATCGGTAAGGCTTTTCCAGGCGATGTTAAAACTTTTATTAGTAAGCGGCGCTTTTGAAACAAGTTCCCGTGCATCGCCACTTGTTTTGTCAAGTAACGCAAAAAGTCGAACAATGGAACTTACACGCGAGTTGTTTATGTAAACCGCGGTGAAAAGATCCCGAAAAGTGGGCCAAGAAATTACTTTACTGTCGAAAACCGGAATATTGCACGGCGGAAGGTTAAAATTAAAACCGAAATCTTCTGATGTAAACGGTTCAGAAGTAGACTTCTCACTTGGTTTTGCGTCAACATTGCCTTGAGGTTCGAAATGCTTCAGTTTCTCGTTAACTGCCGCTAAAAAACTGACGTACGCATTAAAACTCGCGTCATATTTCGCTTCCGCTGCGTCCACATAAGAGGATGCAGCGTTTTCAGATTTCTCCAAGTAACTTAAACACGATTTATAGGAAGTTTTAACAGTTTCCCATAAACCGCTAACTTCTTTTCCGCGTATTTCTAGCGTAAAAACCGTATGCGCATTTTCGCGAAGCTCATTAAACTTTGCTTCGGATTTAATAAGAGCGTCGGACTCTCTAATAAAAATATCCAAAGCGTTATCAGACATTTTATTCTGTTTATAAGAAATAATTTGAAAAAAAATTCGAAAAAAACCCGAAGAAATCCGAAAAGATACGAAAATTTACGAAGAAAATCAAAGAATTTCTCAAATTTTAAAAAAGTAATATATATGAATTCGAAAAAATATAAAAATCAAAAAATTCTGAAAAGCCACGAAAAAATCCGAAAAAATACGAAAATTTGCGAAGAAAATCAAAATATTTTTCAAATTTCCCAATAAAAATTCGAAAAGAAATAATCCCAAAGTTATTTCAAATTATAGACAATAAGTCGCAACTAAAACGGACAGTAGGGTGACTTTTTGTTAACTAAAAAATGTGACAACAACAATACAGTCGTATGTATGCTTTAACTAAGCTTGTATGTACAAGTGAGGAAAGCACAAAGCAAATGAAAAATAATAAAAAAAAACTAATCTTTATGTAAATAACACTGTAATATGCAAATTTAATATGCTTGTATATTATGTATATATTTATATTGTTTAAAAGAAAAACAAATCACTCACAAATTTAAGCCCGACGGATATTTTTTTTCGATAATATAATTAAAAATATAAAATTGAATTGTTTATTTATTTTTTTTACACCGTATTTAATTTTAATTCGATAAAACAAAATTTTAAATGAAATTTTGTCAGAAAAAAATTTATGTTTGTCCGTCCGAGTAAACAAATGCACGGTCGTAAAAAATTTAAAAACGAAAGTTATAAAAATGACAAGTGTCAAAAGAATGGACTGTATTGTGGATATTAGTATCGCGAAGGGTTGTAATACGATCATTCACAATAGAAACTAACACAAAAGGTATTAAAATGTTAATACTTTTTTATGTTAAGTAAATTAAAATAATTTTTATAAAATTTTTAATTTACACTTTTTAATTAAATGCTTTCTTTTTTTTTTTTTAAAGCTCAGATATAAAGATGAACTACACGTACCTTTTTTTTTTGATGTAAATAAAATTAATTTTAAAACAAAATCGATGATATTGTTGGGGTTGTTGTCCTTATTTTCTTTCAAAATCCGGATCGGAGGACCAATATGTTTGCCGTAAAGCAAGGTTCATGAAAATAAAAAGACAACATTTTCAAAGGGTGTGAGATAAAAGTTCTCAACTTAATTTTTATTAATTTTTATTACCTTTCGTACAAAAAGCGAAGATACACGTAGTGCGAGGGAAAGTAGCCAAAACGATAATAATCTAACTAGTAAAAAACTAGCATAAAAAAGGATGACTGGCAATGAAAAAGGTACCGTTACCGGTTCTACTAGTTATAATCGGTGTAAATACTGCGATCAGATTTGTAAAGGAAGGGAGTACAACACAGATGCTAACATATTAATTAACCCATTTGGGGTCAGAAGGTACCAAAGGGGTACCGTTGAATTAATAACCAAAATTAAGGTTTTTGGCTTAAACAGTAAGTGAAATGCTGACCTAGTGTTTTTAAAAAAAAGTTTTCCGAACAAAAAGTGTTTCATCCAATTTGGTAAAGGTATTTGTTAGAAAAAAACTTGGCCAAATCATCTTTTGGTCTCTAGATCACATTTGCGGGATTTGTGAGAAAAAAGTTTTGACGTGAATCAGTAGGTAAAGGATCAGAGAATAATCTCTAGTTAGTGAAATGCTGCCCTAGTGTTTTTAAAAAAAGTTTCCCGAACAAAAATTTTTTCACCCATTATGGTCAAGTCACCTTTTGGTGTCTGGCCCGAATTTGAGGGATTTATGAGAAAAAAGTTTTGACGTGAATTAGTAGGTAAAGGATCAAAGAATATTCTCCGGTAAGTGAAATGCTGCCCTAGTGTTTTTAAAAAAAGTTTCCCGAACAAAAACTTTTTCACCCATTTTGGTGAAGTCACCTTTTGGTGTCTGGGCCAAATTTGCGGGCTTTGTGAGAAAAAACTTTTGACGTGAATCAGTAGGTAAAGGATCACAGAATAATCTCTAGTTAGTGAAATGCTGCCCTAGTGTTTTTAAAAAAAGTTTCCCGAACAAAAACTTTTTCACCCATTTTGGTGAAGTCACCTTTTGGTGTCTAGACCAAATATGCGGGATTTGTGAGAAAAAATTTTGACGTGAATCAGTAGGTATAGGATCAGAGAATAATCTCTAGTTATTGAAATGCTGCCCTAGTGTTTTTAAAAAAAGTTTCCCGAACAAAAACTTTTTCACCCATTATGGTCAAGTCAACTTTTGGTGTCTGGACCCAATTTGCGGGATTTGTGAGAAAAAAGTTTTGACCTGAATTAGTAGGTAAAGGATCAGAGAATAATCTCTAGTTAGTGAAATACTGCCCTAGTGTTTTGAAAAAAAGTTTCCCGAACAAAAACTTTTTCACCCATTTTGGTGAAGTCACCTTTTGGTGTCTGGACCAAATTTGCGGGATTTGTGAGAAAAAAGTTTTGACGTAAATCAGTAGGTAAAGGATCAGATAATAATCTCTAGTTGGTGAAATGCTGCCCTAGTGTTTTTGAAAAAGTTTCCCGAACAAAAACTTTTTCACCCATTTTGGTCAAGTCACCTTTTGGTGTTTGGACCCGATTTGCGTATTTGTGAGAAAAAAGTTTTGACATGAATTAGTAGGTAAAGGATCAGAGAATAATCTATAGTTAGTGAAATGCTGCCCTAGTGTTTTTAAAAAAAGTTTCCCGAACAAAAACTTTTTCACCCATTATGGTCAAGTCACCTTTTGGTGTCTGGACCCAATTTGCGGGATTTGTGAGAAAAAAGTTTTGATGCGAATCAGTAGGTAAAGGATCAGAGAATAATCTCTAGTTATTGAAATGCTGCCCTAGTGTTTTTAAAAAAAGTTTCCCTAACAAAAACTTTTTCACCCATTTTGGTCAAGTCACCTTTTGGTATCTAGACCAAATTTGCGGGATTTGTGAGAAAAAGTTTTGACGTGAATCAGTAGGTTAAGGAGCAGAGAATATTCTTTGGTAAGTGAAATGCTGCCCTAGTGTTTTTAAAAAAAAGTTTTCCGCACAAAAACTTTTTCACCCATTTTGGTGAAGTCACCTTTTGGTGTCTGGACCCAATTTGCGGGATTTGTGAGAAAAAAGTTTTGACGTGAATCAGTAGGTTAAGGATCAGAGAATAATCTGTACTTTGGTCACCCATTCACCCATTTTGGTCAAGTCACCTTTTGGTATCTAGACCAAATTTGCGGGATTTGTGAGAAAAAAGTTTTGACGTGAATCAGTAGGTTAAGGAGCAGAGAATATTCTTTGGTAAGTGAAATGCTGCCCTAGTGTTTTTAAAAAAAAGTTTTCCGAACAAAAACTTTTTCATCCATTTTGGTGAAGTCACCTTTTGGTGTCTGGACCCAATTTGCGGGATTTGTGAGAAAAAAGTTTTGACGTGAATCAGTAGGTTAAGGATCAGAGAATAATCTGTAGTGAAATGCTGCCCTAGTGTTTTTAAAAAAAGTTTCCCGAACAAAAACTTTTTCAGCCATTATGGTCAAGTCACCTTTTGGTGTCTGGACCCAATTTGCGGGATTTGTGAGAAAAAAGTTTTAATGCGAATTAGTAGGTAAAGGATTAGGGAATAATCTCTAGTTAGTGAAATGCTGCCCTAGTGTTTTTAAAACAAGTTTCCCGAATAAAAACTTTTTCACCCATTTGGGTCAAGTCTCCATTTGATGTCTGGACCAAATTTGCGGGATTTGTGAGAAAAAAGTTTTGACGTGAAGCAGTAGGTAAATGATCAGAGAACAATCTCTAGTTAGTGAAATGCTGCCCTAGTGTTTTTAAAAAAGTTTCCCGAACAAAAACTTTTTCACCCATTTTGGTCAAGTCACCTTTTGGTATCTAGACCAAATTTGCGGGATTTGTGAGAAAAAAGTTTTTCTGGGAATCAGTAGGTAAAGGATCAGAGAACAATTTCTAGTTAGTGAAATGCTGCCCTAGTTTTTTTAAAAAAGTTTCCCGAACAAAAACTTTTTCACCCATTTTGGTCAAGTCACCTTTTGGTATCTAGACCAAATTTGCGGGATTTGTGAGAAAAAAGTTTTTCTGGGAATCAGTAGGTTAAGGATCAGAGAATATTATCTGGTAAGTGAAATGCTGCCCTAGTGTTTTTAAAAAAAGTTTCCCGAACAAAAACTTTTTCATCCATTTTGGTGAAGTCACCTTTTGGTGTCTGGACCCAATTTGCAGGATTTGTGAGAAAAAAGTTTTGACGTGAATCAGTAGGTTAAGGATCAGAGAATAATCTGTAGTTAGTGAAATGCTGCCCTAGTGTTTTTAAAAAAAGTTTCCCGAACAAAAACTTTTTCAGCCATTATGGTCAAGTCACCTTTTGGTGTCTGGACCCAATTTGCGGGATTTGTGAGAAAAAAGTTTTGATGCGAATCAGTAGGTAAAGGATCAGAGAATAATCTCTAGTTATTGAAATGCTGCCGTATTGTTTTTAAAAAAAGTTTCCCGAACAAAAACTTTTTCACCCATTATGGTCAAGACACCTTTTGGTGTCTGGACCCAATTTGCGGGATTTTCGAGAAAAAAGTTTTGACGTGAATCAGTAGGTTAAGGATCAGAGAATAACCTGTAGTTAGTGTTATGCTGCCCTAGTATTTTTAAAAAAAGTTTCCTGAACAAAAACTTTTTCAGCCATTATGGTCAAGTCACCTTTTGGTGTCTGGACCCAATTTGCGGGATTTGTGAGAAAAAAGTTTTAATGTGAAATGCTGCCCTAGTGTTTTTAAAAAAAGTTTCCCGAATAAAAACTTTTTCACCCATTTGGGTCAAGTCTCCTTTTGGTGTCTGGACCAAATTTGCGGGATTTGTGAGAAAAAAGTTTTGACGTGAAGCAGTAGGTAAAGGATCAGAGAATAATCTCTAGTTATTGAAATGCGGGATTTGTGAGAAAAAAGTTTTGACGTGAATCAGTAGGTTAGGGATCAGAGAATATTCTCAGGTAAGTGAAATGCTGCCCTAGTGTTTTTAAAGAAAGTTTCCCGAACAAAAACTTTTTCACCCATTTTGGTCAAGTCACCTTTTGGTGTCTGGACCAAATTTGCGGGATTTGTGAGAAAAAACTTTTGATGCGAATCAGTAGGTAAAGGATCAGAGAATAATCTGTAGTTAGTGAAATGCTGCCCTAGTGTTTTTAAAAAAAGTTTCCCGAACAAAAACTTTTTCACCCATTATGGACAAGTCACCTTTTGGTGTCTGGACCCAATTTGCGGGATCTGTGAGAAAAACTTTTTGACGTGAATCAGTGGGTAAAGGATCAGAGAATATTCTTTGGAAAGTGAAATGCTGTCCTAGTGTTTTTAAAAAAGTTTCCCGAACAAAAACTTTTTCACCCATTTTGGTCAAGTCACCTTTTGGTATCTAGACCAAATTTGCGGGATTTGTGATAAAAAAGTTTTGACGTGAATCAGTAGGTTAAGGATCAGAGAATATTCTCTAGTTAGTGAAATGCTGCCCTAGTGTTTTTAAAAAAAGTTTCCCGAACAAAAACTTTTTCACCCATTTTGGTCAAGTCACCTTTTGGTATCTAGACCAAATTTACGGGATTTGTGAGATAAAAGTTTTGACGTGAATCAGTAGGTTAAGGATCAGAGAATATTCTCTAGTTATTGAAATGCTGCCCTAGTGTTTTTAAAAAAAGTTTCCCGAACAAAAACTTTTTCACTCATTTTGGTCAAGTCACCTTTTGGTATCTAGACCAAATTTGCGGGATTTGTGAGAAAAAAGTTTTGACGTGAATCAGTAGGTGAAGGTTCAGAGAATATTCTCTGATAAGTGAGATGCTGCCCTAGTGTTTCTAAAAAAAACTTCACGAACTTCACGGTGTCTGGACCCAATTTGCAAGATTTGTGAGAAAAAAGTTTTGACGTGAATCAGTAGGTTAAGGATCAGAGAATATTCTCTGGTAAGTGAAATGCTGCCCTAGTGTTTTTAAAAAAAGTTTCCCGAACAAAAACTTGTTCACACATTTTGGGCTGCGGCCTCCAGTGATAGCTTTTTTATTTTTCTTGTTGGTACTTACATATATTCTGCCTAATTTTTAAAATTTATCTTTGCTCTTTTGATCACGCAAGGGTACAATAAATTGCCTTTTATTTGTACTGATTTCTCCTATATATTGCATGTAGACTTTTATAGTTTGTATTGAATTTGGAGAATGAGATTTAATTTTTATCCGCTGAAAATGTAGCATGTTGACAAGTAAAACCACCGTTTAAGACCAAATTGCAAAATTGTTAATGTGTACATCTGCCTGGCGCCAAGTAAAGTAATCTTTGAATGTGGAGGATATGGTAATTTGGAGGATATGTTTGTTTGTTTGTCTAGTTGGACCAACTCATAATATATGATGAAGGAAACAAACTGGTTACGTAGAACAATAAGTAGAAGTACCTTCCATTAAAGACATATGCTTTCTTGCAAAATACAAAATAATATTAATCGCTTTGTCTATATGAGATTTATCAATTACAATTTTGGCAGCATTATTCATTAGATTTAAGGCTACAAAAAATAAAAAAAAATATGTTAATTTTCTTTTTTAGATATATCACACATTACCTTTTCCATCATTTGGTTTATTAAAATCGTATATTTCGGAAAATTTATGAAAAATTATCAACCCAAGACTTTCCAAACATAGGGTTAAAGGACTATAAGCTCCAACATATTTATAACGACTGCAGGCCATCGATGTGAAACTATTTACATAACTACAAATTGAGGAAGGTTTTTTGTTCCAATGATTAATATTTGTATTGGAGTTGTCCGATAAGCGTACGTACTGGCTCTGATTGTTTGGTGGTATATTGTTTTGATGTGGTTTAGATTAGATTTAGCGCTGTTACCATAGAGAAAGAGCCAATAATCAATCTTACATAAAATTAATGTCTTAATGAGATATTTAATTGTGTCGATATGTGCATAACTTCTGGTGGCCAGGTATCTTACAAAATTTGCTTTGGAGACGAGAGATTTTTTTAGTTCTAAGATATGAGTTTTCCAACTATAGTTTTTTTTCGAATATAACTCCCAACATTGTATGTTTAGTTACATAAGATATTGTAGTATTTCAACATAATTGTAAGGTTTGTAGGATCACAATTATATTTGGGTACGTTCGTAAATGCAGAAAATTTGTGCATCACTGCGGCAGTTATGCTAATTTGTGTTGCTAATGCGTGTTCATCTGTTGCAGATGCTTTGCTACTGCTCAACAACTGCACAATTTGCTTTTTAGAACGTTTTCCAACAGATAAAAAACATGATCACCACAACAACATTAACAAATATTATTGAAAATCTTAATTATAAAATGACAAATTTTTGTTAACTTACAATAAAAAATGAAATATAAAACGACTTTTGATTATTAAAAATCAATTAAAATGAAAAAGAAGACTGATTACGCACTATTGCATCAGAAACTTAAATGATGCCATAGTTGCAAAAATTTTTGCTCCTGAATATTTTGACTAGTTTTCGATATTGATTACTACTTTTTCAAATATACTGTTTATTTTATACGTATCCCTGTTTTTACAAAGCATATAAAGGTCATCAGCGTAAAGACAGTGATCTACGTACTTGTTTTTCAATAATTTTGCTAAAAGCTATTTGAACCTTGTGGTATGCCATTGTTTAAAGGGTAATTGTTTGAGAGTACATTGTTTACTCTTACTTTAAGTACTCTACCGGTTAAAAAAGGTTTTACGTAGGTGAAATCTTTGAACCCAGTACCACAGACTTTCAAAGTATGCAATATGTCATGAACACCTATGTGGTCAAACGCTTTGTAGTGTACGCAAAAATACGTGTCATACTGTGCATACAAACTATGAGCTGTTGTACTATATGTGTTTGTTGTTGTCATGTTAAAGTTACAAAGTATAATTGTTTACGTTAAATTCTTGCGTATCCTATTACAAGCATTGGGTTATCGGTTAATGTTTGTATGGAATATTTGTTTCTTGGTTTGTATATTGTTTTCTATGTAAATCATTGATTTAATGACACAATAATTTTAAGTGTGTCAAACGAATATTTGGAATTCTTTTTGACAACAACAATTTAAACGCAATAGAGTGCAACAGGGCATATTTTTGAATTTAAGAAATAAAGATCAATCTTGGAAAACGCTTCGTAAAGTTAACACAACTATTGTTTTATTTAGTCTGTTAGTCCTTTACATGGCGATCCTGCCATGTTAATCCTTTGTACATTCATGGTTTTTATGTTTTACATATTTCAGCTGATGGGTAAGTAAACACATTTTATTTTCTTTACAATTCATTTTATATTTTTACATTATTTCTCAGGTACACATCTGCCAAAATAAATAATAATTAATTTTAATATTTTATACCTTTCATTTCAGCAAATCCGGGACATGCAAGGCTGTACAGGCCGTATATACATGGTAAATATGTATATGTATCGTTCCCTCCAAATAATACAAATTTAATATTTATTTTGTTACAGGTTAGAACCTAGGGTAGACTGTGGTAAAACCCACACCAGCAAGGTCTTCCCTCAGTTGGCGGTGATTCCACTGCAGGTCCGCCACCTGCAATCACAGTATCCGTGGGTCTCCACAACGACCGAGCCACGGAAAGGTGTTGGGAATATTTATATTTAGCTCCTCCCAAATTCACATAGCCCCTTCCGTTATAAATATATATAAAATTCAAAAATTCCGAAATCAAACAAATAAAAGACTGAAATGATTTTAATCTTTTCCGAGTTTTTATATAATTGTTTTATTGTGCAAGGTTATTTGATGAATGATAACACTGTCCAACAAATTAAGACATTTTGAATGGAACAGAATAGCGACCCCATAATTCTAAAAGGGTATGTTGAGTAGATCATTTTTGTAGAACAAACTTATGGTCCAGCACGTCTGAGTTTTTTTTTCACAGTGGGTCAAAGTTTTAATTTTTTTGGTCGAAGGGAGCATTATACTATATGAAAAAAATGCTGTAAGTTAATGTCTGAGAGAATTCTTATGGTCAGAGTTGTATTGTGGAATTGTATGAGGATTATTTTTGTAGAAGATCTTAACCCTCTAACTGGTCTCTTTATGGGTCAATTTGACCCTTTTTTTCGAGAAAATCAAAAAATATCCTTTAAAAAAGGACACTTATGGATTAAAATATTCTACGAAAATGTTTGCCGGAAAATTTCAGTGGGGGTCACCAAAGACACCATTGTTGTAAATAAAGCTCTTTACGATTAATTAGTAAAATTATACACCAACATATACAAAACAGGTAAAAACGGCGTCAAGTTCGGCCGGGCCGAACACTGAGTTCTCGCGTCTAGTCAGCTGTGACTTACAAATCAGGTGTGATATTTATTAAAATTAATAATAATAAAAGAAAAAATTCAAGCATAATTGAGCTACTAAGCAGTACATATCGGGTGTGATTTTTACTAAAATTAATATAAAAAAAGAAAAATGAAAGCTTAAATAAGCATGGCGGATTCTGTTTGCAAATTAAGAGATTGGTTTTGTTTTATTTGTGGACATTTTACGCACCATGAAAGCAAAAGAAAGATATTCCCTACAATTGAAGAACCATATTTTCTTTTCTTTGGAATACGATTTTTATCTGAAGCTTGGATACCAAAAACCGTATGTACTACTTGCGAAAGTGGTCTTTTGACCTGGTACAAAGGCGGTGCCTCAACCGCCTACACATACATTTTCGGCCAATATGACAGTCGCCAATACAGAAATAACAGCGGCGGTTGAAAACATATCAGATATAAGTTACTTGCCTCTTGATGGTTTAAACATATGTCCTAATTTGATAGAACAAGCTTATTTTGAAGATCTTGTAAGAGATTTAGGACTAACAAAAGAGAAAGCTGAAATATTATGTTCCAGATTAAAAAACAGGAATTTGATAAAAGCCGATGTAAAAGTTACATTTCCAAGAAAAAGACACGCCGATCTGGAAAGTTATTTTAAAAAATCAGAAGAACTTGTATACTGTTGCAGTATTGAAGAGGTTCTAAAATATCTAAAGCTTCCACTGGACTCTTCCGCTTGGCGACTATTTATAGATAGTTCAAAACACAGCTTAAAAGCTGTTTTACTGCACAATGGAAATCAGCATCCATCAATACCGGTTGCGTATTCCGCAAAAAAGGAGAAAACATACGCAAATATTTCAAATCTCTTAAATAAAATTTAATACTATAAATATAAATGGGAAGTATGCGCAGACTTCAAAATGATTGCAATATTGACTGGAATGCAAACAGGATACACAAAATATATGTGCTTTCTTTGTAAATGGGATTCACGTGCTACCAGCAGCCATTATCATATTAAATATTTCGAAGAACGTAAAGAAAATATTATTGGTGACTTAAATGTAATCCATGAATCCCTTGTCCCAAAAGATAAGGTCATACTTCTACCGCTGCATATTAAGTTGGGCGTGGTGAAACATTTTATTAAGAGCTTAAATACACAAGGAAATGCTTTCAAACGCATTCAAACAATTTTCCCCAGATTATCTGCAGCAAAATTAAAAGAAGGTAAAATACGGTTTTCAGAAATAATTTATTTCATTTAATGTAAATTACCTTTTCTAGGAATGCTCGTTGGACCCGATATAAGAAAATTATTACAAGATGAAGAATTTTATGGTCATCTGTCGGATATGCAAAAGACAACATTTGACTTTATGCAGTTGGTTATATCAGAATTCTTTGGAAACTCAAAAGCACAAAACTATGCAGAAAATATTGAAAGCATGCTAATCGGTTTTAACAATATTGGCGTTAAGATGTCACTAAAGCTGCATTTTCTGCACTCTCATCTCAATTTTTTTAAAGAAAACCTTGGAGCGGTTTCAGATGAACACGGTGAAAGGTTTCATCAGGATATAAAGGTATTGGAAGAAAGATTCAAAGGGAAATCCCAAAGTGTAATGCTTGCTGAATAAGTATGGGGCTTGTACAGAAACCTTGACCCATCGGAACATTCACGTCAAGCTAAATACAGGAAATATTAAGTTTAATCTTTAATCCATTGTCATACTACTGCTATTTCCCAATTCCCTTTTACTCGAAAATTTGAAGCAAAAAAATAAATATGTACATACTATAATAAACCACTATTAAAACAAAATTATAATTTTTTATAGAAGTTGGCGTGTAATTTTGCCAATTAATCGCAAAGAGCTTTATTTACAACAATCGTGTCTTTGGTGACCCCCATTGAAATTTTCCGGCAAACATTTTCGTAGAATATTTTAATTCTTAAATGTCCTTTTTTAAAGGATATTTTTTGATTTTCTCGAAAAAAGGGTCAAATTGACCCATAAAGAGACCAGTTATAGGGTTAAGATCTTCCACAAAAATAATCCTCATACAATTCCACAATACAACTCTGACCATAAGAATTCTCTCAGACATTAACTTACAGCATTTTTTTCATATAGTATAATGCTCCCTTCGACCGAAAAAAAAAACTTTGACCCACTGTAAAAAAATACTCAGACGTGCTGGACCATAACTTTGTTCTACAAAAATGATCTACTCAACATACCCATTCAGAATTATACGGGCGCTATTCTGTTCCAAAAATGTTGTTGGACAGTGTTATTAGAACGAAAAATTGTATTATAAAGGTATGACAAATAATTCACAGTGAAAATTATACATTCAAAAGGTAACTGGATTTTATAAAAATATTAATATTAAACAAATAATCAAAGTAAAATAAGGGTTTCCAACAGTCGGCTATCATGCATTTAAAGCGCCCTCGCTGTCTTCAGTAGAAGTATCATAATCAAGTCCACTGTTGAATATAGGCGGCAGTTCCCAACAAGGTTTTAGTTTATCCGACGCATAAACTGATAAATAATGACGTGATGTTCTTTTGGTATTTGGAAGATCCTCAGTATAATAGGTGTGTTCGACGTGCGTTACCGCGGGTGCCCGCGGGAACCCAATCTTACCAGAAAGCGTTTCTTGTAACAAAAATTCGGTAAATGAGAGTGTTCATGAGAGAGTAATTGTGTTTCTCATTTTACCAGAACTTACCCGTACTTTTTGTTTGGGTAAAATGGTAAAATTTTCAAATCATCAGCTGTTGCTTATAAATAAGCTGTTTTGCATTTTTGAAAAAATTAAAGTTAAATTAAAATTTACTATAACGAACTTTTCCTTCTTAATAATGAAAAATACATTTAAAAATGTAAATAGATATTTGCCATTTCAAATATATTTATTATTTAAGCTGTTTTTTAATATGAATAAATTTGACGTTTATTTTTGGGTATGAAATGTGGTTTTGTGCGTTCGCAGTATTTTGGGCATTTTTATGGTTTTGTGAGAGAATTTTTTGCTTACTCTCATTTTACCAGACTTTACCCAAAATTACTTCGTACAGACCTAATATATCTATCATTATCAAGAACTTTTGTGATAATAAAAGGACCCTTATATCGAGGTTCCAATTTGCGAGAATTACTGCTACTCGGTGGTTCATTTTCAACAAGTACCATTGCACCAAGATCACATTTCTGAGGTTTAGAATCAAATTGTTCTTTTGCTTGACTTCGTTTTATGTTAATTTGTTCGGAAGCAGCTTGTATTAAATTATTAACCTCATATAATATAAAGTTATGGTGTACAGCTAATAGTATTTTATTTTGTAAAATGTCGCGTGGAGGATAACAAAATAATATTTCATGAGGACTTTTACCAGTTGTCTTATTTTTCATCGTATTTAAAGTCCATTAGATATTTCTTAAATGATCATCCCAGCATTTATCATTTTGCGTAGTAGGCAAAAGCGTTGTAAGTAATGCTCGATTTCGGGATGGCCATTAGGTCTTGGTGTTCTTACTGCATTAAACACATGTTTTATATCATCCTCAGTACAATATTTCTTAAATTTATTTGATGTAAATGATGTTCCCCTTTCTGAAACTATGCGTGTTGGAACTCCAAAGTAACTTGAAAATTCATTTATAATGTTTATGACATGTCCGGTTGCCGTACTTTTTACAGCTTTAACTATTGTGAATTTTGTAAAAGAATCCACTACAACTTTAATATATTCATTACGTTTACTACTTTTTGGAAAAGGTCCCAAATGATCCAGATGAATTGTATTGAATGGTATTGGATTTATATCATTAAAATGGTATTCACCCTTTTTTCGCCCCCCTTTATTTTTGTTATAGGCACACTCGACACAGGCTTTGATGTAAGATTTAACAAAATTCCTCATTCTGGCAAACCAGACATAACTCAAGAGTTATTGCATCGTCTTTTCAACACCATTTTTGTCGTAGGAATCTTCAACTACTCTCCAAAGTAATGCTTTTGGAACAACCCATAGATTTTTATTATTAAGCGATAATCTTCTAACAACGTCTTATCTTTATTTTGAATTTGTTCCAAAGTTTCCACAACTGCAAGAGTTTCTAATTCATAACTATGAAAATTCCTCTCAGTTGGACTAGTTGCGCGACTGTAATACGCTACAGGTTTAAACATTCCATTTTCATTTTGTAATAATACACCTGCTAATCCTATAGAACTTGCATCTGTGTGGATTTCGTTTTCCGCATCAAGACGGAAGGCTGTCATAACTGGTTGAGACGATAATTTTAATTTCATTAAACGATATTTCAATTCATTAAACGATATTTCTTGTTGATCCGTGCATCGAATTGTTGATCTTTACATAAAAGATTTCCCAATGGTTCCGATATTATTGAATATTTCGGAATAAATTTACGGAAATATCCGCTTAACCCAAGAAATTTCCGAATTTCATGAACATTTTCTGGACGTTTAAAATTCTCTATTCCCGCAGATTTTACTTTACCGGGACAAATTCCTTTTGGCGTTAATTGATGAATACGCTAGTTTCAATGCACACCGTTATATTCAACCCCATCATGATCAGACTTTTGGAAGATAGATGTTTGTATGTACAATTGTATAACTAACAAAACCTTTTTACATAATGGTTTGAAATTAATTGACAAAAAGTAAGTAGGCCCGTAAAAAAAATTAATCCGGCACAATATTTAATCATTTCCAATTTTAAATTCCTTAATATCTTATTTGATCCGAAAAATGGCAGATCAAATTAGACCCAACAATGTATTTAAAAGGTAATATCCAAATTTATCCGAAAAAAGTCAGATCGAATTGTATCAGATTAGATCCAACAATATAATATACACGAAAACTACCCCTTTTCCAATTGTATTTCAGAAATAGTCAATTGGATTTCAGAAATCATTAATTGTATTTCAGAAATCATTAATTGTATTTCAGAATAGTCAATTGTATTTCAGAGTAGTCTATTGTATTTCAGAATAGTCAATTGTATTTCAGAAATAATCAATTGTGTTTCAAAATAGTCAATTGTATTTCAGAAATAGTCAATTCTATTTTAGAAATAGTCAATTGTATTTCAGAATAGTCAATTGTATATCAGAAATAATCAATTGTGTTTCAAAATAGTGAATTGCATTTTAGAAATAGTCAATTTAATTTCAAAAATTGTCAATTATATATCATATTCAATTGTATTTCAGAAATAGTCAATTGTATTTTAGAAATAGTCAATTGTATTTCAGAAATAGTCAATTGTATATCAGAAATTGTCAATTGTATTTCAAAAATAGCCAATTGTAATTTAGAAATAGTCAATTTTATTTCAGAAATAGTCAATTAAATTTCAGAAATAGTCAATTATATTTCAGAAATAGTCAATTGCATTTTAGAAATTGTCAATTGTATTTTAGAAATAGTCAATTGTATTTCAGAATAGTCAATTGTATTTCAGAAATAATCAATTGTATTTCAGAAATTGTCAATTGTATTTCAGAATAGTAATTGTATTTCAGAAATAACCAATTGTATTTCAGAGTAGTCTATTGTATTTCAGAAATAGTCAATTGTATTTCAGAAATAGTGAATTGCATTCCAGAAATTGTGAATTGTATTTCAGAAATAGTCAATTGTATTTAGAAATTATTAATTGTATTTCAGGAATAGTCGATTGTATTTCAGAAATAGTCAATTGTATTTCTGAAACAGTCAATCGTATTTCAGATATTGTCAATTGCGTTTCAGAAATAGTCAATTGTATTTGAAGTTGTTAAATTTAATTTCGTTATTGTCTTGTATTTAAATAATTTTTGTATTTTCAAATGCTGAATCCAGAAAGTAGAAATTTGGTATGCAGGTTCCTTCTCCAGTGTAGATTACAGCTATGGCGTGACTTTTGGAAAATCCAAAGAGGAGGGGCAAAAAAGCGGTAAATTCTCCCCCTTGACGGCCTACCAAAACCGTTGGAGCTGCGAAGTTAAAATTTGGTACATAGATTCCTCATCCAATGTAAATGTGCAATTATGCTAATGTGCAAAAGTGCAAATTTGTAAATGTGCGAAAGTGTGCAAATTTGCAGAAGTGCAAATGTGCATATATGCTAGTGAGAAAATGTGAAAATTTGCAGAAGTGCAAATGTGCATATATGCTAATAAAAAAATGCAAATTTTCAAAAGTGCAAATGTGAAAAATTGCAAAAGTGCAAATGTGCAAATGTGCAAAAGTCAAAATTTTATTGATTGCTTGATGTTTTGATAATTTGATCAATTGAAGGTTTGATGAATTGATGGATCGAAGGTTTGATGGATTGATGGTAATGTAAAGGTGCAAATATGAAAATGTGTAAATGAGCACATGTGCAAATAGGCAAATGGGCAAATGTAAAAATGTGTAAATATGTAAATATTTATATCTTTATTTCATTCAACAACGCCCAGTCACACCGCAGGAGGTAGGACGCTGAAATTTCGTATGTAGGTTCCCCCTACGGCGTAGACATTCGCTAAGACGAGGTTCTTGGAAACCGTTGAACCCATAAAGTTAAAATGCAAAGGGGAGGGGCAGAAAAGGGACGTCACTCTTGACGTCCTGCCGAAAACGCTGGAGCTGGGAAGTTGAAATTTGGTTCATATTTTCCTCCTCCGGTGTAGACATTCACCTAGGTCGGATTTTTGTAAATGTCTACGAAGAGGAACAAAAAAGGTGAACAGCTTCCCCCTTAACGGGCTGCCCATACCGATTTAGCTAGAAACCTGAAATTTGAAATATGTGTTACCTGGAGTATGGGCTAACTCATTATTGAGGTGCATCTTAGAGTTTTGGTCTGAGACATGGTAAAATAATTATATATAAGGCGAAAATAATATATATATATATATAAATTTTCACTACTTATATCCTATCAAAAATTTCTACTTCTTGTTATCCCGAAATGATTTAAAATTTGAAAGTTTTGTAAAAAAATATTAATAAGGAAATAAAAACAAACTAAAAGCACAAAAAATTGATCTCACTGGCTGGGAATCGAAACCATTGACATGGGGCCACATATAATTATATGAAATTATATCTTTTACCATATCAAAAATACTCTAGGTATGGAAATATATATAACAATACCTCAAATTTGTTTGCACATATTGTATCATATATATCTTACACCATATCAAGAAATATTTCTTATATTAGAACATATATTAAGCCACATATAATTATATCTCATACCATATTAAAAAATAAAATTTGAAAATTGCACACAAAAGACCAACGAAAATAATGTGTAAACAAGATCATAACTTGTGTAGATATTACTTAATAAAACAAGTAAGAGCGGCTAAATTCGGCTATGCCGAATCTTATATACCCTTCACCATGGTTGGAAAAAAACTGAAGTTTATATATGGAATGGACAGATTTATAAACGGACGTCTTTATGAGGAAATTAACCATTTAGTTTGTTAATAAAACTTGGACTCGGATTTATGGTTTCAGAAAATAGGTATTTAAAAAAAATGTATGTTTTCGTCATAACATTTTTCTATCTATACCAATATTTCCGAGTTTTTTAGCAAATATGTTATACTAAAGATTTTCGATCTTTTGCTATATAAGACGTATCCATAGGTCATATTACATCTCCCGAATTTTAGTTTTTATAAAAATTTTGATGTTTTTACCCATTTATGGATTATTTAATTACGCTCTTACCGTTCTTAAGATATAAATTAATCTATTTTGTGCCACGCCCAATTCACGGATCCCGACCACATTTGGTCAGAAGTTGTGTATTGATAACCAAGATGCTCGTACCTTATTTTAGAATTTTTCCTCTTTCCGTTCTCCAAATATCCAGAAAACTGACGGAAATCGTTAAGTCAACTGTGCTGTACGTCTTTATGTTAAAAAAAATAAAAAAAAAAACAAATAAAAAAGTCTTAATAAAATGTAAAAAAAAGTTGAGTAGACGGGAATCGATCGCGCGACTAAAAAAAAACTATTTATGACAAAGCGCTAAGACCACTGAGCCATTGAAGGACATACGCAATCATCGTTAATAGAAGTAAATAAACAGTTTTCGTTCAAATCAAATTTGTTTGGTTTTTAGGTAAATTTTTGTATGTGTTTGTGTATAAAAGGTGAAGAGGCGAAAGAAAAGAAGTTCAACAAATAAAATAAAAAAAGAACAACAATCACAAACATAATGCCAATCAGTGTTGTCATATTTTTTTATTAAAAATCTTTTTAGTTGTAAAAAAAACTTTTTTTGACCAAAAAAATATTTTTTACAAATCGTTAAAAGAAATCACTAGAACTGCATGTGTTTTATTTCTATTTTTGCATTTGGGGTTTTATTTAGCTTTTTTATTAAAAAATGATTTTAATTTCTTTAGCTTAATTTTAAAAATTTCAAGGAAAATAGTTTATAATTTTTTTTATAAATTATTATAAGTTATGACCTAAAATAGTTGCACTCAAAGAGAAATTATATATAAAATGTTCTTAATATATGAGAGATAAAATGGTTTAAAAATCTTTTTATAAATTATTTTAAATCGGAGAGCAAAAAATATAAATAAAACCGTTGTATTTTGTTTGTATAAGAAGGTTTTTATAAAAATGTTGATGTTTTTAGCCTATTTATGTATTATTTAATTATTAATTTAAAATTTTATTTAAATTAATTATTTAATGTTAAAAAAACAAAAAATAAAAAAAAAAAAAAGTTTTAAGAAAATATAAAAAAAAATTGTACAAACAAGATCGATCCCGCGCCTAAGAGAAAAAAAGTATTTGTCACATAGCGCTTAGACAACTGAGTCATTGAAGCTCATACGCAATCATCGTTAATAGAAGTAAATAAACAGTTTTCGTTTAATAGTGATTTGTTTGGTTTTTATTTAAATGACAAATCTTTGTATGGGTTTTGTTTAAACGTCAATGGACAGAAAATAAAAACGCGTGTGATTTTGATTTTAGATTTTTAGAGACTCAACTTTATTTACAAAAATTACCTACTTATATACTATCTTACAACTAACAATAGATTCCTATCTTTTACGTTGCTATGCATGTGAGAAAGTTCTAATCATAAATTATGTGTTTTTATGGCCAAACATAAACACACAACAGATAATGCATTGTACGATAAGCCACCAATGCACTGATTCTTAAAACATGTGCGATCAACTACTGCATAAACAAGCATATCAATAATGCTCAAACAAAACATATACAAAACAAATAATCTATAGTGTCGGGAAACCTAGAATTTTCGTTTCTTTCGGCATATCTGGTATTTTGAATATTTCCATTTCACCAATTAGCTTGAGATGATTTATCTTTGGAATGAATGTTGATATGTTCATAGCTGGGAAAACATAATTACTTTCTGATGTCTTTGCATCATATGCCCACAAATGAAGATCTGCCGCTTCCAAATGACAATCAGCTTCCATGGTTAATATGCCAGACCCATGAAGAGTAATGTGTTGTGCTGTTCCATGGCATGTTACGTCGGCAATTGTTTCTTCAGTCACTGAAAAGATCCATGTGTTTGGCGCCAATAGTTGTGAAGTTTTTTGATTTCTATTTCACAGCTATCTGGTAATCTCTTTGACCGTAGAAATAGCTTCACTTCGCAGCTAGTTACCGCTCTGATGCTGAATAACGGATGAATCTGATGACATATAGTGATGTCTCTCATTCTTTGACAATGCTCAAAGTTGTCGTTATCCAAAATATAATGTAACGTCTTCCTTTCGTCGATGATGAAATATCTGTTATTGCTGTGGATGTTTATGGAGAACGCATCATGTGCTGTCGGATACACCTCATATGCGTGAAAGATCTCGTTATTTATCAAGGGTATTTGAATACTGAAAAGTACAAATTCAGCTGTTGTTCGTGTGGAAACTCTTGCTACCTTAGCAAGTTCTACTGTATCTTCTGTTGGCAACCGTAAATTGTTATTGAGTTTGCTTTTTATAAGTACAATTTGATTTCTAAATTTCTTTATTGGTAGAATTATATTATGAAAATTTCCGTTTGCGTTGAATATAGCTCCAATTAGATCTTCTTGAATTCGTTCTAAAACTTCAAGTGACATTAAAATGTTAGATATTATCTTGATTCGTGCGGCTTCATCTTTAGTCTCATTTATTTCCCCTTCTAGCGAACTGATCGCACCACTTAGCGTTTGGATATCTTTGAAAACTGATTTATTCTGTTTTCTGATTATCCCAATGGTCATATCTTGCACTGATGACAAGTTTCTGACGACGTTGAGCAAATACTCCTCATTTATTTTATTATGTTTGATTTTCTGAGCAACATCTTCTGCATGTTCTTCGTCCATCAGGCCAAACAGAGAGTGATATATGCCACCAACAAACGGCAATAGTGGCCTTTTCTGTCTCTTTATAGCCGAAGCCATTATTATTTCGTGCCTGTTGATCACTTGTAAACTTTGATATGCTGATGACTGGTACACTGCTTCTTTGGTTTCCAGCTTGCCAAGGGATGTCATAGCTTCATCTAGGGATTTTACGGCTGCTACATATTCGCTTATGTTGACATGTACGGTGATACTCCACGATGTTTTAGTTAACCCAACCGTAGCTACCTCATCGAAGAATATCCCTGCCTCATTTCTAAATTTAGTTATATTAGTTTGTGCTCTAATTGGATTTATAATAGATAATAATGAAATTAACATAAACAACATATTTTGATTTTTAAACTTATTATTTTTTCTTTATGGTTAATATATGTCCTATTATTATTCAACAATATTTTTGACTTATTTAAAGGTGGTTTATCCACATCATTTTTTTCATTATTTTCTAAAACTGGATTGACCAGTTTATTTTGCCTTATTGCAGAATCTTTAGAATCACTGAATGGTTTTTCCAGATCCTCTTCTGTTTCCTCAGTGGGAAAAGTACAAACATTGTGAATCGACCTTTTCGTTTCCCCATTGCTGGTCCTTACGTCCACCATTCTGTATAACCCATCCGAACCCAATATAGTTCGGATGACCCTCACCCGCCTCCAGGAGACGGGAGGAGTGTTATCGACTTTTAATAAAACTAATTGACCAGGTTTAATATTGTTATGTGGCTTATTCCACTTATATCTTTTTTGCAGCTCGGACAAATACTCTACGGACCAACGCTTCCAAAATTCCTCGGTATTTAATTGTACGGCCTTCCAATGTTCACGCAATCCGTGATAACTTTTATTTGTTGAAGAATCTATAAACGTCGAAAATGCTTCTCCTATTAAAAAATGTCCAGGCGTTAAGACTTCAAAATCATTCGGCGGACAGTGGCGTCAATGGTCGAAAATTTAAAATCTTTTCAATTTCCGTCATTAAGGTATACAGTTCTTCAAAAGTCATTGTCCCGTCCGTAACTCTATAAAAATGCTTCTTCACAGATTTCACGCATGCTTCCCATAAACCACCAACATGCGGAGATCTTGCGGGTATATTTACCCACTCAATATTTTGCAAAGTGCAAAACTCATCTAACTTGACCCTATGCTGTTCATTGGCAAACAACTGAAAAACTTTATTAAGGCTTTTTGCAGCGCCGACAAAATTCGTTGCATTGTCTGAATATATTTTCAGAGGACACCCTCTTCTTGACACAAATCTTTTCAGTGCACCAATAAATGATGCAGAAGTCAAATCCGACACCGCTTCTAAATACACAGACATACGCTTTGTCTATTTTTTTTCCTCGTATCTTGTGATGTATGATGATAGGTCCTAGAAAATCGACACCTACATTCAAAAATGGACGCGTTTTTATTACCCTGTCTTTTGGTAACCCCCCATTAACTGGTGAATTTCTTTTGGTTGAATTCTGAAGCACTTATAGCATTTGTTTATTATTTTCTTGACCAACTGTCGCCCCCGCAATGGCCAAAATTCCTGTCTCACAATTGCTAGTAATCCCAACCAATAATTCAACAATTCTCTCTTTGGAAGGAAGGAGGATTGGATGTTTTGCTTCAAAGGGTAAATCGCTTTTATCTAATCTACCTCCTACGCGAATAATTTCATTTTTATCCAATTGTGGACATAATGAAATTAAATTTGATGTCCTTGCAAGTTCTTTATTTACTTTAACATATTTTTTTCTTCACCAAAGTGCTCATTTTGAATATCCCCAATTAACAATACTAAGGCTTCTTTTCGATATTATAAAAAGGACTTTTTAACTCCCATTTTCATCATATTTCTAAATTTCAACATATAAGCTATTATATTCTGGAGAAATCCGAACTGGTTTCTGTGGTTAATATTGCTCCACCATAATTGATTGTCCTGTATTAATAACTACTCTTTACTACTCTTTTTCAGCTCGGGAACATCCTTATCAGTGCTAAATTCTAATTCCTGCATTATTTTCTCCTTAAGAAATACAGGACCCTCTAACCAAAATTTATTATTTATAATTTCTCTTCCCAATAAGCCTCTCGAAATGAGGTCTGCTGGGTTATCATCTGACTTAACATGTCGCCATTGTGCCACATCAGTGCTCGATTGGATAAGAGATACCCTATTCGACACAAAAATGTGCAATTTAGCTGCATCCAGTCTAATCCAACTTAAAACAATAGTGGAGTCAGAGTAATAAAAAATGTTGTGGAGTTCCATCTTCAAACTTCCCACAACAGCTTTCATTAATTCTACTAATAGAACACCTGCGCAAAGCTCCAACCTTGGCAGTGTTACCACTTTAATCCGGGCCACTCTTGATATTGATGCCGCTAGTTGGGTACAAACATTACCGCAGCCATTAACTGACCTGACATATACTGCTGCACCATATGCCTTCATCGATGCATCACAGAACCCATGCAGCTCAATTTGTGTTGGTTTGAGACATACAACATGTCTGGGCACTTTCATCTCATTAAGATGATAGCCAAAATTCTCTTTAATCAATTTCCATTTGGAAGCAATCTCTTCAGGAATTTTTTCGTCCCAATCTAACTTTAACTTCCATAAGTCCTCTAATAGTATCTTTGTCATTACTATTATAGGCCCAATTAAGCCAAGTGGATCAAACATTCTTGCAACCTCCCTTAATATGGTTCACTTGGTTATTTTTTCCTGCACTGGCCATTTACATCTAAGCCCTAACTCATCAGACTTTGGAGTCCAGATGACACCTAGCGCTTTTACAGAATTCAATTGCTCTGGTTGAATTTCTAAATTTACCTCCATATCATTTTCGTCAACGCCCTCTAGCAACGACTTTTCATTGGCACACCACTTTCTTAAGGGCATTCCAAACTCCAGCATAATATTATTTATATTTTCTCTCTGAGACTTGACTGATTTAAGACAGTCTCCCCCTGTCATTAAATCATCCATATAAAAGTCGTTTCTAATTGACTCTGATTCTGTTGGAAATTGACTCTGATTCTGTTGGAAATAAGGAGCTGAAGATGTACCATATGTCACCGTTTTTAATGCATATGTTTGTAAGTTGTCATTTGGATTCCAGCGTCAAAATATCAATTGATATTTTCTATCAGCTTCTGGTACCCAAATTTGCCTATACATTTTTTCAATGTCGGCAGAAAATACATAGCGATGCTTTCTAAACCGCAATAAAATATTGAACAGGTCCTCTTGAATACGAGGACCTGTATGCAACATATCATTTAATGACATATTTGTGGTCGTTTTGCATGATGCATCAAATACCACTCGTACTTTAGTGGATGTACTTTCTGGTTTTAAAACACAATGATGTGGTAAATAATAACCACTGCTTATCTTAGAGTTGTTGGTCATAAGCTCCATATGACCCATTTCCAAATATTGTTTTAGAAAATCGCAGTATTGAACCCTTAGTTCTTGGCCAATTTTCTTTCAAGCGCGAAAAACCGCCTTTTACCAATGACACTAGAATTTCCTGAACCTTCAGGCTTGTTTTTAAATGGCAATGCCACTTGAAATTTACCATCTAGAAGTATTTTAACGTTTTCGCTAAAATTTTTCTCACACTTTTTCTCATCAACTGTCAATTTATTTATTTGTGGGACTTCTTCGATTTCCCAAAATTTTTCTAATATTCTGTCACATGACTCGCGGACTGTTGCAACTATATTTGGTTCTGGTTTGGAACTATTTATTTTTGTCATGCTATATGCCACCCAACCTAACTTAGTGTTTTGAAGTTTGGTTTTGGATTTTTGATCTTGCATTTTACCCTCACAGATGAGGTCAAAAATAAATTGATTTGACAAAAGTAAATCTATTCCATTCGGAATATAGTTTTTCGGATCGGCTAATAAGATATCATCAGGAAAATCTCCTGTCATCATTTTTGTGTTCGGTACATCAGAAACAAACTTTTTCATGACTACCGCATTTAGGAAGGTTTTATAGTCGGAAACTTTTGACCTTAGATTTATACCCACCTTTTCGTGAGCTGAAGACCTTTTCATTTGCAAGCCTTCAATTTCTTTATTTATTTTTGAACCCTTTAATTTCAGTTTACTTCTGAGTTCTTTGGAAATTATATTAACCTGCGATCCACCATCTAATAGGACCCGGCAATTTATCCACTGACCATTTCCAGTTTTCACTTCCACTATTGCTGTGGACAGAATTACTTCATCATTCTCCTGACTGTTTACTAGAACAGCTTTTTGAGGTATTTTCTCTTTATGAAGAAGAGAATGATGAGCCATATTGCATTTATTGCACATGAAGTTACTGATGCATGCCTTTTTCATATGACTAGAGCTTAAACATCTCGAACACACATTGTGCTCAATTACCTTATCCCATTTTTCTTTAATGGAAAGATTTCTAAACTTGGTACATTTATAGAGTGCATGACCGACTGCACAACCAAGTGGGCACTTGATTTTTATTGTATCTTTTGTTTAAAGGATTTGTGCCACTTTGGTTTGCCTCCCAAGATCTTTTTTCATTTCCTGAAGGATTTATACCTTTGTCGCCCCCCACGAACTGTTGGCTTGCCTCCAAGGAATAATGCATTTGATTAAGGAATTCAATGAGATTATCCAATTTTGAAAGATCTCTTGATTTTCCTAAATGCTGCTGGATTATTTATTTTTCATTCAATTTTCGCTGAAGCACGAAACACATAAATGCCTGATATGCTTCTTCGGCTTCCATTTTCATAGCTCCCAGAGCCTGTACACTTTCATTTATAATTTCAATAAAGTTTTTAACACTTTTTTCGTTATAAACTACCGAAGGAGCGTCCAAAATTGACATAAAATACATTGAGGTGGTTGCCCTTTTATTTGAGTAATGATCGTTCAATATACTCCAGGCAGTCTCAAAGTTTTCATTTTTAGCAGACAACTTTGAAATTTTCTTAGCCGCATCTCCTACTACCTTCGTTTTCAAAACACACATTTTTTGAGTATTTGAATATGGTTGATCGATTATCAACTCTTCAAATAACTCTCTAAATGTGTCCCATTCAACCATTTTTCCGCTAAACTTTGGAAGACCTGTAAATTGAATGGCAAGGATTTGGCATAACTATCTATGCCAGGTATACCTAAAAACCTATCTCGCAGAGAGTAAAATACCTCTGTTAATTCATCGTCAGTAAATATTCCAACATATTGTATGAATATATTTTCTAACGTTTTGAATTTTTCTTTAAGTATGTCTATTGACACTTCCTTATTGTTGAATCTATCTATTTTAGATTCAAAATCATTCAATATATATTGGAATTGACGCCCCAGACCATTATTCCGAACTTTCTCAGAATAGGGAGGCAGACCACTTATATCCATATTGTTTTTTGGCGTGAATTGCGGAGCAGGCGGCTCCTTTTCACGTCAATGAGTTGTCTCTCCCAAAACTGATGCATTCAATAAACTATCCTCCTGAGAAAACTTTAATTTCAATTGCGCGTATAAGCTATTGAAATTTTTTATAGCTTCTTGTACCTCGCCCACAAAATTCGTTTTGAAATACGGATTTCGTTCTAATGTCGAGGATGGAGGACGGAGCTCTTTATCATTCCTCTGAAACTCCTCTTCGAAACCACAAAACTTTTCTCGCAAACCCATCACATTTTTCCTTATTTCTAAATTTGAGCTTTTACTTTGAGCAGTCGTGCTCAAAGCATTATACGTATTTACTATTTCGTTTCCTCATCTCTCCTGTTGTTTAATAACCTTACCAGGATCCATATTATTTAAATAAGAGAAGAAATAACACAATCAATAATTTAAATTTAAAAAATAGCTTTATAGTTACCTTTCAGCATAAAAAAACCCAATTAAAAGTTTTACACAAAACAACAAACCAAAAAAAAAAGTCTTTTTTTTTAATTAATAAGGATTTATTTTTTTTGTTTTTTATGTAATCAATTAACACCTTTTTTTTATATTAATAAGGGGCTTTACATTTTTTTTATTTTTTTATATTAAAAAATATTTTACTTTTTTATATTTTTTTCGCGACGCGATAAATTTCAAAATTATTACCACGGGTGGGGGGAATTTTGTCCTTTAACAAAAAGTTACGCGTTCAGTTACTAATTTTAGTATTTAGGGGTCACCAAATGTTTAAACGTCAATGGACAGAAAATAAAAACGCGTGTGATTTCGATTTTAGATTTTAAGAGACTCAACTTTATTTACAAAAATTACCTACTTATATACTATCTTACAACTAACAATAGATTCCTATCTTTTACGTTGCTATGCATGTGAGAAAGTTCTAATCATAAATTATGTGTTTTTATGGCCAAACATAAACACACAACAGATAATGCATTGTACGATAAGCGACCAATGCACTGATTCTTAAAACATGTGCGATCAACTACTGCATAAACAAGCATATCAATAATGCTCAAACAAAACATATACAAAACAAATAATCTATATAGTTTATTTGACACAATGTTATTTTAATGATTAGAACCATTCAACATATCATTATCATTAAATTAATATTTAAAGAAAAGACATAAGACTTATTTTATTATTCAAAGATAATGATATTCGTCTTAGATAAGAAAAACTGTTTTTTATTACATTCAACAGGTTTGTTGTTTGTGTATAAAAGGTGAAAGAAAAGAAGTTCAACAAATAAAATAAAGAAACAACAACCACAAACATAATGCCAATCAGTATTGTCATATTTTTTTTCAAAAATCTTTTTAGTTGTAGAAAAAACTGTTCGACCAAAAAAATATTTTTATACAAATCGTTAAAAGAAATCACTAGAACTGCATGTGTTTTATTTCTACAAAAACGTATTATTTAGCTATCAAATTTGCATTTGGGATATTTCGCTTTTCCTAAAAAATGTTTTTAATTTCTTTAGCTTAATTTTAAAAATTTGAAGGAAAATAGTATATAAAAATTTGTTTTATAAATTATTAGAAGTTATGACCTTTAATAAAATTTTCTTAATATATGAGAAATAAAATGGTTTAAAAATCTTTTTATAAATTCTTTTAAATCGGAGCAAAAATTAGAAATAAAACCGTTTGTATTTTGTTTATATCAGAATGTTTTTATACAAATTTTGATGTTTTTAGCCTATTTATTATTATTAATTTAAAATTTTATTTAAATTAATTATTTAATGTTAAAAAAAAAACAAAAAAAGTCTTAAGAAAATATAAAAGAAATTGTACAAACAAGTTAAATAGACAGAGATCGATCCCACACCTAAGAGAAAAAAAAGTATTTGTAACATAGCGCTTAGACAACTGAGCCCTTGAAACTCATACGCAATCATCGTTAATAGAAGTAAATAAACAGTTTTCGTTTAATAGAGATTTGTTTGGTTTTTATTTAAATGACAAATCTTTGTATGGGTTTTTTGTTTGTGTATAAAAGGTGAAGAGGTGAAAGAAAAGAATTTCAACAAATGGATGTGTTTGTTAAGCGTAAAATTCAACATACATATTGTTACAGAAATTCCGTTTACTCGTAGATACACAAATCCCCATATGTTAGCCCCGAAATGTAAAACAATTAATGGCAACCCTTTACCATAACTAATGTTTCTTATCTTGGTGTCTACACCTGCGATTGATATAATATTTTTCTGTTTGCAAACGTCATATCCAATCGCAGAGAGAATTATATTTGCGTGTAGACTCCATATCAATGTTGCTCTTAGTGTTATATTTATATTATAACAAAGTTATCATAATAAATATTATAACAACTATATCATAATATCAGCTGTCAAAATCACGCCAGATACACATGCATAAATGCCACCAAGAATGCAGCAGTTGTTTTTAATGACATTTTGTTTGTTTTACTACACATTTTTTATTTAAAGCACAACTTTTTTTATTCCAATAAACACATTTTTTGTTATATTAAAAATTACAAGCAAAACAACGCGAATAAACACTAGTAAACAAACGACTTTACTGCACGGCTGACTAAAAATTGTGAGTAGATATAATATTAACATAAATACGTGTTCTCCACGGGTTTTTTATACCATGTTTCTACATAACAAGCAATTTCTCAAACAGACAAGCTGTACACAAACAAGTACGTAACCGAATGAGTTTTTATAGTACAATTGTCTTACTTACGTTTTGTTACGTTGTTTTTTTTATATTGTCAAATTACATTATTGCCATAGTATTTAGTTTTGTATTTTGTTTACTTTCTTATGCTAAAATACAACTCTTTCATTACTAAATGGCAACTCTAGTACAAATATAAACGAAGAGCTGTTTTTTATTTACAAAACAAAGTTAATTTATATGAATAATTATTTGTGAATAAAATTTATTTATTAAAAAAAAAAAAAAAAAAAAAGGAAAAAATGTTTCCATCAATTGAATTTTGATAGTGATTCAAGTGACGGTGATGGTGTAGACATTCGTTTATGCCGCAGAAATATCCGAGATGCCTTAAATGTATTGGATCTACCGGAAGAGCGGTGGGTAAAAATAAAATTTAAGTTCTTTTCATTTATGTAATTTTTCAGTTTCATTGCTACATTTCGCATCAACAAGGAAGTTTTTTTAATGGTTCTTAATGAAATACAGCCAAGATTAGATGAGGAAAACAAAACAAAAGAAAACAACAAAAAAAAAAAACTAATAAAATACTCTTTTGTGATACACACAATTACTTTTTTTTACTTGTGTGTTTTTGACAGTACTGACAATTGAAATTGTTATGTAGAAACCGCAAAAAGAGTTACACTTACGTTTCCACTCAACAAAACTTGAACCGCAAACTAATTTTTAATACTCAATTGGGCAACATTTTTGAGAAACTTGTTATCTAGAAACATGTCATTAATATTAACCCTTCGTCAGGCACATATTTTGAGCCCTTAGTTCTGGCACATGGTGTCTGGCCAGACCCCTATACATTTACATGCATTTGTATGGAAATAAGGGCTGTTTGCCGTTAAATTTTTTACTAAGATAGGAAAATATTTGTTATATTTTGTGTTTTTATTTCTTTTTACTATGTTATTAGCTACCTGAGGAAGAAAAAATAGACCTGAAAAATTCTTTGGAATGAAAAGGGCAACAATTTTTTTGTTCTATATATATTTCTCTTTATTATGGGTAAAGTAATAAATGTTTATGACAAAATAGAAAATTATTATGAAGAATACATTGATTTTTTTATTCAGAATTTTGCGGAAGGCAACAAAAACATAAATAATCTACTTTTGAATGTTTCTGACAAACAGGATTAATTCTGCAATCTTTTTTGGCAGCTAGTGTGTCTGGACCACTGCGTGAAGCCACATTACTGTTTGCTATATTGAGAGGCCTCCCAAAGTACGCTTCAAATGCTATACGAGTTGTTGGTTGAGCCACAATGTGCGGATTGTTGATGCGATTTTCAACGTTGGCCAGTACCAATTGCTTTGCAAGTTTATATAAAAATATGCGTCTTCTTTCTTTTCTTGTATTTTCATCATTTAGCTTACATATAATGTAACTTGCCAATGCCATCACATCAATCATGTTGCAGAAAAACGCGTATGTCCAGCGTCTGGTTGACCGTTTTGTTGTGTAATGAGTTAGCATTTGATCCATCGTATCGACTCCGGCTTTAGTTGAATTATAAAATAAAATTGCTTCCGGTTTCATGGCTACGCCTTCAACATATTTCGTGTAATGCACGGTTGAAATTAAATTGACTGCCTTATTTTTTTTTGGGCACGTAGCTGCAAAGTGCAACAAGATTTTCATGAAAACCAAACACACTTGAAAGAATTGGTCGTCTGGTGCTCTTCATAACTTCCTTAGGAAGACATCTTTTGTTTGCTCGAATGGTGCCAACAAATGCCAGTCCCATAGCAGCCAGGTGAAAAAATTATCAGAAATAATTGTTCTGCCGCTGTTTGCGTAACAATTTGCGAAATACATTAGAACGTTTTCACCTTGATTTATCTCCCGATTGTCTCCTTCCTTTCCAGTGTATAGTTTTCCTTTCAATGGAAATTTAGTCTTAGCATCGCATGCCCACCAAACTTTGATCCCATACCTTGCAGGTTTTGATGGGATATATTGGGTGAACTTTGTGCGCCCACGATACGGAAACAACTGCCCATCGATGGTGATATTTTCATAAGGTTCATAAGGATAGACTCTTGATGTTCTTCATTCCATTTTCTAATTGATTCTCGCCCATGCCGATTTGTTTCACTAATAATGACGAACGTAATATTGGTTGAGAAAAATAGCTTGAATACCTCAACTGGATTGGTGAGCCTTGTTTTTGTTCCAGATCGAAAACGCATGATATTATGCTGGCGCAAACGAGATGCAGGGGTTTCAGTTTCGTTCCATTTAGTACCGTCTTTACCATAAAAACAGCCTGAGTCGACTTCATTTGCTGCTTCAGCATCATTTCCACTTTCTTCTTCTTCATCTACGTCTTCATCACTATCATAAAGTTCGTTAGGTTCAATTTCCAAATCATTTTCTATGTCTGATGCATCATCTTCTGGCACATAATCAGCAGTGTCTTCACCATCGTTTTCAAAAACATCATAATTTTCATCAGCTTCTACCTGACTTTGAAAATCACGCACTAATGCCTCTGACAATTGGGGTTGCAAATTCGCGCTACGCAAGCGTGTATTATAAATAAATTCCAGTTCATCAGCCATAATATACTAACAACGCAACAAATCTACCTGCGTAAAATTATTCACAAGTTCAAAATTACCGCACAAAAACTAGATTACTTCTTCACTGTTCAACGTTCAATGAATAACTAACTCACAAACAAAATCAGAAGAAAAAAAGAAGCATAAAAGAATAAAGTAAATACAAATTTTCAACTCGTGCCATGTGCTTTGCCTATGCGTTCAAACAAAATGCATAGGGGTCTGGCCAGACACCATGTACCAAAAGTAATGTGAAGATTTTTTATTTGGCTTTTTTGTCCTGTTCCAAGGACTTTTTTCCAATTATTAATTTATACATCGAAAGCCAACAATATTTTGGGAGATTACCTGAAATTACAGCCATGTACCTAAAATAGAAGTATGCTAAATTGAAGCATGAGAATTAAATATGGCCAGAACCATGTGCCACTTCGAGGGTTAATATAGATAATTTAGTCCCGTTACTCTGCGATTGAAAGTGACGTTTGCAAATAGAAAAATATTTATAATAACGTCAGGTGTAGACACCAAGTATGTCAAACTGTAATAGAATATTCTCAAAGTTGCCAGTATGCAGCTTCCAGACGGTGCTGCCATATTCTAGGTATTTTAACACGCATATATAAAACGCCAACAAGGTTACATAGTAGTTTCAGTGATAAAGTAAAACGCTGAGTGTAAAAAACTAAAGTGTGGCTAACGTTTAGTCTATCTACATTGTGTAAATAAAGTGTGCTATTAAAGTGACTGTTATAAATAAATAGAGCTATAAATAATTTCAAACAGTGTTTATTATTTGCAATATAGAAAGAACTCGATTTATTTAAAAGGTAAATAAATCAACAATTTTATAAAGGGTAAAATCGTAACAATTGGTGTCAGAAGTGGGATTGCAAAATAATAAGCAGTCATGAAATTGGAGGAGCTTAAGGTGGAACAGCTCAAGAAAAAATTGAGGAAGTTGGCGCTACCGACAGCAGGTAATAAGGACGAATTGCAAAAGAGGCTCATAGACGAATTTGAGCGCAGTAACATTGACATCGCAACTTACGAATTTGACGAAAAAGAAGAAATGGAGGTTAGTACCCGTAAAACAGAAGCTAACATGGAGTTAAGCACAATGTTGGCTGCTATGATGGAAAAGCTAGAATCTTCTAGAGCAGACAACATGAAAATGTTAGAAGCTTCGAGAGCAGACAACGAGAAACTGTTTACTAAAATGGAACTGTAACTGCTAGAAACTTCTAGAGCAGACAACATGAAAATGTTAGAAGCTTCGAGAGCAGACAATGAGAAACTGCTAATACAGAATGGAACTAAGAGGTAGACTGCAGAAAGCAAATGAGTCATTGCAACAAGATTTTGCAACAGAAATTGAACGATTGGTGCAGCTGTCATTTTCGGTCGAAAATTATAAATAGAAGCGTTTGTGAGTGGAATTCGTGATCCTGATGTAATGTACGCAATGTGTGCTACACGAAAATCATCTTTTGCGGAAACTGTTTCATTTGCGCTGTTACAGGAGACTGCGAAAATAATTGCTAAGCCGCAAATATTTAAGGTGCGTAACCTCGAAGTGACTGCTGAAAGAGAGCAAGATATAAGCACAAAGTTAACAGAAGGGTGCAGAGAAGTGCCCACGGAGTTATAGGATGCATGTAAGCAAGCATTGGGTGAAAATCGAGGCAAACCGAAGGACAAATGCGACAACTGCGGTAAAGTGGGACACTTTCAGCGAAACTGCAAAGTACCAAGGAAGAGCCTTCGGGCCGATCACTGACTAACCCAGGAGACACCGTTAAAATTAAAGAAAGCTAACACTGCGGGGCACCATCCAGCTTGTGCAAATGAGGGACCCACAATCTCCATATCAGTGATACAGCAGAGAAAAAGCAATCTTACTGCTTGCGGATATATCAACGGCAGAAAGCACATTTGTACTATAGACACAGGAGCATCACAGTATGTCATCAGACCCGATTTATTTAAAGAGGCAATTGAACCATTGTATGAGGTGAGACTGCGCACAACTACTGGGAAGACTGGTACTGTCTATGGCAAAGTGAATGTGAAACTAACGATTTCCAACATAAGCGTCAATCACGTATTTATTGTTGCCGATATTGTGGACGAAGTAATTATTGGTGCAGATTCCATGATTAGTCACGGCATTAGTCTGCATATGGGGCAAAAAGTTATGATTTGGCGGAATGTTGAAATACCCCTTGATGTTGGATATAAGCTCAAGGCTCAAGTAAGAAAACCGGTTACCATTGAGCACAGTAAGGGTAGGAAACATGGCAAGCACAGTTCAAAGGCTGAAGGAAAAGACAGTATCGTGGACATCCGACAAACGCATATCTAGTGGAGTGAAGCCTGGTCAGCGGCGCAACTGATTTACCCCATGTTAGCGAAGATTATAACAGCCAAGAAAGAAAACAGGAGGCCTACCTGAGCTTGTACTGGCATCTTGCACTTCCGTATTATTTTTTTTTTTATAAATTTTTGTTTCATCTTGAATTGTTAAAATTATATTACCGTTAACAAATGTGTCTTGACCAAGCAATATATCCGTCAATAGGTGTTCATCATCAATCACGTATAACGTAATAAATACATCAATATTATTAATAATAAAATTTACTACGATTTTATGATTTGCAACACGTATACCGCCACAAATTCTCATACTACATTTTAGTAGTTTCAAATTTAACCGTTTACAAACCGATTTTTTTATCAAACTGCATTGACTTCTGGTGTACACAAAAGCACTTAACATTTTATTGTTCAAGATTACAGTTACTTTAAACATATCATCTTTATTACAAAGCATATTTCGCGAGGTAGTGCTTTGTTTACATTTAAATGAACTTTATTACATTTTTCACACCGAGGACGTTTTTGTGATTTTAAACAGTTGGTATATATGTATATGACCTAACTCATTACAGTTAAAACATTTTATATTTTTAGCTGATTTTGTTAAGTTTTCTTTCTTAAAATTATTATCAGAATCATTGAATTTATTTTTGGTATCGACGTTTTTCACTACACGCTTTTCAGGCACATTTCGTTCATATTCATTTAAAATTTCACGAATTCTTTAACAGATTCAATTTTCTGAGCTGCTATAGCGAGTTGAATTTTACTATTTTGAAGTCCTTCTATAGCATATTTAACGATAGCTTTTTCACTTAATTTAACATATACAGTTTGCTTAACGCACGAATTCGGAAACAATAATCCGTTAGCGTTTCGTAACTTTTGCGTACCGCACTAATCATTTTAAAATGTATTTCTCTTTCATCTTGTGACGAAGAAAATTCTTTTTTTAATTCTGTAGCAAAGTCTGTCCAATTTGAATGCAAATTTTTCAGAAAGTCTATCCATAATCGGGCTGCACCTTTCATTCTGATATACACTGCAAGAAGGAAACATTTTTCATCCCAGTGTTATGCTTGAATTGCGCTTTCTACTCGTTGTACAAATTGTTCCACAGGTAACGATGATTCATTCGTTGGATCATATTCTGATATAGTTTCTGCAATTTCTCGAACAGAACAATTATTATTTGGGCGTGAACTTACGTGGGATGTTGTAACATTATTTAAACTTTGTTCTACATTCGTTGCTAGTTGGGCATTTCGGGGTACGTTGTGCTGGAAGCTCGGCTGTTGAGCAAATGTCTGCATAACACTTAGTGCACTTTCAAACATATTTCTCAACTCATCAACTTGCCGTTGCAAGTTTATAATGTTATTTTGTTGCATTAGGGATGGATTGAGATTACCGCCACTTGAAGGAGTCATTGTTGAGTACATTTCCTCAAAAACATCGTTGTCGTCATCATCGACTTGGTACAGATACCAAGTAAACTTGAGAGACGTTGAATGAGTTCCGCTTTTGTAATAGAAGTTGGCATTTTCCTTTCTCGTAATAGCTGCTTAAGTTCCACCACTTTTAGTGTTGACAACTTTTTCATCTTTATACGTATTTTGCACAAAATCTTAAAGTAAATTGATTCCGATCCCACTTCTGATCTAAAAGACTGAAATGATTTTAATCTTTTCCGGGTTTTTATATAATTATTTTATTGTGCAAGGTTTTTTGATGAATGATTATTAGAACGAAAAATTGTATTAAAAATGTTTAATTTTTCCTATTTTTTTCCAAATTTTTTAATTCCCTACTCCTTAGTCTGATATCTTCCATTTGTTTTCCCACTTTGTAAATCTTTCCCCAAATTTTCGGATGTTCCAAATTTCAAAAATAATCCTTTTTTCAAAACATAACTCTCTGATCCTTAAATTTTACAAGGTTTCAGATAAGGATTTCTATTCCATTTTTATTTTCTATTTTCCAATTCCAACATTTAAAAGCTTCCAAAAGATTTTTTGCAATATTATATTTTCCGCGAGATTTTCTTTTTCCCAATCCTCATCCTTTTAATTTTCTATTTTCCAAAATTTCATATATTTCAAATTTCACCACCTATTTTTTAATTGTTCAATTTTCCATTTTCTTTCAAGTTTTTCAATTTCCTTATTTCCAATCCATTTTATTCACGGTTCTATCAATTTCCAAATTTTTCAATCTCCTGATTGTGTTTTCCAATCGTTTTCAATTTTCTCAACTTCTCACTCCAGCAATTTCCAATTATTTTAAAATTAAAATTATTACCAAATATGTTGTTTTATGTTTTCAAGATGCAATGGGAAGAACCAGAGGAAGAACAAATTACCTCTAATAGACAAATCTCAATCTGTTTAAAATTTTGGTTAAAGTTACAGTTCAAACAGGATGGTAGTCAGACAAGCATATTTTTCCTTAGTAGAAACTCATCTTCGTCATGGGATACCAGCATGGGGTAGCTGAACATATTGCAATAAACTTCAACGAACACAAGATCAGCTGCTAAAAATAATTAAAAACACCTGCACAAAAAACAATTCACTGAATACTGCAACAATCAATATAAACGCTGATAGATTAATCCAATTAATTAATCCAAACCAATTACGACACAGCAAGTAATATTGGCCACTTACAAAATGTATTCGATAATTTGAATGATCATGTTCATACAAACAACACGCATAGTACAACAAATGCGAACTACAACTCATCAACTAACAATATAGCTAAAGTTTTGAATATTTTAGACGTTAACAGCATCTACAGGTTGGTTGAAAAGTTCCTGCGGTCACCAAGAGATGGCACTGCTAGCTCCAAACTTTTTTTTTCTCAAGTTGGTATAACTGTCCTGAGAACACATGCAAAGTTGCAAGTCATTCTGTCAATTCTTTCTTTGATTACAAGCCATTTGAAGTTGACCTGTCATTGATTTTTTTTAATATGAAAAAAATTTAATATCGTGCAGTCATTAGATTCGTTATTTTGAAGGGTTTAAAAGCAAAGGAAATTTATGAACAACTGTTAGAAGTGTATAAGGAGTCCTCTCCTTTAAAACACACCGTTGAATTTTGGGCTGGTGAATTTAAACGTGGTCGTACCAGCCTTAAAGACGATCCACGCGAAGGACGACCAAAAACTGCAACCACAGCAGAAATCATTGAGCAGGTACATAATATGGTTAGTGAAGATCTAAGTTTGACTAAGCGTGAAATTGCTAATGCGATAGGCATCTCAGACGAACGAGTACTCCATATTTTACATGAATAATTACGTATGAAAAAACTGTTTGGAAAGTTAGTGCCGCACACATTAACAATTCAACAAAAACTGGATCGAAAACAAATTTCTCAGCGTAATTTGGAGCGTTTTAAGCCGAATAAAACCGACTTCTTGCGTCGTTTTATAACTATAGATGGGACTTGGATCTACCACCATGATCCTAAATTAAAACAAGAACGTTTACAGTGGACTGAAGCTTGTTGTTCAGCTCCAAAGCAGGTGAAGTCACAACGATCAGCAAAGAAGGTTATGGCATCAGTTTTTTGGGATGCAAAAAGAAATTTTGTTGATTGATTATCTTCAGAAAGGTAAAAAAATCAACTCTGAATATTATAGCAGCCTTTGGATCAGCTGGATGAAAAAATTCGTGAGAAAAGACCTGGTTTGAAGAAGAAACAAATCATTTTTCATCAAGACAATGCACCTGCCCACAAAAGTGTTTTGACGATGGCTAAATTCAAAGAATTAAGGTAAGAATTGCTTGAACATTCACCCTATTCACCAGATTTGGCTCCCAGTGACTATTATTTCTTCAGAAATCTCAAACAATTCCTTCGTGGAAAGCATTTTTCGTCGAATGAAGAGGCCATAGCAGCCGGAGACGGTTATTTTGCAGAGCTTCCGGAAAACCATTATAAGGATGGGATAAAATTATTGGAAGATCATTGGAACAAGTGTATTGAGCTTCTAGGAGATTATATTGAATAAAAAAATATATTTCGTAACAAAAACAGTATTCTTTCATTTCAAGAGCAGGAACTTTTCAACCAACCTGTATTATACTACATTGTCGATAGAATTTTTCAATGATTCCAGATTTCTGAAAAGAATTGATCACATCCATCAGACCAGAATGAATGTTGAAGGAAGATACCGTTTACAAAGACACAAAAATCATTATGGGAAAAGCACCCTATCTGTAATGCTACCAACAATATTCAACAAAATGCTAAATGAACTATTTAATAACGCAACCAATTAACATAAAAAGAAAAAAATATTTAAACATTTTTTTTATAAATCAGCAATGAATGCTCTATTATTGTAAATTATAAATGGCAATGGCTTCGTAAGGTCATAAATGTAAATGAATTTAATATTTTACTATCAATAAAAATGAATAATAATAATAAATAAAAAAAGTGTAATGTTTACATGCACGGCAAAACAGTAAAAGTGCACAGGTTCTACACGAGCGGCGATTATTGTCCGTTTTGGAAGTTTAATTTTGCAGATTGTGCAGCAAGGTGGTAATATCTTTATTTTTGATTAAATTTATTATAGTTTTTTTTTTATTTAAATATAGTTATAAAGATACTAAAAAAAAAATATAATAGGAAAATTTGTACTAACTAAATGCTATATTCATATCCAGCACAATTAGCATCTCTATCCATTACTGTGCTTATGGCGCATTGAAAATCATAAAAAGTAAAACATAGTTTTAGTTAGGTTTAATCGGTGGTATTAACGATATGATGTAGAACACAATTTAAATTTACACATTTTTTCAGAAAACTATTTTAAACTGTTAGACAATATTTTTATTTACAAAATGCAAAAATTTCATAAGTGCGTAACTTTCATAATTCATAAATTTCATAATATATACATAATTTTCATAATAAATTTTATAATTTCATAAATATTTTCCTCATGGATATCACTTAAAGCTATTTTCGCTGTGTGATGGTGGTAAGGAATTTAAATGTAAGAAAACTTACTCTAAATAGATATAAATTATTCTTAACCTTAACGCGAGAATGATCGCAGATATTTTTTTAGTATTCTTTTTTGACAAAACTAATTTCAAAGCAACAACAGATGAAAACTAAAGCCTGCTCTACCTTTACTTACAAACACATAATTCATTTGTTAGCTTTTGTAGATTTTAATATTTTAGCAAATTAAAAATACAAAAATTTTTAATATTTTTATAACAAATATTTTTGTTTACATTTAAAAGAGAAAAACCAATAATTTCTAAGACTTAGCAGCATTTTTATGCATTCGTAATTTTTAAAGAGCTATATCTATAACTACTTAGCATGTCTATATCAACTTAAATTTGTATAGAATATTTATATAAAATTCGAAAAAAAACTTTATCCAATTTCAAAGTATAAATCTCTAAAATGTATACCATTTTGTACGAGACATTTAAGCAAGTTTTATTGCTTTTTCAGCGAATATGATAGATATACAATACAAAAAACAACAACATTGGGAAGTACCGGATTATATGAAGTAACATGCGTTTCTTGCAGTGATTTTCCGTGCTGCACATTTTGAATTTTTTTACATGAGATATTACCACCCCATTATAAACATAGTTCAGCACCCCGTTTCAGTATCTGATGCGAGAAGTTTTCGCATCGAGTAATTCATGGTCACCCTACTTTATACATGGTGACTTTTATTGATGATAATGTTGTTCCGATTTGCACTGGTACGAATTATTTCGGAAATTTCTGGTAGAGCAAAGGCCCCCATTTTTGACGGCAGCATACCATTTAAAGTTTTCAAGTTCCAGTTTAAGACAGTTGCGCCAGAAATATGTGGAACATCGAAGAAAAAGCTATAGAGTTATTTCTAGCCTTAAAAGGAAACGCTGCAGGAATTCTAGAAAGTGTGTCAATCACCTGCAGAAATAATTATGACGACATAATGGTGGCACTGCAACGAAAGTATGGTGGCGAACACAAAAAAGAAATATACGGAATGGGACTAAAAGGTAGACTGCAGAAAACAAATGAGTCATTGCAAGATTTTACGACAGAGATTTAGCGGTTTGTGCAGCTAACTTATCCAGGAGAAAATCATCCATTCTTAGGTCAGTTCAAAATTGAAGCAGTTGTGAAAGGAATTCGGTATTCTGATGTGAGACATGCGGTGTGTGTTACGCAGAAATCGACTTTTGCTGAAACTGTCTCATTCGCGATGGCTCAAGAGACTGCGAAGGTGATTTCTAAGCCACAAACATTTAAGGTGCGTAACCTCGAAGTGACTGCTGAAAGAGAGCAAGATATAAGCTTATAGTGCCATCCCTGACATCAATCATAACATATGATTGTCTATGGTGAATATTTTATTATTGCACTATTCTAATTCTTTAAGTACATATAACACTAGATGATAAATAAAGATGAGTGGAGTTTGACTGTGACCTTTAACGAGTGCGTTTCATTTTTAATTAATTTCGGTAATTGGTCGTTTGCCAAAACGATCTATTATATGGCGACCGTGACCGCGAAAAAAAAAAAACTTTTATATATTGAAAAATATTTTACAACAATTAACTAAACGAAACAAACATTGTGAAACTTAAAAATGAAGACAAAAAAAAATAAAAAATAAACTAATCTTTAAATAAAAAACTCCAAAAAAAAATTATATGAATTATACAAAACCATTTTTTTTAAAACAAATAAAAACAAAAATATGTTTAAAAACTCCAAAATAAAAATGTGTTTAAAAACTAAAAAAAAAAAATATTTTTCAATTTAGTGAAGAAACATAAAAGCATAAACTTAAAAAGTTAAAAAAAACGTGTAAAAAACACTACAACATACACGTTAACAAAAAAAAATTTGAAAAAGCACATGATGCAATAATGTCAATTACACCATGGTAACAACATACAGAACAAATAATCTAAAATCATAAAAAAAATATGTAAAATTAAAAATTTTATAAAAAAATACGTCTTTTAATACAAAAAAAATAGTCTTAAACACCCTTTATAACACAAAAAAACGGTACAGTTTCGGAAAAATTACAAAACAAAAAAAAAAAAAAAATGAAAATAAATCTTAAATCTAAGAACAACAACAATAAAAGTTATACATTTTTTTAAACAATATCATAAGAATGCAAAATATAATATCCAAAAGAAACAGAAACAACAACATGAAAAAAAAGTAAAAATGAACAGTTACATATTTAAACAAAAAAAATTGAAATAACAATATGAAAAAAATGCAAAATTAACAGTTACATATTTAAAAAAAGTGGCCTGGTAACAAAACGCTTAAAAAAAGGTGACATTGAAATCCAAAAAAATAAGAAACAACAAAATTTATTACAGTTAACTTCAAAGAAGAAAAGATCAAGAAAAAGTTAAAACAAAATCAGGCGACATTGGAAAAAATATGCATAAAGGAAAAAGGCAAGAAACAATAGTTTAAAGGAACACAAAAAAAAAATGTTACAGTTTAATTTAAACAAAAAACAACAAAAAATAGACATGGAAAAAAGCACATTGCAATTATATTGACAACAACAAATACAACTCTAAAATAACAACAATATGTCAACAAATATAACAACAATAATGAACATGAGAAAACAGCAGAAATGGAAAATAATTTAGCACAGCCATAACAACAATCAATAACAAGAAGTTTTTTCGCAGCAAAATAACAATTTAATTCGTAAATATTTGAAATTAATTATGTTAAGTTATGTATTCTCAATTATTTTATATATAATATTATTAAATTGTCTATTTAATAACTTATTTTTTTACATAATTTCTTAAAACATTAACCTATATTTACACATATTACTACAAATTGCATATAAACAAAAAAAATCAAACAAATTGTAATTATTAACATTTTACGACTTTACTTATAAAAAACTCTAAATTTCATACATTCTGAATTACAGAGAAAGACTAAACATAAATCAAAAAAAAATTATAAATGAGAAACACATCAAAGAGAAACATTAAAATATCAATTAAAGAGTAACATACACAAACTATAGAAAATACACATGTATACAAATTAAAGAGTAAAAAAAAAAAAAAGAGTTTCTTAATAAATATGATCAGGTTTGTCAACTTTTTACAAATTTACACTCTTTACAAATAAACATAGTCTATCAATTGATACAATGAAAAAATGAAAATTAATAATTATATTTTCTCATATTTAAAAACTATATTGGCAATTACTAAAATAAACAAAAATTTCCTTCTTTTTTCTAAAATCGATACTTGAAATTTATTTAAAAAAAATTTTTACTAAAAGCTCATTGGAAATTAATAAATGTCAGATTTTGAAATTGACAAATTTAAAGAATTACAATATGACTTATAAAATTGTAAAAAGAATTCTACAAAACAGACCATTGCCGACAAATCTAACTAAAATAAATGAATATATTAAACTTTTAATAGAAAATTACAATTCAATTTTGATTTACGCAAATAATAGTTCAAAAGGTGTGCCACAACTTGTCAAAACTCCAATTTTTAAAAAAATTTATCATTGTAGACAAAAATTAATTCAATGTTTTTCTAAGCTCGGTTGTAATATTAAAGTACCGGAAAATTTAAATTCATTTACACTTATCGATGAAAACGTTATGATATACAGCGAAGAAGAAGAATCTAAACCTAGCGATTTAGGAATTTTACAAAATATTATTAGTGAAAATATTTCAGAAAAAGAAACCAAAATGGCGACAATTGACCAAAAAAGATCTTTCATAAGTATGTGTGCTTCGATTATTCGAGAGAACTATGACGGAAATCCTTTAACGCTACAATCATTTTTGGACAAAATTGACTTGATCGAAGATCTGACAGAACCAAATTTACAAACAACGTTTCTTAATTTTATTAAATCGAAACTCGATGTAAAGGCTCGAGAGGCATTGCCTGATAATATTAGTACGGTAGACGACATTAAAAGGGCTTTGAAGGAGAGAATAAAACCAGATAACTCTAAAATCATAGCCGGCAGAATAGCTGCACTAAACGTTGGAGATAACAATTTTACAGAATTTGCAAAACGCAGAAGATCTTGCTGCTGCATTAGAGCGTTCTTTGGTCATTGAGGGCATAACGAAGTCAAAAGCTCACGAAATGGCAATCGAACAAACAGTTACAGTATGTCGATTAAATGCGAAATCCGACTTAGTGAAATCTATTTTAGCTTCATCTGTTTTTACTGATCCGAAAGAAGTAGTAGCGAAACTCATAGTCGAACAGACAAATGAAAAGAAAGAAAAACAAGTTTAAGCAATTCAACAAAATAAAAGGAATAGAAACAATTTTCATCAAAATAATCGCTTCAATAATTTTCGTAGCAATAATTCATATAATCATAACAATTTTCAAAGTAACAATTCTTATAGAGGAAACAACCGCAGTAATTTTCGTGGTAGAAATTATCAGAGGGGAACAGTTTCAATTTCAATCAAGATCGATAATAATTATGGAAACAATAGAAATATTTTTTCTCGAAATAATAGTCAAAGAGCTTCAGTTAGGACTTTAAACTCGGAAGTCCCTCAACAAACAATGTTGAGGGTGGACGAAGAAAACTAATAGACAAACAAATTTCTCAAAAATCAGTTTATAGCCTTAATCTTAATTGTACTGACTTCATTAAATTAAACTTCACCGACGGTAACACACCATGTACTTTTCTTGTCGATACACAAACAGACCACTGGTATAACACCAAATGCAATATCCACATTAGGAACAATTTACACAAATTTAATTATATCAAACGATTTTATAGAACAAGTTTTTCACGTCGTTAGCGATGATTTTCGTATCCCAGTAAATGGAATACTAGGCAAAGATTTCCTTAAAGATAATAAATGTAAAATTAATTATGAAGATATGGCTATTTCAGTTTCTGCTAGTAATACTATATTGAAAATACCAATACAGCATGGAACAAGTAACTTTACTTTCATTATTCCGCCTAGATGTGAGGTATTTAGAATTTTTAACCTTCGTAACATTACTTAACCTATGTTTGTCGATTCACAAGAAATTTGCAAAGATGTTTTTATAGGGAAAGGAATCATAGATTCGAACAATCCTGTTCTACGAATAGTCAATATTTCAAACGAGTTCAAATGTGTTCAAAATGATAGACTTATAACTGAAAAACTTAAAAATTTTTACATATATTCAATTAATGAATATAATAGAACTGAAAAACATACTTGGAAATCGAATGCCAAGTGACGTTCAAAGTCAATTAATGCCACTTTGTGAAAAATTCGCAGATATTTTTTCCTTAAAAGATGACAAAATGATTCATCTCCAGTATATATTAAAAATTGCAGACTTGCCCATACTCAAAAAGAAGAGATAGATAAAAAAGTTCAAAATTTACTAAACAACAATTTAATAGAACCTAGTAGTTCAAATTTTAACAGCACTTATTCTTGTACCTAAAAAAAGTTCAGATAATCGGAAACCATACAGAATATGCGTTGACTATCGTGCTCTAAATAAAAAACTTATTGCAGATAAATTTCCCTTGCCACGCATTGACGATATTTTAGACAATTTAGGTCGTGCGAAACATTTCTCAATTATCGATCTTTTTTCTGGATTTCACCAAATTCCTTTACATCAAGATTCTCGTGACATTACCGCATTTAGTACAGATAAAGGTTCTTTTCAATGGAAAGTTTTACCATTTGGTTTAAACGTAGCACCTAATTCATTTTCAAGAATTATGTCCATTGCATTCTCTGGTCTCACACCAAATAAAGCTTTTTTATATATTGATGACATAATTATTATCGGTTGTAGCAAACACCACTTGAATAATTTAAAAGACTTTTTAAAATTCTTAGGAAACACAATTTGAAAATAAATCCATATAAATGTAATTTTTTTCGATCTGAAGTCACATTTCTCGGACATAAATGTACGGCGAATGGTCTTTTACCAGATGATTCCAAAATAAATGCAGTGAAAAATTACACAACCCCATATGATAAGGACTCGGTTAGACGTTTTGTGGCATTTGCTAACTACTACAGGCGATTTATCCCAAACTTTGCTACCATTGCAGCACCTCTTAATCAAATGACAAGAAAAAATGTTATCTTCAGTTGGACTGAACAATGTCAGAATTCTTTCTGTAAATTAAAATCTGTTCTACTATCACCAAAAATTTTACAATACCCTGACTTTACAAAACAATTTCTAATTACAGTTGATGCATCGAAACTTGGCTGTGGAGCCATTTTGAGTCAAAACTTTGACGGTACCAATTTACCAATATATTATGCTTCAAAATCTTTTACCAAATCAGAACAGAAAAAGCCAATTATTAAACTCGAACTTCTAGCAATTCATTTTGCAATAACACAATTTCGTCCATACGTGTATGGAACTACTTTTACCGTAAGATCAGATCACCGACCGTTAGTCTATCTATTCAATATTAAAGATCCATCATCAAAACTAACCCGAATACGTCTCGAACTATCAGAATATAACTTTACAGTAGAGTATATCAAAGGTAATGTAGGAGCCGATGCTCTATCAAGAGTCTCAATCGATGAATTGAAAAACACTGATAACCAAATACTTGCAATGACAACTCGTTCAATGTCCAAGGACACAAATAATAATAAAATTAATTTAAAACAATCTTCCGAAGAACAACACAATTCCAAACTTACAATTCACGATAAATTCTCACACGATTTTAATAAAAATATTCCAAAAATTAGAACACAAATAATAAATATTGATGAAAACATTAAAATATTGCGCATAAACTTTTATAAAAAATTCAAAAAATTACTGTTCGTTGATTTTAAGTTTGTTAACGAAACAATAAGTTTAGACTATTTGCTTTCGAGGCTACAAAATAAAGCCAACAATAACAAAATTTACGTTACAGAATGGCCAAAAGATGATTTATTTTTTACAATTTTACAATACAAGAATTAAAAGATTACGGTACCAAGATATTAAATACTTTTGAAATTATTTTAACAGAACCAATTGAAACAATAACGGAAGAAACCTAAAAAATAAAAATTAATGAGAATTTATCATGAGGATCCACTCATGGGAGGACATTGCGGACTGGAAAAGAATGACAAGAGATATTGCGAAGTTTGTGGGAAATTGTACAAAATGTAATTTAAATAAGGTAAAACCATCAAATATAGAAAAACTAGTTTTGACGCCTACTTCAAGTAAGTCATTTGACATTGTTGTATTAGATACGATAGGCCCGTTACCACAATCAAATTATGGAAATAAATACGCAATAACATTGATATGTGTTTTATCTAAATATTTAGTAACAATAGCAATACCGGACAAGTCAGCAAAATCTGTAGCTCGTGCAATATTCGAAAATTTTCTTCTAGTTTATGGAAAAATGAAAATTTTAAAATCGGATCTAGGAACAGAATTTAAAAACGAAATAGTTTCCGAACTTTGTAAATTTTTACAAATTGAATTGACATTTTCGACTAGTTATCATCACCAGACGTTAGGAACAGTGGAACGCAACCACAGAGTTTTTAATGAATACATTCGAGCATACATTAGTGAAAACATATCCGATTGGGATACTTATCTGAAATACTTTACTTTTTATCATAACACATCATCAAATACAGTTTTTGACAACAAGTTAATACCATTTGAATTAATTTTTGGTAAAAACGCAACAATGCCTAATGAAACAAATAACAATTTAAAACCAATTTACAATATTGAAAATTATAGTAAGGCAATTAAATTTAGATTACAAAAAACTAATTTAATTGCAAAACAATTATTAAATAAACACAAACAAAGAAATAAAACTTTTTATGATAAACTTGCCAAATCAATTTATTTACAAATAAATGATTCTGTAGTTCTTCAAAAAGAACCATATGAAAAACATAAGAGTATTTATAAAGGCCCATACATTGTAAAAAATATTGATGGAGCCAATGTAACAATTTATAATAAACTAACTTAACAAGAAAAAATCGTACACAAAAACAGAGTAAGAAAGTCTTAACCAAAAAAAGCAATTATATATTTTATATTGTTTATCAAAATTTTTTTATTGAAAAACAAAACCAATTTATGTATACATCAATATTTTTATAATATATATTATATATCCATATATAAACATAAGAAAAATATATTAAAAAAAAAAACATATTTAATTTGAAAAAAACAATATATTTTGAAAAATAATAAACATATAAGATAAAAATCATGAAATAACCAAGACTGATCACCTTGATTATTTCATAATTTCTGTGAAAAAGGGAGAAATATCCAGTAAAAAAACAATTTTTGATATACATATTACATTTAACATTTAAATTTATTAATATATTTTTCTTTTTAATAAAAAAGGGAGGTATAGTGCCATCCCTGACATCAATCATAACATATGATTGTCTATGGTGAATATTTTATTATTGCACTATTCTAATTCTTTAAGGACATATAACACTAGATGACTGTGACCTTTAAAGAGTGCGTTTCATTTTTAATTAATTTCGGTAGTTGGTCGTTTGCCAAAATGATCTATTATAAGCTTGTGGGTGGTAGAACCAACAGAAATAAAAACTAACCTGATAACAGCAAAGGCTCCGTGAAAACCACCAAAGACAAAAGAGTTCCTGTAAGAATACTGAACCTATCAAATTGTGAAAAAGATGTCCGAGCAAACTCTGAAATAGCCAAATGTACTGCGCCAAAAGCAATTATCAGTTGCGAAAATAACTTGGAACCTTCCAATGCGTCCGTTAAAGATCGATAAATGCTGGCAGAATATGTGGAAAAATGGGTAAAGGAACTGGCGCCGCCTGATAGAAATAAAGCCAAACGGTTAATCAGGAAATACGGCTCTGTCTTCGCCATGAAAAACCAAAGTCAAGGAAGAACGGCGATTGTAAAACACCGAATAAATACTGGTGAAGCGAGGCCAATAAAGCAGGCGCCCAGAAGTATTCCTCTAGCAAAACAAAATGAAGTAAAGGAGTTAGTCAACGAAATGGAGGATAGTGGAGTAATCGAACCGTCTTCTAGTCCATGGAGCTCGCCTATAGTTTTAGTTAAGAAAAAAGATGGCAGCACTCGATTCTGTGTTGATTACAGAAAATTAAACGACACTCTAGACACGCTAGCAGGAACTAAATGGTTCTCCACATTAGACTTGCAAAGTGGCAAGTAGAAATTTTTTACCAAGACAAGGAGAAAACTGCCTTTAGCACAGGTGACGGATTATGGCAGTTTAATGTGATGCCCTTTGGACTTTGGTGCTGAAAGGACTCCACTGGAAAACTTGCCTAGTGTACCTCGATGACATAATTGTCATGGGAGAAACTTTCGATGAACACCTGAAGAACTTAGGAGAAGTTTTAAGGCGAATATATGCGGCTGGACTCAAGCTTAGCCCAAAGAAATGTACACTGTTTCAGAGGGAAGTCAAGTATTTGGAGCACCGCGTAACTGCAGAGGGTATATCAACCGATGAAGATTCGGGCTGTAAAAGATTGGCCTTTCCCGAAAAATCTGCACTAGTTGCGCAGCTTTCTAGGTCTCTGCACATACTACCGACGATTTGTACCAAATTTTGCCAGTGTCGCGGCGAGTCCACATGAGCTGACTAAGAAGGCACGACCATTTCATTGGGGTGAAGCGCAAGAACAAGAATTCCTAAGGCCGGAGAAAAATTTGTGCTGGATAGCAATGCAAGCGGATACGGAATGGAATGTGTAAAGCACTACCGCAAGTATCTGTACGGTCAGCATTTTCAACTAAGAACCGAACATTATGTACTCAGGTGGCTGCTACAATTTAAACAACCAGAAGGGCAGCTGGCTCGTTGGATTCAACGTCTTCAAAGTTAAGTGTATAATTGTACTAGAATTGTTTCTTGCGGCTATAATATGATTCAGTTCAAACACATAAATCTGAACTGAGATATTATTTGCCTTAATTGTCCTCCAAGTACTTTAACTTGTAGAACGATAACAGATTCAATCAATAAAACACCTTAAATGTCTTATAGTAATTGAACGTCTTTCTTTACGCAACCACAGAGTTTTTAATGAATACATTCGAGCATACATTAGTGAAAACATATCCGATTGGGATACTTATCTGAAATACTTTACTTTTTATCATAACACATCATCAAATACAGTTTTTGACAACAAGTTAATACCATTTGAATTAATTTTTGGTAAAAACGCAACAATGCCTAATGAAACAAATAACAATTTAAAACCAATTTACAATATTGAAAATTATAGTAAGGCAATTAAATTTAGATTACAAAAAACTAATTTAATTGCAAAACAATTATTAAATAAACACAAACAAAGAAATAAAACTTTTTATGATAAACTTGCCAAATCAATTTATTTACAAATAAATGATTCTGTAGTTCTTCAAAAAGAACCATATGAAAAACATAAGAGTATTTATAAAGGCCCATACATTGTAAAAAATATTGATGGAGCCAATGTAACAATTTATAATAAACTAACTTAACAAGAAAAAATCGTACACAAAAACAGAGTAAGAAAGTCTTAACCAAAAAAAGCAATTATATATTTTATATTGTTTATCAAAATTTTTTTATTGAAAAACAAAACCAATTTATGTATACATCAATATTTTTATAATATATATTATATATCCATATATAAACATAAGAAAAATATATTAAAAAAAAAAACATATTTAATTTGAAAAAAACAATATATTTTGAAAAATAATAAACATATAAGATAAAAATCATGAAATAACCAAGACTGATCACCTTGATTATTTCATAATTTCTGTGAAAAAGGGAGAAATATCCAGTAAAAAAACAATTTTTGATATACATATTACATTTAACATTTAAATTTATTAATATATTTTTCTTTTTAATAAAAAAGGGAGGTATAGTGCCATCCCTGACATCAATCATAACATATGATTGTCTATGGTGAATATTTTATTATTGCACTATTCTAATTCTTTAAGGACATATAACACTAGATGACTGTGACCTTTAAAGAGTGCGTTTCATTTTTAATTAATTTCGGTAGTTGGTCGTTTGCCAAAATGATCTATTATAAGCTTGTGGGTGGTAGAACCAACAGAAATAAAAACTAACCTGATAACAGCAAAGGCTCCGTGAAAACCACCAAAGACAAAAGAGTTCCTGTAAGAATACTGAACCTATCAAATTGTGAAAAAGATGTCCGAGCAAACTCTGAAATAGCCAAATGTACTGCGCCAAAAGCAATTATCAGTTGCGAAAATAACTTGGAACCTTCCAATGCGTCCGTTAAAGATCGATAAATGCTGGCAGAATATGTGGAAAAATGGGTAAAGGAACTGGCGCCGCCTGATAGAAATAAAGCCAAACGGTTAATCAGGAAATACGGCTCTGTCTTCGCCATGAAAAACCAAAGTCAAGGAAGAACGGCGATTGTAAAACACCGAATAAATACTGGTGAAGCGAGGCCAATAAAGCAGGCGCCCAGAAGTATTCCTCTAGCAAAACAAAATGAAGTAAAGGAGTTAGTCAACGAAATGGAGGATAGTGGAGTAATCGAACCGTCTTCTAGTCCATGGAGCTCGCCTATAGTTTTAGTTAAGAAAAAAGATGGCAGCACTCGATTCTGTGTTGATTACAGAAAATTAAACGACACTCTAGACACGCTAGCAGGAACTAAATGGTTCTCCACATTAGACTTGCAAAGTGGCAAGTAGAAATTTTTTACCAAGACAAGGAGAAAACTGCCTTTAGCACAGGTGACGGATTATGGCAGTTTAATGTGATGCCCTTTGGACTCTGCAATGCAACATTCGAGCGGTTAATGGAAAATGTGCTGAAAGGACTCCACTGGAAAACTTGCCTAGTGTACCTCGATGACATAATTGTCATGGGAGAAACTTTCGATGAACACCTGAAGAACTTAGGAGAAGTTTTAAGGCGAATATATGCGGCTGGACTCAAGCTTAGCCCAAAGAAATGTACACTGTTTCAGAGGGAAGTCAAGTATTTGGAGCACCGCGTAACTGCAGAGGGTATATCAACCGATGAAGATTCGGGCTGTAAAAGATTGGCCTTTCCCGAAAAATCTGCACTAGTTGCGCAGCTTTCTAGGTCTCTGCACATACTACCGACGATTTGTACCAAATTTTGCCAGTGTCGCGGCGAGTCCACATGAGCTGACTAAGAAGGCACGACCATTTCATTGGGGTGAAGCGCAAGAACAAGAATTCCTAAGGCCGGAGAAAAATTTGTGCTGGATAGCAATGCAAGCGGATACGGAATGGAATGTGTAAAGCACTACCGCAAGTATCTGTACGGTCAGCATTTTCAACTAAGAACCGAACATTATGTACTCAGGTGGCTGCTACAATTTAAACAACCAGAAGGGCAGCTGGCTCGTTGGATTCAACGTCTTCAAAGTTAAGTGTATAATTGTACTAGAATTGTTTCTTGCGGCTATAATATGATTCAGTTCAAACACATAAATCTGAACTGAGATATTATTTGCCTTAATTGTCCTCCAAGTACTTTAACTTGTAGAACGATAACAGATTCAATCAATAAAACACCTTAAATGTCTTATAGTAATTGAACGTCTTTCTTTATTTTTGTTCTTACTTATATACTAAAATTTAATACATTAATTCAAGTTGAATGCCACTATTGCACAATTAATGTTTTGCATAATTGCTGACCAAACATTTGAATGGACAAAAAATAAAATTATGCTTAACAATTGTTTGGGATGATTGAACTTCAAGTAAACAAAATAAAATAATGCTATGTCAACAATTGTTTGTAAACAAAAAAAGGTAAAATAAAGCTATGTTATGTCAGCGATAAAACCCATGTAGTTCATTAACATTAAAAATAATAAAAAAAAATTAAAAATAAATGTATATTGATGTGAATGTCAACATTCTCCCCCGCGTTGACCACTGGTCGATGATAACCCATGTGGGTTAGGTGTCTATGATGTCAATGGTGACAGGTCGGGGTAATGGAACTGGATGCGGTGTTGGTTGGTTGGAGTTGTGGCCTATTCCTTCTTGATGGGTTGAGCTTCTTTAAATACGTGTTATGTCTACCGCGATGAGCAAGTAAATTATAAGTCCGGAATAGCTTACTATATGATGATGTTGGCTATTAGAGTTGATTAGCTCTGGTAGACGTGTAATTGTTGACTCATTAAGTTGTTTTTGCAGGTTATTGAGTTGATTAAGGTGAGTCTCAAACGGGCTATCTGTAGTGTTAAGAATTTGTTTGATTTCCTGTGGTGTGCTTATAGGGTCGATGTGCTTAAGTTGGATGTAGTATGATGTGTGCAAGCTGTTTGACGCAAGTGACCTTGAATCGTGATGAAGTTATTTTTGATTATACAAGTTTGGTCTATTTGCATTATGACAGTGCCTCTTATAAGGTGTTGTGAAGTTCCTGTGCCGCAGACTGCTGAGATTTCTACTTCTGTGGTGGAAGCAAAAATCCAGTTGTTAGGATTTTTTTAAATGTGTCCATGTTGTGTTGGATGGAATTCGGATAAGATTGCAGTTGGCTGTGTTCCGGTTGTTAAAAATGTTTATTTCACAGGAATTGGCAAGTGTGTCCCCCTAAATCTTGACTTGCTTGTTTTGACATATGTATTCATCGGGCTTAGACATTATGCAGCTGGTAAGGTCATCATTTAAAAAGGGGATATATTCATCTCTGTGTGAATTAATTGCTAGAAACGATTTCTTTGAGTTGATAGATATTAGAAGGTTAAATCTTATTGTTGTAACCGGAATCACACTGAAGAGTTCTAGGAATTGCTGGTCGACAAGTGGCAACATAAATTCAAAGATAACTTCGCTCTTTGTTATCGCTCCACTGGCCTTCATTAGCTTATAAAATTGTATTAGATTATCGTCTTCTACAGGAAGTGCACGTTGCCTTGGGAGATGTGCCCTTATTACGATTAACTCATTCCTAAGTTGATGAGGAGCTAATAGAAGCGAACTGATTTTTCCATGATGACCATCGGTTAATATGTCTATTACTTCCCTTTCTATTCTTTGCAGGTTAAAGGCGGTTAAGGTCAATTGGTTGGCGAGTAGTGACATTTGTTGTGTTTGACCGATTTGTTGGGATTCCTTTGCTATTTCATTTGTTGCTACGTTAAGATTTTTGACAATTTCTTTTAATTGGTCCTGTGCATTAAGCTCATCTTGTTTAATGATGTTAACAATAGAACCGATGATGGACGTCTGTTCGATCTTGGACCTTTTAATGGTATCTGACATTTAATTTGCGTAGTCTGAGTGCAGAACACCAAACAGTGACCTTGCTACATTTCCTAAAATGTTAAATGCGCCTCTTTTTGTTCTACTAGTAACGAAAAGTGCCTTCTCCTCTAGTAAATCTTCCTGAATTTGAATAAAGTTGCTTGCCAATATGTTGCATGTTGACAGGTGTTTAATGGATGAGCATAGCTGCTTCAAAGTGGATATTCCAGACTGAAAAACCCTTAGCTCAGACGAAAAGGGTGTTAAGTCGTAGTATACCATGAGCTTCCATTCAGCCGTAACGAGTTTTACAGTTCCAATTCCTTCAAAATATAGTCCTGGATCAGAGCGAAAGTTGGTGATATTGATGTTACTGCTTATGACCGCTGGGATGAGAAGGATCGCTATGATCGTTGTGAGAAGGATTGGGTTACTGTTAGTCCTGGCTCTTTTGACTGGTCGAATATCTGCTTCATCAGATGGCAATTGTGGGGTAGAGTGGGATGCTTCATTTTCCTTTAATTCGTCCTCGGGTAGTAGTGGGGCTAAATTGTGAATTGGCCGTATTTTTATTCCTGATGCTGTTTTAACGTCTGCTACTCGAACCTTGCCATCATTTCCTTCATAAGTTTAAAGAATCCTTCCGAGTGGCCATTGCATAACCGGTAGATTATCCTCCTTTATTATGACTTATTTCCCTTCCCTTGCATTTTCGGATGACGTTTTCCATTTTCGTTTCTCTTGGAGATGGTGCAGGTATTCCAATGACCAGCGTTTCCAAAATTCATGTTTCAGTTGGGAGACAAGATTCCACCTTTGTGATAGTGATAGGTTGGTAGGGTTGGGTGCTCTTGAATCTATTTGTGCCGTAAGTGGTCCTCCGATCAAAAAATGATCAGGAGTTAAGGCTGCATTGTCGTTTGGATTACTTGATAGAGGCGTTAGTGGTCGCGAGTTTAGTATTGCCTCAATTTCCACAATGACAATTTCTAGTTCTTCGTATGTAAGTGAAGCTGTTGCCATACTTCTAAGCAGCAACTGTTTAGCGGATTTCACTGCTGCTTCCCATAATCCACCGAAATGTGGTGCCCTTGGGGGTATAAACTTGAATTCGATATCACTGTTGCTACAAGATCTTTTGATTGTTTCCTGCGAATGATCAGAAAAGATGACGTCATTGAATTCTTTAAGTTGGTTTCGTGCTCCTACAAAATTTGTAGCGTTGTCTGAGTATATGGTTTGGCAGCGTCCTCGGTGGGCAATAAATCTTTTGAGAGCCCCAATAAATGCTTCTGTTGTAAGGTCACTTACTACCTCTAAATGTATTGCCTTCGTTGAAAAACAAATAAAGACTGCTATGTATACCATGTGGGGCCTCTTGCCTCTTAACTTGTAGTGCACTTAGAGTGGGCCACAGTAGTCTACACCTGATATCATGAATGGCCTTGTTGGAGTCACTCTAGTGGTGGGTAAGTCTGCCATAACTTGCTGCATTAGGATTGGTCTTGATTTTGTACATCGGACACAGTTTTGGCCGATGCTTCTGGCTACCGACTTGTGGAGATGGCTAACAGCGTTTGTGGACCGCAGTGGTGGTTGTCGATGTGTAGCATCTTCATTTTAAGCCTTGAGATCGGGTCATTGTATGGAAGGAGTATTGGGTGTTTTGCGTTGTATGAGAAGCAGGAGGCCTTCAGCCTTCCCCCTACCCTTATAATGCAATTTTCGTCCAGAAAAGGCGATAAACCACTTATTTGACTTGATTTTTCGATTTCACGCCCTTTCTTTAACTTGGTGAGGTCAATTTTGAATTCTGACGCCTGAATGGCCTTGGTGATTAGGTTAGTTGCTGAAGTGAGTTCGTGAAGGGTGAGTGTTTTGCTTATTGGTCGGGCGGCCTTGGATGTCTTAGCATTTTGGATGAAACGAAGTGTATATGCTACCACCCTTTGAAGAGTCTTGAATGAGTCGTGATTATTAAATTTGTAGATTTTTTCTTCCAATCCAGGTGAAGTGCTAGATAGAGCCGTTACAGGTTTTAGTTTGAATTCTTCGGAATGAGGAGGTGATTGAGATTTATTAAATTCTTTAGGCCACACCTTTTCACCGCCATGTAGGAATATTGGTCCGACGAACCACAGGTTGCATTGAGACAGTTTTTCGGGACTTATACCTCGAGAAATTAGATCAGTTGGATTTTGTTTCGAACCAACATGTCTCCACTGGATGTTTTTTTTGTATGCTCTTGAATCTTGCTTACCCGATTGGCGACGAATGTGCGAAGTGACGCTGTTGACGACTTAATCCAGTGAAGAACTATTTGTGAATCCGACCATAGGTATGCTGGGTTGTTTTCAGTTCGTAATTCCTTTTTTACTCTCCTGGTAAGTTCGGTCCCAAGGAGAGCAGCGCATAGTTCTAATCTTGGTAAGGTTACCTTCTTTAAGGGTGCGATTCGTGATTTGGAACATAACAATCTGACTATGATTCGATTATCCTTCAATTTGGAACGTATGTAGACTGCGGCCCCATAAGCTCTTTCTGACGCATCTACAAAAGTGTGTATTTGCGTGTCTTTTGAGACTTGGCCATCAAAAATGTGTCTCTTAGTAGATAAATTGTTTATATGTTTTAAGTTTTGCCGGAATGACCACCAATAGTTATAAAGATCTTCTGGGAGTACGTCATCCCATGCTAGTTCTAGCTGCCATAGCTGTTGGATAAACATTTTTGCAGCAGCTACTACGGGACCAGCGACGCCCAATGGGTCAAATATCCGTGCCACATCTGATGTTACTGTTCTCTTTGTGATTCCTTGGGTTTCTTGGATATCTGCCTTGAGGCAGAAGACGTCTGCCTTGGGATTCCAAGTTAATCCCAAGATTTTTGTGCTTTGATCTTCGAAGTCTAGGTTTAGCTCCACGTCTTCAGGGTGTATTCCAGACAGCAGCTGAGGATGGTTTGCGCACCATTTCCTCAGTTTAAACCCAGCCTCTTGTAACAAACTACTTAATTCTTTTTTCATATCGACTGCTGTTATTAAACTGCCTGAGCCACTCATGCCAACGTCGACATAAAAATCGTATCATAGAATTTTAGCGCCCAGAGGATATTTCTCCATATTTTTGTCTGCAAGCTGCTTTCGGCATTTTGTAGCTATTTATTGGGGCTGCAGACGTTCCATAAGTTACCGTTTTAAGCTTGTATGTTTGCATAGTCTCAGTCTGATCCCTTCTCCAATATATGAGTTGCATATTTCGATCAGTCGGATCAACCAGAAAAAAAATCTGGGCAATCGAAATCGTAACAGCATGCCTGAGTTGGAGGGCCAATGCTTAGTATATCGTTAAGAGAGAGACCTGTCGAGGATTTTGCTGACGCATCAAATACAACTCGAAGCTTGGTGGTCTCACTTTCTGGTTTCAGCACATAGTGATGGGGGATGTAGCAATGGGGGTTATTCACTTCAGAAGTATCTATGCGAGTTATGTGGCCTATCTTTTCATATTGGTCCATAAAATCAACATATTGAGCCTTGATGTCTTGGTTTCTTGCTAATCGATGTTCCAGGGCTATAAATCTTGGAAATGCAAGCTTTTTTGTGCTGCCTAAACTACTTGGGTCTTCACGAAATGGTAGTCGTACTACGAATCGACCTTCAGAGTTTCTTTTTGTGGTTTGAGCAAAGTGTGTTTCGCATCGCCTTTCTCCCTCCGTGAGAGTGCCATTTGACTCAAAACCATCTATTTTCCAAAAACGCTCGATGTGTTCGTTTGTGTCTGGGCTGCCTTTAGTATTTATTGCACATGTTGCTGATAGAATCGAGCCTTGTCCTAGCCTTCCGCTAACGACCCAACCGAGTCTTGTATTTATTAAACTTGGTAGTTCCGATGATAACTTAATTTTACCGGAAATTATCAGATCATGGTAGTATTCGGCGCCTAAGAGAACATCAATGTTGTTGGGTTTGTTAAACTCAGGATCAGCTAATTGTATATTTTCTGGAATTGGCCAGGATGTGCAATTGAATTCCTCGGAAGGTTGAATTGGAATAATGTTGGGGAGTACAAACGCTTCTAGTCTTGTGCTGAAGTTGGTTAAGGTTGAATGAAGCCCTACGTTGATGCGTTGATTTGTTCTGCGTGATTGACTGCCGACACTTTCGATGCATAGAGATGTTTCTATGGGCTTGATGGACAATTGATTTACTAGTCGGTTTGTCACAATGTTGATTTGTGAGCCTGAATCCAATACTACCTTGAAAATACCAGATGGCCCGTTATTGGCAGTGTTTTTGTTTTGTTGATAAATTTCCAGGTGAACTAGCGTGTTGTGCCTTTTCTGACATTTTCTGCAGCAACTCGTTGTGCAATGTCTTGCTATGTGGCCAGGCTTGAAACAGTTGACACATAGTTGCTGCTGTTGAATCCATTTTAATCGCTCGGACGCTGACCCTGATAAAAATTGTTTGCAATGATACAACTGATGATTTCCATTGTCGCATAATTTGCATGAGTATGTATCTTGAGACGTGGTTGCTCCTGAAACCGTTTTTGTGGCGTGTTTAGAATTTGACCGACTGCTTCTAGTGACTGGAATCTAGTTGCTAGGAAACCCAATAGCTCTTCTATAGATGGTAAAGATTTGGGAGACTGTATGGACTGCTCATACAGTACATGCGTTCCCTGGTATAGTTTTTTAATCAATATATTGACTATTATTGGATCCCAAGTCGATGTATTGATATTCAAATTGCTTAGTGCTGCAATGGATTCGCGCGTCGTATCGTGCAGCCCTTTTATATCTGCAGCAGAGGGATTTTCCGGTATTTTTTGCTGGCCTAACAATTTATTTATGATATTATTTGTTTGAATTCTTGGATTGTTAAAGCGGTTTTGAAGTGTATTCCATGCCGTCTCATAATTGGTTTCTGTTGGAGATAAATTTTGTATTAGTCTTGCGGCCTCACCTGTTACATTTGTTTTTAGAAACCACATTTTTTGTATGGTTGGCATTGCCCTTTTGTGTATCATTTCGTTAAACATGTCATAGAATGGTTGCCAGCTCAGATAATCCCCATTGAATTTTGGTATTGTTACTTTGGGAAGATGATGATGATCCGGGTGGGTATCTTGATTAATTCTTACTTGGTTAATAGCTTCTGGCGTCAAACTAGCTTTTATGTCTTCAATTTGAATTTTTTTCTCCGTTATTTCTGTTTGTTTTGCCAGAAATTGATATATATCGTGCTCGATATTCTCCGGACAAATCTTATCCTGCAACTGCTGTATAGTTTTCATATTGTAATCGACTTCCTATAGTTTTACCTCAATCTGCTGCCTTGTATACTGAATACCTATGGATAGCATATCGTTAGATATGGTGGCGTTCTGTATGTTTATCAAATTGTACATTGTTGTGTCCGATGCCTGTTTCCCAGTGATGCCTGAGTTGCTTTCTTGCATCTTTGATTGTTCCTTTATTATTTGAATTTGTTTTTGGATGTAGTCATCAGCCTCTCTATACCTTTTACCAGTCTCTTCGCGTAGTTTTTGTAAAAAATATGGATGATCTTCCTTTGCTGTCGAATCACTATGCGGTTGTCTTACTTTTCGAAGTTCTTCCATAATTCTTCGAGCTCCTTAGATTTTCTTTCATAATATTCTACGGATCTCTTTTCTATAGGTGTCTTCCTTATAGTACTAATCACCCGATTTATTTCTTCAGCCTTTCCGTCTTGTATCTTTACAAAATCGCTTAATGATGTAATTTTGTTTTATAGCTCTGTGCTATTGTTGTTTGTTTTGTTGAACATTTTTTTTTCTCTAGCTCTTGCACTACTGTTTGTATTGCTTTTGCTTCTTTGCTCCAAATTCTGAAGGGTTCACCAATGTTTTGATGTTTGAGGATTGTTGCGTGTTCCGCCTTTAGAGTTAAAAGTCCCTTACCTCTGGTGGGGGAAACTTGAAATAACTAAAGACTCTGGGGTCACCAATGTATAATTGTACTAGAATTGTTTCTTGCGGCTATAATATGATTCAGTTCAAACACATAAATCTGAACTGAGATATTATTTGCCTTAATTGTCCTCCAAGCACTTTAACTTGTAGAACGCTAACAGATTCAATCAATAAAACACCTTAAATGTCTTATAGTAATTGAACGCCTTTCTTTAATTCTGTTCTTTCTTATATACTAAAATTTAATACATTAATTAAAGTTGAATGCCACTATTGCACAATTAATTGTTTGCATAATTACTGACTAAACATTTCAATGGACAAATAATAAAATTATTCTTAACAATTGTTTGGGATGATTGAACTTCAAGTAAACAAAATAAAATAATGCTATGTCAAGAATTGTTTATAAACAAAAAAAAAAAAGATAAAATAAAGCTATGTTATGCCAGCGATAAAACCCATGTAGTTCATTAACATAAAAAATAATAAAAAATAAAATTAAAAATAAATGTATGTTGATGTGAATGTCAACATTCTCAACATTAGGTGTCTATGATGTCAATGGTGACAGGTCGGGGTAATGGAACTGGATGCGGTGTTGGTTGGTTGGAGTTGTGGCCTATTCCTTCTTGATGGGTTGAGCTTCTTTAAATACGTGTTATGGCTACCGCGATGAGCAAGGAAATTACAAGTGCGGAATAGCTTACTATATGATGATGTTGGCTATTGGTTAGCTCTGGTAGACGTGTAATTGTTGACTCATTTAGTTGTTTTTGCAGGTTATTGAGTTGATTAAGGTGAGTCTCAAACGGGCTATCTGTAGTGTTAAGAATTTGTTTGATTTCCTGTGGTGTGCTTATAGGGTCGATGTGCTTAAGTTGGATGTAGTATGATGTGTGCAAGCTGTTTGACGCAAGTGACCTTGAATCGTGATGAAGTTATTTTTGATTATACTAGTTTGGTCTATTTGCATTATGACAGTGCCTCTTATAAGGTTTTGTGAAGTTCCTGTGCCGCAGACTGCTGAGATTTCTACTTCTGTGGTGGAAGCAAAAATCCAGTTGTTAGGATTTTTTTAAATGTGTCCATGTTGTGTTGGATGGAATTCGGATAAGTTTGCAGTTGGCTGTGTTCCGGTTGTTAAAAATGTTTATTTCACAGGAATTGGCAAGTGTGTCCCCCTAAATCTTGACTTGCTTGTTTTGACATATGTATTCATCGGGTTTAGACATTATGCAGCTGGTAAGGTCATCATTTAAAAAGGGGATATATTCATCTCTGTGTGAATTAATTGCTAGAAACGATTTCTTTGAGTTGATAGATATTAGAAGGTTAAATCTTATTGTTGTAACCGGAATCACACTGAAGAGTTCTAGGAATTGCTGGTCGACAAGTGGCAACATAATTTCAAAGATAACTTCGCTCTTTGTTATCGCTCCACTGGCCTTCATTAGCTTATAAAATTGTATTAGATTATCGTCTTCTACAGGAAGTGCACGTTGCCTTGGGAGATGTGCCCTTATTACGATTAACTCATTCCTAAGTTGATGAGGAGCTAATAGAAGCGAACTGATTTTTCCATGATGACCATCGGTTAATATGTCTATTACTTCCCTTTCTATTCTTTGCAGGTTAAAGGCGGTTAAGGTCAATTGGTTGGCGAGTAGTGACATTTGTTGTGTTTGACCGATTTGTTGGGATTCCTTTGCTATTTAATTTGTTGCTACGTTAAGATTTTTGACAATTTCTTTTAATTGGTCCTGTGCATTAAGATCATCTTGTTTAATGATGTTAACAATAGAACCGATGATGGACGTTTGGTTTTTTAGTAGCTGGAAAAGATAGTCTGTTTCGATCTTGGACCTTTTAATGGTATCTGACATTTCATTTGCGTAGTCTGAGTGCAGAACACCAAACAGTGACCTTGCTACATTTCCTAAAATGTTAAATGCGCCTCTTTTTGTTCTACTAGTAACGAAAAGTGCCTTCTCCTCTAGTAAATCTTCCTGAATTTGAATAAAGTTGCTTGCCAATATGTTGCATGTTGACAGGTGTTTAATGGATGAGCATAGCTGCTTCAAAGTGGATATTCCAGACTGAAAAACCCTTAGCTCAGACGAAAAGGGTGTTAAGTCGTAGTATACCATGAGCTTCCATTCAGCCGTAACGAGTTTTACAGTTCCAATTCCTTCAAAATATAGTCCTGGATCAGAGCGAAAGTTGGTGATATTGATGTTACTGCTTATGACCGCTGGGATGAGAAGGATCGCTATGATCGTTGTGAGAAGGATTGGGTTACTGTTAGTCCTGGCTCTTTTGACTGGTCGAATATCTGCTTCATCAGATGGCAATTGTGGGGTAGAGTGGGATGCTTCATTTTCCTTTAATTCGTCCTCGGGTAGTAGTGGGGCTAAATTGTGAATTGGCCGTATTTTTATTCCTGATGCTGTTTTAACGTCTGCTACTCGAACCTTGCCATCATTTCCTTCATAAGTTTAAAGAATCCTTCCGAGTGGCCATTGCATAACCGGTAGATTATCCTCCTTTATTATGACTTATTTCCCTTCCCTTGCATTTTCGGATGACGTTTTCCATTTTCGTTTCTCTTGGAGATGGTGCAGGTATTCCAATGACCAGCGTTTCCAAAATTCATGTTTCAGTTGAGAGACAAGATTCCACCTTTGTGATAGTGATGGGTTGGTAGGGTTGGGTGCTCTTGAATCTATTTGTGCCGTAAGTGGTCCTCCTTAAGGCTGCATTGTCGTTTGGATTACTTGATAGAGGCGTTAGTGGTCGCGAGTTTAGTATTGCCTCGATTTCCACAATGACAATTTCTAGTTCTTCGTATGTAAGTGAAGCTGTTGCCATACTTCTAAGCAGCAACTGTTTAGCGGATTTCACTGCTGCTTCCCATAATCCACCGAAATGTAGTGCCCTTGGGGGTATAAACTTGAATTCGATATCACTGTTGCTACAAGATCTTTTGATTGTTTCCTGCGAATGCTCAGAAAAGATGACGTCATTGAATTCTTTAAGTTGGGTTAATATGGTTTGGCAGCGTCCTCGGCGGGCAATAAATCTTTTGAGAGCCCCAATAAATGCCTCTGTTGTAAGGTCACTTACTACCTCTAAATGTATTGCCTTTGTTGAAAAACAAATAAAGACTGCCATGTATACCTTGTGGGGCCTCTTGCCTCTTAACTTGTAGTGCACTCAGAGTGGGCCACAGTAGACTACACCTGATATCATGAATGGCCTTGTTGGAGTCACTCTAGTGGCGAGTAAGTCTCCCATAACTTGCTGCATTAGGATTGGTCTTGATTTTGTACATCGGACACAGTTTTGGACGATGCTTCTGGCTACCGACTAACCCTTGATGATGCAAAACTGCTGTCTTGAGATGGCTAACAGCGTTTGTGGACCGCAGTGGTGGAATATTGGTCCGACGAACCACAGGTTGCATTGAGACAGTTTTTCGGGACTTATACCTCGAGAAATTAGATCAGCTGGATTTTGTTTCAAACCACTGGATGTTTTTTTTTTGTATGCTCTTAAATCTTGCTTACCCGATCGGCGACGAATGTGCGAAGTGACGATGTTGACGACTTAATCCAGTGAATAACTATTTCTGAATCCGACCATAGGTATGCTGGGGTGTTTTCAGCTCGTAATTCCTTTTTTACTCTCCTGGTAAGTTCGGTCCCAAGGAGAGCAGCGCATAGTTCTAATCTTGGTAAGGTTACCTTCTTTAAGGGTGCGATTCGTGATTTGGAACATAACAATCTGACTATGATTCGATTATCCTTCAATTTGGTACGTATGTAAACTGCGGCCCCATAAGCTCTTTCTGACGCATCTACAAAAGTGTGTATTTGCGTGTCTTTTGAGACTTGGCCTTAAAAAAATGTGTCTCTTAGTAGATAAATTCTTTATATGTTTTAAGTTTTGCCGGAATGACCACCAATAGTTATAAAGATCTTCTGGAAGTACGTCATCCCATGCTAGTTCTAGCTGCCATAGCTGTTGGATAAACATTTCTGCGGCAACATAAACATTTCAGCGACGCCCAATGGGTCAAATTCTCTTTGTAATTTCTTGGGTTTCTTGGATATCTGCCTTGAGGCAGAAGACGTCTGCCTTGGGATTCCATGTTAATCCCAAGATTTTTGTGGTTTGATCGTCGAAGTCTAGGTTTAGCTCCACGTCTTCAGGGTGTATTCCAGACAGCAGCTGAGGATGGTGTGCGCACCATTTCCTCAGTTTAAACCCAGCCTCTTGTAAGAAACTACTTAATTTGTTTTTTCATATCGACTGCTGTTATTAAACTGTCTGAGCCACTCATGCCATCGTCGACATAAAATCGTATCTTAGACTTTTAGCGCCCAGAGGATATTTCTCCATATTTTTGTCTGCAAGCTGCTTTCTGCATTTTGTAGCTAAGTATGGGCTGTAGACGTTCCATAATTTACCGTATTAAGCTTGTATGTTTGCATAGTCTAAGTCTGATTCCTTCTCCAATATATGAGTTACACATTTCGATCAGTCGGATCAACCAGAATTTGCCGATACATTTTTTCGATATCGGTGCAGAAAACAAATCTGGGCAATCGAAATCGTAACAGCATGCCAAAGAGATCTCCTTGAGTTGGAGAGCCAATGCTTAGTATATCGTTAAGAGAGAGACCTGTCGAGGATTTTGCTGACGCATCAAATACAACTCGACGCTTCGTGGCCTTACTTTTTGGTTTCAGCACATAGTGATGGGGGATGTAGCAATGGGGGTTATTCACTTCAGAAGTATCTAGCTTTTCATATTGGTCCATAAAATCAACATATTGAGCCTTGATGTCTTGGTTTCTTGCTTATCGATGTTCCAGGGCTATAAATCTTGAAAATGCAAGCTTTCTTGTGCTGCCTAAACTACTTGGGTCTTCACGAAATGGTAGCCGTACTACGAATCGACCTTCAGAGTTTCTTTTTGTGGTTTGAATAAAGTGTGTTTTGCATCGCCTTTCTCCCTCCGTGAGAGTGTCATTTGAATCAAACCCATCTATTTTCCAAAAACGCTCGATAAGTTAGTTTGTGTCTGGGCTGCCTTAAGTATTTATTGCACATGTTGCTGATAGAATGGAGCCTTGTCCTAGCCTTAAGCAGACAACGAGAAACTGTTACCTAAGATCGAAACAAAATTGTTAACTAAGTTGGAGGAGAAACTTCTAAAGCTACTAATGAAAAAATGTCTGTGGTTGAAAAACGAGTTTCTAACTTAGAGCATGACGTCAGAAAAAACAAGTAAGAGCGGCTAAATTCGGCTATGCCGAATCTTATATACCCTTCACCATGGTTGGGAAAAAACTGAAGTTTATATATGGACATATATGAAATGGACAGATTTATATACGGACGCCTTTAAGAGGAAATTAACCATTTAGTTTGGAGATAAAACTTGGACTCGGGAAGATTTATGGTTCCAGAAAATATGTATTTTAAAAAAATGTATGTTTTGGGCATAACTTTTTTGTATCTGAACCGATATTTCCGAGTTTTTCAGCAAATATGTTATACTAAAGATTTTCGATCTTTTGCTATATAAGACGTATCCATAGGTCATAATACAGCTCTAGAATAGTGTTTGTTGTTTGTGTATAAAAGGTTAAGAGGTGAAAGAAAAGAATTTCAACAAATCGTTAAAAGAAATCACTAGAACTGCATGTGTTTTATTTCTACAAAATAGTTTGATTTAGCTGGCAAATTTGCATTTAGGATTTTATTTCGCTTTTTTATTAGAAATATTTGTAATTTCTTTAGCTTAATTTTAAAAATTTGAAGGAAAATAGTTTATAATTTTTTTTATAAATTATTATAAGTTATGACCTAAAATAGTTGCACTCAAAGGTAAATTATGTATAAAATTTTCTTAATATGTGAGAAATAAAATGGTTTAAAAATCTTTTTATAAATTCTTTTAAATCGGTGCAAAAAATAGAAATAAAACCGTTTGTATTTTGTTTGTATCAGAGGGTTTTTATACAAATTTTGATGTTTTTAGCCTATTTATGGATTATTTAATTATTAATATAAAATTTTATTTAAATTAATTATTAAATGTAAAAAAAAAAACAAAAAATAAACAAAAAAAAATCTTAACGAACCCGCGACCCTTCCACCTGTGGTGAAAGGTATAAAAACGTTTGTATTTTGTTTGTATCAGAGGGTTTTTATAAAAATGTTGATGTTTTTAGCCTATTTATGGATTATTTTATTATTAATATAAAATTTTATATAAATTAATTATTAAATGTTAAAAAAAACCAAAAATAAGCAAAAAAAAAAAAAGTCTTAAGAAAATAATAAAAAAAAAAATGTAAAAAAAAAGTGAATTGACCTCACCGAGATTTGAACCTCGAACCCCACGGCCTTAGAGAAAAAAAAAAAGTATTTGTGACACAGCGTCTAGACAACTGAGCTATTGAAGCTCACACAAAATCATCGTCAATAGAGGTACATATATAAAAGTCTTCGTTCATTAGAGATTTGTTTAGTTTTTATTTAAATGACAAATCTTTATATGTGTTTGTTGTTTGTATATAAAAGGTGGAGATGAAAGAAAAGAATTTTAATTATTAATATAAAATTTTATATAAATTAATTATTAAATGTTAAAAAAAAAACAAAAATAAGCAAAAAAAAAGTCTTAAGAAAATAATAAAAAAAAAATGTACAAAAAAAAAGTGAATTGACCTCACCGAGATTTGAACTTCGAACCCCACGGCCTTAGAGAAAAAAAAAGTATTTGTGACACAGCGTCTAGACAACTGAGCTATTGAAGCTCACACAAAATCATCGTCAATAGAGAGAAAAGAATTTTAACACATGGATGTGTTGTTATGCTCAAAATTCTACATACATATTAAACAAAAGGGTGTGAAGATAAATACGTAGGTTAAATACGTTTCACAACTATTGTGAATGATATAAATAAAAAACAAATAGTAGTGTCGCCAACTTTTTTTTGCCTAGAAAATGCCAAATTTGACAAGAAAAGCGCTGAAACATATGGAAAAATAAAAATTTGAGATTTTACATGACATATTATTTTGGACTAAAATTTTTGGACATTTAAGAAAAAATAAATGGGGATACCGCTTGTCTGTGGAGAGATATGAGGTAGTGGATTCCAACGATGTATTCATCTCCGCCAGAATCGCTCTAGGTTTCGAGTTTTGCATTTGACAAGAAAATTTATTTTTGAAATTTCTCATAACATTATTTAAAATTAAAATTTTTGGACATTTAAGAAAAAATAAATGGGGGTACCGCTTGTTTGTGGAGAGCTATGTGGGAGTAGATTCCAACGATGTATTCATCTCCTCCAGAATCACTCTAGGTTTCGAGTTTTGCATTTGACAAGAAAATTAATTTTTGAAATTTCTCATAACATTATTTAAAATTAAAATTTTTGGACATTTAAGAAAAAAATAAATGGGGGTACCGCTTGTTTGTGGAGAGCTATGAGGTAGTTGATTCCAACGATGTATTCATCTCCTTCAGAATCACTCTAGGTTTCGAGTTTTGCATTTTAAAGAAAATTTATTTTTGAAATTCCACATAACATTATTTAAAATTAAAATTTTTGGTCATTTAAGAAAAAAATAAATGGGAGTACCGCTTGTTTGTGGAGAGCTATGAGGAAGTAGATTCCAACGATGTATTCATCTCCTCCAGAATCACTCTAGGTTTCGAGTTTTGCATTTGACAAGAAAATTTATTTTTGAAATTTCTCATAACATTATTTAAAATTAAATTTGTTGGACATTTAAGAAAAAAATTAATGGGGGTACCGCTTGTTTGTGGAGAGCTATGAGGTAGTAGATTCCAACGATGTATTCATCTCCTCCAGAATCACTCTAGGTTTAGAGTTTTGCATTTGACAAGAAAATTTATTTTTGAAATTTCTCATAACATTATTTAAAATTAAAATTTTTGGACATTTAAGAAAAAAATAAATGGGGGTACCGCTTGTTTGTGGAGAGCTATGAGGTAGTAGATTCCGACGATGTATTCATCGATGTATACCTTGTGGGGCCTCTTGCCTCTTAACTTGTAGTGCACTCAGAGTGGGCCACAGTAGACTACACCTGATATCATGAATGGCCTTGTTGGAGTCACTCTAGTGGCGAGTAAGTCTCCCATAACTTGCTGCATTAGGATTGGTCTTGATTTTGTACATCGGACACAGTTTTGGACGATGCTTCTGGCTACCGACTAACCCTTGATGATGCAAAACTGCTGTCTTGAGATGGCTAACAGCGTTTGTGGACCGCAGTGGTGGAATATTGGTCCGACGAACCACAGGTTGCATTGAGACAGTTTTTCGGGACTTATACCTCGAGAAATTAGATCAGCTGGATTTTGTTTCAAACCACTGGATGTTTTTTTTTGTATGCTCTTAAATCTTGCTTACCCGATCGGCGACGAATGTGCGAAGTGACGATGTTGACGACTTAATCCAGTGAATAACTATTTCTGAATCCGACCATAGGTATGCTGGGGTGTTTTCAGCTCGTAATTCCTTTTTTACTCTCCTGGTAAGTTCGGTCCCAAGGAGAGCAGCGCATAGTTCTAATCTTGGTAAGGTTACCTTCTTTAAGGGTGCGGTTCGTGATTTGGAACATAACAATCTGACTATGATTCGATTATCCTTCAATTTGGTACGTATGTAAACTGCGGCCCCATAAGCTCTTTCTGACGCATCTACAAAAGTGTGTATTTGCGTGTCTTTTGAGACTTGGCCTTAAAAAAATGTGTCTCTTAGTAGATAAATTCTTTATATGTTTTAAGTTTTGCCGGAATGACCACCAATAGTTATAAAGATCTTCTGGAAGTACGTCATCCCATGCTAGTTCTAGCTGCCATAGCTGTTGGATAAACATTTCTGCGGCAACATAAACATTTCAGCGACGCCCAATGGGTCAAATTCTCTTTGTAATTTCTTGGGTTTCTTGGATATCTGCCTTGAGGCAGAAGACGTCTGCCTTGGGATTCCATGTTAATCCCAAGATTTTTGTGGTTTGATCGTCGAAGTCTAGGTTTAGCTCCACGTCTTCAGGGTGTATTCCAGACAGCAGCTGAGGATGGTGTGCGCACCATTTCCTCAGTTTAAACCCAGCCTCTTGTAAGAAACTACTTAATTTGTTTTTTCATATCGACTGCTGTTATTAAACTGTCTGAGCCACTCATGCCATCGTCGACATAAAATCGTATCTTAGACTTTTAGCGCCCAGAGGATATTTCTCCATATTTTTGTCTGCAAGCTGCTTTCTGCATTTTGTAGCTAAGTATGGGCTGTAGACGTTCCATAATTTACCGTATTAAGCTTGTATGTTTGCATAGTCTAAGTCTGATTCCTTCTCCAATATATGAGTTACACATTTCGATCAGTCGGATCAACCAGAATTTGCCGATACATTTTTTCGATATCGGTGCAGAAAACAAATCTGGGCAATCGAAATCGTAACAGCATGCCAAAGAGATCTCCTTGAGTTGGAGAGCCAATGCTTAGTATATCGTTAAGAGAGAGACCTGTCGAGGATTTTGCTGACGCATCAAATACAACTCGACGCTTCGTGGCCTTACTTTTTGGTTTCAGCACATAGTGATGGGGGATGTAGCAATGGGGGTTATTCACTTCAGAAGTATCTAGCTTTTCATATTGGTCCATAAAATCAACATATTGAGCCTTGATGTCTTGGTTTCTTGCTTATCGATGTTCCAGGGCTATAAATCTTGAAAATGCAAGCTTTCTTGTGCTGCCTAAACTACTTGGGTCTTCACGAAATGGTAGCCGTACTACGAATCGACCTTCAGAGTTTCTTTTTGTGGTTTGAATAAAGTGTGTTTTGCATCGCCTTTCTCCCTCCGTGAGAGTGTCATTTGAATCAAACCCATCTATTTTCCAAAAACGCTCGATAAGTTCGTTTGTGTCTGGGCTGCCTTAAGTATTTATTGCACATGTTGCTGATAGAATGGAGCCTTGTCCTAGCCTTAAGCAGACAACGAGAAACTGTTACCTAAGATCGAAACAAAATTGTTAACTAAGTTGGAGGAGAAACTTCTAAAGCTACTAATGAAAAAATGTCTGTGGTTGAAAAACGAGTTTCTAACTTAGAGCATGACGTCAGAAAAAACAAGTAAGAGCGGCTAAATTCGGCTATGCCGAATCTTATATACCCTTCACCATGGTTGGGAAAAAACTGAAGTTTATATATGGACATATATGAAATGGACAGATTTATATACGGACGCCTTTAAGAGGAAATTAACCATTTAGTTTGGAGATAAAACTTGGACTCGGGAAGATTTATGGTTCCAGAAAATATGTATTTTAAAAAAATGTATGTTTTGGGCATAACTTTTTTGTATCTGAACCGATATTTCCGAGTTTTTCAGCAAATATGTTATACTAAAGATTTTCGATCTTTTGCTATATAAGACGTATCCATAGGTCATAATACAGCTCTAGAATAGTGTTTGTTGTTTGTGTATAAAAGGTTAAGAGGTGAAAGAAAAGAATTTCAACAAATCGTTAAAAGAAATCACTAGAACTGCATGTGTTTTATTTCTACAAAATAGTTTGATTTAGCTGGCAAATTTGCATTTAGGATTTTATTTCGCTTTTTTATTAGAAATATTTGTAATTTCTTTAGCTTAATTTTAAAAATTTGAAGGAAAATAGTTTATAATTTTTTTTATAAATTATTATAAGTTATGACCTAAAATAGTTGCACTCAAAGGTAAATTATGTATAAAATTTTCTTAATATGTGAGAAATAAAATGGTTTAAAAATCTTTTTATAAATTCTTTTAAATCGGTGCAAAAAATAGAAATAAAACCGTTTGTATTTTGTTTGTATCAGAGGGTTTTTATACAAATTTTGATGTTTTTAGCCTATTTATGGATTATTTAATTATTAATATAAAATTTTATTTAAATTAATTATTAAATGTAAAAAAAAAAACAAAAAATAAACAAAAAAAAAATCTTAACGAACCCGCGACCCTTCCACCTGTGGTGAAAGGTATAAAAACGTTTGTATTTTGTTTGTATCAGAGGGTTTTTATAAAAATGTTGATGTTTTTAGCCTATTTATGGATTATTTTATTATTAATATAAAATTTTATATAAATTAATTATTAAATGTTAAAAAAAACCAAAAATAAGCAAAAAAAAAAAGTCTTAAGAAAATAATAAAAAAAAAATGTAAAAAAAAAGTGAATTGACCTCACCGAGATTTGAACCTCGAACCCCACGGCCTTAGAGAAAAAAAAAGTATTTGTGACACAGCGTCTAGACAACTGAGCTATTGAAGCTCACACAAAATCATCGTCAATAGAGGTACATATATAAAAGTCTTCGTTCATTAGAGATTTGTTTAGTTTTTATTTAAATGACAAATCTTTATATGTGTTTGTTGTTTGTATATAAAAGGTGGAGATGAAAGAAAAGAATTTTAATTATTAATATAAAATTTTATATAAATTAATTATTAAATGTTAAAAAAAAAACAAAAATAAGCAAAAAAAAAGTCTTAAGAAAATAATAAAAAAAAAATGTACAAAAAAAAAGTGAATTGACCTCACCGAGATTTGAACTTCGAACCCCACGGCCTTAGAGAAAAAAAAAGTATTTGTGACACAGCGTCTAGACAACTGAGCTATTGAAGCTCACACAAAATCATCGTCAATAGAGAGAAAAGAATTTTAACACATGGATGTGTTGTTATGCTCAAAATTCTACATACATATTAAACAAAAGGGTGTGAAGATAAATACGTAGGTTAAATACGTTTCACAACTATTGTGAATGATACAAATAAAAAACAAATAGTAGTGTCGCCAACTTTTTTTGCCTAGAAAATGCCAAATTTGACAAGAAAAGCGCTGAAACATATGGAAAAATAAAAATTTGAGATTTTACATGACATATTATTTTGGACTAAAATTTTTGGACATTTAAGAAAAAATAAATGGGGATACCGCTTGTCTGTGGAGAGATATGAGGTAGTGGATTCCAACGATGTATTCATCTCCTCCAGAATCGCTATAGGTTTCGAGTTTTGCATTTGACAAGAAAATTTATTTTTGAAATTTCTCATAACATTATTTAAAATTAAAATTTTTGGACATTTAAGAAAAAATAAATGGGGTTACCGCTTATTTGTGGAGAGCTATGAGGTAGTAGCTTCCAACGATGTATTCATCTCCTCCAGAATCACTCTAGGTTTAGAGTTTTGCATTTGACAAGAAAATTTATTTTTGAAATTTCTCACAACATTATTTAAAATTAAAATTTTTGGACATTTAAGAAAAAAATAAATGGGGGTACCGCTTGTTTGTGGAGAGCTATGAGGTAGTTGATTCCAATGATGTATTCATCTCCTCCAGAATCACTCTAGGATTCGAGTTTTGCATTTTAAAGAAAATTTATTTTTGAAATTCCACATAACATTATTTAAAATTAAAATTTTTGGACATTTAAGAAAAAAATAAATGGGGGTACCGCTTGTTTGTGGAGAGCTATGAGGTAGTTGATTCCAACGATGTATTCATCTCCTCCAGAATCACTCTAGGTTTCGAGTTTTGCATTTGACAAGAAAATTTATTTTTGAAATTTCTTTTAATTTTAAATAATGTTATGAGAAATTTCAAAAATAAATTTTCTTTAAAATGAAAAACTCGAATCCTAGAGTGATTCTGGAGGAGATGAATACATCGTTGGAATCAACTACCTCATAGCTCTCCACAAACAAGCGGTACCCCCATTTATTTTTTTCTTAAATGTCCAAAAATTTTAATTTTAAATAATGTTATGTGGAATTTCAAAAATAAATTTTCTTTAAAATGCAAAACTCGAAACCTAGAGTGATTCTGAAGGAGATGAATACATCGTTGGAATCTACTACCTCATAGCTCTCCAGAAACAAGCGGTATCCCCATTTATTTTTTCTTAAATGTCCAAAAATTTTAATCCAAAATAATATGTCATGTAAAATCTCAAATTTATATTTTTCCATATGTTTCAGCGCTTTTCTTGTCAAATTTGGCATTTTCTAGGCAAAAAAAAGTTGGCGACACTACTATTTGTTTTTTATTTATATCATTCACAATAGTTGTGAAACGTATTTAACCTACGTATTTATCTTCACACTCTTATTAAACAAAGGGATTTTACTGGAAAAATTAGAGGTAGTCCTGGTTTTTTGCTAATATCTCAGCCATTTATTAACCGATCTGTCTGATTTTTAATAGCAAACAGAAATGGATCACATGTAACAGAAATAAAAAAGAATCAAGTCCTCATCATGTCTGGGTTCTTCGGAAAACCCATTTCAACACACAGACGGACAGACGGACATCGTTAAATCAACTTCGCTCTTCATATGGACCCAGAATATATATACTTTATAGGGTCTAAGATCAATATTGTAGAAATTACAAACGGAATGACAAACTTATATATACCCTTCCACCTATGGTGAAGGGTATAACTAGGAAATCTGTAAAGTAAAAAAATATAATTCTCAATGTCAAAAGGGCCCAGTACGAATTATTTTGGAAATTTCTGGTAGAGCAAAGGCCCCCATTTTTGACGGCAGCATACCATTTAAAGTTTTCAAGTTTCAGTTCGAGACAGTTGCGCCAGAAATATGTGGAACATCGAAGAAAAAGCTATAGAGTTAATTCTGGCCTTAAAAGAAAACGCTGCAGGAATTCTAGAAAGTGTGCCAATCACCTGCAGAAATAATTATGACGACATAATGGTGGCACTGCTACTAAAGTATGGTGGCGAACACAAAAAAGAAATATACGGAATGGAACTAAGAGGTAGACTGCAGAAAGCAAATGAGTCATTGCAAGATTTTACGACAGAGATTTAGCGGTTTGTGCAGCTAACTTATCCAGGAGATAATCATCCATTCTTAGGTTAGTTCAAAATTGAAGCAGTTGTGAATGGAATTCGGTATTCTGATGTGAGACATGCGGTGTGTGCTACGCAGAAATCGACTTTTGCTGAAACTGTCTAATTCGCGATGGCCCAAGAGACTGCGAAGGTGATTTCTAAGCCACAAACATTTAAGGTGCGTAACCTCGAAGTGACTGCTGAAAGAGAGCAAGATATAAGCACAAAGTTAACAGAAGGGTTAAAAGATGCATTTAAGCAGGCATAAGGAGAGAAGCAAGTCAAGACCAATGATAAATGCTTCAACTGCGGTAGAGTGGGACATTTCCAGCAAAATTTCAAAGCACCAAGGAAAAGCCTCCGGGCCGATCAACACAAGAGTCACCTTTAAACTAAAAAGAGCTAGCACGAGCTAGCTCCCACAACCGATGGCCCCACAATCTCCATATCAGTAATACAGCAGGAGAAAAGCAATATCAACGGGCCAAAGCACATTTTTACGATAAACACAAGATAGACACAGTCAATCATCAGGCCCGATTTAGTGAAAAAGGCAGTTGAACCACTATACGGGGTAAGTCTGCGCACAGCTACTGGGAGCCTGCCCTGTCTATGGTAAAATTAATGTAAAACTAACGATTGCCAACATATTGTGGACGAAGTAATCATTGGTGCAGATTTCATGATTAGTCACTGTTTAAGAGCAAAAGGATTATGCCTTGTTTTATTGTTCAGTATACCCTTTTTTTTCTATGTTATTGTATTTTCTCTTTGTTTTTCCTTTTTTTGTAACTTGCCTTTGTTTGTTTAGTGTTTAAGTTATTCATTCGTTGTTATACCCTCAGAGAGTACGGTACGTAAAAAATTTTTAAGCCCCCAAAAATAAAACTGAATTTAAAACTAATTAATTTTGTTTTATCTTTCCTAAATTTTCTGAGAAAATATTTCGAGAGAAACATTTTTGGTCCTTCGAACCGGATACTAACCCCCCGAGAACCTCGAAATATTCCTCACAAAAATATTTCTTTTTAGAACCCCCGAAATTTTTTGGCTTTGAAGCTGAGGAAACCCCCCGAGCAGTCATAATAAGTATTGTTTTGAATTTTATATTATTATCAACCCCTTTCTGTGGAATAAAGTACGTGTTTTTTTTTTTTTAATTTTAAAGTGAAAATCAGTGCAGTGTAATAATATAAAAGTGAACCCTAATATAAATAAAGAAAACAAAAATTCATACATACACAAACAACATACATTAAAAAGTTACAAGCAAAACCCTTGCTAAAAAAATAAAAGGAAAAAAACCGTTTAATATCGAGAAAAATCATAAAAAAACCGTATTCTAGTGAAAGATTTTGTTTTTCGGTATTTATTTTATTTATTTCATTTGGTTTTTAATTTTGCCTTTATTGCCCTATTTCCAAATCCAATTGGAAGTGTTTTTTTTTATTGCTGTTAACCAAGCTCTTTTACTCTGGTGTTCTTCTGTAAATTAAAGCTTTGCACATTGTTTTTTTTACCAACAGTACAAAGCAACAGATGATAATTTTTACTCAATAATAATAATAGTGTCAAAACGCAATAAATTAAACATCGGGATAAGTGTTTGTGAAGTTTCTTTTTTTTTTTAAAATGTAAAAAATATATATATCTTTTGTTTGTTAACTAAAAAAGTGCGTGGAATAATTAGTGTTTATAAATAAATACAAACTAGTTGCACCAATATTTACCCAGTGCATGTTGTTGTTTTTTTTCTTTTTCTTATATTGTTACACACACTAAACTAGTCTTGTACATTTTTTATTCTAACGAATAAACCTGGTAATTAAAAAATTTATTGATAAAGTGTAAATTGTACTCAATTTTCCCCATAAACGCGATTAATTAGTAAATCGGTGTTTTTTTTTTGCTTAAATTATATATGATTTTTTTTTTTAATTTTCGAATATTTACTGATTTATTGATAGATTAATTACTCGTTTTTTACCCATGTGTGATTACCCGTGTTATTGTGCAACATTAGTGTATATTTTATATTTTTTTATCATCGAAAGTGTTTTTCCCACTGTAAAAAACTGGTGTTCAATTGTTTTCAAATAACGATTTTGAATTTTAATCGTAGGTTTAAACCGGTTTTTTTTCAGTATTTTTGATCCAAAAAGAAAAAAAAAGAAAAAGGAACAATTGTTTTGAAATCACTTTCCTTATTAGTTGACCCTAATATAAAAAATAATATTTTGTATGAATTTGAGGATTTTTATTCATATAATTTTTGAATTTACTCGGTTTTTTACCTCCCCAAACCCCCACTTTTTTTGATATTTCTCGTGTTTTTTTTACTATTGATTTAACGATTCGCTTTAACTTTGAAAGCATTTTTTTTCATTGATCTGAGGTTTCATTTAACCTATTCAATATTTTAACCCGTGTTTTGTCTTAATTCTCATTCGAGTTTTTAAGTTTTTTACTCATTTCAAAATAACCGGTTATAATCTTAGATCTAAAATGGCTGATATAAATAGTTTGATTCGAAATTGCGATCGTTTGTCCGAATTTGAGGCTTATATCTCTCGTTTGGCAGTGACCGACCATAAAATCGGGTCCTTAAATAGTCATGAGAAGGAAATAAATCGTTTATGGGAAGCGGTTCGCGAGACTTACGACTTGTTACTCATTCAAGCGGAAGGGAACAAGAACATTCAAATCGTTGAGGTTAGAAACGGTATATGGCTTCGTATACTGCATATTCTCGCGGCATGTCTCTTATTACGGAGCATTTGGATCGTTTGAAATCGGTTGCTTTAACAGCTGAAAAATCCAATGTGTTAGGTCAGATGCAAACCCCTGTAATTCATTTGTCACCGTGTGATACAGAAATTTTCACTGGAGACTACAAAAACTGGCCCACATTTCGAGATATGTTTTCAGCATTGTACAAGAATAACCCCCGTTTGAGTCCAGTTGAAAAGTTATACTATCTTTTGAACAAGGTTAAGAATGAACCCCATGATATTATAAGTACATGCCCGTTAACCAATGAGGGTTTTGATTTCGCATGGAAAAATCTTGCTGACAGATATGAAAACAAGCGGGTTCTCATAACTGCTCAAATGAAGATTCTTTTTAATATGCAGTCGATTGCAAAAGAATCTGGCCCTAATATCAAGAAATTACAACGCACCATAAACGATTGTATCACAAATTTGAAATTGTTGGACGTTAACCCTGAAAAGTTATTTCACGTTCTTTTCGTATACGTTTGTTCAACGAAATTACCCGAACACACGTTAAGTCTGTGGGAAGAGTCGGCAAAACGCGATGCAGATATGCCGCAATGGGACGAAATGGATAAATTTTTATCCGCGCGTTATCACACGCTCGAATCCATTTTCGATATAAGAAGTTCTCTTCCAAACCCGAATCCGAACCAAGCTGGAAATTCGAATAACAGCAACCCGAAAAAATCCTTCAATGATTCGAAAAGGATTAAAAGTTTTGCAACCAAGACAAAACCTAGTCCAACTGTTATCTGTTGTACGCTTTGTCAGGAACAACACCCCTTACGATTGGGTCCTAAATTTTTGAGACAGAGCATTGATGAGAGATTGGCAACTGTAAAAAGACTTAAGGTGCGGTCACATTAGGCAAATATTTGACGAAAACCGTCAAATATTTGTTTGCCGTAGTCTGACCACAAAATATTTTTGAGGGGCAAACAACAAAACAGCTGATTTTGGGAAAATAAAATTATTTGCCATCAAACAAAAATGTGCCTAATGTGAACATAGTGTGAACACTAAAGGGCAAATATTTTTCTCATTTTTGGGCAAACAATTATTTGATCTTACAAAATGTTTGTAAGAGCAAACAATGTCAAATAACAGCCGTTTCAACAGTTTTGCCAAATATTAATACTTAAATCATTAAAATCTAAGAAAAATCGTCTAAATATCTAAAATCTTAAAACTGAAATGATTTTATTTGTTTGAAACTTGTATATTTATTAGTGTTTCCAATTCGGTTAATAAATTACCCGGCTCTATTTTGGTTAATGTCAAAACAAATAATTTAAACTTAAAAAGAAGATACTGTTGTCAAAAATATTTAAGAATTCGCTTATTCGCATCACTAGATGAAGATCAAAATGGAATTTGCGTTTTAAAAACTACAATATTCTTGGAAATTTTTCGACCTTATTGCTTTTTGTGCAAAAATCAAACTTGGATATTTTAAAAATAGAAACACGCAGATTTTCATACCTTTTTTTACTAAAAAACATCTTTAACTCTAAAGCCCAAAACAAATAGTGAAATTGCCAGTGAACAGTGGGAGTGCTGTCAAACTTAGTTCGTGATTTTCGCAAAACCTGTATAATATTTTTAAGAACTTCTTATTGAATTTTGTTTGAAAGCTGCTTTTGTTTATTAAGAAATTTTTTTTATATTCAATTTTACCCAGCGGCTATAGACTGGCTACACTGAATTTATCAGTTTTAGGCTTTAGAGTTTTTTCCACTGATCATGTCTGACAATATTTTCTGCCAAAAAATACCAAGATTCTATGGCAATATTTCTTCGGAATACTTTAAACTTAACTAGGTTTTTTACAAAAAGCAGCTCTTTGTGTTTTTATTGATAAAATAAAAACATTTATATTGCATTAATCGATTAATTACAAATTTTCCGATTAATCGACCCGGATAACCGATTAATCAATTTTCTTCATTTTTCGAATAATGCCCTAACCGGTTAACCGGCAGTGTCGAATAATTGGAAACACTAATATTTATAAAAGTTTTAGAGGGGTTTAATTAAATTGTTTGAAACCTATCTGAACTTAAAAAAAATATTTTGATTTAAAATCTAAAAAATAAGGGTTCTAAAGAACAAAGTGAGATGAATTTTAAAATTTTTGTAAGTTTTTTTATTAAAGTTAATTTTATTAAATCATTTTCATTCATTTTCAAAAAGTCTGTTTTTTTGCAAGTAACATCGTATGCTTTTGAGACAATCAACAAAATCAAATAGAAAAATCAAATTAAAGAATATTATGTCCAACTTAATTAGAAGCAAACTAAACAAAATTTAAACATTTTTGAAACATATGTTAAAAATCGTATGCAATTGTATGTACACTAGACCGTACCACCTTACAGGCAAAAAAAAAGTACACCGTACACCCTCAAATATAAAGTATTTTAACAAGAAAATTTCGAAAATGTTTTTTTTTTTTGGCCGAACGTAGGGGTCGCCATTTTATATTTTTCGTTATATCTTCGCCATTTACCGTTGGATCTTAAAGTGTTGTATATCAATGTTTTTTGTCTCGCGGAGACCGATGTTTTCCTTGAAGAAGCCAATGACCTCAAGTAACCTGTTCTAGTATTAACCCACCAGATCTCAGTTGCTACCACATTAATGTACTACCCTGATATTTTAAAATGAAAGCTCGCAAAGAGGCAATAAACTTTTGCTAGAAAAGTATTCCAATAATTCCAGCGGAACTATTATTTTATTTTTTTTTTAATTTTTTTTGTTGCCGAATGTAGGGCATTTTTAATTTTTTTGTCATATCTTCTGTATTTACAGTCGGATCTTAAAGGGTTATTTTTAAATGTTTTTGTCGCAATGATACCAATTTGTTACATCGAAAATCATTGACCTCAAGCACCCTTTTATACTACTTAAGGGGTAACACCTATGTAAAAAGCCTATATATAAAAACTTCCTTTTTTTATTTTCTATATTTACGGAGATGTGTTAACAATGATTGGTTTTCACAAGATTTATGAAGGAGCACAAAAAAATATTTGTTTTACACAAAGTTTTACAAAATGATAGTATATTTACAAAAGAGGTCCACGGCACGCAGCATTACTTAATCAATTTTTGATGGATTTCTCTGAAATTTATAATGCATATGGAAAACTAAATTATCTATGGATGCGCGTAGGAGTTTTTGATAGGTCAAATACTTTTTGACTTAGAGCTGTTTCTTTACGAGTATAAAAAATAGATATTTTGACTTTAACACTTCGCTGTTTTGTCAAAAATTAATATACCCATACGCTTTTCTTTAGATAATTGTGGCAGGAGCTCCTAGGACTAGGTCCAAAAAACCGAAACACACCCAAAAGATAACGGAAATTTTCTCACGATTCCAAATATGGATTTTGTTCCAAAATCCAGCAAATAGAATTCGCCTTAGGTCCATTTTAATTAAATTTTAGATGGTAGAAAAGGAAAAGTAAAGTTTTCGCTTTGAAATAAACTGAAATTTATTGTTCACATTAAACGGAATGGCATTTAGTAAAAAAAATGAAAAGTTTTGAGAAATAATTGCGCGATTTAAAAAAAAATATTCGTCTGCGGCGCTTCGTGCCGCAATGTACCTAAAATTTAAATTTCGTGAAAAAATCGAGCGATTTTTAAAAAAATTTTCGACTGCGGTGCTATCTTCCACATTGTACCAAGAAATTCATTTTTTTTGTAAAATGGGCGGTTTTCAGTTTCTGCTATCACCACCCTAAGGTAATCCCTGGGTAACGCCAACGATAGAAACTACAAAACACTAGTATTTTTTAACATCTAAAAACCTAACGCTAATTCTGTTTTACGGATTCTGAAGAAAATTTCCTTTAATTCAAGTTATCACACTTACCATTTTTGGTGTGTTTCGGTTTTTTGGACATATCGGGACTGGGGACCCTAGTCCCGATATGTCCCCCTTAACACCAAAAAAATAATTTTTTCATTCCAGAGGGGTTATATCTTTTTCCGTAATTCTATTTCCCGGATCTTAAACTAAATGCATGTTGGGAATCGTGAGAAAATTGTCTTTAATAAAAGCCGTCACACTTACGATTTTTGGTGTGTTTTGTTGTTTTTTGAACCTAGCGGGTCACAGAGGCCCGACACACTTAACCCCATAGAGATTTTTTTTTTTAATTCCAGAGGGGGTGATATTTTTATATTTTTTTGAGGGTGTCCGAAAAAGTAAACTTTTGCCAAAAGTTCTTTTTAACGTTTTCCTCCTCTTCCATAAGTACCGATACTGCTTCAAAGCACAACTCAAAAAAACTTGTATCCTCCTTTATCAGATTTTAAGTTTTTATAGTTTTTAATTTTTGAGAAAATAAATCTATGTTTTATTATAGTTTGATCAAACAATTTTTATTGTCAAATATTTGTTCAAGTGTGACCATAGGGCAAACATGTTTTCCTCATTTTTGTTTTCCACTATTTGAAAGTTGTTTGATCAAACAAAAAGAGGCAAATAAATGTGTGTAGTGTGACCACAAAATAATCTCTATATTGCTTTGATAAAATTTTGGGCAAATAGGTTCAAACATTTTTGCGGAAAATATGTGCCCAATGTGAGCGTTCATGTTTGCTCTATGTGTAATCAGAAACACCACTCACTGCTTCATAGCGATAATAGTGCTTCTAAAACAAATTCCAGTAATTTTATACCGCAAAATACCCCCAATTCTAATCTCGAAATGGATTCTAGGAACACAATCATCCCAACTAGCAGTCAACAACAACCCCCCGTTATTAACGATAATTTGCCTGCCCTCAATTGTAGCTGGTGCGGCAGCTCGCTCGTATCAAACGTATGCCACTCATCTTGAAACAAACCCCTATTCAACGGTATTGTTGGGCACATCTATTTGCGAAATTCATGCCAACGATATCAGATGTTCGGCAAGAGCACTGATTGACCCAGGTTCTCAGGCTACCTTTATCTCAAGAAGATTACAAAGGAAGCTTTCTATCTCAACATTTACGACGCCAACAGCCGAAGTTACGGGCCTGAGTGGTAGTGTTACCGGAATTTCTTCAGGAGTTTGTTCAATTTCGATTGAATCAGCTATTGATCCGAATTTTAAAATACAAACTGAAGCTTATGTCGTGGAGAAGTTGACAGGCCGCTTGCCATCGTGTTCGCTCTCGGATATTGCAAACTCAAACTTCCCCGAAATTTCATTGACCGACGTCAAGTCTACCCGAGTCGATATCCTTCTTGGAGGGGATGTCTATCCACAGATTTTGTTACCCGATGTTGAAAAACATACAAATGGCAAATTAGTCGCACAAAGAACTGTTTTCGGTTAGATTCTGACTGGTAAAGTTTGTCACCCTGAACCCCTGTATTCGGTTGTATCATATTTCAACAATATTGAGTTGAATTCACAGCTTTCTCGGTTCTGGGAACTTGAGGAGGTCCCACAAGCATCCCAATTAACGGAAGCCGATGAGTATTGTGAAGAACTTTACCGAACCACGACTTATCGAAATTCTGATGGTCGTTATGACGTATCTCTTCCATTTCGAAGAGATTTTCCTAACAGGTTGTCGTTAGGAATATTGCGTTGTCCCAGTTCATGAGAAATGAAACTCGTCTTCTAAAAAACCCCGAAATAAAATCACAATATGATAGTGTGATTGACGAGTATTTTGAATTGGGATATATGAAAGTTGTTAATCCTCCTAACGAAGACACGACCGTATTTTATTTACCCCATCACGCCGTATTTAAACCCGATAGCGTTACTACTAAACTGCGAGTAGTGTTAAATAATATTTTACACCCCGGACCTGTGTTACAGGCAGATCTAACGGTCTTAATTCTTCGTTGGCGACTTTATCGATATGTTTTTAATGCCGTTATCGAAAAGATGTATCGAAAAATTTTGCTTCATCCTGATCAAACCTCTTTTCAGCGGATCTTATTCCACAAACATCCCGAAGTTTAACTAAAGGATTATGAGCTTAATACGGTCACGTTCGGAGTGAACTGTGCACCTTATCTTGCTATTCGAACCCTGATTCTGTTGGCAAATGACATGGAAGTTCAAAATCCTGCTGCGTCCGAAATTTTGAAAACCCAGATATACGTCAATGATGTACTAGCTGGCTCTCATGAGCTAGAAGACGCTTTTAAGAGACGTAGTGAACTAACTCAAGTTCTAAATTCAGCTGGTTTCGTTTTGCGTAAATGGACGGCAAACCACATACGTCTCCTAGAAGATTTACCCCGCGAGAATTTGCTTGATGCAGACTTCTTGAAATTTTCTGATGCTAGTACGACAAAAACCCTAGGTTTTCGGTGGAATGCTGTAAATGACAGCTTCTATTTCAAGCTCGTATCGCAACCAGGGAGGGATATTGTTACAAAGCGAAAATCATAATGCAACAAATTTGGAAGGACAAGACATATTGGGATGAATGTGTAAAACCCTTGACTCTTTCTCAGTGGCACGCGTTTTTAGATCATTACCCTAATATTTAGAAAATTTTTATTCCCAGATGGGTTAATTTTCACCCCGATTATGATATTGAGTTCCACGGATTCTGCGATGCTTCTGAAAAGGCATACGCTGCTACTCTGTATGTTCGTAGTATCTCTTCCTCCTGTGAGATAAGGACGCACTTGCTTGCGTCGAAGACAAAAGTTGCGCCTGTTAAAACGGAAACTCTACCCCGTTTAGAGCTCTGTGGAGCTGCACTAATGGCAAATATGGTAATGTCTTTATGTAGTCAATTAAATCTAGCCAAGAAAGAGATTTATTTGTGGACGGATTCTACCATAGTCTTATCTTGGCTCAAGAAACCCCCGTGCCATTGGCCTACTTTTGTCAGGAACCGAGTAGCATCGATTTTAAAGAAAGTTGGAAATGACAGTTGGTGTCATGTGGATTCCAAAGACAACCCCGCCGATTTGGCAAGTCGTGGAACTCTACACTCAGAAAAAAAAGTTAGTAGAAAAATTTGTAAACGGTTTTTAAAATTTGTAAACGGTTTTTGTACTGATTTTTAGTAAAAAAATTATTATTTAGCAAATCTTTTTGCTATTTACATTTTACAAATTACATAATTTTTACAGAATATCTATAAATGCTCGTTGCTAATTTCAGAAATCATTTTACAAATTTTTGAAAACCGATTTGCTAAAATTAACAAAAAAATTACTAATTTTAAAAAAGTCGAAATTGAAGGAAATGTTATTTCTAATAAGTTAAACCTATACATACAAACTTGAATTGCCCTAAAATGTTACATAGGATTAAAAAAGGGATCGGGAGTAAAGATACCGACTCATGTCTAAAAAGAGGACATCCACTTAAAATGTCACTAAAAAGGGTTTTTTAGTTCTAAAAATCAGCCCTAAAAACAATTAAATTTAATCTTAAAAGTAAAAAAAAAAAAAATTGACTAAAATATTTTTCAAAACAGAAATTACCAAATTAAAACAAAATGATAAATTTGTTTATGTTTTAAGAATTTTTAAGATTTTTAAGCCTTTGATTTTTTTTTTCATTTTGTATAAAACATTTTTTTAAAAATATAATCAAAATTTTTGATGCTCGATAAAAAAAATAAATCTTAAACTTTGTACTAATATTAATAGTATTTAGTAATTTTTTTTGCTGATTTTAGCAAACAGATTTTAAATTCCACTTTACAAAAAGTCTACTCAAATTTAGTAGCGGCTACTAATTTTTCTACTAATTTCATTGTACTACACGTCAGCAGACATGTGTTGCTAAGATTAGCAAAAAATACCGCTGGGCTCAAATTAGCAGAATTTCCCGTAATAACAGCAAAATTTTCAGTTGCCATTACATACTTTTTTTGGTGAGTGTAGCGCGTGATCTGATTGATAACTCTTTATGGTGGCATGGCCCCAAATGGTTAAGTCAACCAAAATATAATTGGCCAAAACATTCGATTAGTGATCATCCGCATTTAGAATTTCAGTCATATTTTGTTCACACTTCAAAACCGTTTGACATACTGGAACGTTTTTCGAATTTACCCCGTGCAATGCGAGTTATTGCTTATTGTTTTCGGTTTCTTTATTATTTACAAACCCGAAAATGTCTTTATGACATCAAAGATGTTACTCAGTCTGAAATCAAACTCGCACGAGATCGTCTGATTCTGGCATGTCAGCGAAATTATATAATCGAATACACCCAGTTGTCAAAGGGTACTGTTATATCCCCGAAAAGTAGTTTACTTGCTTTGAATCCTTTTATGGACTCAAACGGATTTATCCGAATGAATGGTAGATTAGTTCGATCACCCGGACTGACATATGATGAGCGGTTTCCAAAAATTTTGCCCTATTCGGCTCCTTTTACCTGTTTGTATGTGGAACATGTCCACAAATGCTCTGTACACGGCAGGCACTCTTTAGTGCTACGTCTTGTTAGAATTGAGTTTTGGGTGCCGAAGCTAAAAAACCTGATTCGTACGGTAATAAATAACTGTAAGGAATTTATCGGAAAAAGGCCGGTCAGCAAATAATGGCTGCTTTACCCCCTGAACGGGCGTCTCTTTCGAGACCGTTCACCCATACCGGTTAAGATTTCGCAGGTTCATCCGACATAAAGTCTTATATTGGTAGAGGCTGTCGAATAACCAAAGGGTATGTTCTCGTTTTTGTATGCTTTGCCACAAAAGTTATACATTTGGAGGCTACCGGCGACATGTCCACCGAAATATTTCTTGGAGCGTTTGCTCGATTTTTCTCCCGTCGTGGATGTCCATCCCATTTGTACTCAGACAATGGGACGGCCTTTGTCGGTGCTTCTAATTTACTCGAGGTTGACAGAAAACAGTTTTTATCCGAGTTAAGACGAAAGGTTATTGTACGAAGTAGTTTTCAGCCAATAGAGTGGCGTTTTATACCCCCTGGCGCTCCTCATATGGGCGGCTTATGGAAGGCCGGTGTGAAGAGTGTTAAATCTCATTTGAAAAAGGTTTCTAATGCTCAGAAATTCACTTTTGAAGAATTTATGACCATGCTAACCCGAATTGAAGCATGTTTGAATTCCAGACCTTTATGCGCGACAACCCTTTAGAACTTGGTCCCCTAACTCCGGGTCATTTTCTGATCGGTCCCTCTTTGTTAGCACCCCCTGAACCCGACCATTCGGGCTTATCGTTGAGTATGGCCAACAGGTGGCAAAAACTCAAGGCTCTTCACCACCAATTTGCGTTGCGGTGGAAAGAAGGGTACCTAAAGGAACTTCACCGGAGGGTGAAGTGGAAATATTCTCAAAGGGATTTTTAAATAGGAGACTTGGTCGTAATTCGGCAGGATAATCTGTCACCTAATGAATGGAAATTAGGGCGTATTGAAAAGGTTTATAAAGGACATGTCTCGAAAGTCCGAGCAGCTGATGTGAGGATAGCTTCAGGCATTTTTAACCGGCCAATTGTGAAGCTTGTTCTCCTACCCATGTCAGAATCCCACTAATATTGTTTTTTTTTTCTTTTTTTTCCTAACTAGTTGCAAGATGTCCAGAATTGCGAGTCGTCTAGAAGTCCATCGTCCAACAACTTCATATGGAACTGCGGAGAGACAATCACCTAAACCACAGCGAGAAGAGTGCCTGAGGGACTGTCGCCTTTGCAAAAAGGAACATTTATTGCCGAAGTGCATGGAGTTTCGCAAGATGTCGGTGGGGGAGCGGTGGAAGACTGTACAGAAATTTCGGTACTGCTTCAATTGCTTAGCGCACTCGCACATGAAGGACAAATGCCGAAGTCGCGAAAGATGGATTGAGTGTAGGTCCGAACACCATACCCTCCTGCACCGATTCAAGAAACGAAAGCCCGTGGCTCCATCGCAATCCCAAGGTACCCGTGATGATGTTCCATCGGTTCCTCAGGCCACTCCCTCTAACCCCAATCCACAAAACTCGCGCAATAAAAAACGGCGCAAAAATAAAAGGCGCAACAACCATCGCCATCAATGCTGCAGACACCAGCAGCAACAATTGCAGCCGCAGCAGCAACAATTGCAACCGCAGCAGAAACTACTGCAGCCACAGTACTACGGTTTGCAGCAGTCAGCAGCATATAACCAAACACCCGCAACGATTGTTATAAACGTCCATTCGGGACGCAACGTTTATTAAATTTGTTTGTTATTTATTATACATTTTTTTACTTTTTTATTAATAATTTTATATTAAAACATTTAAATTGTGAATAAATGTCTTTATTTTTTTTTTCTTAATTCTTTAGTCCTTAGCCCCCAGTATTGCACCCTTTCAAGGGGGGCGGGATGTTTAAGCGCAAAAGGATTATGCCTTTTTTATTGTTCAGTTTACCCTTTTTTTCTATGTTATTGTATTTTCTCTTTGTTTTTCCTTTTTTTGTAACTTGCCTTTGTTTGTTTAGTGTTTAAGTTATTCATTCGTTGTTATACCCCCAGAGAGTACGGTACGTAGAAAATTTTTAAATCCCCAAAAATAAAACTGAATTTAAAACTAATTAATTTTGTTTTGTTTTTCCTAAATTTTCTGAGGAAATATTTCGAGAAAAACAGTCACGGTATTATTCTCCATATGGGGTAAAAAGTTATGATTTGGCGCAATATTGAAATACCCCTTGATGTTGGATAAGAGCAAGCGGATCGAGTAAGAAAGCTAGTAACCATCAGTCATCAGAAAATACCTGCACGGTCAGAAACTTTTGTATGGGTGCGCATGGTGGGAGATTGTGAAGACAACAGCTTGTGGGTGGTAGAACCAACAGAAATAAAAAATAACCTGTTAACAGCAAAAGCCTTCGTGAAAACCACCAAAGACGAAAGAGTTCCTGTAAGAATACTGAACCTATCAAATTGTGAAAAAGATGTCCGAGCAAACTCTGAAATAGCCAAATGTACTGCGCCAAAAGCAATTATCAGTTGCGAAAATAACTTGGAACCTTCCAATGCGTCCGTTGAAGATCGAAAAAAGCTGGCAGAATATGCGGAAAAATGGGCAAAGGAACTGGCGCCGCCTGATAGAAATAAAGCCAAACGGTTAATCAGGAAATACGGCTCTGTCTTTGCCATGAAAAACCAAAGTCAAGGAAAAACGGTGTTGGAGAAAAACTGTATTTTACCCCCAACCTTAAATATTTTTCAATTCAGCAAAACTCTTGAATTTTAAATCGTAATAGTTATAAAGAATCTTAATATGAATTCAACAACATAGTAATGTTTTTATTATAATTCTTGCTTTATCCTTACAATGAACAATGTTACTGCACATATATGTATGTATTATCAAAATTATTGTTATTTATCATTAACGTTCGATTATACTTATAACACATTTATTATGATCATTAATTTTTTTTAAAGTTGTCCATTAATACAGGTGCCGCTGTATTGCACCACTTTATTCCTATTTCTCTTATACGAATTTTGTTCTATTATCTCACTATATGGATTAAGTTTGATGCTAATAGCAAGCTAATGTAGCTCTAGTTATAAAAAGAGAATAACTTTAAATATAATAAGAAAAAAAGGTATTGAATTTAAACATAATAATCTTAAAATGTTTCTGCTTTGTGAATTGTTATGCTCTTTTAGTCAAGGCAATTGGTTTTGAACATTTGAACAAACCAGACACGTTGGTAAATTAATAAATAATTCTGAACTGTACAATATTTGAAAAATAGTGTGCCTTTTTTTTTGGATTGACTTTTAAAAGTACAGTTTGTAATTTCAATATATTAGATTTAAAAAAAAATCTAAAATAATCTTAAGTTCAAATTGCAATTTCGTAAACAAACGGCGATTGTAAAACACCGAATAAATACTGGTGAAGCGATGCCAATAAAGCAGGTGCCCAGAAGTATTCCTCTAGCAAAACAAAATGAAGTAAAGGAGTTAGTCAACGAAATGGAGCATAGTGGAATAATCGAACCGTCTTCTAGTCCATGGAGCTCGCCTATAGTTTTAGTTAAGAAAAATGATGGCAGCACCCGATTTTGTGTTGATTACAGAAAACTAAACGACATCACCAAAAAGGAAAGCTATCCACTACCGAGAATTGACGACACTCTAGACACGCTAGCAGGAAGCAAATGGTTCTCCACATTGGACTTGCAAAGTGGTTATTGGCAAGTAGCAATTTATGACCAAGACAAGGAGAAAACTGCCTTTAGCACAGGTGACGGATTATGGCAGTTTAATGTGATGCTCTTTGGACTCTGCAATGATCCAGCAACATTCGAGCGTTTAATGGAAAATGTGCTGAAAGGACTCCACTGGAAAACTTGCCTAGTGTACCTTGACGACATAATTGTCATGGGAAAAACTTTCAGCGAATACCTGAAGAATTTAGCAGAAGTCTTAAGGCGAATATCTGCGGCTGCACATTATTCCAGAGGAAAGTCAAGTATTTGGGGCACCGCGTAACTGCAGGTATATCAACCGATGAAGATAAGATTCGGGCTGTAACAGATTGGCCTCGCCCGAAAAATATACACGAGTTGCGCAGCTTTCTAGGCCTCTGCACATACTACCGACAATTTGTACCAACTTTTGCCAGTGTCGCGGCGAGTCTACATGAGTTGACTAAGAAGGCACGACCATTTCATTGGGGTGAAGCTCAAGAACAAGCATTCCTAAGGCCGGAGAAAAATTTGTGCTATATAGCGATGCAAGCGGATACGGAATAGAATGTGTAAAGCACTACCGCAAGTATCTGTACGGTCAGCATTTTCAACTAAGAACCGAACATTATGTACTCAGGTGGCTGCTACAATTTAAACAACCAGAAGGGCAGCTGGCTCGTTGGATTGAACGTCTTCAAAGTTAAGTGTATAATTGTACTAGAATTGTTTCTTGCGGCTATAATATGATTCAGTTCAAACACATAAATCTGAACTGAGATATTATTTGCCTTAATTGTCCTCCAAGTACTTTAACTTGTAGAACGATAACAGATTCAATCAATAAAACACCTTAAATGTCTTATAGTAATTGAACGTCTTTCTTTATTTTTGTTCTTACTTATATACTAAAATTTAATACATTAATTCAAGTTGAATGCCACTATTGCATAATTAATGTTTTGTATAATTGCTGACCAAACATTTGAATGGACAAAAAATAAAATTATGCTTAACAATTGTTTGGGATGATTGAACTTCAAGTAAACAAAATAAAATAATGCTATGTCAACAATTGTTTGTAAACAAAAAAAAAAAGGTAAAATAAAGCTATGTTATGTCAGCGATAAAACCCATGTAGTTCATTAACATTAAAAATAATAAAAAAAAATTAAAAATAAATGTATATTGATGTGAATGTCAACATTCTCCCCCGCGTTGACCACTGGTCGATGATAACCCATGTGGGTTAGGTGTCTATGATGTCAATGGTGACAGGTCGGGGTAATGGAACTGGATGCGGTGTTGGTTGGTTGGAGTTGTGGCCTATTCCTTCTTGATGGGTTGAGCTTCTTTAAATACGTGTTATGTCTACCGCGATGAGCAAGGAAATTATAAGTCCGGAATAGCTTACTATATGATGATGTTGGCTATTAGAGTTGATTAGCTCTGGTAGACGTGTAATTGTTGACTCATTAAGTTGTTTTTGCAGGTTATTGAGTTGATTAAGGTGAGTCTCAACCGGGCTATCTGTAGTGTTAAGAATTTGTTTGATTTCCTGTGGTGTGCTTATAGGGTCGATGTGCTTAAGTTGGATGTAGTATGATGTGTGCAAGCTGTTTGACGCAAGTGACCTTGAATCGTGATGAAGTTATTTTTGATTATACAAGTTTGGTCTATTTGCATTATGACAGTGCCTCTTATAAGGTGTTGTGAAGTTCCTGTGCCGCAGACTGCTGAGATTTCTACTTCTGTGGTGGAAGCAAAAATCCAGTTGTTAGGATTTTTTTAAATGTGTCCATGTTGTGTTGGATGGAATTCGGATAAGATTGCAGTTGGCTGTGTTCCGGTTGTTAAAAATGTTTATTTCACAGGAATTGGCAAGTGTGTCCCCCTAAATCTTGACTTGCTTGTTTTGACATATGTATTCATCGGGCTTAGACATTATGCAGCTGGTAAGGTCATCATTTAAAAAGGGGATATATTCATCTCTGTGTGAATTAATTGCTAGAAACGATTTCTTTGAGTTGATAGATATTAGAAGGTTAAATCTTATTGTTGTAACCGGAATCACACTGAAGAGTTCTAGGAATTGCTGGTCGACAAGTGGCAACATAAATTCAAAGATAACTTCGCTCTTTGTTATCGCTCCACTGGCCTTCATTAGCTTATAAAATTGTATTAGATTATCGTCTTCTACAGGAAGTGCACGTTGCCTTGGGAGATGTGCCCTTATTACGATTAACTCATTCCTAAGTTGATGAGGAGCTAATAGAAGCGAACTGATTTTTCCATGATGACCATCGGTTAATATGTCTATTACTTCCCTTTCTATTCTTTGCAGGTTAAAGGCGGTTAAGGTCAATTGGTTGGCGAGTAGTGACATTTGTTGTGTTTGACCGATTTGTTGGGATTCCTTTGCTATTTCATTTGTTGCTACGTTAAGATTTTTGACAATTTCTTTTAATTGGTCCTGTGCATTAAGCTCATCTTGTTTAATGATGTTAACAATAGAACCGATGATGGACGTCTGTTCGATCTTGGACCTTTTAATGGTATCTGACATTTAATTTGCGTAGTCTGAGTGCAGAACACCAAACAGTGACCTTGCTACATTTCCTAAAATGTTAAATGCGCCTCTTTTTGTTCTACTAGTAACGAAAAGTGCCTTCTCCTCTAGTAAATCTTCCTGAATTTGAATAAAGTTGCTTGCCAATATGTTGCATGTTGACAGGTGTTTAATGGATGAGCATAGCTGCTTCAAAGTGGATATTCCAGACTGAAAAACCCTTAGCTCAGACGAAAAGGGTGTTAAGTCGTAGTATACCATGAGCTTCCATTCAGCCGTAACGAGTTTTACAGTTCCAATTCCTTCAAAATATAGTCCTGGATCAGAGCGAAAGTTGGTGATATTGATGTTACTGCTTATGACCGCTGGGATGAGAAGGATCGCTATGATCGTTGTGAGAAGGATTGGGTTACTGTTAGTCCTGGCTCTTTTGACTGGTCGAATATCTGCTTCATCAGATGGCAATTGTGGGGTAGAGTGGGATGCTTCATTTTCCTTTAATTCGTCCTCGGGTAGTAGTGGGGCTAAATTGTGAATTGGCCGTATTTTTATTCCTGATGCTGTTTTAACGTCTGCTACTCGAACCTTGCCATCATTTCCTTCATAAGTTTAAAGAATCCTTCCGAGTGGCCATTGCATAACCGGTAGATTATCCTCCTTTATTATGACTTATTTCCCTTCCCTTGCATTTTCGGATGACGTTTTCCATTTTCGTTTCTCTTGGAGATGGTGCAGGTATTCCAATGACCAGCGTTTCCAAAATTCATGTTTCAGTTGGGAGACAAGATTCCACCTTTGTGATAGTGATAGGTTGGTAGGGTTGGGTGCTCTTGAATCTATTTGTGCCGTAAGTGGTCCTCCGATCAAAAAATGATCAGGAGTTAAGGCTGCATTGTCGTTTGGATTACTTGATAGAGGCGTTAGTGGTCGCGAGTTTAGTATTGCCTCAATTTCCACAATGACAATTTCTAGTTCTTCGTATGTAAGTGAAGCTGTTGCCATACTTCTAAGCAGCAACTGTTTAGCGGATTTCACTGCTGCTTCCCATAATCCACCGAAATGTGGTGCCCTTGGGGGTATAAACTTGAATTCGATATCACTGTTGCTACAAGATCTTTTGATTGTTTCCTGCGAATGATCAGAAAAGATGACGTCATTGAATTCTTTAAGTTGGTTTCGTGCTCCTACAAAATTTGTAGCGTTGTCTGAGTATATGGTTTGGCAGCGTCCTCGGTGGGCAATAAATCTTTTGAGAGCCCCAATAAATGCTTCTGTTGTAAGGTCACTTACTACCTCTAAATGTATTGCCTTCGTTGAAAAACAAATAAAGACTGCTATGTATACCATGTGGGGCCTCTTGCCTCTTAACTTGTAGTGCACTTAGAGTGGGCCACAGTAGTCTACACCTGATATCATGAATGGCCTTGTTGGAGTCACTCTAGTGGTGGGTAAGTCTGCCATAACTTGCTGCATTAGGATTGGTCTTGATTTTGTACATCGGACACAGTTTTGGCCGATGCTTCTGGCTACCGACTTGTGGAGATGGCTAACAGCGTTTGTGGACCGCAGTGGTGGTTGTCGATGTGTAGCATCTTCATTTTAAGCCTTGAGATCGGGTCATTGTATGGAAGGAGTATTGGGTGTTTTGCGTTGTATGAGAAGCAGGAGGCCTTCAGCCTTCCCCCTACCCTTATAATGCAATTTTCGTCCAGAAAAGGCGATAAACCACTTATTTGACTTGATTTTTCGATTTCACGCCCTTTCTTTAACTTGGTGAGGTCAATTTTGAATTCTGACGCCTGAATGGCCTTGGTGATTAGGTTAGTTGCTGAAGTGAGTTCGTGAAGGGTGAGTGTTTTGCTTATTGGTCGGGCGGCCTTGGATGTCTTAGCATTTTGGATGAAACGAAGTGTATATGCTACCACCCTTTGAAGAGTCTTGAATGAGTCGTGATTATTAAATTTGTAGATTTTTTCTTCCAATCCAGGTGAAGTGCTAGATAGAGCCGTTACAGGTTTTAGTTTGAATTCTTCGGAATGAGGAGGTGATTGAGATTTATTAAATTCTTTAGGCCACACCTTTTCACCGCCATGTAGGAATATTGGTCCGACGAACCACAGGTTGCATTGAGACAGTTTTTCGGGACTTATACCTCGAGAAATTAGATCAGTTGGATTTTGTTTCGAACCAACATGTCTCCACTGGATGTTTTTTTTGTATGCTCTTGAATCTTGCTTACCCGATTGGCGACGAATGTGCGAAGTGACGCTGTTGACGACTTAATCCAGTGAAGAACTATTTGTGAATCCGACCATAGGTATGCTGGGTTGTTTTCAGTTCGTAATTCCTTTTTTACTCTCCTGGTAAGTTCGGTCCCAAGGAGAGCAGCGCATAGTTCTAATCTTGGTAAGGTTACCTTCTTTAAGGGTGCGATTCGTGATTTGGAACATAACAATCTGACTATGATTCGATTATCCTTCAATTTGGAACGTATGTAGACTGCGGCCCCATAAGCTCTTTCTGACGCATCTACAAAAGTGTGTATTTGCGTGTCTTTTGAGACTTGGCCATCAAAAATGTGTCTCTTAGTAGATAAATTGTTTATATGTTTTAAGTTTTGCCGGAATGACCACCAATAGTTATAAAGATCTTCTGGGAGTACGTCATCCCATGCTAGTTCTAGCTGCCATAGCTGTTGGATAAACATTTTTGCAGCAGCTACTACGGGACCAGCGACGCCCAATGGGTCAAATATCCGTGCCACATCTGATGTTACTGTTCTCTTTGTGATTCCTTGGGTTTCTTGGATATCTGCCTTGAGGCAGAAGACGTCTGCCTTGGGATTCCAAGTTAATCCCAAGATTTTTGTGCTTTGATCTTCGAAGTCTAGGTTTAGCTCCACGTCTTCAGGGTGTATTCCAGACAGCAGCTGAGGATGGTTTGCGCACCATTTCCTCAGTTTAAACCCAGCCTCTTGTAACAAACTACTTAATTCTTTTTTCATATCGACTGCTGTTATTAAACTGCCTGAGCCACTCATGCCAACGTCGACATAAAAATCGTATCATAGAATTTTAGCGCCCAGAGGATATTTCTCCATATTTTTGTCTGCAAGCTGCTTTCGGCATTTTGTAGCTATTTATTGGGGCTGCAGACGTTCCATAAGTTACCGTTTTAAGCTTGTATGTTTGCATAGTCTCAGTCTGATCCCTTCTCCAATATATGAGTTGCATATTTCGATCAGTCGGATCAACCAGAAAAAAAATCTGGGCAATCGAAATCGTAACAGCATGCCTGAGTTGGAGGGCCAATGCTTAGTATATCGTTAAGAGAGAGACCTGTCGAGGATTTTGCTGACGCATCAAATACAACTCGAAGCTTGGTGGTCTCACTTTCTGGTTTCAGCACATAGTGATGGGGGATGTAGCAATGGGGGTTATTCACTTCAGAAGTATCTATGCGAGTTATGTGGCCTATCTTTTCATATTGGTCCATAAAATCAACATATTGAGCCTTGATGTCTTGGTTTCTTGCTAATCGATGTTCCAGGGCTATAAATCTTGGAAATGCAAGCTTTTTTGTGCTGCCTAAACTACTTGGGTCTTCACGAAATGGTAGTCGTACTACGAATCGACCTTCAGAGTTTCTTTTTGTGGTTTGAGCAAAGTGTGTTTCGCATCGCCTTTCTCCCTCCGTGAGAGTGCCATTTGACTCAAAACCATCTATTTTCCAAAAACGCTCGATGTGTTCGTTTGTGTCTGGGCTGCCTTTAGTATTTATTGAACATGTTGCTGATAGAATCGAGCCTTGTCCTAGCCTTCCGCTAACGACCCAACCGAGTCTTGTATTTATTAAACTTGGTAGTTCCGATGATAACTTAATTTTACCGGAAATTATCAGATCATGGTAGTATTCGGCGCCTAAGAGAACATCAATGTTGTTGGGTTTGTTAAACTCAGGATCAGCTAATTGTATATTTTCTGGAATTGGCCAGGATGTGCAATTGAATTCCTCGGAAGGTTGAATTGGAATAATGTTGGGGAGTACAAACGCTTCTAGTCTTGTGCTGAAGTTGGTTAAGGTTGAATGAAGCCCTACGTTGATGCGTTGATTTGTTCTGCGTGATTGACTGCCGACACTTTCGATGCATAGAGATGTTTCTATGGGCTTGATGGACAATTGATTTACTAGTCGGTTTGTCACAATGTTGATTTGTGAGCCTGAATCCAATACTACCTTGAAAATACCAGATGGCCCGTTATTGGCAGTGTTTTTGTTTTGTTGATAAATTTCCAGGTGAACTAGCGTGTTGTGCCTTTTCTGACATTTTCTGCAGCAACTCGTTGTGCAATGTCTTGCTATGTGGCCAGGCTTGAAACAGTTGACACATAGTTGCTGCTGTTGAATCCATTTTAATCGCTCGGACGCTGACCCTGATAAAAATTGTTTGCAATGATACAACTGATGATTTCCATTGTCGCATAATTTGCATGAGTATGTATCTTGAGACGTGGTTGCTCCTGAAACCGTTTTTGTGGCGTGTTTAGAATTTGACCGACTGCTTCTAGTGACTGGAATCTAGTTGCTAGGAAACCCAATAGCTCTTCTATAGATGGTAAAGATTTGGGAGACTGTATGGACTGCTCATACAGTACATGCGTTCCCTGGTATAGTTTTTTAATCAATATATTGACTATTATTGGATCCCAAGTCGATGTATTGATATTCAAATTGCTTAGTGCTGCAATGGATTCGCGCGTCGTATCGTGCAGCCCTTTTATATCTGCAGCAGAGGGATTTTCCGGTATTTTTTGCTGGCCTAACAATTTATTTATGATATTATTTGTTTGAATTCTTGGATTGTTAAAGCGGTTTTGAAGTGTATTCCATGCCGTCTCATAATTGGTTTCTGTTGGAGATAAATTTTGTATTAGTCTTGCGGCCTCACCTGTTACATTTGTTTTTAGAAACCACATTTTTTGTATGGTTGGCATTGCCCTTTTGTGTATCATTTCGTTAAACATGTCATAGAATGGTTGCCAGCTCAGATAATCCCCATTGAATTTTGGTATTGTTACTTTGGGAAGATGATGATGATCCGGGTGGGTATCTTGATTAATTCTTACTTGGTTAATAGCTTCTGGCGTCAAACTAGCTTTTATGTCTTCAATTTGAATTTTTTTCTCCGTTATTTCTGTTTGTTTTGCCAGAAATTGATATATATCGTGCTCGATATTCTCCGGACAAATCTTATCCTGCAACTGCTGTATAGTTTTCATATTGTAATCGACTTCCTATAGTTTTACCTCAATCTGCTGCCTTGTATACTGAATACCTATGGATAGCATATCGTTAGATATGGTGGCGTTCTGTATGTTTATCAAATTGTACATTGTTGTGTCCGATGCCTGTTTCCCAGTGATGCCTGAGTTGCTTTCTTGCATCTTTGATTGTTCCTTTATTATTTGAATTTGTTTTTGGATGTAGTCATCAGCCTCTCTATACCTTTTACCAGTCTCTTCGCGTAGTTTTTGTAAAAAATATGGATGATCTTCCTTTGCTGTCGAATCACTATGCGGTTGTCTTACTTTTCGAAGTTCTTCCATAATTCTTCGAGCTCCTTAGATTTTCTTTCATAATATTCTACGGATCTCTTTTCTATAGGTGTCTTCCTTATAGTACTAATCACCCGATTTATTTCTTCAGCCTTTCCGTCTTGTATCTTTACAAAATCGCTTAATGATGTAATTTTGTTTTATAGCTCTGTGCTATTGTTGTTTGTTTTGTTGAACATTTTTTTTTCTCTAGCTCTTGCACTACTGTTTGTATTGCTTTTGCTTCTTTGCTCCAAATTCTGAAGGGTTCACCAATGTTTTGATGTTTGAGGATTGTTGCGTGTTCCGCCTTTAGAGTTAAAAGTCCCTTACCTCTGGTGGGGGAAACTTGAAATAACTAAAGACTCTGGGGTCACCAATGTATAATTGTACTAGAATTGTTTCTTGCGGATATAATATGATTCAGTTCAAACACATAAATCTGAACTGAGATATTATTTGCCTTAATTGTCCTCCAAGCACTTTAACTTGTAGAACGCTAACAGATTCAATCAATAAAACACCTTAAATGTCTTATAGTAATTGAACGCCTTTCTTTAATTCTGTTCTTTCTTATATACTAAAATTTAATACATTAATTAAAGTTGAATGCCACTATTGCACAATTAATTGTTTGCATAATTACTGACTAAACATTTCAATGGACAAATAATAAAATTATTCTTAACAATTGTTTGGGATGATTGAACTTCAAGTAAACAAAATAAAATAATGCTATGTCAAGAATTGTTTATAAACAAAAAAAAAAAAGATAAAATAAAGCTATGTTATGCCAGCGATAAAACCCATGTAGTTCATTAACATAAAAAATAATAAAAAATAAAATTAAAAATAAATGTATGTTGATGTGAATGTCAACATTCTCAACATTAGGTGTCTATGATGTCAATGGTGACAGGTCGGGGTAATGGAACTGGATGCGGTGTTGGTTGGTTGGAGTTGTGGCCTATTCCTTCTTGATGGGTTGAGCTTCTTTAAATACGTGTTATGGCTACCGCGATGAGCAAGGAAATTACAAGTGCGGAATAGCTTACTATATGATGATGTTGGCTATTGGTTAGCTCTGGTAGACGTGTAATTGTTGACTCATTTAGTTGTTTTTGCAGGTTATTGAGTTGATTAAGGTGAGTCTCAAACGGGCTATCTGTAGTGTTAAGAATTTGTTTGATTTCCTGTGGTGTGCTTATAGGGTCGATGTGCTTAAGTTGGATGTAGTATGATGTGTGCAAGCTGTTTGACGCAAGTGACCTTGAATCGTGATGAAGTTATTTTTGATTATACAAGTTTGGTCTATTTGCATTATGACAGTGCCTCTTATAAGGTGTTGTGAAGTTCCTGTGCCGCAGACTGCTGAGATTTCTACTTCTGTGGTGGAAGCAAAAATCCAGTTGTTAGGATTTTTTTAAATGTGTCCATGTTGTGTTGGATGGAATTCGGATAAGTTTGCAGTTGGCTGTGTTCCGGTTGTTAAAAATGTTTATTTCACATGAATTGGCAAGTGTGTCCCCCTAAATCTTGACTTGCTTGTTTTGACATATGTATTCATCGGGTTTAGACATTATGCAGCTGGTAAGGTCATCATTTAAAAAGGGGATATATTCATCTCTGTGTGAATTAATTGCTAGAAACGATTTCTTTGAGTTGATAGATATTAGAAGGTTAAATCTTATTGTTGTAACCGGAATCACACTGAAGAGTTCTAGGAATTGCTGGTCGACAAGTGGCAACATAATTTCAAAGATAACTTCGCTCTTTGTTATCGCTCCACTGGCCTTCATTAGCTTATAAAATTGTATTAGATTATCGTCTTCTACAGGAAGTGCACGTTGCCTTGGGAGATGTGCCCTTATTACGATTAACTCATTCCTAAGTTGATGAGGAGCTAATAGAAGCGAACTGATTTTTCCATGATGACCATCGGTTAATATGTCTATTACTTCCCTTTCTATTCTTTGCAGGTTAAAGGCGGTTAAGGTCAATTGGTTGGCGAGTAGTGACATTTGTTGTGTTTGACCGATTTGTTGGGATTCCTTTGCTATTTCATTTGTTGCTACGTTAAGATTTTTGACAATTTCTTTTAATTGGTCCTGTGCATTAAGCTCATCTTGTTTGATGATGTTAACAATAGAACTATGATCGTTGTGAGAAGGATTGGGTTACTGTTAGTCCTGGCTCTTTTGACTGGTGGAATATCTGCTTCATCAGATGGCAATTGTGGGGTAGAGTGGGATGCTTCATTTTCCTTTAATTCGTCCTCGGGTAGTAGTGGGGCTAAATTGTGAATTGGCCGTATTTTTATTCCTGATGCTGTTTTAACGTCTGCTACTCGAACCTTGCCATCATTTCCTTCATAAGTTTAAAGAATCCTTCCGAGTGGCCATTGCATAACCGGTAGATTATCCTCCTTTATTATGACTTATTTCCCTTCCCTTGCATTTTCGGATGACGTTTTCCATTTTCGTTTCTCTTGGAGATGGTGCAGGTATTCCAATGACCAGCGTTTCCAAAATTCATGTTTCAGTTGGGAGACAAGATTCCACCTTTGTGATAGTGATGGGTTGGTAGGGTTAGGTGCTCTTGAATCTATTTGTGCCGTAAGTGGTCCTCCGATCAAAAAATGATCAGGAGTTAAGGCTGCATTGTCGTTTGGATTACTTGATAGAGGCGTTAGTGGTCGCGAGTTTAGTATTGCCTCAATTTCCACAATGACAATTTCTAGTTCTTCGTATGTAAGTGAAGCTGTTGCCATACTTCTAAGCAGCAACTGTTTAGCGGATTTCACTGCTGCTTCCCATAATCCACCGAAATGTCGTGCCCTTGGGGGTATAAACTTGAATTCGATATCACTGTTGCTACAAGATCTTTTGATTGTTTCCTGCGAATGCTCAGAAAAGATGACGTCATTGAATTCTTTAAGTTGGTTTCGTGCTCCTACAAAATTTGTAGCGTTGTCTGAGTATATGGTTTGGCAGCGTCCTCGGTGGGCAATAAATCTTTTGAGAGCCCCAATAAATGCTTCTGTTGTAAGGTCACTTACTACCTCTAAATGTATTGCCTTCGTTGAAAAACAAATAAAGACTGCTATGTATACCATGTGGGGTCTCTTGCCTCTTAACTTGTAGTGCACTTAGAGTGGGGCACAGTAGTCTACACCTGATATCATGAATGGCCTTGTTGGAGTCACTCTAGTGGTGGGTAAGTCTGCCATAACTTGCTGCATTAGGATTGGTCTTGATTTTGTACATCGGACACAGTTTTGGCCGATGCTTCTGGCTACCGACTTGTGGAGATGGCTAACAGCGTTTGTGGACCGCAGTGGTGGTTGTCATCGACATCTTCATTTTAAGCCTTGAGATCGGGTCATTGTATGGAAGGAGTATTGGGTGTTTTGCGTTGTATGAGAAGCAGGAGGCCTTCAGCCTTCCCCCTACCCTTATAATGCAATTTTCGTCCAGAAAAGGCGATAAACCACTTATTTGACTTGATTTTTCGATTTCACGCCCTTTCTTTAACTTGGTGAGGTCAATTTTGAATTCTGACGCCTGAATGGCCTTGGTGATTAGGTTAGTTGCTGAAGTGAGTTCGTGAAGGGTGAGTGTTTTGCTTATTGGTCGGGCGGCCTTGGATGTCTTAGCATTTTGGATGAAACGAAGTGTATATGCTACCACCCTTTGAAGAGTCTTGAATGAGTCGTGATTATTAAATTTGTAGATTTTTTCTTCCAATCCAGGTGAAGTGGTAGATAGAGCCGTTACAGGTTTTAGTTTGAATTCTTCGGAATGAGGAGGTGATTGAGATTTATTAAATTCTTTAGGCCACACCTTTTCACCGCCATGTAGGAATATTGGTCCGACGAACCACAGGTTGCATTGAGACAGTTTTTCGGGACTTATACCTCGAGAAATTAGATCAGCTGGATTTTGTTTCGAACCAACATGTCTCCACTGGATGTTTTTTTTTGTATGCTCTTGAATCTTGCTTACCCGATTGGCGACGAATGTGCGAAGTGACGCTGTTGACGACTTAATCCAGTGAAGAACTATTTGTGAATCCGACCATAGGTATGCTGGGTTGTTTTCAGTTCGTAATTCCTTTTTTACTCTCCTGGTAAGTTCGGTCCCAAGGAGAGCAGCGCATAGTTCTAATCTTGGTAAGGTTACCTTCTTTAAGGGTGCGATTCGTGATTTGGAACATAACAATCTGACTATGATTCGATTATCCTTCAATTTGGAACGTATGTAGACTGCGGCCCCATAAGCTCTTTCTGACGCATCTACAAAAGTGTGTATTTGCGTGTCTTTTGAGACTTGGCCATCAAAAATGTGTCTCTTAGTAGATAAATTGTTTATATGTTTTAAGTTTTGCCGGAATGACCACCAAAGTTATAAAGATCTTCTGGGAGTACGTCATCCCATGCTAGTTCTAGCTGCCATAGCTGTTGGATAAACATTTTTGCAGCAGCTACTACGGGACCAGCGACGCCCAATGGGTCAAATATCCGTGCCACATCTGATGTTACTGTTTTCTTTGTGATTCCTTGGGTTTCTTGGATATCTGCCTTGAGGCAGAAGACGTCTGCCTTGGGATTCCAAGTTAATCCCAAGATTTTTGTGCTTTGATCGTCGAAGTCTAGGTTTAGCTCCACGTCTTCAGGGTGTATTCCAGACAGCAGCTGAGGATGGTTTGCGCACCATTTCCTCAGTTTAAACCCAGCCTCTTGTAACAAACTACTTAATTCTTTTTTCATATCGACTGCTGTTATTAAACTGCCTGAGCCACTCATGCCATCGTCGACATAAAAATCGTATCATAGAATTTTAGCGCCCAGAGGATATTTCTCCATATTTTTGTCTGCAAGCTGCTTTCGGCATTTTGTAGCTATTTATTGGGGCTGCAGACGTTCCATAAGTTACCGTATTAAGCTTGTATGTTTGCTTTGTCTCAGTCTGATCCCTTCTCCAATATATGGGTTGCATATTTCGATCAGTCGGATCGACCAGAATTTGCCGATACATTTTCTCGATATCGGTACAGAAAACAAATCTGGGCAATCGAAATCGTAACAACAAGCCAAAGAGATCTCCTTGAGTTGAAGAGCCAATGCTTAGTATATCGTTAAGAGAGAGACCTGTCGAGGATTTTGCTGACGCATCAAATACAACTCGACGCTTCGTGGTCTTACTTTTTGGTTTCAGCACATAGTGATGGGGATGTAGCAATGGGGGTTATTCACTTCAGAAGTATCTATGCGAGTTATCTGGCCTAGCTTTTCATATTGGTCCATAAAATCAACATATTGAGCCTTGATGTCTTGGTTTCTTGCTAATCGATGTTCCAGGGCTATAAATCTTGAAAATGCAAGCTTTCTTGTGCTGCCTAAACTACTTGGGTCTTACTACAAATCGACATTCAGGGTTTTTTATTGTGGTTTGAATAAAGTGTGCTTCGCATCGCCTTTCTCCCTCCGTGAGAGTGCCATTTGATTCAAAACCATCTATTTTCCAAAAACGCTCGATGTGTTCGTTTGTGTCTGGGCTGCCTTTAGTATTTATTGCACATGTTGCTGATAGAATCGAGCCTTGTCCTAGCCTTCCGCTAACGACCCAACCGAGTCTTGTATTTATTAAATTTGGTAGTTCCGGTGATAACTTAATTTTACCGGAAATTATCAGATCATGGTAGTATTCGGCGCCTAAGAGAACATCAATGTTGTTGGGTTTGTTAAACTCAGGATCAGCTAATTGTATATTTTATGGAATTGGTCAGGATGTGCAATTGAATTCCTCGGAAGGTTGAATTGGAATAATGTTGGGGAGTACAAACGCTTCTAGTCTTGTGCTGAAGTTGGTTAGGGTTGAATGAAGCCCTACGTTGATGCGTTGATTTGTTCTGCGTGATTGACTGCCGACACCTTCGATGCATAGAGATGTTTCTATGGGCTTGATGGACAATTGATTTACTAGTCGGTTTGTCACAATGTTGATTTGTGAGCCTGAATCCAATACTACCTTGAAAATACCAGATGGCCCGTTATTGGCAGTGATTTTTACGCGTGCTGTTGCTAGCAGGACGTAGTCTTCCCGGGCCCCAGCCAAATGAGTCGACGCTACTGTTGATGTTGTTGGTACATTGGCCGCTGGTGTGTTACTCACAGAGGTCACCTTTTTTGATGTCGATGTCGATGGTGCAGTGTTTTTGTTTTGTTGATAAATTTCCAGGTGAACTAGCGTGTTGTGCCTTTTCTGACATTTTCTGCAGCAACTCGTTGTGCAATGTCTTGCTATGTGGCCAGGCTTGAAACAGTTGACACATAGTTGCTGCTGTTGAATCCATTTTAATCGCTCGGACGCTGACCCTGATAAAAATTGTTTGCAATGATACAACTGATGATTTCCATTGTCGCATAATTTGCATGAGTATGTATCTTGAGACGTGGTTGCTGCTGAAACCGTTTTTTTGGCGTGTTTTGAATTCGACCGACTGCTTCTAGTGACTGGAATCTAGTTTCTAAAAAACCCAATAGCTCTTCTATAGATGGTAAAGATTTGGGAGACTGTATGGACTGCTCATACAGTACATGCGTTCCCTGGTATAGTTTTTTAATCAATATATTGACTATTATTGGATCCTAAGTCGATGTATTGATATTCAAATTGCTTAGTGCTGCAATGGATTCGCGCGTCGTATCGTGCAGCCCTTTTATAGCTACAGCAGAGGGATTTTCCGGTATAGTTTTCATATTGTAATCGACTTCCTATAGTTTTACCTCAATCTGCTGCCTTGTATACTGAACACCTATGGATAGCATATCGTTAGATATGGGGGCGCTCTGTATGTTTATCAAATTGTACATTGTTGTGTCCGATGCCTGTTTCCCAGTGATGCCTGAGTTGCTTTCTTGCATCTTTGATTGTTCCTTTATTATTTGAATTTGTTTTTGGATGTAGTCATCAGCCTCTCTATACCTTTTACCAGTCTCTTCGCGTAGTTTTTGTAAAAAATATGGATGATCTTCCTTTGCTGTCGAATCACTATGCGGTTGTCTTACTTTTCGAAGTTCTTCCATAATTCTTCGAGCTCCTTAGATTTTCTTTCATAATATTCTACGGATCTCTTTTCTATAGGTGTCTTCCTTATAGTACTAATCACCCGATTTATTTCTTCAGCCTTTCCGTCTTGTATCTTTACAAAATCGCTTAATGACGTCATTTTGTTTTATAGCTCTGTGCTATTGTTGTTTGTTTTGTTGAACATTTTTTTTCTCTAGCTCTTGCACTACTGTTTGTATTGCTTTTGCTTCTTTGCTCCAAATTCTGAAGGGTTCACCAATGTTTTGATGTTTGAGGATTGTTGCGTGTTCCGCCTTTAGAGTTAAAAGTCCCTTACCTCTGGTGGGGGAAACTTGAAATAACTAAAGACTCTGGGGTCACCAATGTATAATTGTACTAGAATTGTTTCTTGCGGCTATAATATGATTCAGTTCAAACACATAAATCTGAACTGAGATATTATTTGCCTTAATTGTCCTCCAAGCACTTTAACTTGTAGAACGCTAACAGATTCAATCAATAAAACACCTTAAATGTCTTATAGTAATTGAACGCCTTTCTTTAATTCTGTTCTTTCTTATATACTAAAATTTAATACATTAATTAAAGTTGAATGCCACTATTGCACAATTAATTGTTTGCATAATTACTGACTAAACATTTCAATGGACAAAAAATAAAATTATTCTTAACAATTGTTTGGGATGATTGAACTTCAAGTAAACAAAATAAAATAATGCTATGTCAAGAATTGTTTATAAACAAAAAAAAAAAGATAAAATAAAGCTATGTTATGCCAGCGATAAAACCCATGTAGTTCATTAACATAAAAAATAATAAAAAATAAAATTAAAAATAAATGTATGTTGATGTGAATGTCAACATTCTCAACATTAGGTGTCTATGATGTCAATGGTGACAGGTCGGGGTAATGGAACTGGATGCGGTGTTGGTTGGTTGGAGTTGTGGCCTATTCCTTCTTAATGGGTTGAGCTTCTTTAAATACGTGTTATGGCTACCGCGATGAGCAAGGAAATTACAAGTGCGGAATAGCTTACTATATGATGATGTTGGCTATTGGTTAGCTCTGGTAGACGTGTAATTGTTGACTCATTTAGTTGTTTTTGCAGGTTATTGAGTTGATTAAGGTGAGTCTCAAACGGGCTATCTGTAGTGTTAAGAATTTGTTTGATTTCCTGTGGTGTGCTTATAGGGTCGATGTGCTTAAGTTGGATGTAGTATGATGTGTGCAAGCTGTTTGACGCAAGTGACCTTGAATCGTGATGAAGTTATTTTTGATTATACAAGTTTGGTCTATTTGCATTATGACAGTGCCTCTTATAAGGTGTTGTGAAGTTCCTGTGCCGCAGACTGCTGAGATTTCTACTTCTGTGGTGGAAGCAAAAATCCAGTTGTTAGGATTTTTTTAAATGTGTCCATGTTGTGTTGGATGGAATTCGGATAAGTTTGCAGTTGGCTGTGTTCCGGTTGTTAAAAATGTTTATTTCACATGAATTGGCAAGTGTGTCCCCCTAAATCTTGACTTGCTTGTTTTGACATATGTATTCATCGGGTTTAGACATTATGCAGCTGGTAAGGTCATCATTTAAAAAGGGGATATATTCATCTCTGTGTGAATTAATTGCTAGAAACGATTTCTTTGAGTTGATAGATATTAGAAGGTTAAATCTTATTGTTGTAACCGGAATCACACTGAAGAGTTCTAGGAATTGCTGGTCGACAAGTGGCAACATAATTTCAAAGATAACTTCGCTCTTTGTTATCGCTCCACTGGCCTTCATTAGCTTATAAAATTGTATTAGATTATCGTCTTCTACAGGAAGTGCACGTTGCCTTGGGAGATGTGCCCTTATTACGATTAACTCATTCCTAAGTTGATGAGGAGCTAATAGAAGCGAACTGATTTTTCCATGATGACCATCGGTTAATATGTCTATTACTTCCCTTTCTATTCTTTGCAGGTTAAAGGCGGTTAAGGTCAATTGGTTGGCGAGTAGTGACATTTGTTGTGTTTGACCGATTTGTTGGGATTCCTTTGCTATTTCATTTGTTGCTACGTTAAGATTTTTGACAATTTCTTTTAATTGGTCCTGTGCATTAAGCTCATCTTGTTTGATGATGTTAACAATAGAACTATGATCGTTGTGAGAAGGATTGGGTTACTGTTAGTCCTGGCTCTTTTGACTGGTGGAATATCTGCTTCATCAGATGGCAATTGTGGGGTAGAGTGGGATGCTTCATTTTCCTTTAATTCGTCCTCGGGTAGTAGTGGGGCTAAATTGTGAATTGGCCGTATTTTTATTCCTGATGCTGTTTTAACGTCTGCTACTCGAACCTTGCCATCATTTCCTTCATAAGTTTAAAGAATCCTTCCGAGTGGCCATTGCATAACCGGTAGATTATCCTCCTTTATTATGACTTATTTCCCTTCCCTTGCATTTTCGGATGACGTTTTCCATTTTCGTTTCTCTTGGAGATGGTGCAGGTATTCCAATGACCAGCGTTTCCAAAATTCATGTTTCAGTTGGGAGACAAGATTCCACCTTTGTGATAGTGATGGGTTGGTAGGGTTGGGTGCTCTTGAATCTATTTGTGCCGTAAGTGATTCTTCGATCAAAGAATGATCAGGAGTTAAGACTGTATAGTCGTTTGGATTACTTGATAGAGGCGTTAGGGGTCGCGAGTTTAGTATTGCCTCAATTTCGACATTGGCAGTTTCTAGTTCTTCGTATGTAAGTGAAACTGTTGCCATTTTTCTAAGCAGCAGCTGTTTAGCGGATTTCACTGCTGCTTCCCATAATTCATCGAAATGTGGTGCCCTTGGGGGTATAAACTTGAATTCGATACCACTGTTGCTACAAGCGAATGCTCAGAAAAGTTGACGTCATTCATTTCTTTCAGTTGGTTTCGTGCTCCTACAAAATTTGTAGCGTTGTCTGAGTATATGGTTTGGAAGCGTCCTCGGCGGGCAATAAATCTTTTGAGAGCCCCAATAAATGCTTCTGTTGTAAGGTCGCTTACTACCTCAAATGTATTGCCTTCGTTTAAAAACAAATTAAGACTGCTTGTGGTGGACCCAGAGTGAGCCACAGTGGTCTACACCTGATATCATGAATGGCCTTGTTGGAGTCACTCTAGTGGCGGGTAAGTCTCCCATAACTTGCTGCATTAGGATCGGTCTTGATTTTGTACATCGGACACAGTTTTGGACGATGCTTCTGGCTACCGACTTACCGTTGATGATCCAAAACTGCTGTCTTGAGATGGCTAACAGCGTTAGGGGACCGCAGTGGTGGTTGTCGATGTGTAGCATCTTCATTATAAGCCTTGAGATCGGGTCATTGTATGGAAGGAGTATTGGGTGTTTTGCGTTGTATGAGAGGCGGCTTCCCCTACCCTTATAATGCCATTCTCGTTCAGGAAAGGAGATAAACCACTTATTTGACTTGATTTTTCGATTTCACGCCCTTTCCTCAACTTGTTTAGCTCAATTTTGAATTCTGACGCCTAAATGGCCTTTGTGATTAGGGTAGTTGCTGAAGTGAGTTCGTGAAGCGTGAGTGGTTTGCTTATTGGTCGGGCGGCTTTGGATGTCTTAGCATTTTGGATGAAACGAAGTGTATATGCTACCACCCTTTGAAGAGTCTGGAATGAGTCGTGATAATTAATTTTGTAGATTATCTCTTCCAATCCACGTGAAGTGGTAGATGGAGCCGTTACAGGGTTTAGTTTGAATTCTTCGGAATGAGGAGGTGATTGAGATTTATTAAATTCTTTAGGCCACACCTTTTCATTGCCATGTGGGAATATTGGTCCGACGAACCACAGGTTACATTGAGACAGTTTTTCTGGGCTTATACCTCGAGAAATTAGATCAGCTGGATTTTGTTTCGAGCCAACATGTCTCCACTGGATGTTTGTTGCTTGCTCTTGAATGTGCAAAGTGACGATGTTGACGATGTAATACAGTGAAGAACTTTTTCTGAATCCGACCATAGGTATGTTGGAGTGTTTTCAGCTTGTAATTCCTTTTTTACTCTCCTGGTAAGTTCGGTCCCAAGGAGAGCAGCGCATAGTTCTAATCTTAGTAAGGTTACCTTCTTTTAGGGTGCGATTCATGATTTGGAACATAACAATCTGACTATGATTCGATTATCCTTCAATTTGGAACGTATGTAAAGTGCGGCCCTATAAGCTCTTTCTGACGCATCACAAAAGTGTGTATTTGAGATTCTTTTGAGACTTGCCCATTAAAAATATGTCTCTTAGTAGATAAATTGTTTATATGTTTAAAGTTTTGCCGGAATGACCACCAATAGTTATAAAGATCTTCTGGGGGTACGTCATCCCATGCTAGTTCTAGCTGCCATAGCTGTTGGATAAACATTTTTCCGGCAACTACTACGGGACCAGCGACGCCCAATGGGTCAAATATCCGTGCCACATCTGATGTTACTGTTCTCTTTGTGATTCCTTGGGTTTCTTGGATATCTGCCTTGAGGCAGAAGACGTCTGCCTTGGGATTCCAAGTTAATCCCAAGATTTTTGTGCTTTGATCGTCGAAGTCTAGGTTTAGCCGTCTGCCTTGGGATTCCAAGTTAATCCCAAGATTTTTGTGCTTTGATCGTCGAAGTCCAGGTTTAGCCCCACGTCTTCAGGGTATATTCCAGACAGCAGCTGAGGATGGTTTGCGCACCATTTCCTCAGCTTAATCCCAGCCTCTTGTAACAAACTAGTTAATTGTTTTTTCATTTCGACTGCTGTTATTAAACTGTCTGAGCCACTCATGCCATCGTATCTTAGACTTTCTCCATATTTTTGTCTGCAAGCTGCTTTCTGCATTTTGTAGCTAAGTATGGGGCTGCAGGCGTTCCATAAGTTACCGTTTTAAGCTTGTATGTTTGCATAGTCTCAGTCTGATCCCTTCTCCAATATATGAGTTGCATATTTCGATCAGTCGGATCAACCAGAATTTGCCGATACATTTTTTCGATATCGGTGCAGAAAACAAATCTGGGCAATCGAAATCGTAACAGCATGCCTGAGTTGGAGGGCCAATGCTTAGTATATCGTTAAGAGAGAGACCTGTCGAGGATTTTGCTGACGCATCAAATACAACTCGAAGCTTGGTGGTCTCACTTTCTGGTTTCAGCACATAGTGATGGGGGATGTAGCAATGGGGGTTATTCACTTCAGAAGTATCTATGCGAGTTATGTGGCCTAGCTTTTCATATTGGTCCATAAAATCAACATATTGAGCCTTGATGTCTTGGTTTCTTGCTAATCGATGTTCCAGGGCTATAAATCTTGGAAATGAAAGCTTTCTTGTGCTGCCTAAACTACTTGGGTCTTCACGAAATGGTAGTCGTACTACGAATCGACCTTCAGAGTTTCTTTTTGTGGTTTGAGCAAAGTGTGTTTCGCATCGCCTTTCTCCCTCAGTGAGAGTGTCATTTGACTCAAAACCATCTATTTTTCAAAAACACTCGATGAGTTCGTTAGTGTCTGGGCTGCCTTTAGTATTTATTGCACATGTTGCTGATAGAATGGAGCCTTGTCCTAGCCTTCCGCTAACGACCCAACCGAGTCTTGTATTTATTAAACTTGGTAGTTCCGGTGATAACTTAATTTTATCGGAAATTATCAGATCATGGTAGTATTCGGCGCCTAAGAGAACATAAATGTTGTTGGGTTTGTTAAACTCAGAATCAGCTAATTGTATATTTTCTATAGTTGGCCAGGATGTGCAATTCCTTGGAAGGTTGAATTGGAATAATGTTGGGGAGTACAAACGCTTCTAGTCTTGTGCTGAAGTTGGTTGAGGTGGAATGAAGCCCTATTTTGATTTGTTCTGCGTGATTGACTGCCGACACCTTCGATGCATAGAGATATTTCTGTGGGTTTGATGGACAATTGATTTACTAGTCGGTTTGTCACAATGTTGATTTGTGCGCCTGAATCCAATATTGCCTTGAAAATACCAGATGACCCGTTATTCGCAGTGATTTTTACGCGTGCTGTTGCTAGCAGGACGTAGCCTTCCCGGGCCCCAGCCAAATGAGTCGACGCTACTGTTGATGTTGTTGGTACATTGGTCGCTGGTGTGTTACTCACAGAGGTCAGCTTTTTTGATGTCGATGTCGATGGTGTAGTGTTTGTGTTTTGTTGATAAATTTCCAGGTGAACTAGCGTGTTGTGCCTTTTCTGACATTTTCGGCAGCAACTTCCTTGCAATGTCTTGCTATGTGGCCAGGCTTGAAACAGTTGACACATAGTTGCTGCTGTTGAATCCATTTTAATCGCTCGGACGCTGACCCTGATAAAAATTGTTTGCAATGATACAACTGATGATTTCCATTGTCGCATAATTTGCATGAGTATGTATCTTGAGACGTGGTTGCTGCTGAAACCGTTTTTTTGGCGTGTTTTGAATTCGACCGACTGCTTCTAGTGACTGGAATCTAGTTTCTAAAAAACCCAATAGCTCTTCTATAGATGGTAAAGATTTGGGAGACTGTATGGACTGCTCATACAGTACATGCGTTCCCTGGTATAGTTTTTTAATCAATATATTGACTATTATTGGATCCCAAGTCGATGTATTGATATTCAAATTGCTTAGTGCTGCAATGGATTCGCGCGTCGTATCGTGCAGCCCTTTTATAGCTACAGCAGAGGGATTTTCCGGTATTTTTTGCTGGCCTAACAATTTATTTATGATATTATTTGTTTGAATTCTTGGATTGTTAAATACACTTCAATATTCCATGCCGTCTCATAATTGGTTTCTGTTGGAGATAAATTTTGTATTAGTCTTGCAGCCTCACCTGTTACATTTGTTTTTAGAAACCACATTTTTTGTATGGTTGGCATTGCCCTTTTGTGTATCATTTCGTTAAACATGTCATAGAATGGTTGCCAGCTCAGATAATCCCCATTGAATTTTGGTATTGTAACTTTGGGAAGATGATGATGATCCGGGTGGGTATCTTGATTAATTCTTACTTGGTTAATAGCTTCTGGCGTCAAACTAGCTTTTATGTCTTCAATTTGCATTTTTTTCTCCGTTATTTCTGTTTGTTTTGCCAGAAATTGGTATACATCGTGCTCGATATTCTCCGGACAAATCTTATCCTGCAACTGCTGTATAGTTTTCATATTGTAATCGACTTAATTTAGTTTTACCTCAATCTGCTGCCTTGTATACTGAACACCTTTGGATAGCATATCGTTTAATGTGCTGATAATTTTAGATATGGTGGCGTTCTGTATGTTTATCAAATTGTTCATTGTTGTCTCCGATGCCTGTTTTCCAGTGATGCCTGAGTTGCTTGCTTGCATCTTTGATTGTTCCTTTATTATTTGAATTTGTTTTTGGATGTAGTCATCAGCCTCTCTATACCTTTTACCCGTCTCTTCGCGTAGTTTTTGTAAAAAAATATTGATGATTTTCCTTTGCTGTCGAATCACTTCTTATGCGATTGTCTATCTTTTCGAAGTTCTTCCACAATTCTTCGAGCTCCTTAGATTTTCTTTCATAATATTCTACGGATCTCCTTTCTATAGGTGTCTTCCTTATAGTACTAATACCCGATTTATTTCTTCCGCCTTTCCGTCGTTTAATGACGTCATTTTGTTTTATAGCTCTGTGCTGTTGTTGTTTGTTTTGTTGAAAAAATTTATTTTTGTGTAGCTCTTGCACTACTGTTTGTATTGCTTTTGCTTCTTTGCTCCAAATTCTAAAGGGTTCACCAATGTTTTGATGTTTGAGGATTGTTGCGTGTTCCGCCTTTAGAGTTAAAAGTCCCTTACCTCTGGTGGGGGAAACTTGAAATAACTAAAGACTCTGGGGTCACCAATGTATAATTGTACTAGAATTGTTTCTTGCGGCTATAATATGATTCAGTTCAAACACATAAACCTGAACTGAGATATTATTTGCCTTATTTGTCCTCGAAGCACTTTAACTTGCAGAACGCTAACAGATTCAATCAATGAAACACCTTTAATGTCTTATAGTAATTGAACGTCTTTTTTTATTTTTGCTGATCAAAAAATTTCAATGGACAAAAAATATAATTATGCTTAAGAATTGTTTGGGATGATTGAACTTCAAGTAAACAAAATAAAATAATGCTATGTCAACAATTGTTTATAAACAAAAAAAAGGTAAAATAAAGCTATGTTAAACCCATGTAGTTCATTAACATTAAAAATAATAATAAATAAAATTAAAAATAAATGTATGTTGATGTGAATGTCAACACTAAGATTTCAGCATCGATCACCGAAAAGGTATGAAGCATTGTAATGCGGATGCCCTTTCAAGACACCCATGTAACTTAGAGTGCAAGCATTGTTCGAGGGCTGAAGGCCCTCGGCAAGTTAAGCCTGGTCTGCGCCGCAACATAATGACCACATACTCTCAGAAATTATGTCAGCCAAAGCAGAGGACAGGAGGCCTACCCGTGAACAAATATCAGCTGAGAGTCCGCTAATGAAGGCGTATTGAGCCCAGTGGAACAGTCTACGTGTAATTAATCACTGCTTATATCTCATATGGTAAAGTGCGGATGGCAAAACTGAGACAAAGCTAATTGTGGTGCCGTTAAGCAAAATAGGCGAAGTATTGAAAGAGTTCCATGACGGCCCCAATCGCTGTAAGCGATTGGATAGCAAATTGTGCGGAATGCATCGCAGCTAAAGACCAGTAAGGAGAAGTTGTGGGCAACTTCAACAATACAACTCGGGTGCCCCATTTGAGCGGATAGCAAAGGATGTAGCAGGCCCTTTCCCTGTCAGTGATTCCGGAAACCGTTACGTTGTGATCGACTATTTCCGTAAATGGCCTGAGGTATACGCTATACCTAACCAGGAAGACAGAACGGTAATAAGCGCATTTGTGAACAACTGGTTGGGCCGCTACGGTGTTCCATTAGAACTAGACTCTGCCAAGGGAAGGAAGTGTGAATCTGCTATCTTCAAGGAAATGTGTGAGTTGTATGGAATAAGAAAAACAAGAACCACCCCGTTGCATCCACAATCTGATGGTATGGTCGAAAGATTCTACCGCACTTTAGAGGAATATTTAGAAAAGTGGTCAGTGCACATTCCCAAATTTTTGCTGGCATACAGATCGGCTGTTCACGATTCCACCTCCCGGACGCCTGCAAAAATTGTTTTCGGAACGGAAGTTAAATTGGTGTTAAGACCGCCGCTATAGATAAAGACAACGACAACGCTTCCCGTGAACAAGAAGACCTTAACGAGCTTCATGAATTTGTGCGCAATCGAATTAAAATAGTCAGCGATAAGATAAAGGCGAGGTACGATAGGGCAGCAAATTCTGAAGAATTTATTGAGGGTCAGCTCGTTCTGATATTTAACCAGCAACGAAAAAAAGGACTATCTCCCAAATTACAAACGCATTGAACGCCTATAAAATAATTAAAAGGTTGCATGATGTGGTATACAGAATACAGAAAGATCAGAGCCTAGAGCATCTAGAACCACTGGCCAACTATGGAAAAGGAATACCTATGTCTGTTCGGGACGAACAGGCTTAAGTGGGCGGCAGTGTTACAACAAATTTCTGTAACTAGAAATTTTTTCACGCGAATTTTGACAGCTGGAAAAATCTAGTGTGGTAATAACTGGAAATAACTAGAATACCTGACTACTCATGTAAATACAGGTACTTGGTGCTGGGGTAGTTCAATTTAAATAAGACGCTGAAGTGTTAAATTAAAGTGTTGCTAACGTTTAGTCTATTTACATCGTGTGTACAAAGTGTGCTATTAAAGTGTTTCTCTGCAACTTTAGAATCTGTTATAAATAAATGGAGCTATAAATAATTTCAAATAGTGTTTATTATTTGCAAGAACTCGATTTATTTAAAAGCTAAATAAATCAACGATTTTATAAAGGGTAAAATCGTCACAATATATTAATCGGTTCTGCATTCTACTGTGTAAAACAAAATTATTCTCATCCATTTTTTTTCTCAATTTGTCAAAAATTGGTCAAAGGATGTACAGTTCCGAAACTTTTAAAATATAATTTCTACTATCACTGCCAAGATCCCAAATTATGATACATACCCCAAATGATTTTACGGATCACTCTATAGGCCCACAAGATTTGGTCTACTGGGTTACTATGCAAACAAAAAAAAAATTAAAAAAAAATCGTTTTTAACAAAAAATAGGCAAAGGGATATAGAGCTTCGAAAATTTTTACAAGATCCTTAAATATACCACATGAACCAAATAATCGTACGAATCATTCTACAGGCTAACAAATAAATAAATTTTAAAAAATCGTATTTTTAAAGAAATTTTCAAAAACATGCCGAAATATGTAGATCTTCAAAACCTTTTAGGTGTGATTTCTACTACCCTTACCAATATCCTACAATATATCACGTGCCCGAAATGATCGTACGGATCATGCTACAGGCCAACAAGGTTTGGTCTACTGGGTTACTATGGAAACAAAAAAATTAAAAAAAAATCGTATTTTTAAAAACAATTTAAGAAATGGACCAAAGGACGTAGAGCTCCAAAAATGTTTACATATTCTTACAGAAGTTTCATTTACTCGTAGAAACACAAATCCCCATATGTTAGCCCTGAAATGTAAAACAATTAAATGGCAACCCTTCACCATAACTAATGTTTTTTCTGTCAAACTGTAAAAGAATATTCTCAAAGTTGCCAGTATGCAGCTTCCGGACGGTGCTGCCATATTCTAGTTATTTTAACCCGCACATAAAAACGCCAACAAGGTGGCATAGCAGTTTATTTTAGAAATAAAACGCTAAGTGTCAAGAACTAAAGTGTGACTAACGTTTAGCCTATTTACATCGTGTGTATAAAGTGTGCTATTAAAGTGTTTTCTGTAATTTTAGTGCCTGTTGTAAATAAATAGTGATATAAATAATTTCAAACAGTGTTTATTATTTGCAATATAGAAATAACTCGATTTATTTATAAGGTAAATTAATCAACGATCTTATAAAGGGTAAAATCGTAATAATATGAATTGCCAACTCTATGAAAGAGTATTATAATTATTGTTCATTTATCTAAATTAATTTTGTTTTTGTAAAAATATATATCCGCGGCCTAGTGGAAACTAACAACTAGGACTCGGCCTCTTTTTTTCAACAACTTCGTTGGTGGTAAGGACAAGTAAATAAAACTTGTATTTTAAAAAAGCACGTTGTTTCATCATTTATTTGAAACCCAACTGAATCTTATCTAAAGGTTTCGGTTCACCCTAAGATTAAAACTACAGTCCATTCTCTTTATTCATTTTAACAATAAATTTGCATTAAAATTATTGCATTGCAAACAGAAAAAATCGTTTCATTCATATTCTTGGGCTGAATTGATGCAAACACGCTGCCTTGCACAAATTAAAAAACAAAAAATTATATATTTTAAAGGAAGAAAATAAGTTTCACAAATATATTTTATTTTTGTGTAACTGGAAAATTAATACTTTCATGTAAAATTTATTAAGTTCCGAAAAGTAAAAGGCCAGAAAAAATATATTTTGTTTGAAGATTTCTAAAGTTCTTGAGAGATTAAAACCATAACGGAACATTTATTTTGATAAGAACAATTTATTCTGATAAGAAAATAACTATTCTTTATTAAAAAAGTGTCACACAATTTTGTATAAAAGTCCCGCTAAGTAATTTTAACATACAGAAAATTACGAAAAATAAGATTGAAACAAAAAAAAAAGTAGAAATTAAATTTTACATGCATATTTGCCCTAAATAGAAAATAAAATAGTTACAAAAATTTATAATATTATAGAAACATGCTCTAAATTCTCTTAACACATTTGCCATTTATTTTGGTTAAGAGAAAATTTAACGGGAATTGTAGTGTAGACAAATATTTTTTTTTTTTTTTATAAAATAAAAATAGTTTTCCAACATTTTGTTAAGCTAAAACTCATCAAGTCGCAACTTAAGAGAACAATCCAAATAAACATTCCAATTTACTTTAAAAACAGTTTCTCTTTTTATCGGTATACAATTCTCCTTGAAAGAAAAAACCAATAAGGGAAAATATAAAACGTACTGGTATATATTGGCTAAATGTTAGGAACGAAACGGAATATTGAATTGCATGATATAAAATTTAATCTAATATACATTTTTGACTAAACAGTGCAACATATAAATTTTATAACAAGAATATTTTTTGCCCAAGAAAGAAAAATAAAGTTGCTTCTAATTAACAAAATGCACTAGCATATATGAGCTTAACAAAAAAAAAATAATCCAATCACTTCGCAATGGCAAACTGTTTTTTTTTACAATAAACCATATTGTCAATTTTGTGGTTATTAATCATTATTATTAAAAAAAAAACCCAAAAGAAGATTCCTTTTATTGAAACTAATTGTTTCTGAATAAATTATAGCTTTTATATTAATCATTTAACTGTGGAAGTGTTAACAAAAATTAAATGAATTTCTGATCAGATTATACGAAAATTTGGTAGTCGAGCTCAAAGTAGAGAGAACATTCTATTATTAACGTTTATTGACAATCGAATTTAAATTTCACTATAATTGAAACACATTGCAATATTGGTAATGTTAAGTTGTAATAGAAATCGTCGCATAAAACCAGAAAAATCAAATCAACTAGATTATTTTATTATTCTAATAAATCATATACCAGAGATCACTAAAAATTGTTGCCATAACTCAAGTTTTAAAGTTCTCTACTTTATTTAAATCTTATAAGATATACGATATATTAGTTCCTTCTCAAGAAAAGAAAAAAATAAAAAAAAAAATATTTGCGAAGCTCTAAATTATTTGAACATTGCTTTTGTTTTGCAAACGACAAAAAAATTTATTGCTTCCAAAAGAATTCTACTTTCGGAAAATTCAGTTCAAAGGTATATTCTCAAGGCAAAATAAGTTTGTCGGATAAGTACATTTTCGAAACTGATTGTCTTATTTAATTCTGTAATAGACTTGAATCTTCATCTTCATCTCCTGCTTTCAATTTGTATATTTAAGTGAGGAAAAAATTCTACAAGAGAATTTCAAACAGTCCGCTGAGAAAAAGTATGATGCTTACTCAGAACCGTTCCGAAAAACTTAAACTTTCATACTTGAACATCTTAAGCAGCTTCAAAAAACATCTCCCAGTGATATTCAAGAGTATTCAAACATTGGACGAAATTTTTTCGATGACAGCATTTCTTGTGTCAAGCACTGCGATACGCAAATATTTAGTGGGAAAAAATATGAGGACATGATTACAGCCCTCTATATAAACGTCCGAATTTGTCTGCTATGGTTAAACTTCTTTATTTGGGAAGCTGCAGATATTGTTGGGAAACATGGTTTAACGAAAGATAGTTTTAAGCTCGCTTGGGAAAACCTTAAAATTCGCTATGAGAATAAGAGAGTTTTAGTACCAAATCAGTACGAAATATTACTAAATATTCCCGAGGTGGAATCTGAGAATATTGAATTAATTCAGAACTTACAATCTACTATAAATAATTTATAACGTCGTTAATGTCATACGGAATTTCACTAGAATATTATTTCGTTATATATATGTTCTTCTAAGTAACCTCATGATACTCTTACTCTTTGGAAACAATCCCTATATTCAACTACAGGGCTTGAAACTTGGGCGAAAATGGACGAATTCTTAACGTCTAGATTTGAAGTCGTTAAAAGATTAAACCGATCGCGATTTATTAATCAAGTAATGGGCACTACTACAAAGTCAAATTTCATTTTGTTCCTAATAGTAACACGAATTTTTGCTGCAAATCTTGTGGAAAAAATTACGCGTTGAAATATTGCCCAAAATTTAAATCAATGAATGTAAATGAAAGAATTCAGCTTGTTGAAACGAATAAATGTTGTTCGAATTGTCTTTTACATACTCATATAAGTTCAAATTGTCAAAGTATTTTTACATGTATACATTGCAAACAACGTCACCATTCCTTGTTTCATTTAAACAATAGAAGTAGAGATAACACGAAACCTCAGAATATAACACATACGTCGGCATTGCATTTGAAATCTAGACAATTAACGGATTCAAATGAGACTTGTGAAAGAACATAATCAATTGAAACTGTTGACTAAAAGGGCAAATTTTGCTATTTATAGCACAGGCGATAGTATTCAGAACTCTAACAAACTTTACGAAATTTATTCTCACGAATAAAAAGTCCGATGTCAGAATTAAAACTTCTGAAATTGTACTAAAAAAGCTTACGAATGTTTTGCCGACTAATTCCGCCCAAAAACCAAATCTTTAGGAATTAGGCGAACTGGAACTCGCCGATCCAAATTTTTAAGTCAGATCGCGTTGACCTTATTCTCGGTAGTGTAATAAAATAATTTTACCCGGTGTAAAATACGGAATTTTTAAAAGCGTTATGGCACCAAATACGGTCTTTGGATACATATTTTCTGGTCCAATATGTATTTACAAAGGGGACCATTTCGTCTTATACTACAGAAGTGAAACCTATAAACGAAGATTTGATAAGTAAGCAACTCCGGAAATTTTGGGAGGTCGAAGAGGTTACAGAAAATTTTACCCAATCCAAGGAAGACCAATACTGTGAAAAGCTTTTCAAAAAACAACATATCGAGATTCTGACGGACGTTATGTTGTTAAACTTCCATTCAGAGTCGAGTACCCTCATGATATAAAGCTTGAATTTTCAAGGAATGCGGCGTTGGCCCAATATATTGGTCAAGAAGTTACAATGTCAAAGAAACCTGAAGTGTCGGCAATCTTTAGAATTATTTTGGAACTTTGGCGAGAGGGAAAAGATTGGGACCAATACATTACACATTAGACTCTCGAATGGTGGAATGAGTTCGTTAAAAATCTTCAAGATATCCAGCACATAGAATTACCCAGATGGATGAAATATCAGCCCAGTGATAATGTTCAAATTCATGGTTTTTGCGACGCCTCCGAAAAGGCATATTGTGCCACGCTATATCTTCGAACGGAAAAAATTAGTGGTGAAGTATTCTCAAATTTAATGGTTTCAAAAAATAAAATAAGCCCAGTTAACCAAATTACACTCCCTCGCCTAGAATTATGTGGTGACGTACTATTATCGAAGCATGTAAAATCAGTGGTCTCAAGTCTAGCGATTTCGGAATTTGAATTATTCCTTTGGTCCGATTCGTGCATAGTTTTAAGTTGGTTAGAAAAGCCACCACCAACATGGGGAACATTTGTAGCTAACAGAACATCAGAAATAGTCCGAAACGTTGCAACATTAAATGGAGACATGTTTCCTCTACCGATAACCCGGTTGACCTTGGTACAAGAGGATGCACCCCAATTGAATTAAAGGACCAAAGATTGTGGTGGAGCGGACACCCCTGGTTGCTTCTCCCCTCGAAAAATTAGCCAGTATTAATGCCACAGTTTCAAGAAAGAAAAAAGTTAAAATCATTTAATATCTCATGTGTCAGAAAATATAATGGACCGATTTTCCTCGTGGGATAGAGGAATACGAGTCGTAAGTTATATTTTTCGGCTTTTGCATAACTCGCTTGGAAAGTATGCTGATCGTCGAACCTATAGTTCTTCAAAAATTTCACAAAATGAATTTGAGTATTCTAAAAGAAAACTGGTAATATTAACTCCAAAATTACATTTTGCTCCTGAATATTATAGTTTAAAAAATAAAACTTTGCTAGAAAGAACAAGCTCTCTTCTCATGCTTAATCCCTTTTTAGATGAACATGAAGTAATGCGTACGAATGGTCAGTTGGCAGAGTCTCTATTATCATACAATGAGCGTCATCCGGTAATAATTCCAACGAAATCTAGATTTCGTTACCTCTTTTGAGATTTCATACACAAATTACTTCTACACGCTGAGCACCAGTTAATGATACGAAGCATTCGACAAGAATATTACATTCCTCGACTAAAGCCCATCGTTAAAAGTTGTATATTTCGATGCAAAATTTGTGTTATTGCACGTCACAAGGTATGTCAGCAAAGAGAAGTACGTTTTCAGTGCCATTTCACATCACAGGCATAGACTTTGCTGGGCCATTTCAAGTGAAATCGTCCTTTTTAAGACAATCTTCTTATCTAAAATCCTATGTTAGTGTGTTTGTACGTTTTTCAACAAAGGCTATACCCCTTGAGATCTGCTCTGATCTCACTACTGACGCCTTTCTCGCTGCGTTTACCAGATTCATAAGCCGAAGACGACTACCCAAGAAGATAATTCTGATAATGAAACTAAAGAGTTGGAATCTCTAGTGATCAAACGTACATTTTGCAGTGTTAAAATTTTAAATTTCAGAATATAAATATTCGTTGGTTTAATAACTTATAAAATCAATAACTACTTTAATTATAAAAAGCAGATTTCTTAGCTTGTGAAATAAGTGAAAAATGGGTGGAAAAAGTCGAAGAAGTATATAAAAAAAAAATAAAATAATTTGTGATCAATGTAAATTACAAATACAAGAAGATGATGACTTTATAGAGTGTGACAAGTGCGCCAAAATGTACCACTCTCAATGCACTTGTTTAGATAAAAGGCAATTTGAGTTTCTGTCAAGTAATGAGAGCGAAGTATTTACATGCCATGTATGTGAAGGAGGAGAAGAAGGAATGGCGAAAGTGCTAAATGAAATAAACAAGCAAAACAAGAAACTCGATCAGCTGACTGAGACAATGAGCTTTATGTCTAATCAGTATGATGAAATACTACTAGGGGAGGCTGAAAATAAAAGAAAAATTGAAAATAAAAAAAAAATAGTAAGTTGAAAAATATAATTAAAACATTAAAAAAATCGGTAAAAATGCTAAATGACCAAAGAGTTAAAAAAATTGCTTGATAAGTGGTGTAAAAGAAGGTGTAAATGCTGTTGATAGAATACTGGAAATATCTAAAGATGTTGTTTTAAATCTCAAGGAAAATGACGTTGAGGATGTATACTTTTTAAAGAAAAGAGAAGGAAGTGATAAACAAACAATGATTGTTAAATTTGAGTCAAAAAAATCTAAAGATATGTTAATGCAATTAAAACCAAAATTTAAAGAAAATGATGGCACTAAATCAATATTTGTAAACGACTACCTTAGTAAGGAAACACTGAATGTTTTCAAACATGCAAAAACTCTAAGATCAGTTTGTTATCAATCGGTTTATACATTCAAAGGCAATGTTTATGTAAAAAAATGAAACATCAAAGCCAAAATTAATGAAAACTGAAGAAGATGTTGATGGTTTACTGATGAATGCTGCAACATATAAATCCCAAAGACGCAGATCAAACCTACAAAAAGTTTTTGAGGCAAATAAAGATGATGATATAAAATTATAATTACCAATACCGCACTTTTCGGCATAAAATATTGTAAAAGCACCCAATACAATACAATATTTGGGAAGTAAAGGAAAATTACGTCGAAAATAAAAGAGAAAACTCCAATTTTCCTGGATTGGTGACGCGATATTCTTGATTAGTGACAACGTGTTTTGCAATCCACGTGATTTGTCTCGCAACGTACTTGGTCACTACACTTGCCACACAACGTGTTTTGTTACCCAATATTTCATTGATTTGCCATATACCATCAGAGGCGTAATTTACATCAGGCAATACATTCTACTGGTGAAAAAGTTATTTCCAGAATTAACGCAGGAAGCGTACAGCTTACTGACGTGCCTAGTAACACCGATCACACTTTGTTCTGAACGTGTTCTTTTAATACCACGTGGCTCATTAACCTTCCAAAAGGTCGTGACGTAACCCGGACCCGACATACTGGATATTTGCCTAAGAATCAGACTCGTTTCCATTCAACACAATCTGGAATTTCCTAGGATTCAACAACAATTTTCGACATACCGGATTAAACACGGTTTTATAATCTGCAAATATTAAGTATAAACCAAGCTTTTTTTTAATGTTATAAAACCTCAAATTTACTAATTATTCAGTTAATTATTTTAATTTTTCTTAACTAAAATTAATTAAAAACATTAGGCATTAATATAGTTTTTATTAATAATAAGAATAAATTATGCCCATTTGAGAATTATCATTAAATTCCAAAATAAGTTAAAATCTACTTTTTTCTAATTAATTAATACCAAATAAGTTTTTTTTTATAAACCAAATTTCATAACCAATTAATTTAATTACAAAATTAATTAGTTAATTATATTCATTATTATTTAATTAAATCATGGTTTAAAACTTAAATCTTAATTACAACAAATTTTTCATGTTTACAAAAACTACAAAAACTTTTTCATATTTCATATGAAAACAAACCTGAATAAACAAACATTTTACTATTAGTTAAAACTCAAAACCTTAAAATTTTTAAAATTCATCATTCATAATTTAAAATTCTAAATTACTATTTCATCCACCTTTTTTTTTCATATTTCATATAAAAATGAACATAATAGTTTGAATCAAATTAAATGTTAAAAAAACACAACATTTTTCTATGGGTTAAAATTCAAGTCTTAAAATGTTTATACAAAAATTATGAATTAAAATTTCCAATTCAATATTAAAATAACCTTTTAATATTTCATGTGAAAAGTATTATAAACCAACTAATATTTTTCTATTTTCGTATAAGTTTAAACTTATAAAATGTTAATATTTATAATATTTTCTAAATTAAAATTCTAAATCAAATTCAGAACGAACTTTTTACATTTTTTATAAAAAAGCCATGGTAGTTAAACCAGTTTAAGCATCACAACCTAACACTGAAATCTATTTTTATATAAAATTTAAACAACTAAACTAACTATATCAAAATTAAGCCGTATCTATAATTTTTCCCTTTAGTGTATTTATAAAACATGTAAAGTATCTTAAACGAGAGTTTACGGTTATCATTTAATGATATTTAAAGATTTCTAGTTTTTTTTTTCTAAACAGCACAACAAACATTCCATCAATTCCTTTGCTGGGCCCATCTACGGAACAACATAATATGGAACAACAGACTTTGTAATAAAATAAAATTGTAAGTAATGATCATTCATTAAAAGACCCTTTACTCTCAATATTAATACTAATTATATTATAAAGTCAGTCCGATTCAAAACATTCCAAGTTCCCAAATAAGCTAATTTTTGTTTTCTTTTACTTTTAAATTTAATTCCACATATTATTATTTTAATGATACTCTTGTTATTATCGGTTAATATTAATTTCTGTCTCATTAATTTTATTAGTTTCTCTTAGAATTTATTCTACTCTTAAGACTATGAATTTTATAGTAATAAATTGTTTTTGCATTTAATATTAAAATCATGAAAAACTAAATCTTTTGTTTTTGGGAATGGCAATCCATTTGAAATGTAAGTTACAGATTTAACAACAGTCATGTCTATATATAAGGGACAGTTTCAATTAAGGGTACTTTAACTGTCTTGGCGTCTGACATACGGTCAGTTGGGTGGGAAAATTGTACCCCTACATGGCACACCATCTTGCCATCGATCAATTTTTATTTCATATTCTTTAAGCCATCTTTTTATAATTTTGCCTACCCTGTGGTATTTACTGGCACGAAGGGTAGGTTATGTGTAGGGCGTTATGAAGTCAGGGTTAAGAACAAAAATCTACCAGATGAATAGCTAGCTGGGAAAAATCGTATTTCGTGCCACTTGACCTTCATTTTCATGCTTGGGTTAATTTTATGTTTAGGGTAAATTTTGAACAATTTTTATTCTTTTAGAATGTATCCAGCGCCTTACATATATGGCGCCCAACGATAAAAAGCTCATACGAGCTAATTAAAATTTTTACATCTTGTTAAATTTGGTCATTTTAGTAATAATTTGTCCAACACTATTATTTTTGAATATAAAAAGATTTGTTTTTAGATGCGGAACATTGATTGTTATCATCGTGGTTAAATATAAAAATGTTAGTTTTATACTTGCAATACACCATCAAATACTAAATTCTGAGGGTTGTCCTATTAATTCGGACATTTGTTTTAAATCTGAATGTAGTTGTAACTCTTACTATTTTTGTATTCCATTTACTAAGACCACTAGGACAATAAGTCATTGTATCGGTTCTGTTAGTCCGAGTTCTAGAATATTAATTAGTTCATTTACTTTGTTGCTACGGTTCCGGACATTGGCGTTGTTTTAAATATGCTAAACAAGCCCTTTGTAGATTTTTTTTTTATATAAATCTGAAACGTTGTAGTTTTCATATTTATTTCATATATTTTTTTATTAAAGTTAATTTAAAATTAACTGCAGCGAAAAGGAGATCCGTTATTTAGTTAATTGTAAGACAGATTACGCTGCTCCTTTTCGTTTAGACAAAGACTGTTGTTTTGTGATTTCGTTTTGATGTGGCTTGTCATTCCCATAAATTTAAATGAAATTAAATTTTTTTTAATTATTCTATGTAAAATTAAATTCTCATAATTATTATATTTTATTTACTCAAATTTGCATTGCTTTTGATTTTTATCTGATTTTGGAAAAACGGAAAAAAAGACATGGAAAATAATACATTTTATATACGCGGAATAGATTTTGTTTTGTATTAATATCAAACTTGCTTTGATACCTATTTTTATTTGTTACATTGAAGTTATGAATACTAGGAGCTCTAATCGTAATACAGATTCTATAAATTCGGATAAGGGAAATAGTTTTACGGATTCATCAAATAATTCTAATTCAAAAAATTCTACTTCTGTTGGTGAATCAACTCGAGGTGCTATTTCAAAGAAATCTTCACATAACTCCCGGGATACGAATTCGGAAAATCCGAATACACCTAATTCTACCAAATCTGCTCCGGGAGGAAAACCTTCCCATTTTAGTAGAGGAGGTATTCTTAAGAAAAGCTCTGTTATCCGTGTTGGTAGTGGCAATAATTCGTTCACTCGTGGTCGTGGTGGACGTTATTCAGCTTCTCAGAATAATATTTCTGTAGAATTACAAGATTCTATTAAAACTCCTGGCAAACCACCAGTAGCACATTCTCCTGTTATTAAAAGTACAGGAAAATCTCCTCAAAATCTAGGGACTCAGAGTATCGCAGGAAGACCGAGAGTTTTACATTCTCCTGTTAACAAGAACCCGATATCTGCAAGGACATTCAGGCTCAGAGCTTAAATAACATTTCTATTGAATTAATTGATACTGATAAAATTTCAAATTTACCATTGGTTACACATTCTCCTGTTCAAAGTAATACTGGAGCAACTACGCAAATAATTCTGACTCAAAGCCAACCTAATATTTCTATTGAATTAGAAAATACTAATATAAACTCCGAATCCGCGTCACAAAACCTACAATCACTAGGCTTAGATAATATTTCCGTTGAAACAAACGATCCTGATAGATCTGCCAGCGGATCATTAGATAACTTGGGTACATCCCTACAAAATCTTCAAACTAAAAGTTTTTATAATATCTCGTTTGATGTGGAAGATACTGTTGTACACTGGTTGAATAGCGAGAATTCTGAAAAGCGGGGTAATCAGACCAAGGGTCTTGGAGATTTAACTACCAGTTCACCTGTTGAAATAATCGATAAAATGGCTCAGAATAATTCAAACACACTTAATCCTAATTTAGGTGAAAACAATAATCCAAATAATCAATATGAGTTTCCCCCTCCATTGAACAATGTTTTTCCACCGAGGAATAATACTTCCGTACCGCTAAATAATATTCCTCCAATACCCAATAACAGTACAATTTCGACTACATCATTTGATTCTTTGGTTGCCATGATGGAGCAGACTATGCGAAATACTAGGGAAGAGTTTAAGAAAGAGCTCTCATCACTAAGGGAAAGCATCTCCCAAATTGGAAATGGTACTTCGACCAATTCACAGAGGCCAAATAATGTTTTGCCAAATTTAAACCACGTACATTTTTCTGGTAATTCTTTTGACACTCAGGGTAGTTCAATAGGGAACAGCGATTCAAATATTAATCTTGAGAAATGGAAAATTTCTTACGATGGATCGGGATCTGTATCCGACTTTATTTTTAAGGTAGAGACTCTTCGGGCACGGTCCAAATGTTCTGAAGATCATTTAATATCAAATTTTCATGTGCTTTTGGACGGAAAAGCTGAGAAATGGTATTGGCTTTTCTCGATGCAAAACCGTAATGTAAATTATTCTCAATTACTAAAGAGTTTGGTCACTTGGAGACGTATCACGATATCCTTTTAAAAATGTCTTCGCGAAAGCAACAGTATGTATGATTTTCATACTGCCATCGTATCTATGAATTTAAGGCTCAGAAGTCCTTTACCTGATGGTACATTAATAGATATAATTAAAAGGAATATACATTAAAATTTAAGTTTCTTATTGTTTAGTTCAGATCCTAAATCTCTTAATGATTTTAGGGACACTGCACGAAAAGCGGAGAAGGTTCTTCGTGACAATAAATTTCAGGGTCATAGTTTAGGTCATCCCCGTAACGTTAGTGAGCTTGAAGCTCCCATTGGAGAGTTCGATGATTCGGAATCTGTTGATCCACAGCTTGGGGCCCTTCAAATCTCGAAGAGGAAGAATAGGTATGACTACTCTAACATCAAGTGCTGTCATTAGGACATTCGTACATTTATTGTGCTAGGGAGATTAAAGAGCCATTTTGTTTTAAATGCGGACAAAAAGGTGTTATGACTCCTAGTTGTCCTAACTAACATGGTTACCAGGGAAACCACAAAATGGGCGAACTGGCTACCGGGGACACTCGTCCATCCCACCAAACCCCGAGTTTGAATTAAAATCCGATTTAAGTACAAGTGCAGGGGTTTTTGATAATAATAAACTTCCAACCAAACCATTATTTTTAAATAAAAATTCGCTTAGAGAAATGTCTACACAGACTGAAGAATCCTTTGGCTCTTCTCCAAAACGAAAACCTTATTCCCTTCAATTATCCAATCAACCATATGCACCTTATGGAAAAACTTCTCTGAAAATATTAAAATGTCGACTACGTTACAAGGAGCGAAAAACTATTCGAAAGATTTTGGAATCTACGATTCTGCATGGGTCCGATGATAGGCCTTTTGCTAAAGTCCAAATTTTTGATGAATTTATAGTTGGCTTACTTGATTCGGGAGCAAATGTTTCCGTTTTAGGAAAAAACTGTATGTCTTTTGTTGAAAGAAACAACATTTCGTTTAGGTTGGTTAGGTCTTCAATAAGAGTCGCCAATGATTCTAAACAACGGGTAGTTGGGTTTTGTAATCTACCAGTATATTTTAAAAATGTGACAAAAATCATTCGTTTTTATTTAGTTCCAACCTTTTGTCAGTTCGCATTGGCCCCAGAGATTATACCTGTCGTATCTGAAATTGATTGTATTGATGTTACAAAAGACACACATGATAAATCGAATTTTCATAACCTTTATTCGGAGCAAAAGTTGATTTTAGAAAAAACTATCTTAGAATTTCCCTCTTTTGAGAAACTTGGACTAGGGTGCACTGACTTGTTAGAACATGATATCGACACAGGAGACGCGGTTCCGATTAAATGCAAACATTACCCATTATCACCTCCTAGGCAAGAAGAGGCGTATGAGGAAATTGAACGTCTGCTAAGGATGGGCGTAATCGAGGAATCGAATTCCCCTTGGTGTTCTCCTGCGGTTTTAGTTAGGAAACCTGGTAAGGTCCGGCTATGTATAGACTCAAGAAAATTAAACGCGGTAACAAAAAAGGATTCATATCCGTTACCCCATATAAATGGACTTTTGAGTAGGCTCAAAGACACCTTTTTCATTAGCGGAATAGATCTTAAAGACGCATTCCTGCAAATTCGGTTAACGCAATCCTCGAAGGAAAAAACTGCATTCGTAGTGCCCGGCAAACCTTTATTTCACTACAAATACATGCCATTTGGTCTATGTAATGGTCCACAAACCATGAGTAGACTTATGGACCGTGTAATACCTTCACGGTTGCGTGAAAACGTTTTCATATATTTAGATGACTTGTTGGTCTGCAGTTCTGACTTTGAATCTCATATTAGGCTTTTAAGTGAAGTGGCTTCTTGTCTAAAAATGGCAAAATTAACTATAAACGTTGGAAAAAGTAAATTTTGTCAGGAGGAAATACACTATCTAGGTTACATTGTGGGGAATGGTACCCTGAAAGTTGATCCCCAAAAGGTTGAATCGATTCAAAACTTTCCTCTTCCGAAAACACCAAAGCAGGTCCGAAGATTTATTGGCATGGCCAATTGGTATAGAGCTTTTATATCAAATTTTTCTGATCTTGCTGGCCCACTAACCGATTGCGTAAGAAAATCGTCAAAAACATTTGTTTTAACCGAGGAAGCAAAAATTTCGTTTCAAAAACTAAAGGACGCACTATCATCTGCTCCGGTATTAGCTCAGCCTAGTTTTGACCGTGAATTCATCATTCAGTGTGACGCTTCTAACATTGGTGTTGGCGGTGTACTACTCCAGTGCGATGACCAAGGGAATGAGCATCCTATAGCCTATGTCTCACAAAAATTAAATAAATCTCAACGGAACTATACGGTTACCGAATTAGAGTGCATGGCAGCTATAGTATGTGTCAACCGATTCAGACCGTATATTGAGGGCTTACCATTTCGGATCATAACGGACCATTCATCTCTGAAATGGCTTATGTCTCAAAAAGGCTTAAGCGGACGTTTGGCCCGTTGGAGCCTCCGGTTACAGCGTTATGATTTTGTAATAGAGCATAGGAAGGGTTCATTAAATGTGGTACCAGATTGTTTGTCCAGGATTGAGGTTAACGAATTAACCATGAAGGATATGCCTTTGGAGATAGATTTGTCTTCCCCTGATTTTGAAGGAGAGGAGTACCTTCAGCTGAGAAAGACCGCTTTGGATAACAAGGAATCCTTACCTGACCTTTGTGTTTCTGATAATTTGGTTTATAAACGCCTAAAATTTAGGCGAGGTGCAGAAGACGAGGAGGATAACTTGTGGCGTCTCTGGCTTCCTAGATCATTAGCTGAAGGGGTTATAAGATCTGCCCATGATTCTGCTCTTGCATGCCACGGTGGGTATGCGAAAACCTTGGCAAGACTGCAGGCAAAAATATTTTTGGCCTGCAATGGTATCTGACATAAAAGCGTGCATTGGAAATTGCGATAAGTGTAAAATGATAAAATCCCCGAATCAGACTTCGAAACCCCCGATGGGTAATCAATTTGTTACTACTAGGCCATTTGAGCGGTTCTATTGTGACTTTTTGGGCCCATACCCGTTCACAAAAGTCAAAAATTCTGTTATTTTCATTTGTTTAGACCACTTGACAAAATTTATTTTTCTAAAGCCACTTAGGGCCGCAACGTCGGCAAACGTAATTTTATTTTTCCAAAATGAAGTTTTCCCCACATTTGGCGTGCCACGTTTTGTGCACAGTGATAATGCAAAACAGTTTGTTTCTCACGAGATGAAGCGATTTTTCGACTTATATGAAATTGTCCACATTAAAACTGGCTTCTATGCCCCACAATCAAATGCGTCCGAACGCGCAAACCGTGAAATCATAACTAAGATTCGATGCTTTTTGGATGATCATAAGGATCACAGGGATTGGGACAGATTTATACCGCAGATTCTTTCAATATTAAGAAGCGATCACCACTCATCGATCAAATGTTCACGCTATTACGCAACATTTGGACAGAATATGGTTCAGCATGGTAGCGCTTATAAGATTTTGGATAGGCTTGGTTGTATGAATGGTGAGGATGTTACTATTTTTGATAATATTGATAGATTAAATAGAATTAGGGAGAAACTTCGGAGCAATTTAGGCGTGGCACACGAGAAGGCCAAAAAAACTTACAATCTGAGAACAAGACCGATAACATTTGAAAAAGGCAAAATAGTTTATAGAAAAAATCATGTATTGAGTAACACGTCCAAAGCCATAAATCGGAAATTTTTACCAAAATTTATTAAATGTAGAATTCGAGATAAAATTGGTAGCAACTTGTACGACATTGAGGACTTAAAGGGTAAATATTTGGGCAGATATCAGACGTCTGACATAAAATCATAATTTTGCCCGGCTTTTTGTGGGTCGTGCCACACGTTAGCGCTTTTGGATTGATAAAAATTGTTCCAGTTCAAAACTATATACTTACCATGTCCTTCATAAAGTCTTAGGACGTTTTTCTTTATTTGTTGGCACATTTGGCTAAAAGTCTCTGCATTGATTGTTTATTAACAACCCATTTTATAATCTGTTAACTTGTATCAAATAACTACACATGATGGCGGTAATATATATTTCAAAAAAGGAGAAAATCTTGTGTTTCGATGTAACACCTAAAGATCGAAGCAGGTTTGTTACGATTTTATCTTTTGAAGGAAATCATTAAAAGTAGAGAAATGCTATTTTAACATATAGTCCCATTCACAATCAATCCAAATTAATTGTGTAATGAAATCCCTACATTGAAGTATATAATTATTTGTAACATGCGACTTTAAATATTTTCCCACGCTCTGCGGTACATATTCTTTGATCTCTCAATCGTAAATCTCATTTTTGATATTTTTTTTTTTTTTTTGTAATTGCACATTGATTTAAATATCAATTAATACTTGATAAGTGTAAAAGAGATCACTTGTTTCTTTCTTTAATACCGCTTATTTTTGGTCCTTTTTTTTATACATATTAAAATATGTTATAATCAATATATTAAAACAAAATTTGCCATTTTTATTAGGCATCACGCGATGTTCTTTAAACTTTGTCTGGTCATAAGTGATTTTAAAGTTGTCAAGTTAAGTCAAACATTGTAATTAAACTCTCGAATATAAAATTATAATCACCAATACCGCACTTTTCGGCATAAAATATTGTAAAAGCAGCCAATACAATACAATATTTGGGAAGTAAAGGAAAATTACGTCGAAAATAAAAGAGAAAACTCCAATTTTCCTGGATTGGTGACGCGATATTCTTGATTAGTGACAACGTGTTTTGCAATCCACGTGATTTGTCTCGCAACGTACTTGGTCACTACACTTGCCACACAACGTGTTTTGTTACCCAATATTTCATTGATTTGCCATATACCATCAGAGGCGTAATTTACATCAGGCAATACATTCTACTGGTGAAAAAGTTATTTCCAGAATTAATGCAGGAAGCGTACAGCTTACTGACGTGCCTAGTAACACCGATCACACTTTGTTCTGAACGTGTTCTTTTAATACCACGTGGCTCATTAACCTTCCAAAAGGTCGTGACGTAACCCGGACCCGACATACTGGATATTTGCCTAAGAATCAGACTCGTTTCCATTCAACACAATCTGGAATTTCCTAGGATTCAACAACAATTTTCGACATACCGGATTAAACACGGTTTTATAATCTGCAAATATTAAGTATAAACCAAGCTTTTTTTTAATGTTATAAAACCTCAAATTTACTAATTATTCAGTTAATTATTTTAATTTTTCTTAACTAAAATTAATTAAAAACATTAGGCATTAATATAGTTTTTATTAATAATAAGAATAAATTATGCCCATTTGAGAATTATCATTAAATTCCAAAATAAGTTAAAATCTACTTTTTTCTAATTAATTAATATCAAATAAGTTTTTTTTTATAAACCAAATTTCATAACCAATTAATTTAATTACAAAATTAATTAGTTAATTATATTCATTATTATTTAATTAATTCATGGTTTAAAACTTAAATCTTAATTACAACAAATTTTTCATGTTTATAAAAACTACAAAAACTTTTTCATATTTCATATGAAAACAAACCTGAATAAACAAACATTTTACTATTCAAAATCTTAAAATTTTTAAAATTCATCATTCATAATTTAAAATTCTAAATTACTATTTCATCCACCTTTTTCTTTCATATTTCATATAAAAATGAACATAATAGTTTGAATCAAATTAAATGTTAAAAAAACACAACATTTTTCTATGGGTTAAAATTCAAGTCTTAAAATGTTTATACAAAAATTATGAATTAAAATTTCCAAATCAATATTAAAGTAACCTTTTAATATTTCATGTGAAAAGTATTATAAACCAACTAATATTTTTCTATTTTCGTATAAGTTTAAACTTATAAAATGTTAATATTTATAATATTTTCTAAATTAAAATTCTAAATCAAATTCAGAACGAACTTTTTACATTTTTTATAAAAAAGCCATGGTAGTTAAACCAGTTTAAGCATCACAACCTAACATTGAAATCTATTTTTATATAAAATTTAAACAACTAAACTAACTATATCAAAATTAAGCCGTATCTATAATTTTTCCCTTTAGTGTATTTATAAAACATGTAAAGTATCTTAAACGAGAGTTTACGGTTATCATTTAAAGATATATAAAGATTTCTAGTTTTTTTTTTCTAAATAGCACAACAAACATTCCATCAATTCCTTTGCTGGGCCCATCTATGGAACAACATAATATGGAACAACAGACTTTGTAATAAAATAAAATTGTAAGTAATGATCATTCATTAAAAGACCCTTTACTCTCAATATTAATACTAATTATATTATAAAGTCAGTCCGATTCAAACATTCCAAGTTCCCAAATAAGCTAATTTTTGTTTTCTTTTACTTTTAAATTTAATTCCACATATTATTATTTTAATGATACTCTTGTTATTATCGGTTAATATTAATTTCTGTCTCATTAATTTTATTAGTTTCTCTTAGAATTTATTCTACTCTTAAGACTATGAATTTTATAGTAATAAATTGTTTTTGCATTTAATATTAAAATCATGAAAAACTAAATCTTTTGTTTTTGGGAATGGCAATCCATTTGAAATGTAAGTTACAGATTTAACAACAGTCATGTCTATATATAAGGGACAGGTTTAATTAAGGGTACTTTAACTGTCTAGGCGTCTGACATACGGTCAGTTGGGTGGGAAAATTGTACCCCTACATGGCACACCATCTTGCCATCGATCAATTTTTATTTCATATTCTTTAAGCCATCTTTTTATAATTTTGCCTACCCTGTGGTATTTACTGGCACGAAGGGTAGGTTATGTGTAGGGCGTTATGAAGTCAGGGTTAAGAACAAAAATCTACCAGATGAATAGCTAGCTGGGAAAAATCGAATTTCGTGCCACTTGACCTTCATTTTCATGCTTAGGTTAATTTTATGTTTAGGGTAAATTTTGAACAATTTTTATTCTTTTAGAATGTATCCAGCGCCTTACAAACTCTTTTTCATTTTATGTATATATATATATATATATTTTTTTTTTTAATTTATGATTAACAATCAACATTTTCTAATTTAAATTTATTTAAAAACTATACTGATCAAAAAAAATTTCCAATTTTTAATATTGTTTCTGTAAACATAAGAAGCATTTCTGCTGTTGATAAATTTAATAAATTTAAGGCAATGATATCTAAGTTTCCAAAACTACCCAATATCATAGCTGTTCAAGAGACGTGGTTTTCACCTAATTTAGAGCAAATATATAATATTCCAGGTAACAATACTGTGCACTGTAGTAGAGCTGATAACTTTATTGGTACATCTGCTTATATTCCAAAATGTTATCAATATGTACAGTGTTGACATGTGCAAAATCAACGATTTGATTAATACAATCACCATATCACTGGGAAACCACAAGATTAAAGGCAAAACATTAAAAATATCGTCGTTCTACAGATCTCAAAAATTTGATTTCTTAAAGTTTGTCGAATTTATTGAAAATTTAGTTAGCAGATGTGGGAGATATCCTAGTGTAATTATCGGAGATTCGAATGTTGATTTCTTAAAAAATCGTCAATCAATTGATATAATTAATATTATCAAATTTTAATTTTTCTAACTGCCATACTATGATAACGCGACCCGAATCTGGTACATCTATAGATAACGTTTACAGCAATGTCCCTGAATATATTTTTATTGATACAATTAACTGTAGTTTATCAGACCATAATTTGATTTCGTGTAAACCTAAGAGTCAAATTTGTCAACCGCATTTAGTGGAAACAAGTCGCCTGATCAATATCTTAATAATAGTTTTCAAATGTTCCAAGAAACTGGAAATCCCACTATAGATATTCCACAATTTATCAGTAATGTCTCTAACGCAGCTCAGAAATCTACTGTGGAGAAAAGTGATAAAAAACTATTAAAAAATTAATTAAAACCATGGATAAGCACCAATCTACAAGCTCTTATATTATTTAAAAAAAACTTCTGAAATTGAGAAAGAAATGTAAAAAAAGTGATGTAAAGGAGAGATAGATGAATAATTATTACCATAAAAACCTAGAAAAAAATTCAGTAGGAACCAAAAAATGTTGGAAGTTTTTAAACGAGAACCTAGGTAGAAAGTTAAAAAATCAAATAAATGTCAAAGATTCCAATGGGGTGCTAGTAGTAGACAATAGAATTAAGAGTGATATATTTAATCAATATTTCTGGAAATTCTAAGAACCTTAAAACAACAAATTTACTGTTCACCTAGAGATTCATGTAATGCCTTCAGTTCATTAACAAATTCTCAATTCGTATTAAACTTTTCTCATACCACTATTATAGAAATTAAGCAAATTATTTCTGAATTAAACTTAAAAGCTGTCGTTGTGATGGAACATCGCCAAGAATGTTATTTGAATGAAAAGATATTATATCACCCTATTTTGCAAGCTTCTTTGACCGAATAGTGGATACTTCAATATATCCAGATGAATTGAAAATTGCCAAAATTGTTCCTATACCAAAGGAATGTAATGCTTTAACAGCTGAAAAGTTTCGCCCAATTGCTTTGCTTCCAATTATTGATAAAATATTTGAAAAATTATTATATAAGCAGTTGTCTCCATATTTGGATAGTAATGGTTTATTATATAACCGACAGTATAGCTTTAAGAAAGGTTATGGAACAGAAGAAGCGGTTGTAAATGTAATTAATAATATTTGTCATGGCTTGGACAATGGATTTAAAGGTGTGGCTGGAATTTTTTATGATTTTTCAAAAGCTTTTGATTTAGTGGAGCATTCAGTTTTAATCCAGAAACTACGGTTTTATGGAAAATCATTGGATTTATTAAAGAATTATTTAACAAATAGGAAGCAATATGTTGAGTTAGAAAACCTCAAGAGTGATATGAGTTCTGTTGAGAATGGTGTACCGCAAGGTAGTGTACTGGGTCTATTATTATTTACTATATATCTTAATGATATAGCACATCTTGAGTTATTTGGAAAACTGTATATGCATGCTGATGACATAGTATGTCTTCTTTATCCATATATACATGAGGTAGCTTTGAAGGTACATATGACACGTGATGCCGCAATAATTACAGAGTTTGCAAGATTAAATAAGCTTGTTTTAAATGCTGGAAAAACTAAGTTGTTAAGATTTATACCATACTTAATAAACAATCAAACGTTTTGTATTTTTGTGGATGGAAAAGAAGTAATGTTCCATAAAATACCTTGGAATCAATCTGCAAAATAATCTATCATGGGACATTCATATTCAGAACCTTAAAACCAAAATTGTATCCGTTATCGGTTTGCTTTACGGGTTAGGTCGAAAGGAGGAGAAAGCATCGAAATGCAACCTCATATCGTTACGATACACACCTAGGCCTCTGCTGGTCCTGTTGTGCGCTCCTTAAGAACATGGAGATGCATTGTTAACGTCCGGTGTCCAGAAACCTGGTTTCGCGTCGTAACTCCTCAAGGTTTTCCAGTCGACGTTCCTCAGGGATTCTAGGTCCGATATAACATCACTCCCGAGGTGCCTGGATCTTAATTCCGCAAATGTCTGACAGTGGCAGAGAAAGTGCTCCAGCGTCTCGCTCCCCTCGCCACACGCTTTATACTCTTCATAATCTGCCCGTCTAATCCGGTACAGTTGTGCCCGTAATCCTGCATGCCCAGTAAGGATACGTACCATCATACTGACCTCGGACTTACTCCCATTAAGGAGGCCTCTAGTCCTCTTCCCGTCTGGGTTACCCCACAAAATCTTAGTGGTCCTGACCACCGTCCCATTGTTCCAACAGGCCGTGTGGGTTTCCCTTGTCCACGCCTTTAATTCCGCTTTCGTTGCCTCAAACGGTTTTGGGTTCGCTTAATTAACTGCCTCGAGTTCTCTTCCCCCGATGGCTAGTGTATTGGCCCTTTCGTTCCCGGCTATCCCCGAGTTGCCTCGTACCCATATAATATGGATCCTGCCGCCAGAAGAAAACTCGGTAATGGGCCTTCTACGGTCCAGTAAGGTTCTGGACTTAACCCTACTAGCCGATATCGCCCCAATCGCCTTTTGGCTATCGGTGAATATGTTAGCGTCTACTAGCCCCATATTCAATTCAATCCATCCCACACACTACGTAATAGCACGGACTTCCGCTTGGAAGCAGGTGTTGTGATCAGGAAGACGGTAGGATATCTCGGTCTCCGGGTCCTCAATATAGACCCCCATACCCGTTTTATTACTCAGCCTAGATCCGTCTGTGTAGCAACAGATCCCCACGGGCATCTGCTAAAGAGTTCCGCTCGACCATTCTCCCCTATCAGGGATCATAATCCCGCAGTTTCCGTCTCCGGTATGCGGTCGGGAATGTCAGATGAGTGTGTGTGTTCGGACAACGTGCCCAGTAAACAGTGATGACCTGCTCTGAAATCACCTACATATAGCTCGCCAAGAAATAAGAGGCGTTCGGCTGCGAGTGCCGCCTCGTACATCAACCGCGTTTCGATTGGTGGTATATCCAGCAGTGTCTCCAGAGCCCTGGTTGACGTGGTGCACATTGCCCCACTTATACCCAAGCAACACGTACGCTGGACCCCCTGAAGTGGTCTTATGTTGCACTTTTTATCCAAGGAGGTCCAACAGATTACACAGGCGTAAGTTAAGATCGGCCTTATTACGCTCCTGTAAAGCCAGTGTGTCATATTCGGACTTAGGCCCATTTCGGGAATATGGCCCTCCTACATAGCGCCCAACACCTGCTCGCCTTGTTGGTTCTATACTCTATGTGGTATTTCCATTTCAGCTTCCGATCAAGGATTACGCCTAAGTACTTAACCCTGTCGGTCACTGGTATCGTCCTGCCTGAGAAACGTGGTTCCCTGTAGACAGGGATCTTCGTTCTCCCCGACAACAGACATATTTCCGTCTTTTCCGGGTTAAAATTTATGCCCCTAGGCTGATCCCAGCCGAAGGCCGTGTTTAGGGCCGCCTCGGCCCTTCTACACAATTAGTTTGGATCCTTGCCCCTAGAAGTATTACAACATAGTCTGCATAGCAGACTGGTTCGAACCCCTCTTCGGTTAAGGGCCTTAGGAGACTATTTATCGCGGTTACCCATAGCAGTGGAGATAAAATCTCACCCTGTGGCGTTCCGCGAAGTACCCTTCTCCTAATAGTTACACCGTAATTTCCCCACTTATCAATCTATTCCCCAGTATGTGGGTGATCCAGTCACTAAGCGCCCGGTCGACCCGAAACCGGCTCAAGGATCGGATAAGAGTGTCGGTCAGTACGTTATTAAAGGCTCCCTCGATGTCAATGCACACCGCCAGTGTGTACAGTTTGTCCTCGAAGGATTTCCGTATATAGTGTACGACCTCATTTAATGCGGTCTCCACTGATCTGCCCTTGACATAAGTATGCTGGTTATATTTCAGGTCTCTGTCCGGTATTCTACTTTTAATCATGGAATCGACTATTCGCTCCATGGTTTTAAGTAGAAAGGACGTTAGGCTAATCGGGCGAAAAGCGTTTGGTGTCGCATAGGTCTTCCTAGTTATGGGTATAAATATTACCCTAGCAAAAGTTTTGTCAATATTTTGTAATTTTCTTATATTCTTTCGTTGTATATACATATATGTTCTTCTAAATAACCTCATGATACTCTTACTCTTTGGGAACAATCCCTATATTCAACTACAGGGCTTGAAACTTGGGCGCAAATGGACGAATTCTTAACGTCTAGATTTGAAGTCGTTAAAGTCAAGTAATGGGCACTACTACAAAGTCAAATTTCATTTTCTTCCTAATAGTAACACGAATTTTTGCTGCAAATCTTGTGGAAAAAATTACGCGTTGAAATATTGCCCAAAATTTAAATTAATGAATGTAAGTGAAAGAATTCAGCTTGTTGAAACGAATAAATGTTGTTCGAATTGTCTTTTACATACTCATATAAGTTCAAATTGTCAAAGTATTTTTACATGTATACATTGCAAACAACGTCACCATTCCTTGTTTCATTTAAACAATAGAAGTAGAGATAACACGAAACCTCAGAATATAACACATACGTCGGCATTGCATTTGAAATCTAGACAATTAACGGATTCAAATGAGACTTGTGAAAGAACAAGGTTCACAATGATCATTTATTATTGAAAAGGTTCATAATCAATTGAAACTGTTGACTAAAAGGGAAAACTTTACTATTTATAGCACGGGCGATAGTATTCAGAACTCTAACAAACTTTACGAAATTTATTCTCACGAATAAAGAGTCCGATGTCAGAATTAAAACTTCTGCAATTGTACTAAAAAAGCTTACGAATGTTTTGCCGACTAATTCCGCCCAAAAACCAAATCTTTGGGAATTAGGCGAACTGGAACTCGCTGATCCAAATTTTTTTAAGTCAGAGCGCGTTGACATTATTCTCGGTAGTGACATTATTCCTAAAATAATTTTACCCGGTGTAAAATACGGAATTTTTAAAAGCCAGTATTAATGCCACAGTTTCAAGAAAAAAGTTAAAATCATTTCATATCTCATGTGTCAGAAAATATAATGGACCGATTTTCCTCGTGGGATAGAGGAATACGAGTCGTCAGTTATATTTTTCGGCTTTTGCATAACTCGCTTGGAAAGTATGCTGATCGTCAAACCTATAGTTATTCAAAAATTTCACAAAATGAATTTGAGTATTCTAAAAGAAAACTGGTAATATTAACTCCAAAATTACATTTTGCTCCTGAATATTATAGTTTAAAAAATAAAACTTTGCTAGAAAGAACAAGCTCTCTTCTCATGCTTAATCCCTTTTTAGATGAACATGAAGTAATGCGTACGAATGGTCGGTTGGCAGAGTCTCTATTATCATACAATGAGCGTCATCCGGTAATAATTCCAACGAAATCTAGATTTCGTTATCTCTTTTGAGATTTCACACACAAATTACTTCTACACGCTGAGCACCAGTTAATGATACGAAGCATTCGACAAGAATATTACATTCCTCGACTAAAGCCCATCGTTAAAAGTTGTATATTTCGATGCAAAATTTGTGTAATTGCACGTCACAAGGTATGTCAGCAAAGAGAAGTACGTTTTCAGTGCCATTTCACATCACAGGCATAGACTTTGCTGGGCCATTTCAAGTGAAATCGTCCACTTTAAGACAATCTTCTTATCTAAAATCCTATGTTAGTGTGTTTGTACGTTTTGCAACAAAGGCTATACCCCTTGAGATCTGCTCTGATCTCACTACTGATAATGTCTGATAATGAAACTAAAGAGTTGGAAACTTTAGTGATCAAACGTACATTTTGCAGTGTTAAAATTTATAAATTTCAGAATATAAATATTCGTTGGTTTAACCACTTATAAAATCAATAGCTACTTTAATTATAAAAAGCGGATTTCTTAGCTTGTGAAATAAGTGAAAAATGGGTGGAAAAAGTCGAAGAAGTATATAAAAAAAAAATAAAATAATTTGTGATCAATATAAATTACAAATACAAGAAGATGATGACTTTATAGAGTGTGACAAGTGCGCCAAAATGTACCACTCTCAATGCACTTGTTTAGATAAAAGGCAATTTGAGTTTTTGTCAAGTAATGAGAGCGAAGTATTTACACGCCATGTATGTGAATGAGGAGAAGAAGGAATGGCGGAATTGCTAAATGAAATAAACAAGCAAAACAAGAAACTCGATCAGCTGACTGAGACAACGAGCTTTATGTCTAATCAGTATGATGAAATACTACGAGGGGTGGCTGAAAATAAAAGAAAAATTGAAAATGTACAAAAAGAAAATCGTCAGTTGAAAAATATAATTAAAACATTACAAAAATCGGTAAAAATGCTAAATGACCAAAGAGTTAAAAAAAATTGCTTGATAAGTGGTGTAAAAGAAGATGTAAATGCTGTTGATAGAATACTGAAAATATCTAAAGATGTTGGTTTAAATCTCAAGGAAAATGACGTTGAGGATGTATACTTTTGAAAGAAAAGAGAAGGAAGTGATAAACAAACAATGATAACTTTGAGTCAAAAAAATCTAAAGATATGTTAATGCAATTAAAACCAAAATTTAAAGAAAATGATGGAATATTTGTAAAAAACTACCTTAGTAAGGAAACACTGAATGTTTTCAAAGATCAATGTTTAATAAAATGTTTATGTAAAAAAAAATTAAACATCAAAGCCAAAATTAATAAAAACTGAAGATGATGTTGATGGTTTACTGATGAATGCTGCAACATATAAATCCCAAAGACGCAGATCAAACCTACAAAAAGTTTTTGAGGAAAATAAAGATGATGAAGATGATGAGGCCAACAACTCACCCTTTTTGTCACCTGCTCAAAAATAACTATTTACTACTATATTTGCTAAAACTCTTTTTCATTTTATGTATATATATATTTTTTTTTTTAATTTATGATTAACAATCAACATTTTCTGATTTGAATTTATTTAAAAACTATACTGATCAAAAAAAATTTCCAATTTTTAATATAGTTTCTGTAAACATAAGAAGCATTTCTGCTGTTGATAAATTTAATAAATTTAAGGCAATGATATCTAAGTTTCCAATATCATAGTTGTTCAAGAGACGTGGTTTTCACCTAATTTAGAGCAAATATATAATATTCCAGGTTACAATACTGTGCACTGTAGTAGAGCTGATAACTTTATTGGTACATATGCTTATATTCCGAAATGTTATCAATACAGTGTTGACATGTGCAAAATCAATGATTTTATTAAAACAATCACCATATCACTGGAAAACCACAAAATTAAAGGCAAAACATTAAAAATATCGTCGTTCTACAGATCTCAAAAATTTGATTTCTGAAAATTTGTCGAATTTATTGAAAATTTAGTTAGCAGATGTGGGAGATATCCTAGTGTAATTATCGGAGATTCGAATGTTGATTTCTTAAAAAATCGTCAATCAATTGATATAATTAATATTACCAAATTTTAATTTTTCTAACTGTCATACTATGATAACACGACCCGAATCTGGTACATCTATAGATAACGTTTACAGCAATGTCCCGGAATATATTTTTATTGATACAATTAACTGTAGTTTATCAGACCATAATTTGATTTCGTGTAAACCTAAGAGTCAAATTTGTCAACCGCATTTAGTGGAAACAAGTCGCCTGATTTGTGATTATGGTAAAGCAAGACAATATCTTAATAATAGTTTGCAAATGTTCCAAGAAACTGGAAATCCCACTATAGATATTCCACAATTTATCAGTAATGTCTCTAACGCAGCTCAGAAATCTACTGTGGAGAAAAGTGATAAAAAACTATTAAAAAATTAATTAAAACCATGGATAAGCACCAATCTACAAGCTCTTATATTATTTAAAAAAAACTTCTGAAATTGAGAAAGAAATGTAAAAAAGTGATGTAAAGGAGAGATTAAAGGGAATAAGTTATATTGTAAAAAAATCTTGTAGAGAATCGATGAATTATTACCATAAAAACCTAGAAAAAAATTCAGTAGGAACCAAAAAATGTTGGAAGTTTTTAAACGAGAACCTTGGTAGAAAGTTAAAAAATCAAATAAATGTCAAAGATTCCAATGGGGTGCTAGTAGTAGACAATAGAATTAAGAGTGATATATTTAATCAATATTTCTGGAAATTCTAAGAACCTTAAAACAACAAATTTACTGTTCACCTAGAGATTCATGCCTTCAGATCATTAACAAATTCTCAATTCGTATTAAACTTTTCTCATACCACTATTATAGAAATTAAGCAAATTATTTCTGAATTAAACTTATTAAAAAGCTGTCGTTGTGATGGAATATCGCCAAGAATGTTATTTGAATGAAAAGATATTATATCACCCTATTTTGCAAGCTTCTTTGACCGAATAGTGGATACTTCAATATATCCAGATGAATTGAAAATTGCCAAAATTGTTCCTATACCAAAGGAATGTAATGCTTTAACAGCTGAAAAGTTTCGCCCAATTGCTTTGCTTCCAATTATTGATAAAATATTTGAAAAATTATTATATAAGCAGTTGTCTCCATATTTGGATAGTAATGGTTTATTATATAACCGACAGTATAGCTTTAAGAAAGGTTATGGAACAGAAGAAGCGGTTGTAAATGTAATTAATAATATTTGTCATGGCTTGGACAATGGATTTAAAGGTGTGACTGGAATTTTTTATGATTTTTCAAAAGCTTTTGATTTAGTGGAGCATTCAGTTTTAACCCAGAAACTACGGTTTTATGGAAAATCATTGGATTTATTAAAGAATTATTTAACAAATAGGAAGCAATATGTTGAGTTAGAAAACCTCAAGAGTGATATGAGTTCTGTTGACCATGGTGTACCGCAAGGTAGTGTACTGGGTCCATTATTATTTACTATATATCTTAATGATATAGCACATCTTGAGTTATTTGGAAAACTGTATATGTATGCTGATGACATAGTATGTCTTCTTTATCCATATATACATGAGGTAGCTTTGAAGGTACATATGGAACGTGATGCCGCAATAATTACTGAGTTTGCAAGATTAAATAAGCTTGTTTTAAATGCTGGAAAAACTAAGTTGTTAAGATTTATACCATACTTAATAAACAATCAAAAGTTTTGTATTTTTGTGGATGGGAAAGAAGTAATGTTCCATAAAATACCTTGGAATCAATCTGCAAAATAATCTATCATGGGACATTCATATTCAGAACCTTAAAACCAAAATTGTATCCGTTATCGGTTTTTTTACGGGTTAGGTCGAAAGGAGGATGAAGCATCGAAATGCAACCTCATATCGTTACGATACACACCTAGGCCTCTGCTGGGCCTGTTGTGCGCTCCTTAAGAACATGGAGATCCATTGTTAACGTCCGGTGTCCAGAAACCTGGTTTCGCGTCGTAACTCCTCAAGGTTTTCCAGTCGACGTTCCTCAGGAATCCTAGGTCCGATATAACATCACTCCCGAGGTACCTGGATCTTAATTCCGCAAATGCCTGACAGTGGCAGAGAAAGAGCTCCAGCGTATCGCTCCCCTCGCCACACGCTTTACACTCTTCATAATCTGCCCGTCTAATCCGGTACAGTTGTGCCCGTAATCCTGCATGCCCAGTCAGGATACGTACCATCATACTGACCTCGGACTTACTCCCATTAAGGAGGCCTCTAGTCCTCTTCCCGTCTGGGTTACCCCACAAAATCTTAGTGGTCCTGGCCACCGTCCCATTGTTCCAACAGGCCATGTGGGTTTCCCTTGTCCACGCCTTTAATTCCGCTTTCGTTGCCTCAAACGGTTTTGGGTTCGCTTAATTAACTGCCTCGAGTTCTCTTCCCCCGATGGCTAGTGTATTGGCCCTTCGTTCCCGGCTATCCCCGAGTGGCCTGGTACCCATATAATAAGGATCCTGCCCCCAGAGTAAAACTCGGTAATGGCCTTTTGGCTATCGGTGAATATTTTAGCGTCTACTCGCCCCATATTCAATTCAATCCATCCCACACACTACGTAATAGCACGGACTTCCGCTTGGAAGCAGGTGTTGTGATCAGGAAGACGGTAGGATATCTCGGTCTCCGGGTCCTCAATATAGACCCCCATACCCGTTTTATTACTCAGCCTAGATCCGTCTGTGTAGCAACAGATCCCCACGGGCATCTGCTAAAGAGTTCCGCTCGACCATTCTCCCCTATCAGGGATCATAATCCCGCAGTTTCCGTCTCCGGTATGCGGTCGGGAATGTCAAATGAGTGTGTGTGTTCGGACAACGTGCCCAGTAAACAGTGATGACCTGCTCTGAAATCACCTATATATAGCTCGCCAAGAGATAAGAGGCGTTCGGCTGCGAGTGCCGCCTCGTACATCAACCGCGTTTCGTTTGGTGGTATATCCAGCAGTGTCTCCAGAGCCTTGGTTGACGTGGTGCACATTGCCCCACTTATACCCAAGCAACACGTACGCTGGACCCCCTGAAGTGGTCTTATGTTGCACTTTTTATCCAAGGAGGTCCACCAGATTACATAGGCGTAAGTTAAGATCGGCCTTATTACGCTCCTGTAAAGCCAGTGTGTCATATTCGGACTTAGGCCCATTTCGGGCCTATGGCCCTTCTACATAGCGCCCAACACCTGCTCGCCTTGTTGGTTCTATCCTCTATGTGGTATTTCTATTTCAGCTTCCGATCAAGGATTACGCCTAAGTACTTAACCCTGTCGGTCACTGGTATGGTCCTGCCTGAGAAACGTGGTTCCCTGTAGACAGGGATCTTCGTTCTCCCCGTCAACAGACATATTTCCGTCTTCTCCGGGTTAAAATTTAGGCCCCTAGGCTGATCCCAGCCGAAGGCAGTGTTTAGGGCCGCCTCGGCCCTTCTACACAAATAGTTTGGATCCTTGCCCTTAAGAAGTATTACAACATAGTCTGCATAGCAGACTGGTTCGAATCCCTCTTCGGTTAAGGTCCTTAGGAGACTATTTATCGCAGTTACCCATAGCAGTGGAGATAAAATCTCACCCTGTGGCGTTCCGCGAAGTACCCTTCTCCTAATAGTTACACCGTACATTTCGCAACTTATCCATCTATTCCCCAGTATGTGGGTGATCCAGTCACTAAGCGCCCGGTCGACCCGAAACCGGCTCAAGGATCGGATAAGAGTGTCGGTCAGTACGTTATTAAAGGCTCCCTCGATGTCAATGCACACCGCCAGTGTGTACAGTTTTTCCTCGAAGGATTTCCGTATATAGTGTACGACCTCATTTAATGCGATCTCCACTGATCTGCCCTTGACATAAGTATGCTGGTTATATTTCAGGTCTCTGTCCGGTATTCTACTTTTAATCATGGAATCGACTATTCGCTCCATGGTTTTAAGTAGAAAGGACGATAGGCTAATCGGGCGATAAGCCTTTGGTGTCGCAAAGGTCTTCCCAGTTATGGGTATAAATATTACCCTAGCAACAGTTTTGTCAATATTTTGTAATTTTCTTATATTCTTTCGTTGTATATACATATATGTTCTTCTAAGTAACCTCATGATACTCTTACTCTTTGGGAACAATCCCTATATTCAACTACAGGGCTTGAAACTTGGGCGCAAATGGACGAATTCTTAACGTCTAGATTTAAAGTCGTTAAAAGATTAAACCAAACGCGATTTAATAATCAAGTAATGGGCACTACTTCAAAGTCAAATTTCATTTTGTTCCTAATAGTAACACGAATTTTTGCTGCAAATCTTGTGGAAAAAATTACGCGTTGAAATATTGCCCAAAATTTTAATCAATGAATGTAAATGAAAGAATTCAGCTTGTTGAAACGAATAAATGTTGTTCGAATTGTCAAAGTATTTTTACATGTATACATTGCAAACAACGTCACCATTCCTTGTTTCATTTAAACAATAGAAGTAGAGATAACACGAAACCTCAGAATATAACACATACGTCGGCATTGCATTTGAAATCTAGACAATTAACGGATTCAAATGAGACTTGTGAAAGAACAAGGTTCACAATGATCATTTATTACTGAAAAGGTTCATAATCAATTGAAACTGTTGACTAAAAGGGAAAACTTTGCTATTTATAGCACGGGCGATAGTATTCAGAACTCTAACAAACTTTACGAAATTTATTCTCACGAATAAAAAGTCCGATGTCAGAATTAAAACTTCTGCAATTGTACTAAAAAAGCTTACGAATGTTTTTGGGAATTAGGCGAACTGGAACTCGCCGATCCAAATTTTTTTAAGTCAGATCGAGTTGACCTTATTCTCGGTAGTGACATTATTCCTAAAATAATTTTACCCGGTGTAAAATACGGAATTTTTAAAAGCGTTATGGCACAAAATACGGTCTTTGGATACATATTTTCTGGTCCAATCTTAACGGATGTGTTTACAAAGGGGACCATTTTGTCTTATACTATAGAAGTAAAACCTATAAACGAAGATTTGATAAGTAAGCAACTCCGGAAATTTTGGGAGGTCGAAGAGGTTACAGACAATTTTCCCCAATCCAAGGAAGACCAAGACTGTGAAAATCTTTTCAAAAAACAACATGTCGAGATTCTGACGGACGTTGTTAAACTTCCATTCAGAGTCGAGTACCCTCATGATATAAAGCTTGAATTTTCAAGGTATGTGGCGTTGGCCCAATATATTGGTCAAGAAATTACAATGTCAAAGAAACCTGATGTGTCGGCAATCTATAGAATTATTTTGGAACTTTGGCGAGAGGGAAAAGATTGGGACCAATACATTACACATTAGACTCTCGAATGGTGGAATGAATTCGTTAAAAATCTTCAAGATATCCAGCACATAGAAGTACCCAGATGGATGAAATATCAGCCCAGTTATAATGTTCAAATTCATGGTTTTTGCGACGCCTCCGAAAAGGCATATTGTGCCACGCTATATCTTCGAACGGAAAAAATCAGTGGTGAAGTCTTCTCAAATTTAATGGTTTCAAAAAATAAAATAAGCCCAGTTAACCAAATTACACTCCCTCGCCTAGAATTATGTGGTGCCGTACTATTATCGAAGCTTGCAAAATCAGTGTTTTCAAGTCTAGCGATTTCGGAATTTGAATTATTCCTTTGGTCCGATTCGTGCATAGTTTTAAGTTGGTTAGAAAAGCCACCACCAACATGGGGAACATTTGTAGCTAACAGAACATCAGAAATAGTCCGAAACGTTGGCAACATTAAATGGAGACATGTTTCCTCCACCGAAAACCCGGTTGACCTTGATACAAGAGGATGCACTCCAATTGAATTAAAGGACCAACGATTGTGGTGGAGCGGACACCCCTGGTTGCTTCTCCCCTCGAAAAATTAGCCAGTATTAATGCCACAGTTTCAAGAAAGAAAAAAGTTAAAATCATTTCATATCTTATGTGAGTCAGAAAATATATTGGACCGATTTTCCTTGTGGGATAGAGGAATACGAGTCGTAAGTTATATTTTTCGGTTTTTGCATAACTCGCTTGGAAAGTATGCTTATCGTTGAACCTATAGTTCTTCAAAAATTTCACAAAATGAATTTTATAAAGGGTAAAATCGTCAGAATATATTAATCGATACTGCATTCTACTGTCTAAAATAAAATTATTCTCATCCATTTTTTTTTCTCAATTTGTCAAAAATTGGTCAAAGGATTTACAGTTCCGAAACTTTTAAAATATAATTTCTACTATCACTGCCAAGATCCCAAATTATGATACATACCCCAAATGATTGTACGGATCACTCTATAGGCCAACAAGGTTTGGTCTACTGGGTTACTATGCAAACAAAAAAAAAAATTAAAAAAAATCGTTTTTAACAAAAAATAGGCCAAAGGATATAGAGCTTCGAAAGTTTTTACAAGATCCCTAAATATACCACATGAACCAAACAATCGCACGAATCATTCTACAGGCTAACAAGGTTTGGTTTACGGGGTTATTATGCAGACAAATAAATTTAAAAAAATCGTATTTGTAAAGAAATTTTCAAAAACATGCCGAAATATGTAGATCTTCAAAACCTTTTAGGTATGATTTCTACTAACCTTTCCAATATCCTACAATATATCACGTGCCCGAAATAATCGTACGGGTCATGCTACAGTCCAACAAGGTTTGGTCTACTGGGTTTATGGAAACAAAAAAATTTAAAAAAAATCGTATTTTTAAAAACAATTTGAAAAATGGACCAAATAACGTAGAGCTCCAAAAATTTTTACATATTCTTACAGAAGTTTCATTTACTCGTATAGAAACACAAATCCCCATATGTTAGCCCTGAAATGTAAAACAATGAAATGGCAACCCTTCACCATAACTAATGTTTTTTCTGTCAAACTGTAAAAGAACATTCTCAAAGTTGCCAGTATGCAGCTTCTGGACGGTGCTGCCATATTCTAGTTATTTTAACCCGCACATAAAAAACGCAAACAAGGTGGCATAGCAGTTCATTTTAGAAATAAAACGCTAAGTGTCAAGAACTAAAGTGTGGCTAACGTTTAGTCTATTTACATCGTGTGTATAAAGTGTGCTATAAAAGTGTTTTCTGTGATTTTAGTGCCTGTTGTAAATAAATAGTGATATAAATAATTTCAAACAGTGTTTATTATTTGCAGTATAGAAATAACTCGATTTATTTATAAGGTAAATTAATCAACGATCTTATAAAGGGTAAAATCGTAATAATATGTGTTCGTCGTAGACGTAGAATAATATGGAAATAAAAACAAAAGTTTTATATTGGGTTATTAGAGAAATGGTCTCTATAATTTTATTTAAAATATATTTATTTACCTTAAGAATTTTATTTGCACGTAGTGCTGTTGTTAATATCCAATAACGAATTAAAAAATAAAAATAGAAAGAGAGTGGCAGCTAACAACGTTTAAGGCACAGTTAACTATTTACTCGTTATAAAAAGAGTAAAAACTCCTTACAAAGTGGTAGAGGAGTGGGGAAAAAAGGGAACGCAAAAGAAAGAATTAACCCTCAAATGGGTTTAAGGTTTTGAAAAGACCAAATTATAATTATAAAAATTCTTGGCTTAAACATTGCCGGCCACCTTGCAACATTATAAGGGTTGCAACATAGTGCTTAACAATAAAGACTTAAAGGTAAATATAAGTATTAAAATATTCAGTATTATAAAAAAAAATTCATTTATTTTTTTTTTTTTTTTCAAAAAACACTTAAAACTAATTGTTATAATCGATCAAAGGATCAGTGACCCAAAGGGGGCCAGGTTGACACAGTGGTCTATTACAAATATAAAAATTTTATGACCCAAAGGGGGCCAGGTTTGACACAGAGGTCCATTAAAAAAAAAATTAAATGTATGACCCAAAGGGGGCCGGGTTGACACAGAGGTCGTTAAAAAAATAAAAATGTTTGACCCAAAGGGGGCCGGGTTGACACAGAGGTCGTTGGTCCAAAGGGGACCGTTCCCTTAAAGAGGGGATTGGCCAGAGATGACCCAACCAAATATGGTGTATTGAGCCAAAGGAAGACCCGGGCTCGAATGAATCCTTCCCTTCAAAATCTGTGGGATCAGTTCTGGTCCCAAGACAAGAGCCACTGGAGCCGAAATGTTAAATTGGGGGTCTGCAAGCTGAAACCCAGCAAAATTTTCCCTTACCAGATCCGAGACAGATTCCGGAGGAGTGTTCACGCCCTTCATCTTTGTAACCCTCGCCGTCAAAGTAAGCTGTGCCGAATCATAAACTGATTCGACAGTCAGGCGACAATAACGGTAGTTATCCATCATAGAGACGGGCAGTCTGAGCTGTGCAGCCAATGACTCAGACATATATCTGTTGCTACAACACGAGTCCAGAGCTGCTCGTACCAAAATAGACTTTGCCTGCACTTTTAATTTTACCACAAGGGTAGGTGAAAAGGACACCACATGTCTAATAGGCAGATGACAAAGTGTCGAGACGGACGAGGACGGGCGATTAGTGGCCTTTTTTTGTTTCGAAGAAACCTTAGTTTTGGCAACAGAACGCTCCTGCGGTTTTTTGACGACGGACTGAGATAAGCGGCCCGAATGGAGAAGGGTGTTATGATCACCGTGGCAAAGGCGACATTTCGAAACACTCGGACAATCTATGGACGTGTGCGTGTGGGCCAAACAACGTGAGCAGTAATGGTGTAAGACCACCATGCGCAACTTTTTCTCATGACTCATTTTACGAAAGTTGGCGCATGCACGCAAGGGATGGTTTTTGTCCCTACAGACCCTACACTTCCGAACACCAGAGGTATCAAGCGAAATAGTGGTGGTAATATTCGAGCCCGAGGTTCCTTTAGGTTCCGATGAAGGTTCGGAAACCGATGATGTTGTTGACGGAGTAATCTCAACAACCGTAGGTGTTACTCCTTCAGAAGGTGCTGCCAAAGGGGCTGCTGAAGATGTAGGCTCTGCTATTTCCATAGCCTCCTCATAATCTTCCAAAAGACCATCATCGGACAAATTTTGCGATAAGGCGGCCATTGTGCTAGGAAAAAAAATAGGTTAAAAAAAGAAGAAGAAAATATATGTGATTTTGTGTTAATTGGCCAAAGGGACCAATTTCGTAATATTTCGTCTTACAACCCCACTCGCTGTACGCACATCAACTACCCTAACAATACCGTCACTACCCGGATACAATTTCACGACTAGACCCAGTCTCCACGAAGTTGGAGGTAGCTGTTCGTGTTTAATCACGACCAAATCGTTTTCTTGAATATCGCATTCCTGATTTTTCCACTTGTAGCGTTTGTGCAAATCCATCAAATACTCATCTTTCCACCGGCGGCAAATATGCTGAGAAAGAGCTTTCATTTTAAGAAACCGATTAACAAGACTTGTTGGCAATTCGTTAATTTCAGGCTCCGGAGGAGCTAGAATTGCAGAGCCAATTAAGAAATGACCCGGAGTTAGAGCAACGGGCTCTTGAGGGTTCTCGTTCATACGACAAAGAGGACGCGAATTAAGACATGCTTCTATTCGCGCTAGAACAGTCGAAAGTTCTTCGAATGTATATTTGAAGCCTTGTGCCTCTTTCCTAAAGTGTAGTTTAAAACTCTTAACTCCGGCTTCCCACAGGCCACCCATGTGAGGAGCGCCAGCTGGGATAAAACGCCATGAAAGTCCCTGAATGCCATACGTAGTAGACACTGTGGACTGACTTTCCTTGAGAAAAGTTTTAAAATCTTTTTCCAATTCACGCGACGCACCTACGAAGTTTGTGCCATTATCCGAAAAGATTGTACTAGGACACCCTCGGCGAGAAATAAATCGTTGAAAGGCGGATACAAATGTTGCCGTTGACAAGTCTGTAGTAGCCTCTAAATGTATAGCTTTCGTAGAAAAGCAGACAAATATACAGACGTAGCCTTTAGTTATTCGACAAGCCCTACCAGTAAAACTCTTGATATCGAAAGGACCTGCGAAATCAACACCAGTGACGGTGAAAGGCCTATCAAGCGATGTTCTTTCCGGAGGAAGAGCTGCCATAATTTGACTGCATGAACGTTTTTTGTCAATTATACAACGTTTGCAGCGACTCACAACACCTCGAATTTTAGATTTTAATCGAGGAACCCAATATTCAATGCGATTTATTCGCAGCATCAATTGATTTCCACCGTGAATGGAAATAAGATGCACAAATTCTGCCAACAGAAGTGTAAATTTACCCTCGTAAGGTAAAATTATTGGATGTCGTTCCGTATACGATAATTCCATTGGGATTTATCAAGACGAAGCCACTGGGGCCCATGCCACCAAAGTTCATTATTTTCCAGCTCCGATGGAGCGGCTCCCCGACTACCCAAATCGGCAGGATTATCCTCAGATCGGACGTTGTACCAATTATGTTGGCCAACATTCTCCTGAATTAAACACACCCTATTTGCGACAAATGTGGTCCAAGAACAAGGGTCCTTCTTCAACCAGGAAAGGACTATCGTAGAATCAGTCCAACAATAAATCTGTTGAAGCCGTACATCAATTTCACTTAAAACAGTTTTTAAAAGTTCAGAACCCAAAACTGCACCACAAAGCTTAAGACGAGGTATAGAGATCGATTTTATGGGAGCCACTTTTGTTTTACAAGATAGTAAATGCGTATAAATTTCACCGCCGGGAGTTTCAATACGAATATAAATCACCCCCGCGTATGCCTTTTCCGAGGCATCAGAAAAAACGTGAAGTTCAACTGAAGAGTCAGGAGTATAACGAACCCATCGCGGAATTTGTATCCAATTAACTTCATGATACGAAGCAATAAATCTTTGCCAATCGCTTTCCGTAGAAAGTGGAAGAGAATCATCCCAATTAATGTTATCAAGCCAAATCCTTTGCATAATCATTTTTGCGACAACAACTACTGGACCTAGACAACCAACAGGGTCAAACAATTTCGCAATAGTTGACAAAACTTCCCTCTTAGTGTGAACAGTTTTGTGGGCTATAGGGTTTAAATTAAAGTAAAAACAGTCCAATTGAGCATTCCATTGAACACCCAAAGTCTTCGAACTACTAGACTCGACAAATGTCAAAAGTTTAGCATCAATCAAATGTTCAGACGGAAATCTGTCCAAAATAATGCGTTCATTAGAAGTCCATTTCCTAAGTTCAAATTTAGCAGAAGACAAAGCTGCTATAAGCTGATCACGAGCGCTCAGGGCAGTTGAAACGTCATGATCCCCAGCTAAAACGTCGTCAACATACATACACTTCCGTAGAATGTGTGATGCTAATGGGTACTCAGCCTCAGAATCGTCAGCTAATCGTAGTAACGTTCTTATCGCTAGGTAAGGGGCGCAATTAACTCCAAAAGTCACCGTCTGCAACTCATACTCATTAACGTTCTCCGTTGGAGAATCTCTGAACAAAATCCGCTGAAAAGGAGTATGAGAAGAATCTACACGAATTTGCCGATACATTTGCGCAATATCGCAATTAAAAACGAATTTAAACAGACGCCACCGCAGAATCAAAAGAACCAAATCAGACTGTAAAGTGGGCCCAACGTAAAGACAGTCGTTAAGACTATTTCCATTAGAAGTTTTATTCGAAGCATTAAAAACTACTCGCAATTTTGTAGTCTTCCGCTCCGGTTTAACGACAGGGTGGTGAGGTAAATAGCAAGCAAAGGTAGTTGAAGGAGGTGAAGTTGAAACAGGTCTCATATGACCCAGGTCCAGGTATTCATTAACGACGCCATCATAGATCCTCTTAATTTCTGGTCTTCGTAGAAGAGAAGATTCATTCCGAAGGTATTGCTTTAGAACATTCGACCTAGATATACCTAAGTTCAATATTTGAGGAAATTCAGGCTTGAATGGAAGTGTAACGATGAAACGACCATCAGAACCTCGACGTGTAGTCTTTTCATAGTTTTCCTCACAAATTTTGTCAAAAGTTGAAAAAATTCTTTTCCTAGGAGTTTTCTCAAGTTCCCAAAATCGAAGAAGATTTCTATTGAGATTATCCTCCGTAGAAAAATTTACTTTAGTGGAATAAACTTGGACTTGAGGTTGAAAAATTGGACCAGTTATAATCCAACCGAAAACTGATTTTTGAGCCAAAAGTGAACCCAAAATATTGCGTTTAATTTCTCCCAGAATAATTCTAGGATATAAATCTGCGCCGAGCAAAATGTCAACAGACCGACTGTCGTAAAAGTTGTTGTCCGCAAATCGTAGATTTGGCAAATTATCCTTTATATAAGACGGAATCACCAAGGATGGCAAATTTCCTGATATTTTAGGTAGGACAAGCGCCATAGTTTCAATTAAAATAGACGGATCTAGTGGAGAGCCAATTTGTATAGAACAAATTTTTCTGGAACTATCAGCAACTGCTTGATTCACACCTAAAATTTGAGCATTCGTGAAATGCGTAGACAGTTTCAGGCGGTTTTGCAAACGTTCCGATATGAACGAAGCTTCAGAACCCGGATCAATAAGAGCACGGGCTGGATAAGTGATACTCTGGTGAACGATATTCACCATAGCCGTCCCCAGAATAACCGACCTATTTTGCGAGGTATGATATACCTGCTGATTCGCACGAGCTGCGGCATCAGAAGTGGATGGTAGCGATGAATCAACCTGTGTGAAGTTCGCATGCTGATAAGCAGGAACCGAATTCGCATTGGTTGAAAAATTCTGTCGAACAAAATTCGAATTCGTATCATTAGGCCGAGCGGAGCTCGTATTCGAATTATTTTGTCTCGCCGAATTTTCCAAAAACGACGCATCACGATGTAACATCGTATGATGGCGCTTGTTGCATATGGTACAATTGTGTGTGCTCTTGCAACTCTTTGAGTCATGAGCCCGAGATAAACAATTTATGCAGCAGTGAAATCGTTTCACTGTAGAAAATCTATCTGCCACAGACGTGGACAAAGCCGGAAATTGTGATCTTGATTCTTGCATATAGGGCAAGAATTCTTTGACGATGTGGAAGAGGAAAAAGAAGACGCATTAGTGTAATGAGTCCTAATTTTGTTCCCAGAAGACTTATTCAAAGTTTCCGAAGCTTTTATGTCACGAACTCAATCTAAAGTTAGGGCCCTTTCCGTGAGAAAGAGGTCCAAATCTTTCCAGAGTGGTAAAGCCGATTTATCCCTTACACTCTGTTCCCAAATATTCACGGTGGCCGATGGTAACCATTGTAGACAAATAAAAACAATTATCGGATCCCAATTTTCGGTAGAAATCTGATAAATTGACATTGCAGAAAGGCAACCATTTATTCCGCGTTGAAGTGATTTTAACCCTGCACTGGTTTCCTTATCAAGATAAGGAAGACCGAAAAGCGTCTTGAGCTGGTCATTTACCAACATACGTGGATTATCATATGCCCTATTCAAGTTTTTCCACGCCATACCAAACCCCTGATCCGTAAGAGGGTATTTAGAAACAATTTCCCGAGCTTCGCCTTTCGTTTTTCTAACTAAATGGCACAAACGTTCAATGTTACTTAACCGCTAATTGTTAATATAAACGGCGGTAAAAAGATCACGAAAGGTAGGCCACGAAAGATAATCGCCCTCGAAAACATCTGTGTCGCATGGCGGTAGAGCCAAATTATGGCAGACGTTATCCACCAAGTTTTCAGTCGTTAACTGCGACTTCATTTCCGTTTCACACTTTCGCAGCTTGTCATTTATTTTCGACAAACAAGTAACATACGCGCGATAGGTGGACTTGTATTTAGATTTTACCACTTCATTAGCCGAAGGTTCCGCCTTTTTCAACGTTGCGTTATAAGTCAGGCACTCGTTGTACGTGGTCTTTACCGTATCCCACAAAGATTTTAATTCTGCGCCCTCAATTTCAAGGCTACATTGAGTATGAAAATCTTCGCGCAGGTCGTTAAAAATCGCTTCGAATTCAATTAGAGCATCCGAAGCTCTAATAAAAAGGTCAAGTGCGGTCACTGACATGTCGAAAATTAGTTGTTTTCAAAAAAAAATTAAAAGAAAATACGAAAAACTCCGTAAATGTACGAAAATCAGAACTTGTTAAAATATATCTCGAATAATTATTAAATTCCGCACAACAAAAAAAATTATTTTTAGTTATAAAATAAAATAATTCACCGAAATAATTATTAAATTTCACAAAAATTCGAAAAAATATTTTTAAACAATTTTCTAATTGAAAATACACTTTATAGGAAGCGACTATAACCGTCCGTAGAGTGACCGATAAAATATAGTAAGAATCCGAAAAAAAAAAATTATAAAAATAATTTTCATAAAAAAAATCAAACACTTAATATAGCGACTATGACCTGTATATATACGTGTAGGGTAATATTGATGACGTCACCAATTGTACAACAACCATACAGTGTATATTTTTACTTTAAGCGTATATAAAAAATGCACTAGCTTTAACCGTACGTATGTATGTATGTAATAATATCAGCGTACAAATAAACGAGGAAAGCAATATAAACAAAATAAAAATAAACAAAATAAATATATGTAGGTATGTTCGTATGGTAAATGTACCAACTTACAAAAAATAAATTTATTAAAAATTACTAATAAATCACTATTACACGGTTACCGACGGGTTTTTAATTAAGGCAAATAATAAGACAAATTCTATTTTATAATTTATCTATGTACTTTAAACACTATTTTAAATTTCAACACAAAAATTAGCAAAATCACAAAATTGTGTTTTCTCTAGAAAATAAATTTCTGTTTTTCCGTTCGCGTAACCAAACACACCGTTGAGTAAAAACAATAAAAAAGTTACCGCGTAGGGTTGTAATACGATCAACCACCACAATCAACAAATTAAATAAATCTTTTAATTTGTATATTTTTTCACTTCTTATTTTTCCTAGCACTAAAAAAATGATACGCACCTTTTTTATCCGGACTTTGTAAAATATGGAATACAAAGTTTTTTGATGATAGGGATGAATCGCCAAAATTCACTTCAAAATGGAGAACTTACTGGAAATATTTATTAAAATTTTACCAATATTAAAACTTTTGCTTATTAATCCAGTTCAAAGGACCAAAAATGTTCGTCGTAGACGTAGAAAAATATGGAAATAAAAACAAAAGTTTTATATTGGGTTATTAGAGAAATGGTCTCTATAATTTTATTTAAAATATATTTATTTACCTTAAGAATTTTATTTGCACGTAGTGCTGTTGTTGATATCCAATAACGAATTAAAAAATAAAAATAGAAAGAGAGTGGCAGCTAACAACGTTTAAGGCACAGTTAACTATTTACTCGTTATAAAAAGAGTAAAAACTCCTTGCAAAGTGGTAGAGGAGTGGGGAAAAAAAGGAACGCAAAAGAAAGAATGGGTTTAAGGTTTTGAAAAGACCAAATTATAATTATAAAAATTCTTGGCTTAAACAATATGAATTGCCAACTCTATGAAAGAGTATTATAATTACTGTTCATTTATCTAAATTAATTTTGTTTTTGTAAAAATATATATCCGCGGCCTAGTGGAAACTAACAACTAGGACTCGGCCTCTTTTTTTCAACAACTTCGTTGGTGGTAAGGTCAAGCAAATAAAACTTGTATTTTAAACAAGCACGTTGTTTCATCATTTATTTGAAACCCAACTGAATCTTATCTAAAGGTTTCGGTTCACCCTAAGATTAAAACTACAGTCCATTCTCTTTATTCATTTTAACAATAAATTTGCATTAAAATTATTGCATTTTTATTTATGGTCCAACACTATTTGAACTGGCAATTCCTATAACCTGGGTGACTATATTTAACCTGTTTAAGAACACCACACTTTTAAAAGCTGAACAAATTACATAAGAGTAAGCGGGACAAGAATATGATGAGGTGAGTTACAAAAACTTCACATGATCTTTTTTGGCAACTAGAAAAGCAAACAGAAAAAATCGTTTCATTCATATTCTTGGGCTGCATTGATGCAAACACGCTGCCTTGCACAAATTGAAAAACAAAAAATTATATATTTTAAAGGAAGAAAATAAGTTTCACAAATATATTTTATTTTTGTGTAACTGGAACCTTAATACTTTCATGTAAAATTATTAAGTTCCGAAAAGTAAAAGGCCAGAAAAAATATATTGTGTTTGAAGATTTTTAAAGTTCTTGAGAGATTAAAACCATAACGGAATAGTGAGTAAAAACAATTTATTCTGATAAGAAAATAACTATTCTTTATTAAAATTGTGTCACACAATTTTGTATAAAAGTCCCGTTAAGTAATTTTAACATACAGAAAATTATGAAAAATAAGATTGAAACAAAAAAAAAATTAGAAATTAAATTTTTACATGAATATTTGCCCTAAATAGAAAATAAAATATTTACAAAAATTTATAATATTATAGAAACATGCTTTAAATTCTCTTAACACATTTTCCATTTATTTTGGTTAAGAGAAAATTTAACGGGAATTGTAGTGTAGACAAATAATTTTTTTTTTTATAAATAACAATTGTTTTCCAACATTTTGTTAAGATAAAACTCATCAAGTCGCAACTTAAGAGAACAATCCAAATAAACATTCCAATTTACTTTAAAAACAGTTTCTCTTTTTTTCGGTATACAATTCTCCTTGATAGAAAAAACCAATAAGGGAAAATATAAAACGTACTGGTATATATTGGCTAAATGTTAGGAACGAAACGGAATATTGAATTGCATGATATAAAATTTAATCTAATATACATTTTTGAATAAACAGTGCAACATATAAATTTTATAACAAGAATATTTTTTGCCCAAGAAAGAAAAATAAAGTTGCTTCTAATTAACAAAATGCACTAGCTTAACAAAAAAAATAATCCAATCACTTCGCAATGGCAAACTGTTTTTTTTTACAATAAACCATATTGTCAATTTTGTGGTTATTAATCATTATTATTAAAAAAAAACCCAAAAGAAGATTCCTTTTATTGAAATTTTAATTGTTTCTGAATAAATTATAGCTTTTATATTAATCATTAAACTGTGGAAGTGTTAACAAAAATTAAATGAATTTCTGATCAGACTATACGAAAATTTGGTAGTCGAGCTCAAAGTATGTAGAGAGAACATTCTATTATTAACGTTATTGACAATCGAATTTAAATTTCACTATAATTGAAACATTGCAATATTGGTAATGTTAAGTTGTAATAGAAATCGTCGCATAAACCCAGAAAAATCAAATCAACTAGATTATTTTCCCCCAAAACTTTAAAGTCAATATTCTAATAAATCATATACCAGAGATCACTAAAAATTGTTGCCATAACTCATGTTTTAAAGTTCTCTACTTTATTTAAATCTTATAAGATATACGATATATAAGTTCCTTCTCAAGAAAAGAAAAAAATAAAAAAAAAATATTTGCGAAGCTCTAAATTATTTGAACATTGCTTTTGTTTTGCAAACGACAAAAAAATTTATTGCTTCCAAAAGAATTCTACTTTCGGAAAATTCAGTTCAAAGGTATATTCTCAAGGCAAAATAAGTTTGTCGGATAAGTACATTTTCGAAACTGATTGTCTTATTTAATTCTGTAATAACTTGAATCTTCATCTTCATCTCCTGCTTTCAATTTGTATATTTAAATGAGGAAAAAATTCTACAAGAGAATTTCAAACAGTCCGCTGAGAAAAAGTATGATGCTTACTCAGAACCATTCCGAAAAACTTAAACTTTCATACTTGAACATCTTAAGCAACTTTAAAAAACCATCTCCCAGTGATATTCAAGAGTATTCAAACATTGGACGAAATTTTTTCGATGACAGCATTTTTTGTGTCAAGCTCCCACACTGCGATACGCAAATATTTAGTGGGAAAAATATGAGGACTAGCCAGCCTTTAGGGACATGTTTACAGCCCTCTATATAAAACGTCCGAATTTGTCTGCTATGGATAAACTTCTTTATTTGGGAAGCAAGACAACAGGTATAGCTGCAGATATTGTTGGGAAACATGGTTTAACAAAAGATAGTTTTAAGCTCGCTTCGGAAAACCTTAAAATTCGCTATGAGAATAAGAGAGTTTTAGTACGAAATCAGTACGAAATATTACTAAATATTCCCGAGGTGGAATCTGAGAATATTGAATTAATTCAGAACTTACAATCTACTATAAATAATTTATAACGTCGTTAATGTCATACGGAATTTCACTAGAATATTCTTTCGTAACCTCATGATACTCTTACTCTTTGGGAACAATCACTATATTCAACACTACAGGGCTTGAAACTTGGGCCCAAATGGACGAATTCTTAACGTCTAGATTTGAAGTCGTTAAAAGATTAAACCGATCGCGATTCAATAATCAAGTAATGGGCACTACTACAAAGTCAAATTTCATTTTGTTCCTAATAGTAACAAGAATTTTTGCTGCAAAGCTTGTGGAAAAATAACGCGATGAATTATTGCCCAAAATTAAAATCAATGAATGTAAATGAAAGAATTCAGCTTGTTGAAACGAATAAATGTTGTTCGAATTGTCTTTTATATACTCATATAAGTTCAAATTGTCAAAGTATTTTTACATGTATACATTGCAAACAACGTCACCATTCCTTGTTTCATTTAAACAATAGAAGTAGAGATAACACGAAACCTCAGAATATATCACATACGTCGGCATTGCATTTGAAATCTAGACAATTAACGGATTCAAATGAGACTTGTGAAAGAACAAGGTTCACAATGATCATTTATTACTGAAAAGGTTCATAATCAATTGAAACTGTTGACTAAAAGGGAAAACTTTGCTATTTATAGCACGGGCGATAGTATTCAGAACTCTAACAAACTTTACGAAATTTATTCTCACGAATAAAAAGTCCGATGTCAGAATTAAAACTTCTGCAATTGTACTAAAAAAGCTTACGAATGTTTTGCCGACTAATTTTGCCCAAAAACCAAATCTTTGGGAATTAGGCGAACTGGAACTCGCCGATCCAAATTTTTTTAAGTCAGATCGCGTTGACCTTATTCTCGGTAGTGACATTATTCCTAAAATAATTTTACCCGGTGTAAAATACGGAATTTTTAAAAGCGTTATGGCACAAAATACGGTCTTTGGATACATATTTTCTGGTCCAATATCAACGGATGTATTTACAAAGGGGACCATTTCGTCTTATACTACAGAAGTAAAACCTATAAACGAAGATTTGATAAGTAAGCAACTCCGGAAATTTTGGGAGGTCGAAGAGGTTACAGACAATTTTCCCCAATCCAAGGAAGACCAATACTGTGAAAATCCTTTCAAAAAACAACATGTCGAGATTCTGACAGACGTTATGTTGAAAAGGCATATTGTGCCACGTTATATCTTCGAACGGAAAAAATTAGTGGTGAAGTCTTCTCAAATTTAATGGTTTCAAAAAATAAAATAAGCCCAGTTAACCAAATTACACTCCCTCGCCTAGAATTATGTGGTGCCGTACTATTATCGAAGCTTGTAAAATCAGTGTTTTCAAGTCTAGCGATTTCGGAATTTCAATTATTCCTTTGGTCCGATTCGTGCATAGTTTTAAGAAAAGCCACCACCAACATGGGGAACATTTGTAGCTAACAGAATATCAGAAATAGTCCGAAACGTTGGCAACATTAAATGGAGACATGTTTCCTCTACCGATAACCCGGTTGACCTTGACCCCAATTGAATTAAAGGACCAAAGATTGTGGTGGAGCGGACACCCCTGCACTCACCAAAAAAAGTTTGTAATGGCAACTGAAAATTTTGCTGTTATTACGGGAAATTCTGCTAATTTGAGCGCAGCGGTATTTTTTGCTAATCTTAGCAACACTGACATGTAGTACAATGAAATTAGTAGAAAAATTAGTAGCCGCTACTAAATTTTAGTAGACTTTTTGTAAAGTGGAATTTAAAATCTGTTTGCTAAAATCAGCAAAAAAAATTACTAAATACTATTAATATTAGTACAAAGTTTTAGATTTATTTTTTTTTATCGAGCATCAAAAATTTTGATTATATTTTTTAAAAGATGTTTTATACAAAATGAAAAAAAAAAATCAAAGGCTTAAAAATCTTAAAGGTTAAATTTAATTGTTTTTAGGGTTGATTTTTAGAACTAAAAACCCCTTTTTAGTGCTATTTAAAGTGGATGTCCTCTTTTTAGACATGAGTCGGTATCTTCACTTCCGATCCCTGTTTTAATCCTATGTAACATTTTAAGTTTGTATGTATAAGTTTAAATTATTAGAAATAACATTTCCTTCAATATCGACTTTTTTAAAATTAGTAATTTTTTTTGCTAATTTCAGCAAATCGGTTTTCAAAAATTTATAAAATGATTTCTGAAATTAGCAACGAAAATTTGTAGATATTCTGTAAAAATTCTGTAATTTGTAAAATGTAAATAGCAAAAAGATTTGCTAAATAATAATTTTTATACTAAAAATCAGTACAAAAATAGTAAAGTGGGATTGAAAACCGTTTAAAAATTTTTCTACTAACTTTTTTTTCTGAGTGTGCCTGCTTCTCCCCTCGAAAAATTAGCCAGTATTAATGCCACAGTTTCAAGAAAGAAAAAAGTTAAAATCATTTCATATCTCATGTGTCAGAAAATATATTGGACCGATTTTCCTCGTGGGATAGAGGAATACGAGTCGTAAGTTATATTTTTCGGTTTTTGCATAACTCGCTTGGAAAGTATGCTGATCGTCGAACCTATAGTTATTCAAAAATTTCACAAAATGAATTTGAGTTTTCTAAAAGAAAACTCGTAATATTAACTCCAAAATTACATTTTGCTCCTGAAAATTATAGTTTAAAAAATAAAACTTTGCTAGAAAGAACAAGCTCTCTTCTTATGCTTAATCCCTTTTAAGATGAACATGAAATAATGCGTACGAATGGTCGGTTGGCAGAGTCTCTATTATCATACAATGAGCGTCATCCGGTAATAATTCAAACGAAATCTAGATTTCGTTATCTCTTTTTAGATTTCATACACAAATTTCTTCTACACGCTGAGCACCAGTTAATGATACGAAGCATTCGACAAGAATATTACATTCCTCGACTAAAGCCCATCGTTAAAAGTTGTATATTTCGATGCAAAATTTGTGTTATTGCACGTCACAAGGTATGTCAGCAAAGAGAAGTACGTTTTCAGTGCCATTTCACATCACAGGCATAGACTTTGCTGGGCCATTTCAAGTGAAATCATCCACTTTAAGACAATCATCTTATCTAAAATCCTATGTTAGTGTGAGATCTGCTCTGATCTCACTACTGACGCCTTTCTCACTGCGTTTACCAGATTCATAAGCCGAAGACGACTACCCAAGAAGATAATGTCTGATAATGAAACTAAAGAGTTGGAAACTCTAGTGATCAAACGTACATTTTGCAGTGTTAAAATTTATCAATTTCAGAATATAAATATTCGTTGGTTTAACCACTTATAAAATCAATAGCTACTTTAATTATAAAAAGCAGATTTCTTAGCTTGTGAAATAAGTGAAAAATGGGTGGAAAAAGTCGAAGAAGTATATAAAAAAAAAAAAAAAAAATAATAATTTGTGATCAATGTAAATTACAAATACAAGAAGATGATGACTTTATAGAATGTGAGAAGTGCGCCAAAATGTACCACTCTCAATGCACTTGAGTTTCTGCCCTATATTCAATTCAATCCATTCCACACACTACGTAATAGCACGGACTTCCGCTTGGAAGCTGGTGTTGTGATCAGGAAGACGGTAGGATATCTCGGTCTCCGGGTCCTCAATATAGACCCCCATACCCGTTTTATTACTCAGCCTAGATCCGTCTGTGTAGCAACAGATCCCCACGGGCATCTGCTAAAGAGTTCCACTCGACCATTCTCCCCTATCAGGGATCATAATCCCGCAGTTTCCATCTCCGGTATGCGGTCGGGAATGTCAGATGAGTGTGTGTGTTCGGAAAACGTGCCCAGTAAACAGTGATGACCTGCTCTGAAATCACCTATATATAGCTCGCCAAGAGATAAGAGGTGTTCGGCTGCGAGTTCCGCCTCGTACATCAACCGCGTTTCGATTGGTGGTATATCCAGCAGTGTCTCCAGAGCCTTGGTTGCATGGTGCACATTGCCCCACTTATACCCAAGCAATACGTACGCTGGACCCCCTGAAGTGGTCTTATGTTGCACTTTTTATCCAAGGAGGTCCACCAGATTACACAGGCGTAAGTTAAGATCGGCCTTATTACGCTCCTGTAAAGCCAGTGTGTCATATTCGGACTTAGGCCCATTTCGGGCCTATGGCCCTCCTACATAGCGCCCAACACTTGCTCGCCTTGTTGGTTCTATCCTCTATCTGGTATTTCCATTTCAGCTTCCGATCAAGGATTACGCCTGAGTACTTAACCCTGTCGGTCACTGGTATCGTCCTGCCTGAGAAACGTGGTTCCCTGTAGACAGGGATCTTCGTTATCCCCGTCAACAGACATATTTCCGTCTTCTCCGGATTAACGTTTAGGCCCCTAGGCTGATCCCAGCCGAAGGCCGTGTTTAGGGCCGCCTCGGCCCTTATACACAAATAGTTTGTATCCTTGCCACTTAGAAGTATTACAACATCGTCTGCATAGCAGACTGGTTCGAATCCCTCTTCGGTTAAGGTCCTTAGGAGACTATTTATCGCGGTTACCCATAGCAGTGGAGATAAAATCTCACCCTGTGGCGTTCCGCGAAGTACCCTTCTCCTAATAGTTACACCGTACATTTCGCAACTTATCCATCTATTCCCCAGTATGTGGGTGATCCAGTTACTAAGCGCCCGGTCGACCCGAAACCGGCTCAAGGATCCGATAAGAGTGTCGGTCAGTACGTTATTAAAGGCTCCCTCGATGTCAATGCACACCGCCAGTGTGTACAGTTTGTCCTCGAAGGATTTCCGTATATAGTGTACGACCTCATTTAATGCGGTCTCCACTGATCTGCCCTTGACATAAGTATGCTAGTTATATTTCAGGTCTCTGTCCGGTATTCTACTTTTAATCATGGCATCGACTATTCGCTCCATGGTTTTAATTAGAAAGGACGTTAGGCTGATCGGGCAATAAGCCTTTGGTGTCGCATAGGTCTTCCCAGTTATGGGTATAAATATTACCCTAGCAACAGTTTTGTCAATATTTTGTAATTTTCTTATATTCTTTCGTTGTATATACATATATGTTCTTCTAAGTAACCTCATGATACTCTTACTCTTTGGGAACAATCCCTATATTCAACTACAGGGCTTGAAACTTGGGCGCAAATGGACGAATTCGTTAAAAGATTAAACCAAACGCGATTTAATAATCAAGTAATGACTACAAAGTCAAATTTCATTTTGTTCCTAATAGTAACACGAATTTTTGCTGCAAATCTTGTGGAAAAAATTACGCGTTGAAATATTGCCCAAAATTTTAATCAATGAATGTAAGTGAAAGAATTCAGCTTGTTGAAACGAATAAATGTTGTTCGAATTGTCTTTTACATACTCATATAAGTTCAAATTGTCAAAGTATTTTTACATGTATACATTGCAAACAACGTCACCATTCCTTGTTTCATTTAAACAATAAAAGTAGAGATAACACGAAACCTCAAAATATATCACATACGTCGGCATTGCATTTGAAATCTAGACAATTAGCGGATTCAAATGAGACTTGTGAAAGAACAAGGTTCACAATGATAATTTATTACTGAAAAGGTTCATAATCAATTGAAACTGTTGACTAAAAGGGCAAACTTTGGTATTTATAGCGATAGTATTCAGAACTCTAACAAACTTTACGAAATTTATTCTCACGAATAAAAAGTCCGATGTGAGAATTAAAACTTCTGCAATTGTACTAAAAAAGCTTACGAAAGTTTCGCCGACTAATTCCGCCCAAAAACCAAATCTTTGGGAATTAGGCGAACTGGAACTAGCCGATCCAAATTTTTTTATGTCAGATAGCGTTGACCTTATTCTCGGTAGTGACATTATTCCTAAAATAATTTTACCCGGTGTAAAATACGGAATTTTTAAAAGCGTTATGGCACAAAATACGGTCTTTGGATACATATTTTCTGGTCCAATATCAACGGATGTATTTACAAAGGGGACCATTTCGTCTTATACTACAGAAGTAAAACCTATAAACGAAGATTTGATAAGTAAGCAACTCCGGAAATTTTGGGAGGTCGAAGAGGTTACAGACAATTTTCCCCAATCCAAGGAAGACCAATACTGTGAAAATCTTTTCAAAAAACAACATGTCGAGATTCTGACGGACGTTGTTAAACTTCCATTCAGAGTCGAGTACCCTCATGATATAAAGCTTGAATTTTCAAGATATGCGGCGTTGGCCCAATATATTGGTCAAGAAATTACAATGTCAAAGAAACCTGATGTGTCGGCAATCTATAGAATTATTTTGGAACTTTGGCGAGAGGGAAAATATTGGGACCAATACATTACACATTAGACTCTCGAATGGTGGAATGAGTTCGTTAAAAATCTTCAAGATATCCAGCACATAGAAGTACCCAGATGGATGAAATATCAGCCCAGTGATAATGTTCAAGTTCATGGTTTTTGCGACGCCTCCGAAAAGGCATATTGTGCCACGCTATATCTTCGAACGGAAAAATTAGTGGTGAAGTCTTCTCAAATTTAATGGTTTCAAAAAATAAAATAAGCCCAGTTAACCAAATTACACTCCCTCGCCTGGAATTATGTGGTGCCGTACTATTATCGAAGCTTGTAAAATCAGTGGTCTCAAGTCTAGCGATTTCGAAATTTGAATTATTCCTTTGGTCCGATTCGTGCATAGTTTTAAGTTGGTTAGAAAAGCCACCACCAACATGGGGAACATTTGTAGCTAACAGAACATCAGAAATAGTGCGAAACGTTGGCAACATTAAATGGAGACATGTTTCCTCTACCGATAACCCGGTTGACCTTGGTACAAGAGGATGCACCCCAATTGAATTAAAGGACCAAAGATTGTGGTGGAGCGGACACCCATGGTTGCGTCTCCAATCGAAAAATTAGCCAGTATTAATGCCACAGTTTCAAGAAAGAAAAAAGGTAAAATCATTTCATATCTCAAGTGTCAGAAAGTATATTGGACCGATTTTCCTCGTGGGATAGAGGAATACGAGTCGTAAGTTATATTTTTCGGCTTTTGCATAACTCGCTTGGAAAGTATGCTGATCGTCGAACCTATAGTTCTTCAAAAACTTCACAAAATGAATTTGAGTATTCTAAAAGAAAACTGGTAATATTAACTCCAAAATTACATTTTGCTCCTGAATATTATAGTTTAAAAAATAAAACATGAAGTAATGCTTACGAATGGTCGGTTGGCAGAGTCTCTATTATCATACAATGAGCGTCATCCGGTAATAATTCCAACGAAATCTAGATTTCGTTATCTCTTTTGAGATTTCATACACAAATTACTTCTACACGCTGAGTACCAGTTAATTATACGAAGCATTCGACAAGAATATTACATTCCTCGACTAAAGCCCATCGTTAAAAGTTGTATAATTCGATGCAAAATTTGTGTTATGGCACGTCACAAGGTATGTCAGCAAATCATGGCAACTCTCCCTGCAGAGAGAAGTACGTTTTCAGTGCCATTTCAAATCACAGGCATAGACTTTGCTGGGCCATTTCAAGTGAAATCATCCACTTTAAGACAATCTTCTTATCTAAAATCCTATGTTATTGTGTTTGTATGTTTTTCAACAAAGGCTATACCCCTTGAGATCTGCTCTGATCTCACTACTGACGCCTTTCTCGCTGCATTTACCAGATTCATAAGCCGAAGACGACTACCCAAGAAGATAATGTCTGATAATGAAACTAAAGAGTTGGAAACTTTAGTGATCAAACGTACATTTTGCAGTGTTAAAATTTATCAATTTCAGAATATAAATATTCGTTGGTTTAACCACTTATAAAATCAATAGCTACTTTAATTCTAAAAAGCAGATTTCTTAGTTTGTGAAATAAGTGAAAAATGGGTGGAAAAAGTCGAAGAAGTATATAAAAAAAAAATAAAATAATTTGTGATCAATGTAAATTACAAATACAAGAAGATGATGACTTTATAGAGTGTGACAAGTGCGCCAAAATGTACCACTCTCAATGCACTTGTTTAGATAAAAGGCAATTTGAGTTTTTGTCAAGTAATGAGAGCGAAGTATTTACATGCCATGTATGTGAAAGAGGAGAAGAAGGAATGGCGAAAGTGCTAAATGAAATAAACAAGCAAAACAATAAACTCGATCAGCTGACTGAGACAACGAGCTTTATGTCTAATCAGTATGATGAAATACTACGAGGGGTGGCTGAAAATAAAAGAAGAATTGAAAATGTACAAAAAGAAAATCGTCAGTTGAAAAATATAATTAAAACATTACAAAAATCGGTAAAAATGCTAAATGACCAAAGAGTTAAAAAAAATTGCTTGATAAGTGGTGTAAAAGAAGGTGTAAATGCTGTTGATAGAATACTGAAAATATCTAAAGATGTTGGTTTAAATCTCAAGGAAAATGACGTTGAGGATATATACTTTTTAAAGAAAAGAGAAGGAAGTGATAAACAAACAATGATGGTTAAATTTGAGTCAAAAAAATCTAAAGATATGTTAATGCAATTAAAACCAAAATTTAAAGAAAATGATGGAATATTTTTAAACGACTACCTTAGTAAGGAAACACTGAATGTTTTCAAACATGCAAAAACTCTAAGATCAATGTTTAATAAAATGTTTATGTAAAAAAAAATTAAACATCAAAGCCAAAATTAATAAAAACTGAAGATGATGTTGATGGTTTACTGATGAATGCTGCAACATATAAATCCCAAAGACGCAGATCAAACCTACAAAAAGTTTTTGAGGAAAATAAAGATGATGAAGATGATGAGGCCAACAACTCACCCTTTTTGTCACCTGCTCAAAAATAAGTATTTAATACTATATTTGCTAAAACTCTTTTTCATTTTATGTATATATATATATATATATTTTTTTTTTTTAATTTATGATTAACAATCAACATTTTCTAATTTAAATTTATTTAAAAACTATACTGATCAAAAAAAATTTCCAATTTTTAATATTGTTTCTGTAAACATAAGAAGCATTTCTGCTGTTGATAAATTTAATAAATTTAAGGCAATGATATCTAAGTTTCCAAAACTACCCAATATCATAGCTGTTCAAGAGACGTGGTTTTCACCTAATTTAGAGCAAATATATAATATTCCAGGTTACAATACTGTGCACTGTAGTAGAGCTGATAACTTTATTGGTACATCTGCTTATATTCCAAAATGTTATCAATATGTACAGTGTTGACATGTGCAAAATCAACGATTTGATTAATACAATCACCATATCACTGGGAAACCACAAGATTAAAGGCAAAACATTAAAAATATCGTCGTTCTACAGATCTCAAAAATTTGATTTCTTAAAGTTTGTCGAATTTATTGAAAATTTAGTTAGCAGATGTGGGAGATATCCTAGTGTAATTATCGGAGATTCGAATGTTGATTTCTTAAAAAATCGTCAATCAATTGATATAATTAATATTATCAAATTTTAATTTTTCTAACTGTCATACTATGATAACACGACCCGAATCTGGTACATCTATAGATAACGTTTACAGCAATGTCCCGGAATATATTTTTATTGATACAATTAACTGTAGTTTATCAGACCATAATTTGATTTCGTGTAAACCTAAGAGTCAAATTTGTCAACCGCATTTAGTGGAAACAAGTCGCCTGATTTGTGATTATGGTAAAGCAAGACAATATCTTAATAATAGTTTGCAAATGTTCCAAGAAACTGGAAATCCCTCTATAGATATTCCACAATTTATCAGTAATGTCTCTAACGCAGCTCAGAAATCTACTGTGGAGAAAAGTGATAAAAAACTATTAAAAAATGAATTAACACCATGGATAAACACCAATCTACAAGCTCTTATATTATTTAAAAAAAACTTCTGAAATTGAGAAAGAAATGTAAAAAATGTGATGTAAAGGAGAGATTAAAGAGAATAAGTTATATTGTAAAACACTCATGTAGAGAATCGATGAATAATTATTACCATAAAAACCTAGAAAAAAAATTCAGTAGGAACCAAAAAATGTTGGAAGTTTTTAAACGAGAACTTCAATATATCCAGATGAATTGCAAATTGCCAAAATTGTTCCTATACCAAAGGAATGTAATGCTTTAATAGCTGAAAAGTGTCGTCCAATTGCTTTGCTTCCGATTATTGATAAAATATTTGAAAAATTATTATATAAGCAGTTGTCTCCATATTTGGATAGTACTGGTTTATTATATAACCGACAGTATAGCTTTAAGAAAGGTTGTGGAACAGAAGAAGCGGTTGTAAATGTAATTAATAATATTTGTCATGGCTTGGACAATGGATTTAAAGGTGTGGCTGGAATTTTTTATGATTTTTCAAAAGCTTTTGATTTAGTGGAGCATTAAATTTTAATTCAGAAACTACGGTTTTATGGAAAATCATTGGATTTATTAAAGAATTAATTAACAAAGCAATATGTTGAGTTAGAAAACTTCAAGAGTGATATGAGTTCTGTTGAGCATGGTGTACCGCAAGGTAGTGTACTGGGTCCATTATTATTTACTATATATCTTAATGATATAGCACATCTTGAGTTATTTGGAAAACTGTATATGTATGCTGATGACATAGTATGTCTTCTTCATCCATATATACATGAGGTAGCTTTGAAGGTACATATGGAACGTGATGCCGCAATAATTACAGAGTTTGCAAGATTAAATAAGCTTGTTTTAAATGCTGGAAAAACTAAGTTGTTAAGATTTATACCATACTTAACAAACAATCAAACGTTTTGTATTTTTGTGGATGGAAAAGAAGTAACGTTCCATAAAATACCTTGGAATCAATCTGCAAAATAATCTATCATGGGACATTCATATTCAGAACTTTAAAAACAAAATTGTATCCGTTATCCGTTTGCTTTACGGTTAGGTCGAAAGGAGGATGAAGCATCGAAATGCAACCTCATATCGTTACGATACACACCTAGGCCTTTACGTTATCCGTTTGCTTTACGGTTAGGTCGAAAGGAGGATGAAGCATCGAAATGCAACCTCATATCGTTACGATACACACCTAGGCCTCTGCTGGGTCTGTTGTGAGCTCCTTAAGAACATGGAGATCCATTGTTAACGTCCGGTGTCCAGAAACCTGGTTTCGTGTCGTAACTCCTCAAGGTTTTCCAGTCGACGTTCCTCAGGGATTCTAGGTCCGATATAACATCACTGCCGAGGTGCCTGGATCTTAATTCCGCAAATGCCTGACAGTGGCAGAGAAAGTGCTCCAGCGTCTCGCTCTCCTCGCCACACGTTCTATACTCTTCAGAATCTGCCCGTCTAATCCGGTACAGTTATGCCCGTAATCCTGCATGCCCAGTCAGGATAAGTACCATCATACTGACCTCGGACTTACTCCCATTAAGGAGGCCTCTAGTCCTCTTCCCGTCTGGGTTACCCCACAAATTCTTAGTGGTCCTGGCCACCGTCCCATTGTTCCAACAGGCCGTGTGGGTTTCCCTTGTCCACACCTTTAATTCCGCTTTCGTTGCCTCAAACGGTTTTGCGTTCGCCAAATTAACTGCCTCTAGTTCTCTTCCCCCAATGGCTAGTGTATTGGCCCTTTCGTTCCCGGATATCCCCGAGTGGCCTGGTACCCATATAATATGGATCCTGGCCCTAGAGGAAAACTCGGTAATGTCCCTTCTACAGACCAGTAAGGTTCTGGACTTAACCCTACTAGCCGATATCGCCCCAATCGCCCTTTGGCTATCGGTGAATATGTTAGCGTCTATTCGCCACATATTCAATTCTATCCATCCCACACACTACGTAATAGCACGGACTTCCGCTTGGAAGCTGGTGTTGTGATTAGGAAGACGGTAGGATATCTCGGTCTCCGGGTCCTCAATATAGACCCACATACCCGTTTTGTTACTCAGCCTAGATCCGTCTGTGTAGCAACAGATCCCCACGGGCATCTGCTAAAGAGTTCCACTCGCCCATTCTCCCCTATCAGGGATCATAATCCCGCAGTTTCCGTCTCCGGTATGCGGTCGGGAATGTTAGATGAGTGTGTGTGTTCGGACAACGTGCCCAGTAAACAGTGATGACCTGCTCTGAAATCACCCATATATATCGTCCTGCCTGAGAAACGTGGTTCCCTGTAGACAAGGATCTTCGTTCTCCCCGTCAACAGACATATTTCCGTCTTCCCTGGGTTAACGTTTAGGCCCCTAGGCTGATCCCAGCCGAAGGCCGTGTTTAGGGCCGCCTCGGCCCTTATACACAAATAGTTTGGATCCTTGCCCCTTAGAAGTATTACAACATCGTCTGCATAGCAGACTGGTTCGAATCCCTCTTCGGTTAAGGTGTTAGGAGAGTATTTATCGCGGTTACCCATAGCAGTGGAGATAAAATCTCACCCTGTGGCGTTCCACGAAGTACCCTTCTCCTAATAGTTACACCGTACATTTCGCAACTTATCCATCTATTCCCCAGTATGTGGGTGATCCAGTTACTAAGCGCCCGGTCGACCCGAAACCGGCTCAAGGATCGGATAAGAGTGTCGGTCAGTACGTTATTAAAGGCTCCCTCGATGTCAATGCACACCACCAGTGTGTACAGTTTGTCCTCGAAGGATTTACGTATATAGTGTACGACCTCATTTAATGCGGTCTCCACTGATCTGCCCTTGACATAAGTATGCTGGTTATATTTCAGGTCTCTGTCCGGTATTCTACTTTTAATCATGGCATCGACTATTCGCTCCATGGTTTTAAGTAGGAAGGACGTTAGGCTAATCGGGCGATAAGCGTTTGGTGTCGCATAAGTCTTCCCAGTTATGGGTATAAATAATACCCTAGCAACAGTTTTGTCAATATTTTGTAATTTTCTTATTTTTGTGTTATTCTTCACTAAATTACCTTTTCACTAAGCTCTTACTCAGAAAAATCTGATAAAAAATAATAAAGTTACAATATCTTAAACATTAACTAAAGATGTTTTTTTGAACGATGGATATTTTTGCGATAAGCTTCAACAACTTGCAATTAGAATTGCTTTTCGTCTTCTTTGTTGGTCAATATCCGATTATAGTCCTTCATGAACTTCACTCCTCTTTCAGCGCTGTCATTAACGACGCCTAAATTTTTGCAGAAAACGCGGCCTTTTTTAAAACTCTCGTTGGTTTTCCCTGTTGATGGGTCAAATTCAAAAAACTCCGGCGACAAATCAAACCGCACAAAGAAATTGTTAGTCTTGTTTGAAATGAAGTCGCTCAAGCTATGGTTCGCGAATGTTTGCGTTTTTGAAATGGCCCGATTTTGATCCACTTCAATAATAGGCTCATCGTATGCAAGGCTCATGTACAACCAATCCATGCACGAATGTATATTCGCGCCAAGAAAATGCACACGTCGCGCAATCTACTCAGTTCTCTTGCCGTCATTGTGAAATGGTTGCAGAAAAGGAAAATTTTGAGGGAATAAATGCCTTTTGCCATCCATCGCGCGTTGGTGGTAGCACCAGGAGAACGGAAGCTACCACAATGTGTTTCACCCAAGAAAACAGCAACCAGTTGGAGAAACTCTCTATAATCATTATGAGGGTAACGTTCTTTCAACTGCTGATTGCAGTAATTTCTGATGGCGGCTTGTTCATCGGGGGAATTTTTGAACCAACGATTTCGTCCTCGACACCATTCTGGAATGCAGTCTGGTCAAGACTCTTCCAGACTTTCGCGAATCTCTCGAACAATTGTTTTCTCGACGATATCGATAAATCGTTGTTCGGTTTATGGCCAGCTCGTCTACGGAATAATTCAATGCATCGGCGCAGGCTATCAACACATGAGCTGCCATTAGATCGGTTAGCTTGGCATAGTCATGCGCAGAAGCAAGTCGTGGCGTTAGAAAATTTCTACGCCCTCTCTTCTGTACACTTTTGTGCGGTTCAACGATGTCACCATTTTCGGCATCGGCAGTGCTCTTCTCAATCGCTTCACCCACGTCCTCAGCTTTTTCATCAATTCAACCTCAACCTCACCTTCATCACTCGATTCTGTATTACATAAATCAATAAGATAGAAAATGACATAAAGCCAAATACGAACCACTATCTTTCGAATTGGACATTTCTTCAAATTTCCGCTTTCTCAGTTTCTCCTTTCGTTCCGATGCTCTTTTTTCTCGCAGAAATAAAACCATATCGCAGCCAATCATGCATCCCGGGCGTCCTAGTTGTCGTTGTTGAATGAGAAACTTCTTATCTTCTTCAATTCGAATGGTTTTTAGGGCATCTGCAGTCGCAATATCAAACAAACTGTCCAGATCGTTGGTAAATGCAAGCTCCTTTTGTTTCCAAGCCACAGATCATTTTCTAGCGGGCACTTTTTGTATATCTTTCCACGTATTGTACAATTTCAACAATTTCTCCGCGCATCTTGTTCCGTATCGTGTTGGAATTCGTGCTTGTTGCCAGAAAGTATACACTGCATCGAGCGTTAATTTTGTACTTTCCTTTGCGTTGAGTTTCACAAAACGCATGTAGGACTTGCCTATTGGACGGCAGTTTGACACCGGTTATCTGATGCGCTGTTCTGCCACTAAGTCTATGTTGTAGAGCGATTGAACGGTTTGACGCGTTTCTACCGTGGAAATGGCTGATGCAGAAGCCGATGCAGGTTTTGATGTTGATGGTTCTGACATTATAATTGTAACAACGTATAAACTCACCCAAAATAATAACAATTATAATTTAGTTTACAACAATTAACTTTGGTACTTTATTATTTTGGTTTACTTCTTTAGCACAATTAAGTAACACACTTGTTGACTGTTCTCATACGACTGACTCAAAACGTCTACTCATTCGACAGTTGTTGTTTCGTTCTTGGCCTGGTTGTGTGTGTGTGCGTGTCTCAAAACGGGTTGCCACAATAATTAAATCAGATCACGGTATTTTGCAGGAAAATGTAATAACTAATTCAGAAGTAAGCAGCAACGCAGTTATGCTAAATAACAATGCCACTAGAGATGTGCACGTGACGTGATAGAGATGTGCACGTGATGAAATAAGGGCAGGTCTAATCCGGCCCCGAATTTTAAACAGTCGGTCTTAGACATGTTCCGAAATTTTATTGGCTTCGGCGGTGGCCGAAGATTTTTGAACCTTATATATCGGTGGTCCGAGAAGGGGTGTTCATCCGAAACCCTTCAATCCTGGTTCTCGTCTATAAGGTCCTCAGAGCAAAAGGTTATATCTTATACTTCTTCCCTGATCCTATTGACAAAGGTGGCAACGTGATCAAGTCTTTTGTATTCAAGAAATCTATGGGAGCCTGTCCCCTACGATTGGTGTTAGAACTACCCCAAGCTACATGGTGACAGTTAGCATCACAACCTACTATAAGTTTCATACCTTTTCTTTGCGCCTCTTCAGTCAGTTTCATCAACTCCGACGTGGGTGGAAGTGTCGGAGAGTCGAAGGGAGGTAAACAGCCGCAAGGTACGTATTGCTACCCCTTTGCTTCAGCACCGTTGCATCCCACGTTGACTACCCTGTTGAGAGAAGAAAACATAAGTTTTTATGGCATAGGATACAAGTTCTCCGACGAGACCCTGTATCAGAGTAAAAAAGTTGATAATTAACGTGGTTCAACCCAGAAATCTTGTTCCGAGTGGTCCTAGGTTCCTGGATTAAAGCTTTGTGTATCTTACCTTTGTCTATTTTAGACATCAGAGTGTTGGTTGCCGTCTCGCTCCGATGGAGGTTTATTTAGATGACTTCAATCATGGCCCTCCAAAAGTCTGTCTTCCTGCGAGTTAGACATAGCCTCCTGGCTTTTAGGATCTGAGTCCTCCGGGTTAGCAGTGACTTCTGGTGTTTTCGGCACCGCTTCCCGTATTACTTTGTCGGGTTTGGCCATGGCAGCCCCTCCAATGGGTACCTTTCTTTTTTTGAAAAAGACAGCTTTTGAGGCGAAATAAGCCATACCTTTATTCTTGGCAAGGCTAGCCATGGAGTCCTGGTCGATGCCTATCACAAGAAGAGTACCATCAGAGTCCTCTTTCCTGTTAAAAACCTCCCATTTCTTCACGGCCAGTTTAGCGTTTTGGGTGCCTAGAATTTCTAATATGCGCTCATTCGCCAGTTTGCTGCCCCATCCTTTGATGTAGACAGTGGACTTCAAGAGCATCGGAAGTTCCTTCCTCTTCACTAGTCCTAGCTTAGCGCTGTCCCAGGGAGGAGGAATGCTCTCCACTCAGTCCTTCAGGGTGCAAGCACATTGGTGTGATGCCAGTATCATGATCATCACACCCCTGATGAACTCGCTACTAACGCTCTCTATGGACTGTTTGCCCTTAGATGCGATTGCGTGGTCCACTATCTTATTATTGACCAAGTCCTCGACTCTACTCCGTTGGTCTGTTGGTATTTCCTTTTGGCAATTTTGGCATAAGATGGCGGCTCTTTTCCTATTTCAGCGTTCAGCTTCCGCTCCTTAATAGGTGCCCTTCCCCTCGGGGTTGATTTAGCCGACATGCTCGAGTTCTCAATAGCTAATTTTGCTTTGCCTCCCTTACTCGTCGAATTCTGACAAGAGCCTTCTTTGACTGAGGTATCGCTAGGCTCAACCAGTCTATTTGATGGCGGGGTGCTCTTTTTCTTCTTGGGCTTGTTCTCAGTATTCAGCTCTTCAGGGGATCTGATTCTCTTCGTCAGAGAGACCGAAGGAGGATCCGATGCTTTTCTGGTGCATCTTCTTCAGCTTCCTTCGTTGTGCCCCAGATAGCCGTTTTTGGTTGTTGATAACTTGGCTATGCTATCGCTCACCTCTTCCACCATACGATTTACCTCATCCTTGTTGGGGTTTGGTATGATGGTGTTGTTGTTTGAGGATTCGGAGTCGGACCCCTCACCCTTATTCGAGGGCTGAGGTTGGTTTAAGCCCCCTCTGAGTGCGTCCTTCTTTTTCACCTCTACATTTTTGCCATGGGCATTATGTACATTTGTCACATTACTTGCTACTGAGGCCAAGGTACCCACCTCCGTAGTTGTTTTATGCTCACGATCGCGGGATGACTACGGCGCATGACTCGCGAGCAAATCAACGCTTGCCGCCGGTACTGGGTAGTTTAAGCCCTGCACCGTAACTTTTATATCATTATTATTCATATCCATGTTTTGTTGTCAATTTTTTTGGTCCGCTTTACAAATTTAAAAATAAATTTAACACTCGAACGAAACTTATAATATACCAATCTTTAATACATAGTCACTTAAATTATTTGCCAATTACATATGGTTATAAAAGAAGTAATGAGCTAAAATCATTGCAGAGAACTCAGAATAAAGCATTAAAAGCAGTTTTTAATTTGCCACTAACGTAATCTACAATATCTCTGTATAGGAATGTGTCTCTTACAATTTTGCCTGTTTTTGGATTGTATAAAATGCAATTACTCCTATATGTTTTTAAATCTTTACGTAATGTTGGTTATCACACGATTTTGTTAGGAAAAAATCAAACCATACATAACACGAGAAATAACATGAATCTCAGAAATGAAAGAATTTAAATTTTTAAGCAAAGAATAACATAATATTTAATACGAAATCTGGAAACGCTTCTATTGTAATATTTTCATCTCATTCTACATATTACAATTTATATATATTTGAAAAAAACTTTTTTTTTTCTTTTTTTTATATAAACAATATTAACTTTATATACAAATATGAATTTTTTTCTCTTTAGCTATTAGTTAAAATGTATATTTCTTGCCAACTTGCCTCAACATTGTCTTGGTGACACTGAGGCACGATCTATCTTGCAAAATATAAATTTTTGTGAACAAATAAATAAATAAAAAAAGAAAATAATTTCGTAGGAGCCAGCAATACTCTTCGGTTTCAATTCCAGAATTTTCTTCAGACCGTTAAAAAGGAAGTTTCCACTAAATACGCTGCCCAAGGTTTCAAATGGTCATTTATCCCACAAAATGCTCCTCACATGGGATGACTTTGAAAGTCAGCTGTAAAGAGTTTTAAACTACAGCTTCGCAAAGTAGCTGGTTCCCAAAAATTTACATTCGAAGAATTCTCCACCCTTCTCGCCAGGATAAAAGCGGTTCTCAATTCGAGACCTCTTTCCCCAATTTCAGGTGATTCTAGGGAGTTATTAGCTATAACTCCGGGGCACTTCCTTCGCGGATCTTCACTGAGCCTAATAATTTGTCACTGGTAAATCGATGGGAAAAGATCAAAACATTACATCATCAATTCAGCATCAGATGGAAAAACGAATACCTTGTCCAACTCCAAAAAATATATAAATGGTAAAATCCCGAAAAAAATCTTGAGAAAGGTCAGTTCGTAATAGCAAAGGACGAACTTCTACCACCTCACGAATGGCAAATGGGAAGAATCCAAAAGCTGCACTATGGAAGGGACAACTACGTTGGAGTAGCAGATTTACTAACTCAAATGGGACGATAACTCGCCCAGTGGTAAAATTATGTATTCTCCCAGTTCAATAAAGTTCTCATATTTAATTTTTTTTCTAAATAATTCTTCTTCACAGCTATGTTCACCCAAAGGTTAATCCATTTGTCTCTTATTTTGATTTATCTATTTATTTTCGTATGTAGAACTCCACAACGATCTCGCTTATATTAGTGACAATTGTGCTACAGGTTTCACTCAATAAGATTTTGCAAAGTTTTTCTAAAAATGAGCGTTCCACTACGTCGTCGAACAGTGACGGTAACTGTCTACCACGGTCACACAGGACTAGGAATTGTGTCTCTTCAACGACTTGCTTTCACTGCATCACTCTTTTTTGCATCTCTCAAGAGATATCACCAACATATATTACGTAAGACCACCAACAACATACCTATAGAAGACGTGATACAACTTCTTTAAGGAAATAAATATATATTTCATCGAAACCCTACCAACAATCATCACGAAGAGAAAATGGGAATCCTTCAAGGACAGCCATTCATAATTCGTTGTAAATTACCAACAATCATCACGTGATCTAAGAACTAATATACAGCGGCGAGATCTTTGTGCTCTTCGATCACAGAACTAAAGAAAATCGACCAACAGTCCTTAGAGTGATCAGTGCTGCCATTCGTAAACTAAAAGAGTTACAACTACAGTTTAAAGCAATCAATTTGATCCGGGGAGAATGTCTAAAACAGAAAAAAAATTTTGTTTCTAAAACCATTTTTTTGTCTATATGAACTTTAATATAAATTTAAATAACTTCAATTAAATATGGAAATGAATTTTTATTAAACTGGATTAAGATTATCATATAATTTAAATTGTATTAACGCCAAATAAGTTGAAATCTATTACATTTGAAATTTACATTGAATTTCCAACTCTATGAAAGAGTATTATAATTACTGTTCATTTATTTAAATTAATTACGTTTTTATAAAAATATATATCCGAGGCCTAGTGGAAACTAACAACTAGGACTCGGCCTCTTTTTTTCAACAACCTCGTTGGTGGTTAGGTCAAACAAATTAAACTTGTATTTTAAAAGAGCACGTTGTTTAATAATTTATTTAAAACCCAACTGAAACTTCTTAAAAGGTTTCGGTTCACCCTAAGATTAAAAGTACAGTCCATTCCCTTTATTCATTTTAACAATAAATTTGCATTAAAATTGTTGCATTTGTATTTAAGAAGAATGGGAACTTTATCCCCCAATTCTGAGGGAAGATGCACAGAAGAGGTATACTGACGGATCCAAAAATTCTAGCGTAGTTGTTGCCGGTGTATACGGACCTAGGTGCAGAATTCACATACCTCTGGGCAAAGATTCAACTATATTTACTGCAGAATTATATGCTATCTGTACAGCAACGACTGAACTTCTGGAAAGGAATCTTGTGAGAACAAAGATAAACTTAATGTCGGACAGCCAGGCTGTAATAAAGGCCCTGAAAAACCCCATCTATCTCCAATAATTAAGTAACATTTATTTGGGTAACCGGTGACAGCGGGCATGAAGGCAATGAAAAAGCTGATGAACAAGCGAGACTAGGTGCGGAACTACCATTTATAGACCCGAGTCCTCAATTTGGTTTCACGAAAAAGGACATCACAAATATGATATCAAATCTGATCAAGACGAAATCCATTGAATATTGGAACAAACAGAAACCACTGAAACATTCAAAGAAGTTCTTATCATACAATGAAAAGAGGGACAGAGAAGCCCTTCAGATGGACAGACCAAATCTAAGACTCCTATGCGGAGCACTCACAGGACACTATCCATGTAATTACATCCCAAACAAAATGGGACATGAACGAGATACGACATGCAGATATTCTATGGAAGATGAAGAGACCATGGAGCATGTAATGGCTAAATGTCCTGCCTTTGCATACCTACGATTTATCACATTTGGCATACCTGATATCATGGAGGAACAATACAAGAAACTGGAAGGGAAGAACATTGAACTGCTACTCAAGGCTGCACTAGAGAACAACTCAACCCAACTACATCGTAAATCGGAACCCAAGTGGTCGAACGGATTATGTTACAGGCCAACAAAATTTGGTCTACTGGGTTACTTTGCGAAAAAAAAATAAAAAAATCGTATTTTCAAAAAATTTTCAAAAATAGGTCAAAGGATGTAGAGCTCCAAAATCTTTTACATATGATTTCTACTACCCTTACCAAATTCTATTAATATACCACATGCCCCAAATGATCGTACGGACCATGCTAAAGGCCAACAAGACATGGTCTACTGGGTTACTACGCAAAGAAAAAAATTGCTTTTTTAAAAAATTTTTCAAAATTAGGCTAAAAGATGTAGAGCTTCAAAACTTATAACATATGATTTCCACTATCCTTGCCAATATCCTAAGCGATATCACGTGCCTCAAATGATAGTATGGATTATGCTACAGGCATGTTCTACTGGGTTACTATGCAAACAAAAATTATACTTTTTGGTATTTTGGGGATTTGTGTATTTCAATCAGAATAAAACACTGTTGGTTACTTTAAAGTTAGTACTATTTGGTTGCAACGCTGGATAAGTGTTTCTTATTTTTTTGAACCATCACACACCAGACTAATATTTAAACGCACAATTTTTGTTCTTTTCGGAACAAACGGTAAACGTGTACAAAAAACACTGTATTCATTTAACGTTTAGCGTTTTTTTAAAAATATGCATGGATCTGTTTTGTGCTGCTAATGAGAAGTAGAAGTTGGTTGAAATTCAACGCCAACAAAAAACCATTCTCTTCACCCCGCTTGCCAACAAGCTGTTTGTTCTCGTGCCATCGTTAATCATTGTAATACAGACGTGGCTTTGGATTTTTCGGAATTATTACGCAATTGAATATGGAATCAAAACTTAAAATTGTACGCTTTATGGATGAAATGGTTAAATTTGGTTAATTAAAAAATTTGACCCCTTAAGTTATTTAATGCCCAGTTTTTAATTTCGTATATAAATGTCATTTGGACTTTATGTTGTATTTAAATACAATACAAGCGTCAGTTTTTAACTTCGAAATTAAATCACATTTAAGGGGTAAATCTTGGGTATTTAAAGTCTATTTAAATTGCACAAAATTAACATATGATTTTGACAGTTTGTTTTTTAGCATGGTGAATTTAATAAATATAATAGAAAATATAAAGCAAAAATGGACTTTGTCGGGCGTTGCTAAAAAAATATGACCCCCTCTGGAATGAAAAAGAAAATGTTTTTCTATCTTCCGGCCCGGGGCCTGTGAGGCCACCAGGGCCCAAAAACTAGTACGCGTAATATATAAGTGTGGGTACTCAAATGAAAGGAAATTCCCTCAGGATCTCATAAAACATTTTACATAACTTCGGCTCACAGGCCCCCAACCCAAAAAATTTTTAATATTTTGGGAAATCAGCCTCTTCATTAAAAAATATTTTTTTGTGTAGGTGGTATTGAATGGATCAAAAGGTGCAACGCCCGACAACGTGCATTTCAGCCAAACATAATATACATTTTTACGGAAATTCAATTCATGAATTTCCATTTACTCGTAGAAACACAAATTCTCATATGTTAGCCCTGAAATATAAAACAGTTAAATGGCAACCCTTCACCATAACTAATGTTTCTGCTGTCAAACTTGAAAAGAAATATCTCAAAGTTGCCAGTATACAGCTTCCGGACGGTGCGGCCACATTCTAGTTGTTTTAACCCGCAATAAAACGCTAAAGAGGAAGCATTGACGATTAAATGAATTGTGTATTCTGTGGAAGTGTAAACATAATAGAGTTGAAACAAAGTCTCTTGTGTAATCGTTTTAAGTTTGTATTTAAATAAAGAGTAGCTATAGAAGAATTTCAACGTTGTTAATTGTTTGCAATAAGAAAAGAACTAGATTTATTTAAACGAAATTCATCAACGATTTTAAAAGGTAAAATCGTAACAATTGGTGTCAGAAGTGGGATTGCAATATAATAAGCTGTCATGATATTGGAAGAGCTTAAAGTGGAAAAACCCAAGAAGGAGTTGACTAAGTTGGAGCTACCTACAGCAGGTAATAAGACGGAATTGCAAAAGAAGCTGATAGAGGAATTCGAGCGCGGAAAGATTGACATCGGTACTTATGAGTTTGAGGAAAAACAAGAAATGGAGATTAGTATCCGTAAAATACAAGGTAACATGGAGTTAAGTGGCTGCTATGATGGAAATTATAGAAATTTCTAAAGCAGAAAACAAGAACCCGTTGGAAGCTTTAACAGCGGACAACGAGAAATTGTTAGCTAAAAGAAAACTTCTAGAGCAGACAAGAAGAAAATGTTAGAAGCTATGAGAGCAGACAACGGAAGCTGTTAGCTAAGATGGAAAATTATTAACTAAGTTGGAGAAAAGCTTCAAGAAACTTCTAGAGCCACTAATGAGAAAATGGACAGATTTGGCAAGAAGTTGTCCGAGATAGAGAATGGCGTGGAAATACAAGCCAAAGATGTCGAGAAAAAACTACAGGATCTAGAAAGTAAAGTGAATAATCTTTAATGTCAAGAGGGGCCAGTGCGAATTATTTCGGAAACTTCTGGTAGAGCAAAATCATTTACATTTGATGGCAACGTACTATTTAAAATATTCAAGTTCCAGTTCGAAACAGTTGCCGCTAAAAATGTATGGAACAACGAAGAAAAAGCTATATAATTGATTCTAGCCTTAAAAGGAAATGCAGCAGATATTCTAGAAAGTGTGGCAATCACCTGCCAAAAGAACTATGATGACATAATGGTGGCACTGCAACGAAAGTATGGTGGCGAACACAAAAAGGAAATTTACCGAATGGAACTAAGAGGTAGACTTCAGAAGGCAAATGAGTCGTTTTAAGATTTTGCGACAGAAATTGAGCGGTTGGTGCAGCTGACTTATCAAGGCGAAAATCATCCATTCTTAGATCAGCTCGAAATCGAAGCATTTGTGAATGGAATTCGTGGTTCTGATTTGAGACATGCGGTGTGTGCTACGCAGAAATCGACTTTTGCTGAAACTGTTTCATTCGCGCTGGCCCAAGGGACTGCGACGGTGATTTCTAAGTCCCAAAAACTTAAGATGTGTAACCTCGGAGTAACTGCTGAAAGAGAGAAAGATATATGCACAAAGTTAACAGAGGGGTTCAAAGAGGTGCTCACAGAGTTAAAAGATGCATTTAAGCAGGCATAAGGAGAGAAGCAAGCCAAAACTAATAATAAATGCTACAACTGCGGTAGAGTGGGATATTTTCTGCGAAATTGCAAACCACCAAGAAAAAGCCTCCGGGCCGATCAGCAATCACCTCAAGAGTCACCGTTAAACTAAAATGAGCAAGCACTACGGGGAACGAGCTAGCTCCCACAACCGAGGGCCCCACAATCTCCATATTAGTAATGAAGCAGGGGAAAAGTAATCTTACTGCTTATGGGTACATCAACAGGCGAAAGCACATTTTTAGGATAGACACAGGAGCATCACAGTCAATCATTAGGTCCGATTTAGTGAAAAAGGCAATTGAACCATTATACGGAGAGAGCCTGCCTCTGTCTATGGTGTAGCGATGCCAATTAAGACAACCTTCTTTGTTTGAGTATCAATCCTCAGCTGAACAACAGCCAACTCTTTATTTATATTTTATGTATCATAACAAGTTAATTTCCGTTAGATCATTTTACAGTAAGACAAAAAGAGACATTCGCATAATAAATAAAGGAAAAATAATATATATATATATATATATATATATATATATATATATATATATATATATATATATATATGTGCATATATATATATATATATATATATATATATATATGCACAGCATATGTTGTGGGGACGGTTTTGCGTTCCACAGGTTACTATGAAGACATTTTGTTACTTTGGAGACCGTCCTCAAACTTTTTATTAATCTACTGTATAAACTGAAGACATTTTACTGGATACAGCGCATTTTATAGGGACTTTTTTGGCTGTATATACTGATGTCTTCAAAGTATGGGCAATGCATATATATATATATATATATATATATATATATATATATATATATATATATATATATATATGTGCACAGCACATATTGCGGGGACGGGTTTTCGTTCCACAAGTTACTATGAAGACATTTTGTTACTTTGGGGACTGTCCTTAAACTTTTCATTATTCTAGTGTTTACTCTGAAGACATTTTACTGGACACAGCGCATTTTATAGGGACTTTTTTGGCTGTATATACAGATGTCTTCAAAGTATGGGCAATGCATATATATATATATATATATATATATATATATATATATATATATATATATATATATATATATATATATATATATATATATATATATACTTAATCTAAAGAGAATACACTAACCGTTAAAATACAGTTATTATACGAATTCCCCATTTCCTCTAACCCTTGATCATTATCAACGAAGTTTTCCATTAACGAATCAAAAATACTGCCCTTTTGTCTTACTACGAAAAAGCATTTTACTTGGGTACTCATCAATCGACCTATGTGCGGTGTTGTTAATACAGTACTCAACGGTTCCCATTACATCATCCCAATGAAGCCCCCTAACCGAATCCACTAATTTCACAATCATCGGTTTCAAATTCATATTAACCCTTTCCAGTTGTCCATTAGCCTGCGGAGAACCCGTCGCTATCCTGACGTGCTGAATATCATTCTCCCTAACAAAATGCTTAAAGTCACTCGATTTAAAACAGCTTCCCCTGTCCGATACTATCGTCCTAGGGCGGCTATATGATCTGTAGTAGTCCCTTAAAGCAACGATAACCTCCTTTGTATTCGTAGTCTTGGTCGGGTATAATCTGACAAATTTAGTGGAGGCGTCAATGATAACCAGCAAATGCTTCTTCGACCTACTGTTATCCACAGGTCCAAAATGGTCGATGTGTATACCTCAAATGGAACGTTTCCCTTAGGTATATTACGAAGGAATCCCTCCTTACGTCCACTTTTAGCCGAAAAGGCTATGCATTTCAAACAATTCCTGATGTGATCCCGTGACTTCTCACGAATCTTCGGGAACCAGTAAGTCTTACCTATCAGATCCGTCATTTTATCGACCCCAATATGACCCATCTCACCGTGGTATTTATACATCACATTACTCCCCATATCCTTTTTCCTATATAAGACACCATTTCGCATTTCGTAAAATTTATTCTCTGACCCTTGCAATAACTCCCTCAGTTTAGACAACTTTTCGTCCTTTCCCTGATATATCACCAAGTTTTCCTCAAACGTATTCGCTTCCAGGACCATTATATTATTACAACGACTGAGCGCGTCAACATGTTGCATTCGTGCACCAGCACGGTGTTCCAGGGTGTAATCATAATTCTGCAGCCCATCTGGCAATCTTAGGGTTCAGCTCCCTTTTGTTCGACGTCAAAGTTAAGGAGTTGCAGTCAGTGACTATTTTAAATTTTTTCCCCTGAAGGTAAACCCGAAAACGTTTCAATGCATTTACTATGGCCAAGGTCTTCAATTCAAAGCTATGATATTTCGATTCTGCCTCCGCTGTCCATTTAGAAAAGTAGAATATGGGGTGCATTTTCCCATCCTGTTTCTTCTGCATGGTAATGGCTCCAAAACCGATTGAACTAGCATCGCAATGGAGTTCAGTATCGTCTCTAGGGTCATACAAGGCCAAAATCGGAGCTTCCATAAGTTTACGTTTGAGCAACTCGAAAGATTCTAACTGTTCGGCACCAAATTCGAACCTACTGGACTTTCTAGTCAAATCATACAAAGGCTTCGCTAAAAGGGAGAAATCTTTAACGAACCTACGGAAATATGAACAAAGACCAAAAATGCTTTAAACTGAATGTGGACTGTCCGGAACCGAAAAGTTGTCAATTTCCCGTAGACCCTTCTCATCCGCCCTTTTCCCATCGCCACTGATCGTATATCCTAAATATTTTACACTTGACTGTAGAAATTCGCACTTATCCAACCTTGATTCGAGCCTATTATCCACTAGACGTTTAAAAACTTCCTCTAGTATCGCAAAATGTTTCTCCAAATTATCAGTTACTATCATTATATCATCAAGGTAAATTATGAGTTTGTCATCCCGTACCATATCCGCGAAAATTCTATTAACAAAACGTTGAAACACCGATGGTGCATTTTTCAGGCCGAAAGGCATCCGTAAGAATTCGAACTGACCCAATGTTGTTATGAAAGAAGTGTATTTTATCGAATCCTCATGCATATTCACGTGAAAAAATCCATTCTTCAGATCAAGTTTCGTAAAAATAGACTTACGAGCCAACCTGTCCAACAAATCGTCTATCAAAGGGATCGGATAATTGTCCCTAGCCGTTACCTTATTCAACTTTCGATAATCTACACTCATTCTCAACTCCCCTGTCTTCTTTCTAACCAAAACTATAGGTGACGTAAATTCCGACTCACTAACCCGTATATAATTATTCATATTCATCCAATAACCTTTGTAATTCTATCCTTTCATAAAAGACAGTCGTCTCGGAGGACAATTGAATGGCTTTGAATCTTTTAAAATCAGTCGCATCTTACTCCTAACCACTGGTTCGTTTGGTCGCTCCGGCTTTACATAGTTGTTATCAAATATTCTATGTAATGTACTTTTATCCCTGTGAGATACATTATCACTAATATTACAAATTAACTCCCTATCAGTTACACAATCCATTGTCATTATATATATATCAAAATCAAAATCTTTCTTATATTCAATATGCTTTTCCTCGATATTCCGTGTTTTATTATTCTCTAGTTCGCATACTAACTTAAATTTACCTAAATCTTCATAGACTCATCGGACACCACAAATAAATAAAAGGCAATTTTATTTTCATTTATCATAACATAACACAAAACTGTTCCAAGAACCTTTAATTCACTTTCATTTAATCCATAGTAAGGATATACAAAATTTTTATTTAATTTCAAATTATTAGGTATAAAAGACCATTTTACAAAACTTATTGGGCTCCCCGAGTCTAAGAGGCATTATAATTGTTGTCTTCCACAATGTGAATAGAATCCTTTCTTTTGGGACAATCAGAAACACGATGTTAAGAATTTCCACAGCCATAACAGAAACCGGGTTCAAGTTTTGGTTTCCTACATTCTACGGCAAAGTGGCCAAGAGAATTGCAATTAAAGCATCTAATTTGTTCCTTGTTGCCCACTGGCTTAACGGAAGTCTTAACCTGACGAACTAATTCTATTTTTGCAAAAGCATGTTGTAGCTGAAACTTGTCTGTAAAATTCTGCATAATTGCTTGTGTACGTAACTGAGAATCAGGAATTCCTTCTATTAGACAATCGATCAGTTTATCTTCATCTAGCTTAACTTGGTTTGCAAGAAAAAAAATCAAAAAGTTGGTTTTATGTGTTATTTTGTTTTAGCAATATCGCATGAATTAATCAACCGAATTCGATAAATTTGGGCTTAAACTCTTCGTTTTGAATTGTAAATTGAATTAAATAATGGATTGAGCCAAAAAAATGGCCATGAAAGTAATATTCTTGGACAAAATCATGAAAAAAATGGAAAAAGGCTCCAAAATTTGGACAAAAATGCCCGTAACTTTTGAACCGTTGGACCAATGTTGGAGATTTTTTTTTGTAAATTTATCAAAATGAGCTCACCTTTCCAACGCATATATATATATATATATATATATTAGGGCGGGTCGATTTGTAGGGAGTGAAAAAATTCACCAATTTCCCTATGATTTCCGTATTCTATGGGTTATTCCATGAAAATTTGCCGAAGGAACCATACCTCTATCGTTAAAATCGAGTCCCCTACTTTTTGTTGGTAGATTTTTTCCCAAATTGACGTTCGTATGAAATATTACCTACACGTTAACATCCATAACTCAAAAACTATCGATCGGGTTTAATCGTAGGCGCGTTGGAAAGGTGAGCTCATTTTGATAAATTTACAAAAAAAATCTCCAACATTGGTCCAACGGTTCAAAAGTTACGGGCATTTTTGTCCAAATTTTGGAGCCTTTTTCCATTTTTTTCATGATTTTGTCCAAGAATATTACTTTCATGGCCATTTTTTTGGCTCAATCCATTATTTAATTCAATTTACAATTCAAAACGAAGAGTTTAAGCCCAAATTTATCGAATTCGGTTGATTAATTCATGCGATATTGCTAAAACAAAATAACACATAAAACCAACTTTTTGATTTTTTTTCCCTTTTTATTTTTGCTCTCTTTTTTGGGTTTGCATACGATTTATAAAGAATAATTCTTCGCTGACGTCATTTTGACAACAACAAATACACAGCAATTCTAATTGGACGAAACAATCAGCTGTAGTTGGCGGGGTGGGGATTCCAGTGTATGCTAGTTTTGTTTGAGCGTCATTTCAGTGAAGTGTTACTTGAAATAACTAACAAATAATCAAACTATTTTGAAATTTAGAAAAGATTTAAAGGTAAGTGTAAAAACATTGCTAACTATTATAGTTAATAGTTATATTATTATTCTATGAAAAACATATATAATTCTTTTAGTGACGGTTTAAAAAATGGATTCAGAGCCTGGTTCATCGCAAAATCCAACAGATACCCAACGCAGTAGTTTGCAACATTTGGTCTCTCATGATGTTTTTTCTTTTGGCGTGGGCTGTGAATTACCTGATATTAATCTGTCAACTAAACGAGATATATTGAAGTACTATTTTTTCTTGGCCGAACGTTCAAAAGCCCAAAGCAAAATGTTTTCGTATAAAAGATTTACTCCCCAAGTAGCAGACAGATTGTTAGAAATTTGGAATCAACTTAATATTGAACTTATACTCAAAGGTAGCATCATTAGAAAATTGAATAATTTGCTTGACGCATATAGTAATGCAGATAAACAACGAGTAAAACGCGCAACAGAATTCAAAAAATTCGTAGAATCAACAAACCAATTATTCAACATTGGAAAATGTAAATGCAACTTGAAAGAAAACGACTGCTCATGTGGATCTATCCCAGAAAACTTAAAAGATTTCATGCGCGATCAATATAATGACAGAATACAAACGATACCGGAACACGATAGTGGAAGTGGAGAGACGATACCAACGACTATACCAACAATCCCAGTGAGCAACGATCCTACATACGAACCACATTATGACGAAATGGATGTTGATGTGAGAGGAGGTTCAGAATTAGTTCTACCACCACAAACATACACTCCCAGATACAATACTAAAAACTATGCAATGATGTGTGACAGATTTGGTGTGCATGATAGAATGGGATCAGCATTGGCAACAGCTCTGATGGAAGACCTGGGCGTAAAAGATGCTCATGGCAATCTTGTCATCATGGATAAAAGTAAACTTCGTAGAGAAAGAGAAAAATGGAGACAAGACGCACTTCGTAAGCGGTATGATGGCTCGAATTTGATATCATTTTCATTCGACGGCAGGAAAAATGATGCTCTAACTGTAGAAAAAATTGATGAGAAGTTGCATCCAAGGATGGTTAAAGAACCTCATCTAGTTGTTTTGAGGGAACCAAATTCTCAATTGATAGGCTACACAAAACTAGAAAGTGAAACTGCGGCAAGCAAAGTCAACAAATTGATCGAATTCTTCCAAGAAAAACAATTGTCTCTCGATTCATTAATTGCCATATGCGCTGATGGTGAACCAACAAATACTGGCATACACGGTGGAATTTTGCGACTATTCGAAAAACAGTTAAAGAGACCACTGCACTGGTTTGTGTGTCTTCTGCACTTTAACGAGCTTCCGTTTAGACATTTGTTTGACACTTTAGACAAATCAACCACCACTGGACCACGATCAACTACCGGAAAGTTGAGCTCAAAAATTGCTGATTGTGAAAATCTTCCGGTATGTAATTTTTATAGCTAATTCTTTACCATTTTTTATTCTATTTTTTAGCTTTTATGTTTTCTTTTCAGGTGGTAACCGATTTTGAGGAAATCGCTTTGGAAAATATGCCTCCTGGTGATTTAAATCCAGAAGAATTATCTACTGATTCGAGGTACTTGATGTTAATGGCCAATGCAATTTCTAATGGTGTGGTTCCTGCGGATTTATCTCACATAAAACCAGGGCCAATTGCACATTCTCGTTGGCTGACCAAAGCCAATAGATTATTACGGTTGTATGTGACAACTAATAATCCAACTGAAAATTTAAAAATTCTGGCTAACTATATAATAAAAGTATACACGCCAATGTATTTCAATGTTAAGTATTATAGCTCTGCCGCATACGGTAGTATATTACTTTTTAAATTTATTACTTGGACACGATTTTTACCACGGTATTTACTTGGAGTTGTACAGTAATTCAAGATAATCCATATTTTGCACACTCAGAAAATATCTTGCTATCCATGTTGTTTGATGATAGAATGGAAAAACGAAACATTGCTATAAAGAAGATTTTACATTACCGAAGAGATATTGTCGACCCAACGGAACTTAGAGTTTATAAAAAATCTCTTATAAACTTTAATTGTATGGAATATACAAATATGATTGATTTAAATGACGATACCATTTTATTCGAACCACCGTTTACGCAAAGTTATTCGTATGAACATTTGGAGGGATATTTAAATTACGAAGTGCCACCGTTCGATGATCCACAAATTCCTTTACACATTCAAGGAACGGAAAGACATGTCCAATTGCTGGCTGCCACTGCTAAACGAGTTGCAGGAAAGAATGTAGAAGGCGCTATGGCGACGTCATTAGAGAGCCGTACGAAAACACCCAGACTTGAAAGCAAACAAGACTTTCAAAAAAAATAATGTTTTTTTTCACATTTTGTCTTTTACTACACTCAAATTGAATATTTTTGATAATAGGTTGATAGATACTTTATTATCTCTTAATTTGAATTTTTGTAGAAAAAAAAAATAAAAAGGGAAAAAAAATCAAAAAGTTGGTTTTATGTGTTATTTTGTTTTAGCAATATCGCATGAATTAATCAACCGAATTCGATAAATTTGGGCTTAAACTCTTCGTTTTGAATTGTAAATTGAATTAAATAATGGATTGAGCCAAAAAAATGGCCATGAAAGTAATATTCTTGGACAAAATCATGAAAAAAATGGAAAAAGGCTCCAAAATTTGGACAAAAATGCCCGTAACTTTTGAACCGTTGGACAAATGTTGGAGATTTTTTTTGTAAATTTATCAAAATAAGCTCACCTTTCCTACTGGCGATTAAACCCGATGGATAGTTTTTGAGTTATGGATGTGAACGTGTAGGTAATATTTCATACGAACGTCAATTTGGGAAAAAATCTACCAACAAAAAGTAGGGGACTCGATTTTAACGATAGAGGTATGGTTCCTTCGGCAAATTTTCATGGAATAACCCATAGAATACGGAAATCATAGGGAAATTGTCGAAAAATAAATCGACCCGCCCTAATATATATATATATATATATATATATATATATATATATGCGTTACCCATACTTTGAAGACATCTGTATATACAGCCAAAAATGTCCCTATAAAATGCGCTGTGTCCAGTAAAATGTCTTCAGAGTAAACACTAGAATAACGAAAAGTTTAAGGACAGTCCCCAAAGTAACAAAATGTCTTCATAGTAACTTGTGAAACGAAAACCCGTCCCCGCAACATGTGCTGTGCACATATATATATATATGTGCACGGCGCATGTTGCGGGGACGGATTTTCGTTCCACAAGTTACTATGAAGACATTTTGTTACTATGGGGACTGTCCTTAAACTTTTCGTTATTCTACTGTATACACTAAGGACATTTTACTGGATACAGAGCATTTTATAGGGACTTTTTTGGCTGTATATACAGATGTCTTCAAAGTATGGGGAATGAATATATATATATATATATATATATATATATATATATATATATGTGCACAGCTCATGTTGTGGGGACGGTTTTTCGTTCCACAAGTTACTATGAAGACATTTTGTTACTTTGAGGACCGTCCTTAAACTTTTAATTAATCTACTGTATACACTAAAGACAGTTTACTGGATACAGCGCATATTATAAGGACTTTTTTGGCTGTATATACAGATGTCTTCAAAGTATGCACAATGAATATATATATATATATATATATATATATATATATATATATATATATATATATATGCATTGCCCATACTTTGAAGACATCTGTATATACAGCCAAAAAAGTCCCTATAAAATGCACTGTGTCCAGTAAAATGTCTTCAGAGTAAGCACTAGAATAACGAAAAGTTTAAGGACAGTCCCCAAAGTAACAAAATGTCTTCATAGTAACTTGTGGAACGAAAACCCGTCCCCGCAATATGTGCTGTGCACATATATATATATATATATATATATATATATATATATTCATTGCGCATACTTAAAAGACATCTGTATATACAGCCAAAAAAGTCCCTATAAAATGCGCTGTATCCAGTAAAATGTCTTCATTGTAAACAGTAGGATAACGAAAAGTTTAAGGACAGTCCCCAAAGTAGCAAAATGTCTTCATAGTAACTTGTGGAACGAAAAACCGTCCCCGCAACATGTGCTGTGCACATATATATATATATATATTCATTATGCAGTTAAATGTCTTCAGAGTAAACGGTAGAATAACGAAAAGTTTAAGGACAGTCCCCAAAGTAACAAAATGACTTCATAGTAACTTGTGGAACGAAAACCCGTCCCCGCAACATGTGCCGTGCACATATATATATGTATGCATTGCGCATACTTTGAAGACATCTGTATATACAGCCAAAAAAGTCCCTATAAAATGCTCTGTATCCAGTAAAATGTCTTTAGTGTATACAGTAGAATAAAAAAAAGTTTGAAGACAGTCCCCAAAGAAACAAAATGTCTTCATAGTAACTTGTGAAACGAAAACCCGTCCCCGCAACATGCGCTATGCACATATATATATATATATATATATAAATATATATATGCATTGCCCATACTTTGAAGACATCTGTATATGCAGCCAAAAAAGTCCCTATAAAATGCGCTGTGTCCAGTAAAATGTCTTCAGTGTAAACAGTAGAATAACGAAAAGTTTAAGGACAGTCCCCAAAGTAACAAAATGTCTTCATAGTAACTTGTGGAACGAAAACCTGTCCCCGCAACATGTGCTGTGCACATATATATATATATATATATATATATGCATTGCCCATACTTTGAAGACATCTGTATATACAGCCAAAAAAGTCCCTACAATATGCGCTGAATCCAGTAAAATGTCTTCAGTATAAACAGTAGAATAACGAAAAGTTTAAGGACAGTCCCCAAAGTAACAAAATGTCTTCATAGTAACTTGTGGAACGAAAACCCGTCCCCGCAACATGCGCTGTGCATGTTCCACAAGTTACTATATATATATATATATATATATATATATATATATATATATATATATATATATATATGTGCACAGCACATGTTGCGGGGACGGGTTTTCGTTCCACAAGTTACTATGAAGACATTTTGTTACTTTGGGGACTGTCCTTAAACTTTTCGTTATTCTACTGTTTATACTGAAGACATTTTACTGGATTCAGCGCATATTGTAGGGACTTTTTTTGCTGTATATACAGATGTCTTCAAAGTATGGGCAATGCATATATATATATATATATATATATATATATATATATATGTGCACAGCACATGTTGCGGGGACAGGTTTTCGTTCCACAAGTTACTATGAAGACATTTTGTTACTTTGGGGACTGTCCTTAAACTTTTCGTTATTCTACTGTTTACACTGAAGACATTTTACTGGATACAGCGCATATTATTTGACTGTATATACAGATGTCTTCAAAGTATGCACAATGAATATATATATATATATATATATATATATATATATATATATATGCACAATGAATATATATATGCACAATGAATATATATATATATATATATATATATATATATATATGTGTGCACAGCACATGTTGCGGGGACGGGTTTTCGTTCCACAAGTTACTATGAAGACATTTTGTTACTTTGGGGACTGTCCTTAAACTTTTCATTAATCTACTGTTTATACTGAAGACATTTTACTGGATTCAGCGCATATTGTAGGGACTTTTTTGGCTGTATATACAGATGTCTTCAAAGTATGGGCAATGCATATATATATATATATATATATATATATATATATATGTGCACAGCACATGTTGCGGGGACAGGTTTTCGTTCCACAAGTTACTATGAAGACATTTTGTTACTTTGGGGACTGTCCTTAAACTTTTCGTTATTCTACTGTTTACACTGAAGACATTTTACTGGACACAGCGCATTTTATAGGGACTTTTTTGGCTGCATATACAGATGTCTTCAAAGTATGGGCAATGCATATATATATTTATATATATATATATATATGTGCATAGCGCATGTTGCGGGGACGGGTTTTCGTTTCACAAGTTACTATGAAGACATTTTGTTTCTTTGGGGACTGTCTTCAAACTTTTTTTTATTCTACTGTATACACTAAAGACATTTTACTGGATACAGAGCATTTTATAGGGATTTTTTGGCTGTATATACAGATGTCTTCAAAGTATGCGCAATGCATACATATATATATGTGCACGGCACATGTTGCGGGGACGGGTTTTCGTTCCACAAGTTACTATGAAGTCATTTTGTTACTTTGGGGACTGTCCTTAAACTTTTCGTTATTCTACCGTTTACTCTGAAGACATTTAACTGCATAATGAATATATATATATATATATATGTGCACAGCACATGTTGCGGGGACGGTTTTTCGTTCCACAAGTTACTATGAAGACATTTTGCTACTTTGGGGACTGTCCTTAAACTTTTCGTTATCCTACTGTTTACAATGAAGACATTTTACTGGATACAGCGCATTTTATAGGGACTTTTTTGGCTGTATATACAGATGTCTTTTAAGTATGCGCAATGAATATATATATATATATATATATATATATATATATATATATATATATATATATATATATATATATATATATTCATTGTGCATACTTTGAAGACATCTGTATATACAGCCAAAAAAGTCCTTATAATATGCGCTGTATCCAGTAAACTGTCTTTAGTGTATACAGTAGATTAATTAAAAGTTTAAGGACAGTCCCCAAAGTAACAAAATGACTTCATAGTAACTTGTGGAACGAAAACCCGTCCCCGCAACATGTGCCGTGCACATATATATATGTATGCATTGCGCATACTTTGAAGACATCTGTATATACAGCCAAAAAAGTCCCTATAAAATGCTCTGTATCCAGTAAAATGTCTTTAGTGTATACAGTAGAATAAAAAAAAGTTTGAAGACAGTCCCCAAAGAAACAAAATGTCTTCATAGTAACTTGTGAAACGAAAACCCGTCCCCGCAACATGCGCTATGCACATATATATATATATATATATATAAATATATATATGCATTGCCCATACTTTGAAGACATCTGTATATGCAGCCAAAAAAGTCCCTATAAAATGCGCTGTGTCCAGTAAAATGTCTTCAGTGTAAACAGTAGAACAACGAAAAGTTTAAGGACAGTCCCCAAAGTAACAAAATGTCTTCATAGTAACTTGTGGAACGAAAACCTGTCCCCGCAACATGTGCTGTGCACATATATATATATATATATATATATATATATATATATATGCATTGCCCATACTTTGAAGACATCTGTATATACAGCCAAAAAAGTCCCTACAATATGCGCTGAATCCAGTAAAATGTCTTCAGTATAAACAGTAGAATAACGAAAAGTTTAAGGACAGTCCCCAAAGTAACAAAATGTCTTCATAGTAACTTGTGGAACGAAAACCCGTCCCCGCAACATGTGCTGTGCACATATATATATATATATATATATATATATATATATATTCATTGTGCATATATATATTCATTGTGCATATATATATATATATATATATATATATTCATTGTGCATACTTTGAAGACATCTGTATATACAGTCAAATAATATGCGCTGTATCCAGTAAAATGTCTTCAGTGTAAACAGTAGAATAACGAAAAGTTTAAGGACAGTCCCCAAAGTAACAAAATGTCTTCATAGTAACTTGTGGAACGAAAACCTGTCCCCGCAACATGTGCTGTGCACATATATATATATATATATATATATATATGCATTGCCCATACTTTGAAGACATCTGTATATACAGCAAAAAACGTCCCTACAATATGCGCTGAATCCAGTAAAATGTCTTCAGTATAAACAGTAGAATAACGAAAAGTTTAAGGACAGTCCCCAAAGTAACAAAATGTCTTCATAGTAACTTGTGGAACGAAAACCCGTCCCCGCAACATGTGCTGTGCACATATATATATATATATATATATATATATATATATATATATATATATATATATAGTAACTTGTGGAACATGCACAGCGCATGTTGCGGGGACGGGTTTTCGTTCCACAAGTTACTATGAAGACATTTTGTTACTTTGGGGACTGTCCTTAAACTTTTCGTTATTCTACTGTTTATACTGAAGACATTTTACTGGATTCAGCGCATATTGTAGGGACTTTTTTGGCTGTATATACAGATGTCTTCAAAGTATGGGCAATGCATATATATATATATATATATATATATATATGTGCACAGCACATGTTGCGGGGACAGGTTTTCGTTCCACAAGTTACTATGAAGACATTTTGTTACTTTGGGGACTGTCCTTAAACTTTTCGTTATTCTACTGTTTACACTGAAGACATTTTACTGGACACAGCGCATTTTATAGGGACTTTTTTGGCTGCATATACAGATGTCTTCAAAGTATGGGCAATGCATATATATATTTATATATATATATATGTGCATAGCGCATGTTGCGGGGACGGGTTTTCGTTTCACAAGTTACTATGAAGACATTTTGTTTCTTTGGGGACTGTCTTCAAACTTTTTTTTATTCTACTGTATACACTAAAGACATTTTACTGGATACAGAGCATTTTATAGGGACTTTTTTGGCTGTATATACAGATGTCTTCAAAGTATGCGCAATGCATACATATATATATGTGCACGGCACATGTTGCGGGGACGGGTTTTCGTTCCACAAGTTACTATGAAGTCATTTTGTTACTTTGGGGACTGTCCTTAAACTTTTCGTTATTCTACCGTTTACTCTGAAGACATTTAACTGCATAATGAATATATATATATATATATATGTGCACAGCACATGTTGCGGGGACGGTTTTTCGTTCCACAAGTTACTATGAAGACATTTTGCTACTTTGGGGACTGTCCTTAAACTTTTCGTTATCCTACTGTTTACAATGAAGACATTTTACTGGATACAGCGCATTTTATAGGGACTTTTTTGGCTGTATATACAGATGTCTTTTAAGTATGCGCAATGAATATATATATATATATATATATATATATATATATATATATATATATTCATTGTGCATACTTTGAAGACATCTGTATATACAGCCAAAAAAGTCCTTATAATATGCGCTGTATCCAGTAAACTGTCTTTAGTGTATACAGTAGATTAATTAAAAGTTTAAGGACGGTCCTCAAAGTAACAAAATGTCTTCATAGTAACTTGTGGAACGAAAAACCGTCCCCACAACATGAGCTGTGCACATATATATATATATATATATATATATATATTCATTCCCCATACTTTGAAGACATCTGTATATACAGCCAAAAAAGTCCCTATAAAATGCTCTGTATCCAGTAAAATGTCCTTAGTGTATACAGTAGAATAACGAAAAGTTTAAGGACAGTCCCCATAGTAACAAAATGTCTTCATAGTAACTTGTGGAACGAAAATCCGTCCCCGCAACATGCGCCGTGCACATATATATATATATATATGTGCACAGCACATGTTGCGGGGACGGGTTTTCGTTCCACAAGTTACTATGAAGACATTTTGTTACTTTGGGGACTGTCCTTAAACTTTTCGTTATTCTAGTGTTTACTCTGAAGACATTTTACTGGACACAGCGCATTTTATAGGGACATTTTTGGCTGTATATACAGATGTCTTCAAAGTATATATATATATATATATATATATATATATTCATCGCGCATACTTTGAGGACATCTGTATATACAGCCAAAAAAGTCCGTATAATATGCTCTGTATGCAGTAAAATGTCTTCAGTGTAAACAGTATAATAATGAAAACTTTGTGTAAACAGTAGAATAAAGAAAAGTTTAAGGACAGTCCCCAAATTAACAAAATGTCTTCATAGTAACTTATGGAACGAAAACCCGTCCCCGCAACATGTGCTGTGCACATATATATATATATATATATATATATATATTCATTATGCATACTTTGAAGACATCTGTATATACAGCCAAAAAAGTCCCTATAATATTCGCTGTATCCAGTAAAATGTCGTCAGTGTAAACAGTAGAATAACGAAAAGTTTAAGGACAGTCCCCAAAGTAACAAAATGTCTTCATAGTAACTTGTGGAACGAAAACCCGTCCCCGCAACATGCGCCATGCGGGGACTGTCCTTAAACTTTTCGTTATTCTACTGTTTACACTGACGACATTTTACTGGATACAGCGAATATTATAGGGACTTTTTTGGCTGTATATACAGATGTCTTCAAAGTATGCATAATGAATATATATATATATATATATATATATATATGTGCACAGCACATGTTGCGGGGACGGGTTTTCGTTCCATAAGTTACTATGAAGACATTTTGTTAATTTGGGGACTGTCCTTAAACTTTTCTTTATTCTACTGTTTACACTGAAGACATTTTACTGGACACAGCGCATTTTATAGGGACTTTTTTGGCTTTTTATACAGATGTCTTCAAAGTATGGGCAATGCATATATATATATATATATATATATATATATATATATGTCTTCATAGTAACTTGTGAAACGAAAACCCGTCCCCGCAACATGCGCTATGCACATATATATATATATATATATATATACATTTCTCATACTTTGAAGACATCTGTATATACAGCCAAAAAAGACCCCGTAATATGAGCTGTATCCAGTAAAATGTCTTCAGTGTAAACAGTAGAATAACGAAAAGTTTAAGGACAGTCCCGAAAGTATCAAAATGTCTTCATAGTAACTTGTGGAAGGAAAAACCGTCCCCGCAATATGTGCTGTGCACATATATATATATATATATATATGAAGACATTTTGTTACTTTGGGGACTGTCCTTAAACTTTTCATTATTCTACTGTTAACACTGAAGACATTTTTCTGGATACAGCGCATATAATAGGGACTTTTCTGGCTGTATATACAGATGTCTTCAAAGTATGGGTAATGAATATATATATATATATATATATATATATATATATATATATGTGCATGGCGCATGTTGCGGGGACGGGTTTTCGTTCCACAAGTTACTATGAAGACATTTTGTTACTTTGGGGACTGTCCACAAAGTTTTCATTATTCAACTGTTTACACTGAAGACATTTTACTGCATACAGAGCATATTCTACGGACTTTTTTGGCTGTATATACAGATGTCCTCAAAGTATGCGCGATGAATATATATATATATATATATATATATATATATATATATATATATATATATATATATGTGCACAGCACATGTTGTGGGGACGGGTTTTCGTTCCACAAGTTACTATGAAGACATTTTGTTACTTTGGGGACTGTCCTTAAACTTTTCGTTATTCTAGTGTTTACTCTGAAGACATTTTACTGGACACAGCGCATTTTATAGGGACTTTTTTGGCTGTATATACAGATGTCTTCAAAGTATGGGCAATGCATATATATATATATATATATATATATATATATATATATATATATATATATATATATATATATGTACACAGCGCATGTTGCGGGGACGGTTTTTCGTTTCACAGGTTACTATGAAGACATTTTGATTCTTTGGAGACTGACCTCAAACTTTACATTAATCTACTATATATACTGAAGACATTTTACTGGATACAGCGCATATTATAGGGACTTTTTTGGCTGTATATACAGATGTCTTCAAAGTATGCATAATGAATATATATATATATATATATGAATATATATATATATATATATATATATATATATGAATATATATATATATATATATATATATATATATATATGTGCATAGCGCATGTTGCGGGGACGGGATTTCGTTCCACAAGTTACTATGAAGACATTTTGTTACTTTGGGGACTGTCCTTAAACTTTTCGTTATTCCACTGTTTACACTGAAGACATTTTACTGGATACAGCGCATATTAAAGGGACTTTTTTGGCTGTATATACAGATGTCTTCAAAGTATGTGAAATGCATATATATATATATATATATATATATATATATATATATATATATATATATATATATATTCATTGTGCATACTTTGAAGACATCTGTATATACAGCCAAAAAAGTCCCTATAATATGCGCTGTATCCAGTAAAATGTCTTCAGTGTATATAGTAGATTAATGTAAAGTATGAGGTCAGGCTCCAAAGAATCAAAATGTCTTCATAGTAACCTGAGAAACGAAAAAGCGTCCCCGCAATATGCACTGTGCACATATATATATATATTCATTGTGCATACTTTGAAGACATCTGTATATACAGCCAAAAAAGTCCCTATAATATGCGCTGTATCCAGTAAAATGTCTTCAGTGTATATAGTAGATTAATGTAAAGTTTGAGGTCAGTCTCCAAAGAATCAAAATGTCTTCATAGTAACCTATGAAACGAAAAACCGTCGCCGCAACATGCGCTGTGGACACACATATATATATATATATATATATATATATATATGTGCACCGACCATGTTGCGGGGACGGGTTTTCGTTCCACAAGTTACTATGAAGACATTTTGTTACTTTGGGGACCGTCCTCAAACTTTTAATTAATATACTGTATACACTAAAGACATTTTACTGGATACAGCGCATATTAAAGGGACTTTTTTGGCTGTATATACAGATGTCTTCAAAGTATGCACAATGAATATATATATATATGTGCATACTTTGAAGACATCTGTATATACAGCCAAAAAAGTCCCTATAATATGCCCTGTATCCAGTAAAATGACTTCAGTGTATGTAGTAGATTAATGCAAAGTTTGAGGTCAGTCTCCAAAGAATCAAAATGTCTTCATAGTAACCTGTGAAACGAAAAACCGTCCCCGCAACATGCGCTGTGCACATATATATATATATATATATATATATATATATATATATATATATCCATTGCCCATACTTTGAAGACATCTGTATATACAGCCAAAAAAGTCACTATAATATGCCCTGTATCCAGTAAAATGTCTTCAGTGTAAACACTAGAATAACGAAAAGTTTAAGGACAGTCCCCAAAGTAACAAAATGTCTTCATAGTAACTTGTGGAACGAAAACCCGTCCCCGTTCCGCATGTTGCGGGGACGGGTTTTCGTTCCACAAGTTACTATGAAGACATTTTGGTACTTTGGGGACCGTCCTCAAACTTTTAATTATTCTACTGTTTACACTGAAGACATTTTACTGGATACAGCTCATATTACGGGGTCTTTTTTGGCTGTATATACAGATGTCTTCAAAGTATGGGCAATGAATATATATATATATATATATATATATATATATGTGCACAGCACATACTGCGGGGACGGTTTTTCGTTCCACAAGTTACTATGAAGACATTTTGTTACTTTGGGGACTGTCCTTAAACTTTTCGTTATTCTACTGTTTACACTGAAGACATTTTAATGGACACAGTGCATTTTATAGGGACTTTTTTGGCTGTATATACAGATGTCTTCAAAGTATGGGCAATGCATATATATATATATATATATATATATATATATATATTCATTTTGCATACTTTGAAGACATCTGTATATACAGCCAAAAAAGTCCCTATAATAACATATAAGAAGAAACCGGTAAAAAATAGATTTAAAAAAAACATAAAAACGCGAAAGTCAGACACGGAAGAATCAGGAAGAGACATCTAACCAAAAAAAATATATTTATATTTTTTTATTTTAATCAATGTAGAATTGACTGAATTCTGCAGTTTTTCGTAATACCTTTTAAAAACTTCTTTGTTTATTCGTTTTAGTTGTTATGTTTATCTTATTTTTTTAATACGCTAATTTTGTGTGTATGTTAAATTGAATTGTTTTGATTTTTAAATAAAAAATATTTTTTTTTGTTTAAAAAATATATAAAACTTTTTTATTTTTAGAGCATATTTTTTAAATTTTAAGGGCATTTTTTAATGTTTTTTGTACACTTTTTTAGAGCATATTTGCGATTTCCCTGTTTATATCATTTGGCATACCTGGATCCAGTGATTCCCTAGAAGGCCATTGTTTTCTCTTCCAATGTTCTGCTTTTGCTCTGCTGTCCCATAAACATATAAAACAAGGATATTTGGTAAAGCCGCTTTGTTGACCTAAGAGGAAATTTACCATCTTAAGATCAACACAAATTACCCACTTATGTTCATCATACTTTACCCACTTATGTTCATCATACTTTACACACTTATGTTCATCATACTTTATCTTCTTCATGACCAATGCAATTACAGAGTATTCTTCTTTTACTTTGGTTAAATGTGCAATTGCCAAGGAGTGAAATTTATTTCCATTATGCAAAAGGACACACTTCAAGCTGAGTTTTGGTGTGTCGATAAATAAACGCCACTCGTTTGAAATATCTGTGCAGTACACAAAATCATCCCTTTCAGCAAAATAATGAAGTAAGCCTTTTTCTCGAGTACGGTAATACGAAACTTTAGTTATGATATCTGTTTCTTTCATCAGGGACGCAAGTAAATCAGAAGATCTTTTTGATAATCCAAGGTCTCTAATTACATCATTGAGCTGGTCTTGATTCCATGGTCTCGGCAAGAAATGTTTGTGTGTGATGAACTCGTCATTTTCGGATGTATGTAGATGGTAGTACTGGACCTGAACTATCTGTTTGGTAACACATACTTGAAGTTTAGTGTCCTGGTAAAGATAAAAGCACTTGACTACAGCTTGCACCCCGCTCTTGAGCATATTCAATTTCTTGTAGAACTGCAAGTGTAAACCCATCAACAGACCTCGTGTGTAAGACCATCGCATATGTTTTTCGAAACCGCTTATTGTACTTAAACAAAAATAACAATCGGATTCGTGCCTCACTGTTTCTCTCCATAGCATAGGCTTCGAAATTTCCAAGTGTCGTCTGTAAAATGAAAAAAAAGAAGTAAGGAATATGAAGATTTCAAAATTTAATTAAGAAAAACTGTAAGTAGAAGTATAAAATATTCCAAACCTATTAACCTATACTTACTTTACATTAAAAGACCTCATAGATAAATTCAATCGACATGAAATGCATATAGTACTCGGTGTCCAATACTGGTTCAAATTGTGCGGATATGTATTATAGCAATCTTGATATGACTTTTGCAATGATATTGAGAAGCAGTTTCGTTTTTTCCGGTGATATATTTGCCGCACATATAACAAAATAAATCCGGATTGTTTTTACATAAAAATTTTCTTACAAGTTAAAATCAATCTTCAAGTATTAATAAAAATGAGGAATTATTAATACTTGAAGATTGTTATTAACTTGTAAGCTGAATAAAATTATGTTTTCGTTATCGCAAGCTCTTCTTGAATGAAATAAAACGACTCAAGGAGCTCTTATAAATACTGATTTGACAATTTTATTTAAAAATTATTTGACCATTTTTGTACTTAGGTAGCCATGATGCATCAAATCTATATAGTGGTTATTCACGCCCGTATTTGCTTTGACCTGTGAAATCATCCGTTACAGGTAGCCAACGGTAAAGATCGTGCACGCACATTTATGAGAGTTTATTAGTTTGCTACCGCAATCGTAAAAATCAAAAACCTTTTGTTTATTACTTATTTTTTTTTAATTCTGAGAATCAGAAAAACGTCATAAAGGTTTTTTCCAAACAATTTTCTACATGTAAAGGGGTTTTTGCCAAAATCGGTGTCGTAAAATGCACCTGTGTTTCTATGTTCTCTATTCTCACAGTGTTTGTAAATATTAATTGTAAACAAAAATGTAAAGCATGCATCGATTTTTATATCCATATGTAATTTAATTCACATGATATGTGGCTTCATTACAAATAAATAAAATTTAATACTTTTAGCAGTTTTGGATTTTTTTCAGATTTTTTTCCTCCAAAAAATTTTTTTCTTACAATTTTTTTTTTGTGCCTAACAATTTGTTTCATAACTTTGAACTATTGATCGCATTAAAAACAGTTGTATACATCATTTAAAGGTATTATTAACCTAATTTTTTGAGTTATGACAACATAAGTGGAGAAATGTCTCAAAATATTGACAATTTTACTTCAAAATTAAAAAAAAAATAAATTATCCATTGAATTGAAAAATTCTACCATTTTTTTACTGAGGTACCCGTGATGCATCAAATCTACATAGCGGTTATTCAAGCCCGTTTTTGCTGTTGACCTGTGTAATTTAAGTTGTATTTAAATATAGTTTTATTTTTTTAGTCTTAAATGATAATTATTATTTATTTGCGACAAAATGAAATGTCAAAAAAAATAATGATAATTTTTCATGATAATTATTCAAAAAATAGCTGTGGAAAAAACAGAAAAAGTAAAATAGCTATAAAATAATAGAAAAATAATATAATATACAATAAAAAAATGGAGAAAATTTAAAATTTTAACGAAACCGAAGTTGAATTTTCATTGGCTTCTGTAAAAAATACAGCACCGTTATTAAAAATTGTTTGGTTTTTTATTATATTATATTTTCTTTAAATAAGTCTAGTTCTTTTCTTATTACAAATAATAAATGCCGTTGACATTCTTTTATAGCTACTCTTTATTTAAATACAAACTTAAAACGATCACACAAGAGACTTTATTTAAGCTCTATAAAGTTTACACTTCCACAGAATACACAATTCAATTAATCGTCAATGCTTCCTCCTTAGCGTTTTATTATCAACTAACTTACCATGCCACCTACAAGTAAATGGAAATTAATGAATTTAATTTCCGTAATACTGCCGCCCACTTAATTCTGTTCATCTCGAACAGACTTAATTTTCCCCTCCGCATAATCAGCTAGTCGTTCTAGATGCGCAACCTTCATCTTAGACCTTGAGCTGTGATATTTCTGTATTCTATAGACCACATCATTTAACATTTGTATCACCCTAAGGTCCGTCCTAATGCGTTTGTGGTTCGGGAGATAATCCTTTCTTTCGTTGGGGGTTAAGCATCAGAAACAACTGGCCCTCATTAAATCCTTCAGAATTAGCTACTCGATAGTACCCCGCTTTATTATTTTTAGAACAACTTATTGAAATGGAAAATGATGAAGATGCTGGCCCAACAAAAAGAAGACTTACAACTTTTTGCGAACAATGGAAAGGATTTCCAGAATATGCGAAGTGGATACGAAAAAAAGATGATTACACGGTAGAGTGTAAATTATGTGAAACAGATATTGTAATAAAATATGAAGGCAGTCGATCGCTAAATAAACATATAAGAACAAAAAAGCATGTTAAAATGGAGACGTCGCAGAAATTGTCTCAAACTATTTCAAAATTTGTCATCCCAACAGATACCAAAATTGAAACACAAATCGCCAGGACGGAGTAAGTATGTGTCTACCACAATGTTAAGCTATAATAGTCTTAATTGCCACATTAAATTAAGCGCAGTTTTATATTGTAATAGCAAGATCGCCAACAAAATAACTTGTGGGCGAACAAAAGCAGCAGCAATTGCCAGAAATATTTTAGCCCCTTATTCACAAGAAATAACCGTTGATGCTTTTAAAAGGAACTAATATTTCTCTGTAAGTAGCGATGCATCTAATATTGGTAATATCAAAACCTACCCATACGGTGTTCAGTATTCTGATCCAGAATATGGATTTCGCAAACAAGTTTTAGACTTTTATAACGATCTATATTAATCTTCAAGGGATATTTTTTCAAATATAATGAAACTAATGATTGTGATTTAGATATAAAGCAAATTACATCATATAGTGCTGATAATGCTGCTTTTAACTACGGCATTCACAACTCTGTTTACCAAAAATTAAAAGATGCGTCAGAGCAAATTATAAAAGCAAGCCGTAATTGTCATCTTGTAAATAACTGCCTTAAAAGAACACTAAATGTATTATCTGTTGATGTAGAAACCATTAAAATAAAAATATTCAATGAGTTTAGTTCATCGGCGTTGACCACTGAGAAACTAAAAGATTGTTTTGCGTTTGCTGGTATAGAATATAAAGAACTCTTGAGGCATATTGTGACGAGGTGGCTCTCCCTTTTACCAGCTATTGATCGTCTAATTTTTTGTTGGCCAGCTGTAAAAATGTATTTTTTGAAAAAGGGAAAAAATAAATGCCATAAAGTTTTATGGGATTTTATTTCATATGGAATTACGACAAATGATATCAATGAAGATGATGAATGTAAAACTGAAGGCTTGTCAAAAGCATATTTATATTTTGTACACAACATAATGCAAGAATTTCATACAACTATTTCAACTCTTAAAAGTGATTCTTGTACGATTTTAGAGTTGTACAATTTAATGACCCGACTTATGACTAGCCTTCAATGTAGAATAAACGACAAATTTTTTGGCAGCAAGGTCAACACTATTTTGAAAAATATTTCTCTTAATAAACAAAAAATGTTTATGACAGACGCAGAAGATTTTTTAAAAATAGCTGTTAATTATTTAGAAAATCGTTTCTATTTTGGAGATGATTCTTTTTTAAAACAATAGTTTTTTAAACTTAAAAAAAAACTATTTTCTTGGGTAGATTTACAACAACTTCCACAAATTTTAAAAATATCTGAAGCAGTAGACAACGATAAGTTAACACTTGCCAAAAGATTTGTCAAACGATAATATATGGTCTCATTTTTTTTACCAAAAGTGTAATGAATTCGAAAATTTACGAAAAATTATATGTTTCGTGTTTTCAATACCAGTAAGCAACGCCTTTTTGAAAGAATTTTCAGCATTTTAAATAATCTTTACACCAAAGAAAGTAACCGAATGTCATTCGACTTAATTAAAGCTGATATATTAATACGAACAAATTTAGAGGAATCTTGTAAAGATTTTCAAAAGTTTTTACAAACTGCCAAAGGTTCGGCATTGGCACAATCCGTTAGTTCCAATACAAAATACATGTAGCGGAAAAAGTAAAAGTATTTTACAGTTTGGTTGAAAAGTTCCTGCGCTCGAAATAAAAGAATACTGTCTTTGTTACGAAATATATTTTTTTATTCAATATAATCTCCTAAAAGCTCAATACACTTGTTCCAATAATCTTCCAATAATTTTATCCCATCCTTATAAAGATTTTCCGGAAGCTCTGCAAAATAACCGTCTACGGCTGCTATTGTCTCTTCATTTGACAAAAAATGCTTTCCACGAATGAATTGTTTGAGATTTCTGAAGAGATAGTAGTCACTGGGAGCCAAATCTGGTGAATACGGTGGATGTTCAAGCAATTCGTACTTTAATTCTTTGAATTTAGCCATCGTCAAAACACTTTTGTGAGCAAGTGCATTGTCTTGATGAAAAATTATTTTTTTCTTCTTTAAACCAGGTCTTTTTTCACGAATTTTTCATCCAGCTGATCCAAAAGGCTGCGATAATATTCAGAGTTGATTGTTTTACCTTTCTGAAGATAATCAATCAACAAAATTCCTTTTGCATCCCAAAAAACTGATGTCATAACCTTCTTTGCTGATCGTTGTGACTTCACCTGCTTTGGAGCTGAACAACCAGCTTCAGTCCACTGTAAACGTTCTTGTTTCAATTTGGGATCATGGTGGTAGATCCAAGTCTCATCCATAGTTATAAAACGACGCAAGAAGTCGGTTTTATTCGCCCCAAATTACGCTGAGAAATTTGTTTTCGATCCAGTTTTTGTTGAATTGTTAATGTGTGCGGCACTAACTTTCCAAACAGTTTTTTCATACGAAATTCTTCATAAAAAATATGGAGTACTCGTTCCTCTGAGATGCCTATGGCATTAGCAATTTCACGCTTAGACAAACTTGGATCTTCACTAACCATATTATGCACCTGCTCAATGATTTCTGCTGTGGTTGCAGTATTGGTCGTCCTTCGCGTGGATCGTCTTCAAGGCTGGTACGACCACGTTTAAATTCACCAGCCCAAAATTCAACGGTGCGTTTTGAAGCTGAGGACTCCTTATACACTTCTAACAATTGTTCATAAATTTCCTTTGCTCTTAAACCCTTCAAAACAAAAAATCTAATGACTGCACGATATTAAATTTTTTCCATATTAAAAAAAATCAATGACACGTCAACTTCAAATGGCTTGTAAACAAAGAAAGAATTGACAGGTTACAGGACAGTTATACCAACTTGAGAAAAAAAAAAGATTGGAGCTAGCAGTGCCATCTCTTGGTGAGCGCAGGAACTTTTCAACCAACCTGTATATAGACTGAAATGTTATTTGTTAATTGTTTTTTTTTTTAACTTTGATTTGTTTTTTTATTTTAGTTTTAAGATTTTTGTTAATTTTTTGTTATTATTATTTAATTTTTATTCTCACAGACACTGAACTGAAAAATTTTAAGTTTTTTTTTAATTTTTTATTTATTACACAGTACAACAGCCAATCTGGGGGGTGAGAAATTCCAAGTCAGGGTGATGGTACTAGGTCAGTATAGTAAAACCCTCAAAGGGTTTGGCGTTCGTATGTGTCAGTTTTTTTTATGACCTTTTAAATTTTTTCCTTATCTTGATGTTTTTTCGCTTAGTTGTAACATTTTGGCAAAAACGTAGTTTAACATAACTCGAGAACCACGTGTCCGATTTTGATGAAACAAATTTAGAATTTCTCTAATCTATTTCTATACCGTTTTCCTATATGTGCAACACTTTCGAAGTTAAAAATGAATGTATGAAGGGAAAATAGTATTTTTTGCCTAAAAATTTAAATATATTTTTTTTTTAAATTCATAAAAAATCCAAAATGGAAAAAAGTGCCAAAACTAATTACTTTCGCGTAAAGTCACATAACTCATGAGCAAAAAAATGCATAGATCAGGAAATCGATGCACGCGTTTCTCATTTATTCACAATTAGGTAAATGTATGAATTTCAAAAATTTGCTCCAGATATGCACAACATTATTTGGAGAAAACATTGACACTTACAAGCCGAACTCTCTCATATTTTTCTACTGTACTAAAAGAGAAATATTGATGTGGCAACACTGGTTCTGTAATGTTCACATAAAACATGCATTGTTATTATACTTCTTCTCTTTCTCACACTGGTTCTGTGATTTTTGTCATTCAACAAGTGCTGACGAACGCGAACAGTAAAAGTGATTTTTCTCCAGTTTTTTAAAAGTGAACAAAACTGAACAGAATATGGAACTGTGCAAGCCAGATATAAATAGCTTTTGCTACTGCTGTGGTCAATATGTCTCAACACATAAAAAAAGGGGAAATTTCAGTACAGATTTTGTTCAAACATACGAGATGTACTTCAACCAAAATGTTATAGTGAACGAAAATTGGGTACCAAATATAGTGTGTAAAAGCTGCTACAACCGTCTAATGGATTGGAAAAATAGAAGACGTGAAAGTATGCCATTCGGTATCCCAATGACTTGGAATAGTCCTGGCGAAGGTCACAATCCATTGAATTGCTATGCATGTGCGAATAAAGGAGCCGCAAAAAGGATAAGAAAATCGTATAATTACGTTGGTGTTGCAAGTGCCGCAACACCATTGCCTCATTCGGACCACATTCCTGTGCCAAAAGCTTCTAGCCCAGATATTTTCTCTTCTACGACTGCTCCGACTTATCATGCACGTGATGATCCCCCATATGAGCCATCAGTATCCAATGAGCCAATTTTAATAAATCAAAATAAGCTTGATTCAATTGTTGCCAAGTTGGAATTAACACAGCATAAATCGGAAGAGCTGGCTTCCATTTTGAAATCAAACAATTTGTTGGCACCCGGTGTGAAAGTCACAGCTTATCGAAGTCGTCAGGCAACACTCCAAAGTTTATTCCTTGTGAATGATGAAAAAACTTCTGCATATTGCCCGAATGTAGGAAAATTGATGGACGCAATGGAAATAAAATATGAAGCAGATGACTGGAGATTATTTATTGACAGTTCAAAACTCAGCTTGAAGGCGGTTTTACTGCATAAGACCAATAAAAAACCTTCAGTTCCAATCGCCTATAGTACAGAAACAAAAGAAACATATGATGCACTGGAAAATATTTTAAAAATGGTTAACTACGCCAAACATATGTGGCGCATATGCTGCGATTTAAAAGTTGTAGCAATGCTTTGCGCTCTTCAAAGCGGCTATATAAAATATATGTGCTTTTTGTGCGATTGGGACACACGATTTTCCGGTGACCAATATGCATGCCACGGATGGAAACTCAGAGAGCACAGCAGGTTACAAACGGCCAATATTATTCGTGAGCCTCTAGTGCCGAAGGAGAAGATATTGCTGCCTCCACTGCATATTATACTTGGAATTGTTAAGAATTTTATCAAAACTGTCGCCAAAAGAGATGAAGTTTTCTTGTGTTTGAAACTAATTTACCCGAGACTCAGCGAAAGTAAAATTAAAGAAGGTAAGTTATAATATCACATTCATTTCCCATGATTTTCCATCTTAACAAATTAATTTTTTCCAATCAGGCGTAGTAAATGATATACGAAAGCTGATTAAAAGTGACGCATTCAACAATATTTTGATTGACGCTGAATTGAATGCATGGCAGGCAATCAAAGAAGTAATAGAAGGCTTGTTGGGAAAGCATCGTTCTAACAACTACGATGTTTCTGTCGCAAGGATGTTAAGAGCATTCTCGGAAATTGGTGTCCACATGTCCTTGAAAATCCATTACTTACATCATCATCTGGACTACTTCAGCAAACAATTGGCTACCGATTCTGATGAACAAGGTGAACGCTATCATCAAGTTGATATGCCATTTGAAATGAGGTAATACTGATTTTTTATTTTTTCAAACTCATTTTAATAAAACAAAAACTTACAGATATAGAGGCAAAAAGTCGCCGAGTGCAATAATTGCGGAAATTTGCTGGTGGGTTAAGCTTGTGTGGCAAGACAAGGATGATCTTGATGATAAAGAATTTTCAGGAGATGCAGAAGGGCCAACAGTGGAGTCACACATTGACATTATGTGTGGTTCAGAAACTGATGATAGCGATGAATGCGATGCCACTAGTCCCGAACAACCACCATCGAAAAAGTCTAGGCAATATTTATTAAAATAAATATAAATAAAAAAAAATAAAAAATTATAAAAATGTTTACTCAATTTTTTTTAGTAGTTTATGGCCAGAAGTCTGGAGTTATTGGGGAAAATTTATAAAAAAGGCGGTAAATGACACTTTTTTGAATAAAAACATGTCCGAAAAATCGGACATGTGGTTCTCGAGTTATGTTAAACTACGTTTTTGCCAAAATGTTACAATTAAGCGAAAAAACATCAAGATAAGGAAAAAATTTAAAAGAGGGTTTTACTATACAGACCTAGTACCATCACCCTGACTTGGAATTTCTCACCCCCCAGACAATAATCCCAAAAATGTTCCATAGTGTTATTTAAATCAAACAAATTTCAAAGACTGGATTAAAAAAATTATATGTATATTTTTTATTTTTTTTATGTACCTCACAATGTGGAAAATATTTTTTAAATAAAAGTTATGTTCATTAAACAACCTTTTTTTTGTAAAAACATTATTTTAAATGTCCAGCTTTTTTTAGAAAATCCAGCTTTTTTAATCCGAATGTCCAGCTTTTAGCGAATCTGGCATCCCTAGCCCAGCTGCTGATATTCGTTTTATGACTTCTTCTAAGTTCTTCAAGTGTTCATCAAAGGCTTTTCCCATGACAATTATGTCGTGAAGGTACACTAGGCATGTCTTCCACTGAAGTCCTTTCAATACATTTTCCATCTAGCACTCGAATGTTGTGCGAGCATTGCAGAGTCCGAATGGCATGAGTACTATTTGGTTTCTGCTAGCGTGTCTAGAGTATCGTCAATTCTGGGTAGCGGGTAGCTGTCCTTTTTGGTGACGTCGTTCAGTTTTCCTCCTCGCACTCATTATTTTCCCATAAGAAAATTTATAATTTTTTCGTCAATACGAAATTAATTTTTTCCATTATTTATTTATTGAACCTTCACCTAATTTATGTGAACTAACAATAAGTATGCAAATCTTAAAACTAAATCTTAATATTAAGTCCAGCCAGTGCCAGACGAAATTCTCATTTGTTCATAAATTTATGTTCATAAATATGTATGGCATCTGAAAATTTTTCCTTCATATGTTTGATAGGTAAGTAGTGTCCCTCCGTCTTAGTCGCCTATGCCCATCATTATTCAAAAGATTCCGTGCTAGAAGATTGGGATGAGTTTCCAGTTTATTTAAGTAGTTGTTGTTTTATCTAGTGATTTCGTTACTAACTAAGGGTACATTGAGATCTTTATGAATGTTGTCATTCCTAACATACCAGAGGGTGTTTTGTAATAGTTCTCAAGAGCTTGTTTTGCCTTCTCTGAATTTTTTCAATATCAAATGATGATTTTTTCAATATTAAATGATGAGGCCTTTAACATCCTATGTGCGGACGTGTTTATATTTGCTCCGTAATTACCGGCCTTTTTAATTTATCAAAGGGCATACGAAAAATAAATAAATTGCGAAAAGACGCTTAAAACAATTAACAATAAGCAAATGTTCTTATCGTGTATTATTAATAAAAAAAAATAATAAAAAAACAAATAAAACACGCACTTTTATTTCTTGTCAAAATTCCTTTATTTAACTTTACTCCAGAACGGAAGAACTAAAACTAAACTTACAAAAATTCTTTTATTCTTTCTTGACTTAAACTTTAAAGTCTTTGTTGTATTGGCAAGTATTCCTATTGGTTAATTAAGTTAAAATTTTTGTTACCCGAATATGTCGATCTTGCATTTCTGTATATTAAAAACATTGTTATTGGTCAACACATTAAACTTTCCTAGCTTCGATAAATTGCAATGTTGCAATTTATTGCAGACAAATTTCAACTGAATTTTCGTGAGAACGGAAATGAAATATCATATTTTTGTTGTGCAATTATAAAGTTCACTCACACTTGCCAACACAAAAAGATTACTTTGATACACTTTCCAAAAATAAATCAATTCTATCAGGTTTGGTAGAATTATATGTAACTACTCCCCCCTTTTGATTAGAATTCTCCTGAATTCTCTTATTTAATATAATTTTTACATGTTTATGTTTTATTATTATTATCAAAATTAAAATTAGTATTACAAATACAATGATATTACATCCATATGTTAGCTTAGTGTGGTATTTTAGTGTCTTGATATTCTTTACATTATTTTTGTGTTCAACTTCGATTTCTTGAAATGATATTTTATGCGAGAAATTTTGATTTGTATTGATACTTTCTATAATTTGTTTTTCTTCTATATTTTCAACAATATTTGAAAAGTAATAGTCTTTAATTCTAATTGAACAATTATTAAAATTTATTAAGTAATTTCCATTTAAAGTGATCTTTTCCAAGTTACAGTTTTGTATGATACTTATGTTTATTGCATTTTTTAATATAACTGCATCTATATCTAATTGTATAATTTCCAAAACTTTATTTTTTTGTAATTGACAATTGTTTTTCATTATACAGTGATTACTCAATTTTAAATTCCTTAAATGCTTATTTTCTTCAAATTTATATGTTCTATTTTCGAACTCAACTGTTTGCTCTATTACAGAATCTATTTCATCATTGTGAACATTAGGTAGTGGAACAATATATCTTAATTTAACTATTATAAATGTTTTAGGTATTTTAATACCAAAAACTAGGAATGACTTATTGAAATATGTTGTTCCTATCTGAATATGTTTTAATTTATTATAATCAATTTCATATTTTATTATTTCATTGTTAGTCAAAATACTTGGATGCATCATGCCGTATTGTGCGGAAATAATATTGTCTTGTAAATGCTCTATTTTATTTTTAATAAGTTGTATATTTGATAATTGTTCCAAGTATATATTTTGTTCCCTTTCTGTTTCCACAAATTTGTTTATAGAATTTAACTCTGTTTCTATTATATTTCTGTCATTTTTTACAATAATTTTTAAGTTGTTTATAGTCTCATTAAAATAGTTATTAATTAAAACTTGTTGATCATTGTTAGTTTCAATTTCATCAATCTTAAAAAGATGGTTTTGGATATTCTGTCTGTCTTCATCGTCCATAGTCCCAAACAACCATTTCGACATACTACCCACACCGTTAATAAGTCCGCGTCGTTGTCTGTTTTGTTTTGGTATTAACGTTAGAAGTTTATTTCTAGCATCTAGTAGTTCTAGTTGAAGTATTAGTTTATTTTTTGTTTTCATTAAAATTATATTTTCTGTCATTTGATCTATAATGCTTTCTATTTCGTGTAAGTTTACTATGTGTAGTATTATGTCCGAGTCCTTCACTATTTCCTGATCCTTCATATAAATCTCTACGTATCCGTTTTGTTCTGTCAATGACCTAGTGGTTATTTCTCCTTCAATTATTGTCATCTGCGTCAATTTTAGAAGCCAAATAGTCAGTATCTGTAAATTTTTATGGTCTTTTAATGTTACTAGGATGTACTCTTTCTAGTTTTGATCTTTTATATTTTGGTTGTTCTTTATGTCTCACTGCCTTATAGTTCCTTATGAACCCTTCTTCCCTACTTTCTCTGTAATTTTCTCTAGACCGATTTAACTTTTCTATTACCTTTCTTTTGTTTTCTTTTAGATTCTGTCTAACTTTGTTCTCATCTATTTTCCCTTGCTGAACCTCACTTGGGGTACCCTGGATAGTTGAAAGATATCGTTCATTATAATTCCTAACCGATCTCTGAATTAATTGTTTTATTCCTACTCCTTTATCCATTTTATACATAATTCTAAATTTTTCTGCGATCGTACTATGTACTCTTTCGATGTCTGAGTTACCTGTATGACTATTAGGTTTAGTAAGATGTAATTCTATATTTTCGTTATTCAAAAATTCTTTTATTCTAACAGCGTTAAATTCGTTGTCTGCAACGATCTTTTTCGGTTTACCGAACTTAGCTGCAGCGAATTTAGAGAACTTGTCTATTGTTGTGAGAAAATGGAGTCCCTTTATAACATACGTATCTATGTGTATTATTTCATTTTTCGTTACTGGTGTTTCTGTATCTGAAAATTTTGGTTTGATTGGATTTCGGTCATATTTTACCTCCTGACAGATTTCGCACTGATTAATTACTAACTGAATTATTTCCATAAGTTTTGGGTAATAAATTTTATTCTTAACCTGATTATAAGTTTCGTTTATACCCGAGTGTACGCTTTCTCTTACATGGTATAGGGATATTTGCCTGATTGCCTCTACTTCCGTTTCTATATCTTGAGCCCTCATTGTACATTTAGTAAAATCTATTTGTCTATCGTTTGAGAACATCTCTATTAGTTTCTCCTGTACCACGTTGTAACGTCTTCCAGAAAGTTCTGAATATATGCCAATTTTTCCTTTCTTAATATATCTCCTAAATATATCACCCATCTGATTAAAATCGTGTTCCGCTATAAATATAATCCTTTTGCCGTGTAATAATTTCATTTCCTCAACTTTATTATTTGTTAATATTATTTGGGTTTTGTATTTGTTGACTATTTCTTCCCTAATGTAGAAATGATCCTGAAGATTTTCTTCTGCTGAATGAACTGTAGCTATAGACACATTTTCATCTTCCACATTATTTACAATATTAAATTTTGGTTCGTCATCTCTGTCCTGTTCAAAGTTAGTTTCATTAACATTTTCTAGTCTACTTAGAAAATCTGCCACTCTGTTCTCTTTGCCCTTTATGTACTCAATTCCAAAATCGTACTCGCCCAATTTTAAGAGCCATCTTTGATGTCTTGGGGACATATCCTTTCCCTTATATTTGGAGTGTAAGAACTTAATGGGTTGATGATCAGTGAGGATCCTGAATCGTCGACCATATAAGTACGGTCGTAGGTAATTTACGCTCCATAAAATTGCTAAGAATTCCTTATCGGTTGCCGACTAATTACGTTCATGATTATTCAAAGTTCTAGAAGCATAGCAGACGGGATGACCTTCTTGTGATAGTACCGCTCCGATTGCATAATTTGAAGCATCGGTGGTTAGTACAAATGTTTTCTCAAAATTTGGATATTTCAGTATGGGATGAGAGCTTATTAGAAGTTTCAATTTATCGAACGCTTCTATATACAGTGGATCTTTTGTGTTAACTTTTACTCCCTTTTTCAAATATTTAATTATTGGTTGTGCGACCTTGGCATAATCTTTAATAAATTTTCTATAAAAGCCCGTTAAACCTAAAAAACTTTTTATCTGCTTTTCTGTTCTAGGTATTTCTAATTCCTGAATAACTTTTATTTTATTTGGATTAGGTTTTATTCCTTCTTTAGACAAAATATGCCCTAGGAATTCAGTTTCTTTTTTCATATAATTACATTTATCGATCTGCACTTTCAGGTTGGCTCGTTCCAAAACTGAGAATATATCTCTTATAGCCTTCACATGTTCCCTAAGGGAAGTGCTAAAAATGAGTATATCATCCAGATACACAACACATGTTTTGTTTTTAAAGTCCCTCAACGTCTCGTTCATAAGTTTTTGAAAGGTTGCCGGTGCGTTCTTTAAACCGAATGGCATTGTGGTGTCACAAAAGCTGTTTTTTTCCTGTCTTGTTCTCTAATCAAAATTTGGTGGTATCCTTTTGCTAAGTCAATTGTAGTGAAATATTGGGCTCGTCCTAATTTGTCTAGAATTGCGTCTATATTAGGTAAAGGATATTTGTCGTCAATTGTTACTTCGTTCAATTTTCGGTAGTCCACTACTAGTCGATATTTACGTTGTCCTGAATTGTCTATTTTTTTCGGAACTACTATCAAGGGGCTCGAATATCTTGAACAACTTTTTCGGATAATGCCCTGTTCTTCCATTTCTTTAATTTGTCTTCGCACTTAATTTTCATGCTGTGGAGGGTACCTATATAGCTTGGAATTTATCTGTTCATCTGTTGTTGTCCTTATTTCATGTTTCACATTCATTGTACTTGTTAGTTGGTCATCTTCCTTAAAAAATATTTTATTAAATCTTCTTAGGATTTTTGAAATCTCCTTATGTTCCTCAGGATTTAAATGGTCTAACTGAATTCTATCTAACTCATATTCTTGTCCTTCTAATGTGTATATTTCCAAGTCCTTGTAAGGATTTATTAAAAATTTTGTGGTCTTATTATTAAGTATTATGTAACCGTCTATTAAATTGATCATTGTATTAAAATGGTTTAGCAAATCAATTCCTATTATAAAATTATAATTTCTGCCTTTCAACTCTTTCATTTTCCACCTAATTCTTGTATTATTTGGAACATTAAATTCCATTGGTGCCTCAGTAATAACTTCATATTCAATAATATCTTTTTTCGTTATGGTGCTAAATTCTATAGGTTGTTTAAGCAAAATTCGTCGGTAACCTGTTATGTTGCTATCAATTAAACTAATGTTTGCACCTGTGTCTATCAATGCTTTGTATTTCTTTCCACTAATTGTAATGGTTATGGTAGGTAAACAGTCTGAGGCTGTTTTTGAAAAAAATTTTGTTGTCTCTCCACTACATCCTGATTGCTTTGTATATTACCTTGGTTACTACAATTTTCTTGATTATTATAATTCACTTCATTATTTTGATTTACTTCATTAACCTGATTATTACGATTTATTTGACATACCTGATTATGTCTGTTAATTTCATTAAATCGATTATTACGATTCACTTGTACATTATCTATTTCCATAGGCTCAGCTTGGCCTTGCCTGGGTTGATTCCAGCGATTTTGGCCGAAATTTGGCCCAGGGTTTCCTGCCCGTCCGAACCTTTGAAAATTGCCTGACATATTATTATTATCATTATTATGTTGCATCCTATATCTTCCTGAATTATTTATATTCTTATTATGGTTGAACTCATGATTGTAATTATTATTGTGATTATTATTATATTTAACACTGAAATTACCTGGCCCTCTGTTCTGATAACCTTGATTCTTGTTATAGTTAGAGTAAGTATTGTTAAATTTATTTGTATGCTTAGTGGTATTTGGAAAATTTCCCCTAAACTTTCTAAACTCCTGCCTGATACAACTATCCTCGTATCTCCTTTTCATCATAATATCTATTACATTCCCCAAATCCCTTTCTTCATAGATCTTATCTAATAATATTCCTTGCGTCATTTCTTTTGCTATATTGGTCAATAAACTGTCCACGTTGGATAAATCTACGCATTGATCATCACTATAATATATTCTAAGCTCGTCACTCTTATATTTAAGATTTTGTAATTCTATTGCTAACTCACTTACATTATTCACTTTGAGTTCATTAATTCTCCTATAGATTTGGTGAGGCTCTACATTCGGTCGGTACCTCAGCTTCAATGTCCTCTTTATCAGTTGCCAATTATCAGGTTGCTGTATGTTTATAACCACGTTTTTTGCTTCTCCTTGTATGTTTCTGTAAAAAATAGCTTTTGTCGCTTCCTTCTTTAGTTCTTCCTCTCTTATTGTAGACAGCAAGTACTCCACGCTGCTCAGGAATGAATTGATGGTGATATCGCCGACACCGGTAAACACTGGTAAATAAGCTACATTTTTGTACACTCTGTCCATCTGGTTTGGTTGCTGTTGTTGATGTTGTTGTAACTGCTGCACTTGTTGCTGTTGCTGCAATTGTTGCTGTTGCTGCTGTAGCTCTAAATATGCCACTCTCAACCGCTCTAATTGTTGATCTTTCCTGGCAAGTTCTTCTGCCAAATTGACTTGGGCTTGAGCCTGTTCCTCCATATTAGGTCTTGATTGGTCAAAGCGTCGAGCTTTGTTCTGCCTGGATGTTTTGTTCAGTCTAGGAATTTTTGTAATTTATATTTCCTGGTCCTGTTCACCACTTTTCTTTTCTTGGTGCAGGATACTCAGACTTTTTATCACTTTATTGCTTCTTAACGGTGGTGTCCACTTTTAATTAATTCAATCAATTTATTAAATGTTCACTACACCGAGCCGGCACTATTATATTTTTTTTTCTTTTGTACGATCCGAATCACTAGATCCTTATTTTCTTAAGGATCCTACCGACTGCGCCACTTCTATTCTTATCGTGTATTATTAATAAAAAAAAATAATAAAAAAACAAATAAAACACGCGCTTTTATTTCTTTATTTAACTTTACCCCAGAACGGAAGAACTAAAACTAAACTTACAAAAATTCTTTTATTCTTTCTTGACTTAAACTTTAAAGTCTTTGTTGTATTGGCAAGTATTCTTATTGGTAAATTTAGTTAAAATTTTTGTTACCCGAATATGTCGATCTTGCATTTCTGTATATTAAAAACATTGTTATTGGTCAACACATTAAAATTTCCTAGCTTCAATAAATTGCAATGTTGCAATTTATTGCAGACAAATTTCAACTGAATTTTCGTGAGAACGGAAATGAAATATCATATTTTTGTTGTGCAATTTTATAAAGTTCACTCACACTTGCCAACACAAAAAGATTACTTTGATACACTTTCCAAAAATATATCAATTCTATCAGGTTTGGTAGAATTATATGTAACTCGGGCGACCGTTTTTTTTTTTTTTTGTTTTCATTTGAAATTCATAAACAAAATAAAAAAACATACATAACAACAATATAAAAATAATGCCTGTTGGGCACTCCCCCCTCAGGAGAATACACTCCCGCAAAACCATATGCAAAAACTAAACTTTAGTTGTCTTAAACAGTAAATAAGATAATTAGTGCAAGTGTAAGCGAACAAGATATAGAATCAAGATCAAGTCTTTCCCCCGCCAAAAATAATAACACAAATTCTCTCATGGCGCATGCGCAGTTGACTCCGCTCTCATGGAGTTCACAGTGTGCTACTCCTAATCTAAATACAACGGCAAATAATATCTATCAATTTCAACCTGCAACTACATCCTCAACTATAACAACTCAAATTAATAATCTCTCACATACATACAAATCAGTCAGTTCATTCGTTCCCACAACAACAACAAGTACTACTTCATACTCCGCTATTACAACTACAACCATGTCTACATCGACAAAATCTTCTCTTACGCCGATTATGTCTACATATACATAATTACCAAGCCAAGTAAAAACTCCCGTAAATAAAGAGAAAATCAACACACAAAATAATAGTAGCTCAAAGCGGTCCCGCAATTCACCTAACAATACAAATAGTACCAAAAAACAAAAAACTAAAGGGCAATCTCAAAAAACGTTAAAATCTTACTGGTTAGGCCAACCTTCAACAGCAAACAGATTTGAAATTCTGTCCCAGATAGAAAATTATGAAAAATCGCAAGTAGAAAATGAACATGAAAACCATAATGCACCCCCAAATCCACAAATAGCAAAGCCAAAAAATCGCAAGCCTCCACCAATATATGTACAAAACGTTCTATTTATTGATAATCTGATCGAAGAACTAAGCACCCTACCCAACTGCAATTACGAACTAAAAGTACTTAAAGATAATGAAGTCAAAATCGAACCTCTAGAATCTTTTCACTATACAGAAATTGTTAAACTTTTAAAAACAAAGAAACTCAATACTATACATACAAACCGCAAGACCAAAAAGGATTTAAAGTAATGCTAAGAAATATGCATTATTCAACAGACAAAGAGCAAATAAAAAAAGAACTTTGTGAACTTGGTCACTAAGTTACACACGTGCAAAATGTACTACAAACAGGTACAAAGAAACCCTTATCATTGTTCTCAATTGAACTCAAAACTAATAAAAACAATAAAGATATCACTCACCTTTTACATTGTAAAATAAACTTTGAACCTCCACACAAAAAAGATCCTTACCACAATGTACAAACTGCCAGAAATATGGACATACAAAAAACTTTTGCACAAAAAGTCCTGTTTGCGTCAAATGTGCTGGAAGTCATAAAACTAGTCAGTGCCTAATAAAACAAAGGAGTGATCATATTAAATGTGCCCTATGTGGCGAAAAACATACAGCAAACTATAAAGGTTGTATGGCTTACAAAGAACTAAGAGTAAAAAAATTTCCCCCTCTTAGAAAGAAAGAAAATGAGCCTTCAACTAGTGAAGCTCAAAAACGAAATGAAACACATCAAACAAATCTACATAATAACGAACAAGCAAGATCTGAAGATAATTCTGGTCATATTATCACATACGCCCAAGCAATAAAAGCTAACAATACAGCTAATACAACAAATATTTCCACAACAAGTTCTACCTTAAATTGTAATAAAAACACAACGAATAACTCCACAACTAGTTCCGTACTAACCCCTAGATTTCAACAATCAAATAATGATATGCAAGATATCAAAGATATGATGAAACAGCTTATAACACAAGTATCTAATATCATGAATATAATCACAGTTCTACTTTCAAAAATTGATGGACAAAATGATTTAAAGATTATCCTTTGGAATTCGAATGGGCTAGGTCAACACGTCCTTGAACTAAAAACTTTTATATATAGGAACTCTGTAGATATCTTATTAATATCTGAGACACACTTCACACAAAAAAGTTACTTAAGTATACCTAACTTTACAATATTTAACACAAATCATCCTGACAATGCGTACAGCAATAATTATCAAAAACTCAATTAAATGTACTGAACTTGAAAGTTTCAGAAAAGATTACCTCCAAGCTACCTCAATATTAATTGAAGACTTGTTCGGCCCACTCGTGTTGTCTGCTGTGTATTGTCCTCCCAAACACAATAACACTAAAATTGAATACATTAATTTCTTAAAGTCAATTGGTTATCGTTTTATTGCTGGAGGAGACTTCAACTCCAAACACTTTCTGGGGCTCGAGAATAACTCTTACAAAGAGCCGACAACTTACTTGAAGCGATAAGAGAAACAAATAGCAAATTTTTAAACACTGGAGAGCCTACTTACTGGCCAACTAACTTAAACAAAAAACCTGATTTAATTGACTTCTTTATCAAGAAAAATATAAAACATGAACATTCAAAGCTAGAATCGTGCTCGAACTATCCTCCGATCACTCACCCATAATCCTCAAATTCGAAAGTATTGTTCTTCTTGCGACCCATAACAAATTTTCTTACAACAAGAAAACAGACTGGGAGTGCTTTAGAGAAATAGTTGAAAATAAACTTGATATACATATATCACTAAAAACCAAAGATGAAGTGGACAGTTCAATAGCATATTTTAATGACAAACTTTTGTATGCTGCAATTGATTCTACACCCACAATAACTCATAAATCAAACAAATATAGTATATCACCATTCATCAAAGAAAAGATTAAGGCAAAGAGAAAACAAAGAAAAAAATGGCAATCAACAAGATCACCCTTTGATAAAACAGTCCTTAACAAACTAACCAAGGAATTAAAGGATCTTTTGAAAAAGTACAAACAGGATAAACTGAAAAGTTATCTTGAAAACCTTGATTCAACCAAGGCAACAAACTACTCATTATGGAAAGCCACAAGAAAAATTAACAATGCTAGTATTCATCAACCGCCAATCCAAAAATCTGACTTAACGTGGCCAGAAATCATAACGAAAAGGCTCAAGTATAAGCTGATCATTATTACAGAACTTTCTCTAATGAAATGGACAGACAAAATATTACTCTGCCAAATATCATTTCATCCACAAACTGGCACATCAAAAACGTTTCTCTACATGAAGTTAAAACTACTATTAAAACAAGAATTGATGCTAAAAATCCCCTGGCTATGACAGAGTAACGGGCAAACTATTAAAAGAACTACCAATGAAGGGACATATCTACATAAGAAATATCTTTAACGTTATAATAGCAATGAAATATTTTCCTAAAGTATGGAAAGTTGCAGAAATAATCGATATTGCAAAGCCCAACAAGGACGCCACAAGGGCTACTTCATACAGGCCAATAAGTCTATTACCACTTTTATCTAAATTAATTGAAAAACTTATTTTTGACCGACTAGAACCAATACTTATAGAAAGAAATCTTATACCAGCGCATCAGTTTGGTTTTAGACCCATGCACTCTACGATCCAACAAATACATAGAGTAACTAATAAAATCTCATCTGAAATTGATAAGAAAAATTTTTGCGTGGCCACATATCTTGATGTAGCGAAAGCGTTTGACAGTGTGTGGCATGCTGGCCTACTTTATAAATTGGAAAAAAATCTACCAATGGACTTTTTTCTTATTATACAAAGTTATTTAACTGACCGGCACTTTTATGTTAAATATAAAGATGAATGCTCAAGCATAATTAAAATGGAAGCGGGAGTTCCGCAAGGTAGTGTTCTTGGCCCTATCCTATACCTTCTGTACACAGCAGACATTCCTACTCCAACAAGAAACACAGATATGATTGCAACATTTGCAGACGACACTATCCTTTTGTCATCAAATAAAGATATAACTTTGGCCATATCAAACCTTCAACAATTGCTGGACAATACTCTAAACTGGTTTAAAACCTGGGGTATTTTAGTAAATAGTGAAAAAACAGTACAAGTGACTTACACAAATAGGAAGATAAGTGATCATCAAGCAATTACGATAAACAACACTCCGATTCAAAATGATAATAAAGCTATATATCTTGGCATGATAATCGATTCTAAATTAATCTGGAAAGATCATATCATCTGTAAAAAAAACGAAGTAAAGTACAAATTTGGACAACTTTACTGGCTCTTAGGAAAGGACTCAACTTTATCCTTACAAAACATATTGCTTATATACAAAACAATAATAGCTCCTATTTGGAAATATGGCACAGAGCTCTGGGGTACTGCAAGCAACTCTAATATAAACATCATCCAACGAGTTCAATCAAAAATACTGAGAACTATTATAAACGCCGAATGGTACATATCCAATGAAAATATACATCGTGATCTTACCGTCAGCACAGTCCAAGAAGTCATAGGGAATTCCAGCTTAAAACATACATTTAAACTTACAACTCATTCTAACAATGAAATTAGACAACTACCATATAACGAGCTCTCAGGTTCAAGAAGACTTAAGCGATGCACTCCATCGGAGCTATTTGTCCGATTCTTATAATTGATAATTTGGCAAAATATATTTTATATAATTGAATATAAATGTTTACTTACACTAAATATAAGTTATCTTAAGTGTTGATTGAAGTTAATTAATACCCAAACCTCAAAACTAATTACTAATTGTCATATAAGGACAGGTGTAAATAAAATGGGATGTTAAAAAAAAAAAAAAATGATGAGGCAGAACCCCAGAGCTGAATTCCATAGCACCATATGGGTTTTATAATCGAGTTGTAAAGTAATAGTTTACAATCCAAGGCAAGTTTAGAGTTTCTACCGATTAACCAAGAGAGTTGAATAGTGTTTAACTTTATTTGGGTAAGTTTCGCTTCTATATGACTTTTCCATGTGAGACGACAGTCAATATGGATACCAAGATACTTTACACATTTATTTTGGGGTATGTAAGAGTCATATGAATACATTTCTCCTCGTTAACCTTAATTCTCCATCTATCTAGCCGAATTTTGGAGCTGTTATGTGGTTCTGAAGCAATCTAGATGCTATTAGCGGATCATTATGAACGCTAATGTATCATCAGCGAATGTTGATGTGTGAGTGTTTTCAATCAATGGCATGTCCGAGGTGTATAAAATATACAACAGTGGACCCAATATACCACTTTGTGGGACTCCCGCCTGTATATCCGGATAAAACTTTTTTCCGAGAGGGTAAATTTTCTGTTTGTAATATAGCTTTCTCACAGCTTATGGGTATTTGGGGTAACATTAGTTTAATCTTATATATTAATCCTTCAAGCCAGACTTTATCAAATGCCTGAGATACGTCAATAAAAAGAGCAGAGCAGTATTTTTTATCCTCGAAGGCTTTTCTAATAACGGTTACCAATCTCTGAACTTGCACAATGGTACTGTGTTTCCGCCTGAAACTAAATTGGTGTACTGGGATTAAGTTGCCTTGATCTATCAGTACTTTCAGCTTTTCAATTAGTAACTTTTCAAACAACTTGGACATATTTGACAAAAGACTGACTGGTCTATACGATTCAACCCTTGTGTGATCTTTACCTGCCTTGGGTATCATTTTAACGAGTGAAACTTTCCATTCTGGGGGATAATATTCTAGGCGCATTATAGCATTAAAAATTAATAACATTATTCTTAATGCTACTCGGGGTAGCTCCATAAATATCCTGTTATTGATATTATCAATACTAGGGGCTTTTTTGGAGTTTAATTCAATGATCGCCTTTTTGACCTCCCGAATCTCAAACGATAATGGGGTGTAATCTGCTATGTGCTGGGGTACAAATGGTGGCATATTTGTGGTATATTTGGCGTGAATACTTTTTTCAAATGTTCTACAAACAGATCTCCTTTCTCGGTATCATTTTGTGCCCAACCTCCGTTTGATTTACGCAAAGGAGGCTTACATACGACAGGTCTTTTAAGATTATTTTTAGCACGCCATAACGAGTAATCGGTTGTTGATGTAGGGTCCAAGTTCTCAAGGAATCTATTAAGTGAAGCAGTTTTCTGGTGTTTAAGTAACCGTTGAAAGTTCCTTGAACATTCTATCAAGCGTTGCTTGAGTTGTGGAGATCTGTGCAGTTGCCACTCTCTTCGAGCTCTTCTTTTATTATTTAAGAGTCGTTCGAAATCCGCAGAAAAAATTACATTTATTCTTTAGTGTCGGGAGGGCTCAGTAGCAAGTTTAGCAGCAAGTTTGAGATTTGATTCGAACTCTCTTATCGAGAGGTCAATATCGTCTGGTTTTCTTAGTGGTATGTTTCCGAGCAATGAGTACTGAGAAATTTTTTATATTTTAGCCAATTTGTTCTTCTGCTTGTCAGTGCTATAACACCAGAGGGTAAAACATTTTCTTGGGTGTTCATAATAGAAACAATAATGGGTGTGTGATCTGAGGAGAGGTCTAAAGAGGATTATATCCTTATCAAACTACTGGGGATACCTTTTTTTACTCCAAAGTCAATAAGATCTTTCTGCTGATCTGTTGGCCAATAATTAGGTTCTCCAGATCCACATAAGTAGGTTCTCCAGATCCACATAAGTAGGTTCTCCACATCACATCCCATTTTAGAAATTGCATCAAACACTGCCATTCGGGGTAACCAGCCGTGACCCCCAGAATGTATGCTTGGCATTATAGTCGCCAGCTGCCAGAAAATATGAGCCCAATGATTTATAGAAGTCCGTCTATAGTGTCTCCGTAATGGAAAATCTGGGGGGAAATAAACTGAGGAGATCACTATGTTATTATGAAATTTCCTTGAAGATAGCTTTCACAAAGGTCACTTATGTGAGAATGTTTTAGTCGAGATTTAATAAGAATGGCTGAGCCTCCACATGCCATCTTGGGTCTTTCGTGTTATAAACAGTGTAACCGCGGATTAAAAATACACTTCTCGAGGTCAAATGAGTTTCCGATATAAGAATTACATCAATATCCTTGCTCTTGAGAAAGTATTCCAATTCTTCTTTATGTATCTTCTTTATGAGAAGATACTACATCAGCGTACGATCTACTGTTGAGATTATGCTGAGTATTTAAAGCGAAATTTTTATTGTGGTTGTTGTGGAAATTCCGAAGCTTTTTGGATTTAATGACTGGGACAGATCTTCCTTTGTTAACAAGTATTTGCTTCTCTGAGGAATAAACTACCCAACCTCTGTAGTAAGCCGTATGATTTCCATGACAGTTGTTATACTTTTTGGCACATTTTTCGGATCTAGGCTGACTACAGTTGTCAGAGTAGTGTAGTTCAGCACAAACTACGCAAACGTCGGGGAGCCTGCAATATACCCTTGTATGGCCAAATTCTTGGCAATTTAAACATTGGACGGGACCGTTTCTTCTATGGGGTTTTTCAATCGTAATTCTGCGATAAAGCAGATACTTTACATTTTGTATTGGGTGAACCTCTTCCTTTTTCAATTTAATATCACCATGCTCAAGCTCTACGAAAAAAAGGGGTTGGGGTAATTTGTCCCTATTTCTAATATTAACTACCGACTTTATTTTGAAACCTTTTTTTTCCAGAGCCTCCTTCACTTCAGTAGGATCGACGCAGGAGTCAATACCCTTAATCACTATCTGCAGACCTTTGCTCTTTTCAATTGGTATGTGTTATAATTCCGCCTCTGTTTATCAAAGTCGGAAACCAATTTGCGGAAGGAGTTTTTACTATATGTTTGAATCTTTGTTTCAAAAAGCTTACCTCGTTTAAGGGGGACAACATGAAAGGAACTCTCACCAATAGAAGTAATAATATTCTTAATAACTTCATTTGGGAGGTTTATACGCCTTACCTGGTGATTCCGGTTCATTGCTTTCACTATCCAGGAGAGCAAATCAATTACCTGTTGAAACGTCCGACTGCTCTTTCAACTACTTCGAATGTTGAGGAGTCCTTGAAGAATTTGGACTGCGTTTTCTCTTCAGTACAGTAAAATATCGATCTATACTTGTTTGTACCGTGGGGTTAGATATGATACCGTCAACTGGGGTTATGGCCGAATTTGTTTGCAAAAGGGGTTTGGGGTGTATACTGCACTGAAGATTGTTTTTGCTCAGCTACTTTTGAACAAACCAGAATAGTACCGGGGGTTTCAATAGTGTCGATTTGTTTTTCAATTGCTGCTGCTGACAAAGTGTTTGCAGTCAAAACAGGCAGAGAATACACATATGGTTGTTGGTGTTGGTTTGCACAATCAAATCTCTTTTCTAAACCAATAGTATTGGTATTATTTGGCACTTTTTTTTATCACTATTTAAAAGAGATGGAAAAAGAGAGCTCGCGGTTAAATAATTGCTATTGCAATTGTTATTGTTTACTTTATTATCTTTAACTGTATTCACTGTAATGTATGCATTGCGGCCATCTAGGTTGAGACGTCTCCCATTTAACGCAGTATTGAGATCACTCATAAAAACTTTATTATTTTCTTTTTTTATGGTTTTGAGTTTATATATATATATATATATATATATATATATATATATGTGCACAGCACATGCTGCGGGGACGGTTTTTCGTTCCACAAGTTACTATGAAGACATTTTGTTACTTTGGGGACTGTCCTTAAACTTTTCGTTATTCTACTGTTTACACTGAAGACATTTTACTGGATACAGCGCATATAATAGGGACTTTTTTGGCTGTATATACAGATGTCTTCAAAGTATGGGCAATGCATATATATATATATATATATATCTATATATATGCATTGCCCATACTTTGAAGACATCTGTATATACAGCCAAAAATGTCCCTATAAAATGCGCTGTGTCCAGTAAAATGTCTTCAGAGTAAACACTAGAATAACAAAAAGTTTAAGGACAGTCCCTAAAGTAACAAAATGTCTTCATAGTAACTTGTGGAACGAAAACCCGTCCCCGCAACATGTGCTGTGCACATATATATATATATATATATATATATGTATATATATATAATATACATATATATATATATATATATATATATTCATTTCCCATACTTTGAAGACATCTATATATACAGCCAAAAAAGTCCCTATAATATGCGCTGTATCCAGTAAAATGTCTTCAGTGTAAACAGTAGAATAACGAAAAGCTTAAGGACAGTCTTCAAAGTAACAAAATGTCTTCATAGTAACTTGTGGAACGAAAAACCCTCCCCGCAACATTGTGCATACTTTGAAGACATCTGTATATACAGCCAAAAATGTCCCTATAATATGCGCTGTATCCAGTAAAATATCTTCAGTGTATATAGTAGATTAATGTAAAGTTTGAGGTCAGTCTCCAAAGAATCAAAATGTCTTCATAGTAACCTGTGAAACGAAAAACCGTCCCCGCAACATACACTGTGCACATATATATATATATATATATATATATATATATATATATATATATATATATATATATATATATTTCGTCATTCTACTGTTTACACTGAAGACATTTTACTGGATACAGCGCATATTATAGGGACTTTTTTGGCTGTATATATAGATGTCTTCAAAGTATGGGAAATGAATATATATATATATATATATGTATATATATATATATATACATATATATATATATATATATGTGTGCACAGCGCATGTTGCGGGGACCGTTTTTCGTTCCACAAGTTATTATGAAGACATTTTGTTTCTTTGAGGACTGTCTTCAAACTTTTCTTTATTGTACTGTATACACTAAAGACATTTTACTGGATACAGCTCATATTACGGGGTCTTTTTTGGCTGTATATACAGATGTCTTCAAAGTATGTGAAATGCATATATATATATATTAGGGCGGGTCGATTTATTTTTCGACAATTTCCCTATGATTTCCGTATTCTATGGGTTATTCCATGAAAATTTGCCGAAGGAACCATACCTCTATCGTTAAAATCGAGTCCCCTACTTTTTGTTGGTAGATTTTTTCCCAAATTGACGTTCGTATGAAATATTACCTACACGTTCACATCCATAACTCAAAAACTATCGATCGGGTTTAATCGCCAGTAGGCGCGTTGGAAAGGTGAGCTCATTTTGATAAATTTACAAAAAAAAATCTCCAACATTGGTCCAACGGTTCAAAAGTTACGGGCATTTTTGTCCAAATTTTGGAGCCTTTTTCCATTTTTTTCATGATTTTGTCCAAGAATATTACTTTCATGGCCATTTTTTTGGCTCAATCCATTATTTAATTCAATTTACAATTCAAAACGAAGAGTTTAAGCCCAAATTTATCGAATTCGGTTGATTAATTCATGCGATATTGCTAAAACAAAAAAACACATAAAACCAAGTTTTTGATTTTTTTCCCTTTTATTTTTGCTCTCTTTTTTGGGTTTGCATACGATTTATAAAGAATAATTCTTCGCTGACGTCATTTTGACAACAACAAATACACAGCAATTCTAATTGGACGAAACAATCAGCTGTAGTTGGCGGGGTGGGGATTCCAGTGTATGCTAGTTTTGTTTGAGCGTCATTTCAGTGAAGTGTTACTTGAAATAACTAACAAATAATCAAACTATTTTGAAATTTAGAAAAGATTTAAAGGTAAGTGTAAAAACATTGCTAACTATTATAGTTAATAGTTATATTATTATTCTATGAAAAACATATATAATTCTTTTAGTGACGGTTTAAAAAATGGATTCAGAGCCTGGTTCATCGCAAAATCCAACAGATACCCAACGCAGTAGTTTGCAACATTTGGTCTCTCATGATGTTTTTTCTTTTGGCGTGGGCTGTGAATTACCTGATATTAATCTGTCAACTAAACGAGATATATTGAAGTACTATTTTTTCTTGGCCGAACGTTCAAAAGCCCAAAGCAAAATGTTTTCGTATAAAAGATTTACTCCCCAAGTAGCAGACAGATTGTTAGAAATTTGGAATCAACTTAATATTGAACTTATACTCAAAGGTAGCATCATTAGAAAATTGAATAATTTGCTTGACGCATATAGTAATGCAGATAAACAACGAGTAAAACGCGCAACAGAATTCAAAAAATTCGTAGAATCAACAAACCAATTATTCAACATTGGAAAATGTAAATGCAACTTGAAAGAAAACGACTGCTCATGTGGATCTATCCCAGAAAACTTAAAAGATTTCATGCGCGATCAATATAATGACAGAATACAAACGATACCGGAACACGATAGTGGAAGTGAAGAGACGATACCAACGACTATACCAACAATCCCAGTGAGCAACGATCCTACATACGAACCACATTATGACGAAATGGAAGTTGATGTGAGAGGAGGTTCAGAATTAGTTCTACCACCACAAACATACACTCCCAGATACAATACTAAAAACTATGCAATGATGTGTGACAGATTTGGTGTGCATGATAGAATGGGATCAGCATTGGCAACAGCTCTGATGGAAGACCTGGGCGTAAAAGATGCTCATGGCAATCTTGTCATCATGGATAAAAGTAAACTTCGTAGAGAAAGAGAAAAATGGAGACAAGACGCACTTCGTAAGCGGTATGATGGCTCGAATTTGATATCATTTTCATTCGACGGCAGGAAAAATGATGCTCCAACTGTAGAAAAAATTGATGAGAAGTTGCATCCAAGGATGGTTAAAGAACCTCATCTAGTTGTTTTGAGGGAACCAAATTCTCAATTGATAGGCTACACAAAACTAGAAAGTGAAACTGCGGCAAGCAAAGTCAACAAATTGATCGAATTCTTCCAAGAAAAACAATTGTCTCTCGATTCATTAATTGCCATATGCGCTGATGGTGAACCAACAAATACTGGCGTACACGGTGGAATTTTGCGACTGGTTTGTGTGTCTTCTGCACTTTAACGAGCTTCCGTTTAGACATTTGTTTGACACTTTAGACAAATCAACCACCACTGGACCACGATCAACTACCGGAAAGTTGAGCTCAAAAATTGCTGATTGTGAAAATCTTCCGGTATGTAATTTTTATAGCTAATTCTTTACCATTTTTTATTCTATTTTTTAGCTTTTATGTTTTCTTTTCAGGTGGTAACCGATTTTGAGGAAATCGCTTTGGAAAATATGCCTCCTGGTGATTTAAATCCAGAAGAATTATCTACTGATTCGAGGTACTTGATGTTAATGGCCAATGCAATTTCTAATGGTGTGGTTCCTGCGGATTTATCTCACATAAAACCAGGGCCAATTGCACATTCTCGTTGGCTGACCAAAGCCAATAGATTATTACGGTTGTATGTGACAACTAATAATCCAACTGAAAATTTAAAAATTCTGGCTAACTATATAATAAAAGTATACACGCCAATGTATTTCAATGTTAAGTATTATAGCTCTGCCGCATACGGTAGTACATTACTTTTTAAATTTATTACTTGGACACGATTTTTACCACGGAATTTACTTGAAGTTGTAAATACAGTAATTCAAGATAATCCATATTTTGCACACTCAGAAAATATCTTGCTATCTATGTTGTTTGATGATAGAATGGAAAAACGAAACATTGCTATAAAGAAGATTTTACATTACCGAAGAGATATTGTCGACCCAACGGAACTTAGAGTTTATAAAAAATCTCTTATAAACTTTATTTGTACGGAATATACAAATATGATTGATTTAAATGACGATACCATTTTATTCGAACCACCGTTTACGCAAAGTTATTCGTATGAACATTTGGAGGGATATTTAAATTACGAAGTGCCACCGTTCGATGATCCACAAATTCCTTTACACATTCAAGGAACGGAAAGACATGTCCAATTGCTGGCTGCCACTGCTAAACGAGTTGCAGGAAAGAATGTAGAAGACGACATTAGAGAGCCGTACGAAAACACCCAGACTTGAAAGCAACCAAGACTTTCAGAAAAAATAATGTTTTTTTTCACATTTTGTCTTTTACTACACTCAAATTGAATATTTTTTTTTGATAATAGGTTGATAGATACTTTATTATCTCTTAATTTGAATTTTTGTAGAAAAAAAAATAAAAAGGGAAAAAAAATCAAAAAGTTGGTTTTATGTGTTATTTTGTTTTAGCAATATCGCATGAATTAATCAACCGAATTCGATAAATTTGGGCTTAAACTCTTCGTTTTGAATTGTAAATTGAACTAAATAATGGATTGAGCCAAAAAAATGGCCATGAAAGTAATATTCTTGGACAAAATCATGAAAAAAATGGAAAAAGGCTCCAAAATTTGGACAAAAATGCCCGTAACTTTTGAACCGTTGGACCAATGTTGGAGATTTTTTTTTTGTAAATTTATCAAAATGAGCTCACCTTTCCAACGCGCCTACTGGCGATTAAACCCGATCTATGGATGTTAACGTGTAGGTAATATTTCATACGAACGTCAATTTGGGAAAAAATCTACCAACAAAAAGTAGGGGACTCGATTTTAACGATAGAGGTATGGTTCCTTCGGCAAATTTTCATGGAATAACCCATAGAATACGGAAATCTTAGGGAAATTGGTGAATTTTTTCACTCCCTACAAATCGACCCGCCCTAATATATATATATATATATATATATATATATATATATATGCACAGTGCATGTTGCGGGGACGGTTTTTCGTTCCACAAGTTACTATGAAGACATTTCGTTACTTTGGAGACCGTCCTCAAAGTTTTTATTTATCTACTGTATAAACTAAAGACATTTTACTGGATACAGCTCATATTATAGGGACTTTTTTGCATGTATATACAGATGTCTTCAAAGTATGAGGAATGCATATATATATATATATATATATATATATATATATATATATATATATATATATGCATTTCACATACTTTGAAGACATCTGTATATACAGCCAAAAAAGTCCCTATAAAATGCGCTGTATCCAGTAAAATGTCTTCAGTTTATACAGTAGATTAATAAAAAGTTTGAGGACGGTCTCCAAAGTAACAAAATGTCTTCATAGTAACTTGTGGAACGAAAAACCGTCCCCGCAACATGCACTGTGCACATATATATATATATATATATTCATTGCCCATACTTTGAAGACATCTGTATATACAGCCAAAAAAGTCCCTATAATATGCGCTCTACCCAGTAAAATGTCTTCAGTGTAAACAGTAGAATAACGAAAAGTTTAAGGACAGTCCCCAAAGTAACAAAATGTCTTCATAGTAACTTGTGGAACGAAAAACCGTCCCCGCAGCATGTGCTGTGCACATATATATATATATATATATATATATATATATATAAACTCAAAACCATAAAAAAAGAAAATAATAAAGTTTTTATGAGTGATCTCAATACTGCGTTAAATGGGAGACGTCTCAACCTAGATGGCCGCAATGCATACATTACAGTGAATACAGTTAAAGATAATAAAGTAAACAATAACAATTGCAATAGCAATTATTTAACCGCGAAGCCAGTCAGAGCTAGCTCTCTTTTTCCATCTCTTTTAAATAGTGATAAAAAAAAAGTGCCAAATAATACCAATACTATTGGGTTAGAAAAGAGATTTGATTGTGCAAACCAACACCAACAACCATATGTGTATTCTCTGCCTGTTTTGACTGCAAACACTTTGTCAGCAGCAGCAATTGAAAAACAAATCGACACTATTGAAACCCCCGGTACTATTCTGGTTTGTTCAAAAGTAGCTGAGCAAAAACAATCTTCAGTGCACTATACACCCCAAACCCCTTTTGCAAACAAATTCGGCCATAACCCCAGTTGACGGTATCATATCTAACCCCACGGTACAAACAAGTATAGATCGATATTTTACGGTACTGAAGAGAAAACGCAGTCCAAATTCTTCAAGGACTCCTCAACATTCGAAGCAGTTGAAAGAGCAGTCGGACGTTTCAACAGGTAATTGATTTGCTCTCCTGGATAGTGAAAGCAATGAACCGGAATCACCAGGTAAGGCGTATAAACCTCCCAAATGAAGTTATTAATAATATTATTACTTCTATTGGTGAGAGTTCCTTTCATGTTGTCCCCCTTAAACGAGGTAAGCTTTTTGAAACAAAGATTCAAACATATAGTAAAAACTCCTTCCGCAAATTGGTTTCCGACTTTGATAAACAGAGGCGGAATTATAACACATACCAATTGAAAAGAGCAAAGGTCTGCAGATAGTGATTAAGGGTATTGACTCCTGCGTCGATCCTACTGAAGTGAAGGAGGCTCTGGAAAAAAAAGGTTTCAAAATAAAGTCGGTAGTTAATATTAGAAATAGGGACAAATTACCCCAACCCCTTTTTCTCGTAGAGCTTGAGCATGGTGATATTAAATTGAAAAAGGAAGAGGTTCACCCAATACAAAATGTAAAGTATCTGCTTTATCGCAGAATTACGATTGAAGAACCCCATAGAAGAAACGGTCCCGTCCAATGTTTAAATTGCCAAGAATTTGGCCATACAAGGGTATATTGCAGGCTCCCCGACGTTTGCGTAGTTTGTGCTGAACTACACTACTCTGACAACTGTAGTCAGCCTAGATCCGAAAAATGTGCCAAAAAGTATAACAACTGTCATGGATATCATACGGCTTACTACAGAGGTTGGGTAGTTTATTCCTCAGAGAAGCAAATACTTGTTAACAAAGGAAGATCTGTCCCAGTCATTAAATCCAAAAAGCTTCGGAATTTCCACAACAACCACAATAAAAATTTCGCTTTAAATACTCAGCATAATCTCAACAGTAGATCGTACGCTGATGTAGTATCTTCTCATAAAGAAGATACATAAAGAAGAATTGGAATACTTTCTCAAGAGCAAGGATATTGATGTAATGCTTATATCGGAAACTCATTTGACCTCGAGAAGTGTATTTTTAATCCGCGGTTACACTGTTTATAACACGAAAGACCCAAGATGGCATGTGGAGGCTCAGCCATTCTTATTAAATCTCGACTAAAACATTCTCACATAAGTGACCTTTGTGAAAGCTATCTTCAAGGAAATTTCATAATAACATAGTGATCTCCTCAGTTTATTTCCCCCCAGATTTTCCATTACGGAGACACTATAGACGGACTTCTATAAATCATTGGGCTCATTTTTTCTGGCAGCTGGCGACTATAATGCCAAGCATACATTCTGGGGGTCACGGCTGGTTACCCCGAATGGCAGTGTTTGATGCAATTTCTAAAATGGGATGTGATGTGGAGAACCTACTTATGTGGATCTGGAGAACCTACTTATGTGGATCTGGAGAACCTAATTATTGGCCAACAGATCAGCAGAAAGATCTTATTGACTTTGGAGTAAAAAAAGGTATCCCCAGTAGTTTGATAAGGATATAATCCTCTTTAGACCTCTCCTCAGATCACACACCCATTATTGTTTCTATTATGAACACCCAAGAAAATGTTTTACCCTCTGGTGTTATAGCACTGACAAGCAGAAGAACAAATTGGCTAAAATATAAAAAATTTCTCAGTACTCATTGCTCGGAAACATACCACTAAGAAAACCAGACGATATTGACCTCTCGATAAGAGAGTTCGAATCAAATCTCAAACTTGCTGCTAAACTTGCTACTGAGCCCTCCCGACACTAAAGAATAAATGTAATTTTTTCTGCGGATTTCGAACGACTCTTAAATAATAAAAGAAGAGCTCGAAGAGAGTGGCAACTGCACAGATCTCCACAACTCAAGCAACGCTTGATAGAATGTTCAAGGAACTTTCAACGGTTACTTAAACACCAGAAAACTGCTTCACTTAATAGATTCCTTGAGAACTTGGACCCTACATCAACAACCGATTACTCGTTATGGCGTGCTAAAAATAATCTTAAAAGACCTGTCGTATGTAAGCCTCCTTTGCGTAAATCAAACGGAGGTTGGGCACAAAATGATACCGAGAAAGGAGATCTGTTTGTAGAACATTTGAAAAAAGTATTCACGCCAAATATACCACAAATATGCCACCATTTGTACCCCAGCACATAGCAGATTACACCCCATTATCGTTTGAGATTCGGGAGGTCAAAAAGGCGATCATTGAATTAAACTCCAAAAAAGCCCCTAGTATTGATAATATCAATAACAGGATATTTATGGAGCTACCCCGAGTAGCATTAAGAATAATGTTATTAATTTTTAATGCTATAATGCGCCTAGAATATTATCCCCCAGAATGGAAAGTTTCACTCGTTAAAATGATACCCAAGGCAGGTAAAGATCACACAAGGGTTGAATCGTATAGACCAGTCAGTCTTTTGTCAAATATGTCCAAGTTGTTTGAAAAGTTACTAATTGAAAAGCTGAAAGTACTGATAGATCAAGGCAACTTAATCCCAGTACACCAATTTAGTTTCAGGCGGAAACACAGTACCATTGTGCAAGTTCAGAGATTGGTAACCGTTATTAGAAAAGCCTTCGAGGATAAAAAATACTGCTCTGCTCTTTTTATTGACGTATCTCAGGCATTTGATAAAGTCTGGCTTGAAGGATTAATATATAAGATTAAACTAATGTTACCCCAAATACCCATAAGCTGTGAGAAAGCTATATTACAAACAGAAAATTTACCCTCTCGGAAAAAAGTTTTATCCGGATATACAGGCGGGAGTCCCACAAAGTGGTATATTGGGTCCACTGTTGTATATTTTATACACCTCGGACATGCCATTGATTGAAAACACTCACACATCAACATTCGCTGATGATACATTAGCGTTCATAATGATCCGCTAATAGCATCTAGATTGCTTCAGAACCACATAACAGCTCCAAAATTCGGCTAGATAGATGGAGAATTAAGGTTAACGAGGAGAAATGTATTCATATGACTCTTACATACCCCAAAATAAATGTGTAAAGTATCTTGGTATCCATATTGACTGTCGTCTCACATGGAAAAGTCATATAGAAGCGAAACTTACCCAAATAAAGTTAAACACTATTCAACTCTCTTGGTTAATCGGTAGAAACTCTAAACTTGCCTTGGATTGTAAACTATTACTTTACAACTCGATTATAAAACCCATATGGTGCTATGGAATTCAGCTCTGGGGTTCTGCCTCATCATTTTTTTTTTTTTTTTTAACATCCCATTTTATTTACACCTGTCCTTATATGACAATTAGTAATTAGTTTTGAGGTTTGGGTATTAATTAACTTCAATCAACACTTAAGATAACTTATATTTAGTGTAAGTAAACATTTATATTCAATTATATAAAATATATTTTGCCAAATTATCAATTATAAGAATCGGACAAATAGCTCCGATGGAGTGCATCGCTTAAGTCTTCTTGAACCTGAGAGCTCGTTATATGGTAGTTGTCTAATTTCATTGTTAGAATGAGTTGTAAGTTTAAATGTATGTTTTAAGCTGGAATTCCCTATGACTTCTTGGACTGTGCTGACGGTAAGATCACGATGTATATTTTCATTGGATATGTACCATTCGGCGTTTATAATAGTTCTCAGTATTTTTGATTGAACTCGTTGGATGATGTTTATATTAGAGTTGCTTGCAGTACCCCAGAGCTCTGTGCCATATTTCCAAATAGGAGCTATTATTGTTTTGTATATAAGCAATATGTTTTGTAAGGATAAAGTTGAGTCCTTTCCTAAGAGCCAGTAAAGTTGTCCAAATTTGTACTTTACTTCGTTTTTTTTACAGATGATATGATCTTTCCAGATTAATTTAGAATCGATTATCATGCCAAGATATATAGCTTTATTATCATTTTGAATCGGAGTGTTGTTTATCGTAATTGCTTGATGATCACTTATCTTCCTATTTGTGTAAGTCACTTGTACTGTTTTTTCACTATTTACTAAAATACCCCAGGTTTTAAACCAGTTTAGAGTATTGTCCAGCAATTGTTGAAGGTTTGATATGGCCAAAGTTATATCTTTATTTGATGACAAAAGGATAGTGTCGTCTGCAAATGTTGCAATCATATCTGTGTTTCTTGTTGGAGTAGGAATGTCTGCTGTGTACAGAAGGTATAGGATAGGGCCAAGAACACTACCTTGCGGAACTCCCGCTTCCATTTTAATTATGCTTGAGCATTCATCTTTATATTTAACATAAAAGTGCCGGTCAGTTAAATAACTTTGTATAATAAGAAAAAAGTCCATTGGTAGATTTTTTTCCAATTTATAAAGTAGGCCAGCATGCCACACACTGTCAAACGCTTTCGCTACATCAAGATATGTGGGCACGCAAAAATTTTTCTTATCAATTTCAGATGAGATTTTATTAGTTACTCTATGTATTTGTTGGATCGTAGAGTGCATGGGTCTAAAACCAAACTGATGCGCTGGTATAAGATTTCTTTCTATAAGTATTGGTTCTAGTCGGTCAAAAATAAGTTTTTCAATTAATTTAGATAAAAGTGGTAATAGACTTATTGGCCTGTATGAAGTAGCCCTTGTGGCGTCCTTGTTGGGCTTTGCAATATCGATTATTTCTGCAACTTTCCATACTTTAGGAAAATATTTCATTGCTATTATAACGTTAAAGATATTTCTTATGTAGATATGTCCCTTCATTGGTAGTTCTTTTAATAGTTTGCCCGTTACTCTGTCATAGCCAGGGGATTTTTTAGCATCAATTCTTGTTTTAATAGTAGTTTTAACTTCATGTAGAGAAACGTTTTTGATGTGGCAGTTTGTGGATGAAATGATATTTGGCAGAGTAATATTTTGTCTGTCCATTTCATTAGAGAAAGTTCTGTAATAATGATCAGCTTATACTTGAGCCTTTTCGTTATGATTTCTGGCCACGTTAAGTCAGATTTTTGGATTGGCGGTTGATGAATACTAGCATTGTTAATTTTTCTTGTGGCTTTCCATAATGAGTAGTTTGTTGCCTTGGTTGAATCAAGGTTTTCAAGATAACTTTTCAGTTTATCCTGTTTGTACTTTTTCAAAAGATCCTTTAATTCCTTGGTTAGTTTGTTAAGGATTGTTTTATCAAAGGGTGATCTTGTTGATTGCCATTTTTTTCTTTGTTTTCTCTTTGCCTTAATCTTTTCTTTGATGAATGGTGATATACTATATTTGTTTGATTTATGAGTTATTATGGGTGTAGAATCAATTGCAGCATACAAAAGTGTGTCATTAAAATATGCTATTGAACTGTCCACTTCATCTTTGGTTTTTAGTGATATCTGTATATCAAGTTTATTTTCAACTATTTCTCTAAAGCACTCCCAGTCTGTTTTCTTGTTGTAAGAAAATTTGTTATGGGTCGCAAGAAGAACAATACTTTCGAATTTGAGGATTATGGGTGAGTGATCGGAGGATAGTTCGAAGCACGATTCTAGCTTTAAATGTTCATGTTTTATATTTTTCGTGATAAAGAAGTCAATTAAATCAGGTTTTTTGTTTAAGTTAGTTGGTCAGTAAGTAGGCTATTTGTTTCTCTTATCGCTTCAAGTAAGTGTCGGCTCTTTGTAAGAGTTATTCTCGAGCCCCAGAAAGTGTTTTTGGAGTTGAAGTCTCCTCCAGCAATAAAACGATAACCAATTGACTTTAAGAAATTAATGTATTCAATTTTAGTGTTATTGTGTTTGGGAGGACAATACACAGCAGACAACACGAGTGGGCCGAACAAGTCTTCAATTAATATTGAGGTAGCTTGGAGGTAATCTTTTCTGAAACTTTCAAGTTCAGTACATTTAATTGAGTTTTTGATAATTATTGCTGTACGCATTGTCAGGATGATTTGTGTTAAATATTGTAAAGTTAGGTATACTTAAGTAACTTTTTTGTGTGAAGTGTGTCTCAGATATTAATAAGATATCTACAGAGTTCCTATATATAAAAGTTTTTAGTTCAAGGACGTGTTGACCTAGCCCATTCGAATTCCAAAGGATAATCTTTAAATCATTTTGTCCATCAATTTTTGAAAGTAGAACTGTGATTATATTCATGATATTAGATACTTGTGTTATAAGCAGTTTCATCATATCTTTGATATCTTGCATATCATTATTTGATTGTTGAAATCTAGGGGTTAGTACGGAACTAGTTGTGGAGTTATTCGTTGTGTTTTTATTACAATTTAAGGTAGAACTTGTTGTGGAAATATTTGTTGTATTAGCTGTATTGTTAGCTTTTATTGCTTGGGCGTATGTGATAATATGACCAGAATTATCTTCAGATCTTGCTTGTTCGTTATTATGTAGATTTGTTTGATGTGTTTCATTTCGTTTTTGAGCTTCACTAGTTGAAGGCTCATTTTCTTTCTTTCTAAGAGGGGGAAATTTTTTTACTCTTAGTTCTTTGTAAGCCATACAACCTTTATAGTTTGCTGTATGTTTTTCGCCACATAGGGCACATTTAATATGATCACTCCTTTGTTTTATTAGGCACTGACTAGTTTTATGACTTCCAGCACATTTGACGCAAACAGGACTTTTTGTGCAAAAGTTTTTTGTATGTCCATATTTCTGGCAGTTTGTACATTGTGGTAAGGATCTTTTTTGTGTGGAGGTTCAAAGTTTATTTTACAATGTAAAAGGTGAGTGATATCTTTATTGTTTTTATTAGTTTTGAGTTCAATTGAGAACAATGATAAGGGTTTTTTTGTACCTGTTTGTAGTACATTTTGCACGTGTGTAACTTAGTGACCAAGTTCACAAAGTTCTTTTTTTATTTGCTCTTTGTCTGTTGAATAATGCATATTTCTTAGCATTACTTTAAATCCTTTTTGGTCTTGCGGTTTGTATGTATAGTATTGAGTTTCTTTGTTTTTAAAAGTTTAACAATTTCTGTATAGTGAAAAGATTCTAGAGGTTCGATTTTGACTTCATTATCTTTAAGTACTTTTAGTTCGTAATTGCAGTTGGGTAGGGTGCTTAGTTCTTCGATCAGATTATCAATAAATAGAACGTTTTGTACATATATTGGTGGAGGCTTGCGATTTTTTGGCTTTGCTATTTGTGGATTTGGGGGTGCATTATGGTTTTCATGTTCATTTTCTACTTGCGATTTTTCATCATTTTCTATCTGGGACAGAATTTCAAATCTGTTTGCTGTTGAAGGTTGGCCTAACCAGTAAGATTTTAACGTTTTTTGAGATTGCTCTTTAGTTTTTTGGTACTATTTGTATTGTTAGGTGAATTGCGGGACCTCTTTGAGCTACTATTATTTTGTGTGTTGATTTTCTCTTTATTTACGGGAGTTTTTACTTGGCTTGGTAATTATGTATATGTAGACATAATCGGCGTAAGAGAAGATTTTGTCGATGTAGACATGGCTGTAGTTGTAATAGCGGAGTATGAAGTAGTACTTGTTGTTGTTGTGGAAGCGAATGAACTGACTGATGTGTATGTATGTGAGAGATTATTAATTTGAGTTGTTATAGTTGAGGATGTAGTTGCAGGTTGAAATTGATAGATATTATTTGCCGTTGTATTTAGATTAGGAGTAGCACACTGTGAACTCCATGAGAGCGGAGTCAACTGCGCATGCGCCATGAGAGAATTTGTGTTATTATTTTTGGCGGGGGAAAGACTTGATCTTGATTCTATATCTTGTTCGCTTACACTTGCACTACTTATCTTATTTACTGTTTTAGGACAACTAAAGTTTAGTTTTTGCATATGGTTTTGCGGGAATGCCCAACAGGCATTATTTTTATATTGTTGTTATGTATGTTTTTTTATTTTGTTTATGAATTTCAAATGAAAACAAAAAAAAAACGGTCGCCCGAGTTACATATAATTCTACCAAACCTGATAGAATTGATATATTTTTGGAAAGTGTATCAAAGTAATCTTTTTGTGTTGGCAAGTGTGAGTGAACTTTATAAAATTGCACAACAAAAATATGATATTTCATTTCCGTTCTCACGAAAATTCAGTTGAAATTTGTCTGCAATAAATTGCAACATTGCAATTTATTGAAGCTAGGAAATTTTAATGTGTTGACCAATAACAATGTTTTTAATATACAGAAATGCAAGATCGACATATTCGGGTAACAAAAATTTTAACTAAATTAACCAATAAGAATACTTGCCAATACAACAAAGACTTTAAAGTTTAAGTCAAGAAAGAATAAAAGAATTTTTGTAAGTTTAGTTTTAGTTCTTCCGTTCTGGGGTAAAGTTAAATAAAGAAATAAAAGCGCGTGTTTTATTTGTTTTTTTATTATCTAGATCTAGTGATTCGTATCGTACAAAAGAAAAAAAAATATAATAGTGGACATTTAATAAATTGATTGAATTAATTAAAAGTGGACACCACCGTTAAGAAGCAATAAAGTGATAAAAAGTCTGAGTATCCTGCACCAAGAAAAGAAAAGTGGTGAACAGGACCAGGAAATATAAATTACAAAAATTCCTAGACTGAACAAAACATCCAGGCAGAACAAAGCTCGACGCTTTGACCAATCAAGACCTAATATGGAGGAACAGGCTCAAGCCCAAGTCAATTTAGCAGAAGAACTTGCCAGGAAAGATCAACAATTAGAGCGGTTGAGAGTGGCATATTTAGAGCTACAGCAGCAACAGCAACAATTGCAGCAACAGCAACAAGTGCAGCAGTTACGACAACATCAACAACAGCAACCAAACCAGATGGACAGAGTGTACAAAAATGTAGCTTATTTACCAGTGTTTACCGGTGTCGGCGATATCACCATCAATTCATTCCTGAGCAGCGTGGAGTACTTGCTGTCTACAATAAGAGAGGAAGAACTAAAGAAGGAAGCGACAAAAGCTATTTTTACAGAAACATACAAGGAGAAGCAAAAAACGTGGTTATAAACATACAGCAACCTGATAATTGGCAACTGATAAAGAGGACATTGAAGCTGAGGTACCGACCGAATGTAGAGCCTCACCAAATCTATAGGAGAATTAATGAACTCAAAGTGAATAATGTAAGTGAGTTAGCAATAGAATTACAAAATCTTAAATATAAGAGTGACGAGCTTAGAATATATTATAGTGATGATCAATGCGTAGATTTATCCAACGTGAACAGTTTATTGACCAATATAGCAAAAGAAATGACGCAAGGAATATTATTAGATAAGATCTATGAAGAAAGGGATTTGGGGAATGTAATAGATATTATGATGAAAAGGAGATACGAGGATAGTTGTATCAGGCAGGAGTTTAGAAAGTTTAGGGGAAATTTTCCAAATACCACTAAGCATACAAATAAATTTAACAATACTTACTCTAACTATAACAAGAATCAAGGTTATCAGAACAGAGGGCCAGGTAATTTCAGTGTTAAATATAATAATAATCACAATAATAATTACAATCATGAGTTCAATCATAATAAGAATATAAATAATTCAGGAAGATATAGGATGCAACATAATAATGATAATAATAATATGTCAGGCAATTTTCAAAGGTTCGGACGGGCAGGAAACCCTGGGCCAAATTTCGGCCAAAATCGCTGGAATCAACCCAGGCAAGGCCAAGCTGAGCCTATGGAAATAGATAATGTACAAGTGAATCGTAATAATCGATTTAATGAAATTAACAGACATAATCAGGTATGTCAAATAAATCGTAATAATCAGGTTAATGAAGTAAATCAAAATAATGAAGTGAATTATAATAATCAAGAAAATTGTAGTAACCAAGGTAATATACAAAGCAATCCGGATGTAGTGGAGAGACAACAAAATTTTTTTCAAAAACAGCCTCAGACTGTTTACCTACCATAACCATTACAATTAGTGGAAAGAAATACAAAGCATTGATAGACACAGGTGCAAACATTAGTTTAATTGATAGCAACATAACAGGTTACCGACGAATTTTGCTTAAACAACCTATAGAATTTAGCACCATAACGAAAAAAGATATTATTGAATATGAAGTTATTACTGAGGCACCAATGGAATTTAATGTTCCAAATAATACAAGAATTAGGTGGAAAATGAAAGAGTTGAAAGGCAGAACTTATAATTTTATAATAGGAATTGATTTGCTAAACCATTTTAATACAATGATCAATTTAATAGACGGTTACATAATACTTAATAATAAGACCACAAAATTTTTAATAAATCCTTACAAGGACTTGGAAATATACACATTAGAAGGACAAGAATATGAGTTAGATAGAATTCAGTTAGACCATTTAAATCCTGAGGAACATAAGGAGATTACAAAAATCCTAAGAAGATTTAATAAAATATTTTTTAAGGAAGGTGACCAACTAACAAGTACAATGAATGTGAAACATGAAATAAGGACAACAACAGATGAACAGATAAATTCCAAGCTATATAGGTACCCTCCACAGCATGAAAATTAAGTGCGAAGACAAATTAAAGAAATGGAAGAACAGGGCATTATCCGAAAAAGTTGTTCAAGATATTCGAGCCCCTTGATAGTAGTTCCGAAAAAAATAGACAATTCAGGACAACGTAAATATCGACTAGTAGTGGACTACCGAAAATTGAACGAAGTAACAATTGACGACAAATATCCTTTACCTAATATAGACGCAATTCTAGACGAATTAGGACGAGCCCAATATTTCACTACAATTGACTTAGCAAAAGGATACCACCAAATTTTGATTAGAGAACAAGACAGGAAAAAAACAGCTTTTGTGACACCACATGGACTGTACGAATTTGTTAGAATGCCATTCGGTTTAAAGAACGCACCGGCAACCTTTCAAAGACTTATGAACGAGACGTTGAGGGACTTTATAAACAAAACATGTGTTGTGTATCTGGATGATATACTCATTTTTAGCACTTCCCTTAGGGAACATGTGAAGGCTATAAGAGATATATTCTCAGTTTTGGAACGAGCCAACCTGAAAGTGCAGATCGATAAATGTAATTATATGAAAAAAGAAACTGAATTCCTAGGGCATATTTTGTCTAAAGAAGGAATAAAACCTAATCCAAATAAAATAAAAGTTATTCAGGAATTAGAAATACCTAGAACAGAAAAGCAGATAAAAAGTTTTTTAGGTCTAACGGGCTATTATAGAAAATTTATTAAAGATTATGCCAAGGTCGCACAACCAATAATTAAATATTTGAAAAAGGGAGTAAAAGTTAACACAAAAGATCCACTGTATATAGAAGCGTTCGATAAATTGAAACTTCTAATAAGCTCTCATCCCATACTGAAATATCCAAATTTTGAGAAAACATTTGTACTAACCACCGATGCTTCAAATTATGCAATCGGAGCGGTACTATCACAAGAAGGTCATCCCGTCTGCTAGTCGGCAACCGATAAGGAATTCTTAGCAATTTTATGGAGCGTAAATTACCTACGACCGTACTTATATGGTCGACGATTCAGGATCCTCACTGATCATCAACCCATTAAGTTCTTACACTCCAAATATAAGGGAAAGGATATGTCCCCAAGACATCAAAGATGGCTCTTAAAATTGGGCGAGTACGATTTTGGAATTGAGTACATAAAGGGCAAAGAGAACAGAGTGGCAGATTTTCTAAGTAGACTAGAAAATGTTAATGAAACTAACTTTGAACAGGACAGAGATGACGAACCAAAATTTAATATTGTAAATAATGTGGAAGAAGAAAATGTGTCTATAGCTACAGTTCATTCAGCAAAAGAAAATCTTCAGGATCATTTCTACATTAGGGAAGAAATAGTCAACAAATACAAAACCCAAATAATATTAACAAATAATAAAGTTGAGGAAATGAAATTATTACACGGCAAAAGGATTATATTTATAGCGGAACACGATTTTAATCAGATGGGTGATATATTTAGGAGATATATTAAGAAAGGAAAAATTGGCATATATACAGAACTTTCTGAAAGACGTTACAACGTGGTACAGGAGAAAATAATAGAGATATTCTCAAACGATAGACAAATAGATTTCACTAAATGTACAATGAGGGCTCAAGATATAGAAACGGAAGTAGAGGCAATCAGGCAAATATCCCTATACCATGTAAGAGAAAGCGTACACTCGGGTATAAACGAAACTTATAATCAGGCTAAGAATAAAATTTATTACCCAAAACTTATGGAAATAATTCAGTTAGTAATTAATCAGTGCGAAATCTGTCAGGAGGTAAAATATGACCGAAATCCAATCAAACCAAAATTTTCAGATACAGAAACACCAGTAACGAAAAATGAAATAATACACATAGATACGTATGTTATAAAGGGACTCCATTTTCTCACAACAATAGACAAGTTCTCTAAATTCGCTGCAGCATATTCATTAAATGATAGGAACACTATAACAATTATCGAGCAACTGGAGGAACATTTCGGTAAGTTCGGTAAACCGAAAAAGATCGTTGCAGACAACGAATTTAACGCTGTTAGAATAAAAGAATTTTTGAATAACGAAAATATAGAATTACATCTTACTAAACCTAATAGTCATACAGGTAACTCAGACATCGAAAGAGTACATAGTACGATCGCAGAAAAATTTAGAATTATGTATAAAATGGATAAAGGAGTAGGAATAAAACAATTAATTCAGAGATCGGTTAGGAATTATAATGAACGATATCTTTCAACTATCCAGGGTACCCCAAGTGAGGTTCAGCAAGGGAAAATAGATGAGAACAAAGTTAGACAGAATCTAAAAGAAAACAAAAGAAAGGTAATAGAAAAGTTAAATCGGTCTAGAGAAAATTACAGAGAAAGTAGGGAAGAAGGGTTCATAAGGAACTATAAGGCAGTGAGACATAAAGAACAACCAAAATATAAAAGATCAAAACTAGAAAGAGTACATCCTAGTAACATTAAAAGACCATAAAAATTTACAGATACTGACTATTTGGCTTCTAAAATTGACGCAGATGACAATAATTGAAGGAGAAATAACCACTAGGTCATTGACAGAACAAAACGGATACGTAGAGATTTATATGAAGGATCAGGAAATAGTGAAGGACTCGGACATAATACTACACATAGTAAACTTACACGAAAAAGAAAGCATTATAGATCAAATGACAGAAAATATAATTTTAATGAAAACAAAAAATAAACAAATACTTCAACTAGAACTACTAGATGCTAGAAATAAACTTCTAACGTTAATACCAAAACAAAACAGACAACGACGCGGACTTATTAACGGTGTGGGTAGTATGTCGAAATGGTTGTTTGGGACTATGGACGATGAAGACAGACAGAATATCCAAAAACATCTTTTTAAGATTGATGAAATTGAAACTAACAATGACCAACAAGTTTTAATTAATAACTATTTTAATGAGACTATAAACAACTTAAAAATTATTGTAAAAAATGACAGAAATATAATAGAAACAGAGTTAAATTCTATAAACAAATTTGTGGAAACAGAAAGGGAACAAAATATATACTTGGAACAATTATCAAATATACAACTTATTAAAAATAAAATAGAGCATTTACAAGACAATATTATTTCCGCACAATACGGCATGGTGCATCCAAGTATTTTGACTAACAATGAAATAATGAAATATGAAATTGATTATAATAAATTAAAACATATTCAGATAGGAACAACATATTTCAATAAGTCATGTCTAGTTTTTGGTATTAAAATACCTAAAACATTTATAATAGTTAAATTAAGATATATTGTTCCACTACCTAATGTTCACAATGATGAAATAGATTCTGTAATAGAGCAAACAGTTGAGTTCGAAAATAGAACATATAAATTTGAAGAAAATAAGCATTTAAGGAATTTAAAATTGAGTAATCACTGTATAATGAAAAACAATTGTCAATTACAAAAAAATAAAGATTTGGAAATTATACAATTAGATATAGATGCAGTTATAATAAAAAATGCAATAAACATAAGTATCATACAAAACTGTAACTTGGAAAAGATCACTTTAAATGGAAATTACTTAATAAATTTTAATAATTGTTCAATTAGAATTAAAGACTATTACTTTTCAAATATTGTTGAAAATATAGAAGAAAAACAAATTATAGAAAGTATCAATACAAATCAAAATTTCTCGCATAAAATATCATTTCAAGAAATCGAAGTTGAACACAAAAATAATGTAAAGAATATCAAGACACTAAAATACCACACTAAGCTAACATATGGATGTAATATCATTGTATTTGTAATACTAATTTTAATTCTGATAATAATAATAAAACATAAACATGTAAAAATTATATTAAATAAGAGAATTCAGGAGAATTCTAATCAAAAGGGGGGAGTAGTTACATATAATTCTACCAAACCTAATAGAATTGATTTATTTTTGGAAAGTGTGTCAAAGTAATCTTTTTGTGTTGGCAAGTGTGAGTGAACTTTATAATTGCACAACAAAAATATGATATTTCATTTCCGTTCTCACGAAAATTCAGTTGAAATTTGTCTGCAATAAATTGCAACATTGCAATTTATTGAAGCTAGGAAAGTTTAATGTGTTGACCAATAACAATGTTTTTAATATACAGAAATGCAAGATCGACATATTCGGGTAACAAAAATTTTAACTTAATTAACCAATAGGAATACTTGCCAATACAACAAAGACTTTAAAGTTTAAGTCAAGAAAGAATAAAAGAATTTTTGTAAGTTTAGTTTTAGTTCTTCCGTTCTGGAGTAAAGTTAAATAAAGGAATTTTGACAAGAAATAAAAGTGCGTGTTTTATTTGTTTTTTTATTATTTTTTTTATTAATAATACACGATAAGAACATTTGCTTATTGTTAATTGTTTTAAGCGTCTTTTCGCAATTTATTTATTTTTCGTATGCCCTTTGATAAATTAAAAAGGCCGGTAATTACGGAGCAAATATAAACACGTCCGCACATAGGATGTTAAAGGCCTCATCATTTAATATTGAAAAAATCATCATTTGATATTGAAAAAATTCAGAGAAGGCAAAACAAGCTCTTGAGAACTATTACAAAACACCCTCTGGTATGTTAGGAATGACAACATTCATAAAGATCTCAATGTACCCTTAGTTAGTAACGAAATCACTAGATATAACAACAACTACTTAAATAAACTGGAAACTCATCCCAATCTTCTAGCACGGAATCTTTTGAATAATGATGGGCATAGGCGACTAAGACGGAGGGACACTACTTACCTATCAAACATATGAAAGAAAAATTTTCAGATGCCATACATATTTATGAACATAAATTTATGAACAAATGAGAATTTCGTCTGGCACTGGCTGGACTTAATATTAAGATTTAGTTTTAAGATTTGCATACTTATTGTTAGTTCACATAAATTAGGTGAAGGTTCAATAAATAAATAATGGAAAAAATTAATTTCGTATTGACGAAAAAATTATAAATTTTCTTATGGGAAAATAATGAGTGCGAGGAGGAAAACTGAACGACGTCACCAAAAAGGACAGCTACCCGCTACCCAGAATTGACAAAACTCTAGACACGCTAGCAGAAACTAAATAGTACTCATGCCATTCGGACTCTGCAATGCTCGCACAACATTCGAGTGCTAGATGGAAAATGTATTGAAAGGACTTCAGTGGAAGACATGCCTAGTGTACCTTTACGACATAATTGTCATGGGAAAAGACTTTGATGAACACTTGAAGAACTTAGAAGAAGTCATAAAACGAATATCAGCAGCTGGACTAGGGATGCCAGATTCGATAAAAGCTGGACATTCGGATTAAAAAAGCTGGATTTTCTAAAAAAAGCTGGACATTTAAAATAATGTTTTTCCAAAAAAAAAAAAGAGGTTGTTTTATGAACATAACTTTGATTTAAAAAATATTTTCCACATTGTGAGGTACATAAAAATAAAATAAAAAATATACATATAATTTTTTTAATTCAGTCTTTGAAATTTGTTTGATTTAAATAATAAATAAAAAATTAAAAAACAAACTTAAAATTTTTCAATTCAGTGTCTGTGAGAATAAAAATTAAATAATAATAACAAAAAATTAACAAAAATCTTAAAACTAAAATAAAAAAACAAATCAAAGTTAAAAAAAAAAAACAATTAACAAATAACATTTCAGTCTATATACAGGTTGGTTGAAAAGTTCCTGCGCTCACCAAGAGATGGCACTGCTAGCTCCAATCTTTTTTTTTCTCAAGTTGGTATAACTGTCCTGTAACCTGTCAATTCTTTTTTTGTTTACAAGCCATTTGAAGTTGACGTGTCATTGATTTTTTTTAATATGGAAAAAATTGAATATCGTGCAGTCATTAGATTTTTTGTTTTGAAGGGTTTAAAAGCAAAATAAATTTATGAACAATTGTTAGAAGTGTATAAGGAGTCCTCACCTTCAAAACGCATCGTTGAATTTTGGGCTGGTGAATTTAAACGTGGTCGTACCAGCGTTGAAGACGATCCACGCGAAGGACGACCAATACTGCAACCACAGCAGAAATCATTGAGCAGGTACATAATATGGTTAGTGAAGATCCAAGTTTGTCTAAGCGTGAAATTGCGAATGCCATAGGCATCTCAGACGAACGAGTACTGCATATTTTTTATGAAGAATTTCGTATGAAACAACTGTTTGGAAAGTTAGTGCCGCACACATTAACAATTCAACAAAAACTGGATCGAAAACAAATTTCTCAGCGTAATTTGGGGCGTTTAAAGCCGAATAAAACCGACTTCTTGCGTCGTTTTATAACTATGGATGAGACTTGGATCTACCACCATGATCCCAAATTGAAACAAGAACGTTTACAGTGGACTGAAGCTGGTTGTTCAGCTCCAAAGCAGGTGAAGTCACAACGATCAGCAAAGAAGGTTATGGCATCAGTTTTTTGGGATGCAAAAGGAATTTTGTTGATTGATTATCTTCAGAAAGGTAAAACAATCAACTCTGAATATTATCGCAGCCTTTTGGATCAGCTGGATGAAAAATTCGTGAAAAAAGACCTGGTTTAAAGAAGAAAAAAATAATTTTTCATCAAGACAATGCACTTGCTCACAAAAGTGTTTTGACGATGGCTAAATTCAAAGAATTAAAGTACGAATTGCTTGAACATCCACCGTATTCACCAGATTTGGCTCCCAGTTACTACTATCTCTTCAGAAATCTCAAACAATTCCTTCGTGGAAAGCATTTTTCGTCGAATGAAGAGGCAATAGCAGCCGTAGACGGTTATTTTGGAGAGCTTCCTGAAAACCTTTATAAGGATGGGATAAAATTATTGGAACAAGTGTATTGAGCTTCTAGGAGATTATATTGAATAAAAAAATATATTTCGTAACAAAGACAGTATTCTTTCGTTTCGAGCGCAGGAACTTTTCAACCAACCTGTAAAATACTTTTACTTTTTCCGCTACATGTATTTTGTATTGGAACTAACGGATTGTCCCAAATCCGAACCTTTGGCAGTTTGTAAAAACTTTTGAAAATCTTTACAAGATTCCTCTAAATTTGTTCGTATTAATATTTCAGCTTTAATTAAGTCGAATGACATTCGGTTTCTTTCTTTGGTGTAAAGATTATTTAAAATGCTGAAAATTCTTTCACAAAAGGCGTTGCTTACTGGTATTGAAAACACGAAACATATAATTTTTCGTAAATTTTCGAATTCATTACACTTTTGGTAAAAAACTGAGACCATATATTATCGTTTGACAAACCTTTTGGCAAGTGTTAACTTATCGTTGTCTACTGCTTCAGATATTTTAAAAATTTGTGGAAGTTGTTGTAAATCTACCCAAGAAAATAGTTTTTTTTTAAGTTTAAAAAACTATACTATATTATTCTTTAAAATCGAGTTCAAGATCCTTTTTATAAAAAATAATAATAATGATTATTTATTATTTCTTTCTTTCCAATATTTCGTCACCACATTGGGTGACTTCTTCAGGGAAATTATATAATTTTTTTCATTGTTGATTTTAAAGAATAATATAGTATAATATTGAAGATCGAATTAAGGAAAATAAATATATAAAAAACAATTTTTTTTAAAAGAATCATCTCCAAAATAGAAACGATTTTCTAAATAATTAACAGCTGCTTTTAAAAAATCTTCTGCGTCTGTCATAAACATTTTTTGTTTATTAAGATAAATATTTTTCAAAATAGTGTTGACCTTGCTGCCAAAAATTTTGTCATTTATTCTACATTGAAGGATAGTCATAAGTCGGGTCATTATATTGTACAACTCTAAAATCGTACAAGAATTACTTTTAAGAGTTGAAATAGTTGTATGAAATTCTTGCATTATGTTGTGTACAAAATATAAATATGCTTTTGACAAGCCTTCAGTTTTACATTCATCATCTTCATTGATATCATTTGTCGTAATTCCATATGAAATAAATTCCCATAAAACTTTATGGCATTTATTTTTTCCCTTTTTCAAAAAATAAATTTTTACAGCTGATCAATAGCTGGTAAAAGGGAGAGCCACCTCGTCACAATATGCCTCAAGAGTTCTTTATATTCTATACCAGCAAACGCAAAACAATCTTTTAGTTTCTCAGTGGTCAACGCCGATGAACTAAACTCATTGAATATTTTTATTTTAATGGTTTCTACATCAACAGATAATACATTTAGTGCTCTTTTAAGGCAGTTATTTACAAGATGACAATTACGGTTTGCTTTTATAATTTGCTCTGACGCATCTTTTAATTTTTGGTAAACAGAGTTGTGAATGCCGTATTTAAAAGCAGCATTATCAGCACTATATGATGTAATTTGCTTTATATCTAAATCACAATCATTAGTTATTCTCATTATATTTGAAAAAATATCCCTTGAAGATTCATATAGATCGTTATAAAAGTCTAAAACTTGTTTGCGAAATCCATATTCTGGATCAGAATACTGAACACCGCATGGGTAGGTTTTGATATTACCAATATTAGATGCATCGCTACTTACAGAGAAATAATAGTTCCTTTTTAAAGCATCAACGGTTATTTCTTGTGAATAAGGGGCTAAAATATTTCTGGCAATTGCTGCTGCTTTTGTTCGCCCACAAGTTATTTTGTTGGCGATCTTGCTATCACAATATAAAACTGCGCTTAATTTAATGTGGCAATTAAGACTATTATAGCTTAACATTGTGGTAGACACATACTTACTCCGTCCTGGCGATTTGTGTTTCAATTTTTGTCTCTGTTCGGATGACAAATTTTGAAATAGTTTGAGACAATTTCTGCGACGTCTCCATTTTAACATGCTTTTTTGTTCTTATATGTTTATTTAGCGATCGACTGCCTTCATATTTTATTACAATATCTGTTTCACATAATTTACACTCTACCGTGTAATCATCTTTTTTTCGTATCCACTTCGCATATTCTGGAAATCCTTTCCATTGTTCGCAAAAAGTTGTAAGTCTTCTTTTTGTTGGGCCAGCATCTTCATCATTTTCCATTTCAATAAGTTGTTCTAAAAATTATAAAGCGGGGTACTATCGAGTAGCTAATTCTGAAGGATTTAATGAGGGCCAGCTGTTTCTGATGTTTAACCCGCAACGAAAGAAAGGATTATCTCCCGAACCACAAACGCATTAGGACGGACCTTAGGCGACTAAGACGGAGGGACACTACTTTCCTATCAAACATATGAAGGAAAAATTTTCAGGTGCCATACATATTTATGAACATAAATTTATGAACAAATGAGAATTTCGTCTGGCACTGGCTGGACTTAATATTAAGATTTAGTTTTAAGATTTGCATACTTATTGTTAGTTCACATAATTTAGGTGAAGGTTCAATAAATAAATAATGGAAAAAAAAATTAATTTCGTATTGACGAAAAAATTATAAATTTTCTTATGGGAAAATAATGAGTGCGAGGAGGAAAACTGAACGACGTCACCAAAAAGGACAGCTACCCGCTACCCAGAATTGACAAAACTCTAGACACGCTAGCAGAAACCAAATAGTACTCATGCCATTCGGACTCTGCAATGCTCGCACAACATTCGAGTGCTAGATGGAAAATGTATTGAAAGGACTTCAGTGGAAGACATGCCTAGTGTACCATTACGACATAATTGTCATGGGAAAAGACTTTGATGAACACTTGAAGAACTTAGAAGAAGTCATAAAACGAATATCAGCAGCTGGACTAGGGATGCCAGATTCGATAAAAGCTGGACATTCGGATTAAAAAAGCTGGATTTTCTAAAAAAAGCTGGACATTTAAAATAATGTTTTTCCAAAAAAAAAAAAGAGGTTGTTTTATGAACATAACTTTGATTTAAAAAATATTTTCCACATTGTGAGGTACATAAAAATAAAATAAAAAATATACATATAATTTTTTTAATTCAGTCTTTGAAATTTGTTTGATTTAAATAATAAATAAAAAATTAAAAAACAAACTTAAAATTTTTCAATTCAGTGTCTGTGAGAATAAAAATTAAATAATAATAACAAAAAATTAACAAAAATCTTAAAACTAAAATAAAAAAACAAATCAAAGTTAAAAAAAAAAACAATTAACAAATAACATTTCAGTCTATATACAGGTTGGTTGAAAAGTTCCTGCGCTCACCAAGAGATGGCACTGCTAGCTCCAATCTTTTTTTTTCTCAAGTTGGTATAACTGTCCTGTAACCTGTCAATTCTTTTTTTGTTTACAAGCCATTTGAAGTTGACGTGTCATTGATTTTTTTTAATATGGAAAAAATTGAATATCGTGCAGTCATTAGATTTTTTGTTTTGAAGGGTTTAAAAGCAAAATAAATTTATGAACAATTGTTAGAAGTGTATAAGGAGTCCTCACCTTCAAAACGCATCGTTGAATTTTGGGCTGGTGAATTTAAACGTGGTCGTACCAGCGTTGAAGACGATCCACGCGAAGGACGACCAATACTGCAACCACAGCAGAAATCATTGAGCAGGTACATAATATGGTTAGTGAAGATCCAAGTTTGTCTAAGCGTGAAATTGCGAATGCCATAGGCATCTCAGACGAACGAATACTGCATATTTTTTATGAAGAATTTCGTATGAAACAACTGTTTGGAAAGTTAGTGCCGCACACATTAACAATTCAACAAAAACTGGATCGAAAACAAATTTCTCAGCGTAATTTGGGGCGTTTAAAGCCGAATAAAACCGACTTCTTGCGTCGTTTTATAACTATGGATGAGACTTGGATCTACCACCATGATCCCAAATTGAAACAAGAACGTTTACAGTGGACTGAAGCTGGTTGTTCAGCTCCAAAGCAGGTGAAGTCACAACGATCAGCAAAGAAGGTTATGGCATCAGTTTTTTGGGATGCAAAAGGAATTTTGTTGATTGATTATCTTCAGAAAGGTAAAACAATCAACTCTGAATATTATCGCAGCCTTTTGGATCAGCTGGATGAAAAATTCGTGAAAAAAGACCTGGTTTAAAGAAGAAAAAAATAATTTTTCATCAAGACAATGCACTTGCTCACAAAAGTGTTTTGACGATGGCTAAATTCAAAGAATTAAAGTACGAATTGCTTGAACATCCACCGTATTCACCAGATTTGGCTCCCAGTGACTACTATCTCTTCAGAAATCTCAAACAATTCCTTCGTGGAAAGCATTTTTCGTCGAATGAAGAGGCAATAGCAGCCGTAGACGGTTATTTTGGAGAGCTTCCTGAAAACCTTTATAAGGATGGGATAAAATTATTGGAACAAGTGTATTGAGCTTCTAGGAGATTATATTGAATAAAAAAATATATTTCGTAACAAAGACAGTATTCTTTCGTTTCGAGCGCAGGAACTTTTCAACCAACCTGTAAAATACTTTTACTTTTTCCGCTACATGTATTTTGTATTGGAACTAACGGATTGTCCCAAATCCGAACCTTTGGCAGTTTGTAAAAACTTTTGAAAATCTTTACAAGATTCCTCTAAATTTGTTCGTATTAATATTTCAGCTTTAATTAAGTCGAATGACATTCGGTTTCTTTCTTTGGTGTAAAGATTATTTAAAATGCTGAAAATTCTTTCACAAAAGGCGTTGCTTACTGGTATTGAAAACACGAAACATATAATTTTTCGTAAATTTTCGAATTCATTACACTTTTGGTAAAAAACTGAGACCATATATTATCGTTTGACAAACCTTTTGGCAAGTGTTAACTTATCGTTGTCTACTGCTTCAGATATTTTAAAAATTTGTGGAAGTTGTTGTAAATCTACCCAAGAAAATTGTTTTTTTTTAAGTTTAAAAAACTATACTATATTATTCTTTAAAATCGAGTTCAAGATCCTTTTTATAAAAAATAATAATAATGATTATTTATTATTTCTTTCTTTCCAATATTTCGTCACCACATTGGGTGACTTCTTCAGGGAAATTATATAATTTTTTTCATTGTTGATTTTAAAGAATAATATAGTATAATATTGAAGATCGAATTAAGGAAAATAAATATATAAAAAACAATTTTTTTTAAAAGAATCATCTCCAAAATAGAAACGATTTTCTAAATAATTAACAGCTGCTTTTAAAAAATCTTCTGCGTCTGTCATAAACATTTTTTGTTTATTAAGATAAATATTTTTCAAAATAGTGTTGACCTTGCTGCCAAAAATTTTGTCATTTATTCTACATTGAAGGATAGTCATAAGTCGGGTCATTATATTGTACAACTCTAAAATCGTACAAGAATTACTTTTAAGAGTTGAAATAGTTGTATGAAATTCTTGCATTATGTTGTGTACAAAATATAAATATGCTTTTGACAAGCCTTCAGTTTTACATTCATCATCTTCATTGATATCATTTGTCGTAATTCCATATGAAATAAATTCCCATAAAACTTTATGGCATTTATTTTTTCCCTTTTTCAAAAAATAAATTTTTACAGCTGATCAATAGCTGGTAAAAGGGAGAGCCACCTCGTCACAATATGCCTCAAGAGTTCTTTATATTCTATACCAGCAAACGCAAAACAATCTTTTAGTTTCTCAGTGGTCAACGCCGATGAACTAAACTCATTGAATATTTTTATTTTAATGGTTTCTACATCAACAGATAATACATTTAGTGCTCTTTTAAGGCAGTTATTTACAAGATGACAATTACGGTTTGCTTTTATAATTTGCTCTGACGCATCTTTTAATTTTTGGTAAACAGAGTTGTGAATGCCGTATTTAAAAGCAGCATTATCAGCACTATATGATGTAATTTGCTTTATATCTAAATCACAATCATTAGTTATTCTCATTATATTTGAAAAAATATCCCTTGAAGATTCATATAGATCGTTATAAAAGTCTAAAACTTGTTTGCGAAATCCATATTCTGGATCAGAATACTGAACACCGCATGGGTAGGTTTTGATATTACCAATATTAGATGCATCGCTACTTACAGAGAAATAATAGTTCCTTTTTAAAGCATCAACGGTTATTTCTTGTGAATAAGGGGCTAAAATATTTCTGGCAATTGCTGCTGCTTTTGTTCGCCCACAAGTTATTTTGTTGGCGATCTTGCTATCACAATATAAAACTGCGCTTAATTTAATGTGGCAATTAAGACTATTATAGCTTAACATTGTGGTAGACACATACTTACTCCGTCCTGGCGATTTGTGTTTCAATTTTTGTCTCTGTTCGGATGACAAATTTTGAAATAGTTTGAGACAATTTCTGCGACGTCTCCATTTTAACATGCTTTTTTGTTCTTATATGTTTATTTAGCGATCGACTGCCTTCATATTTTATTACAATATCTGTTTCACATAATTTACACTCTACCGTGTAATCATCTTTTTTTCGTATCCACTTCGCATATTCTGGAAATCCTTTCCATTGTTCGCAAAAAGTTGTAAGTCTTCTTTTTGTTGGGCCAGCATCTTCATCATTTTCCATTTCAATAAGTTGTTCTAAAAATTATAAAGCGGGGTACTATCGAGTAGCTAATTCTGAAGGATTTAATGAGGGCCAGCTGTTTCTGATGTTTAACCCGCAACGAAAGAAAGGATTATCTCCCGAACCACAAACGCATTAGGACGGACCTTAGGCGACTAAGACGGAGGGACACTACTTTCCTATCAAACATATGAAGGAAAAATTTTCAGGTGCCATACATATTTATGAACATAAATTTATGAACAAATGAGAATTTCGTCTGGCACTGGCTGGACTTAATATTAAGATTTAGTTTTAAGATTTGCATACTTATTGTTAGTTCACATAATTTAGGTGAAGGTTCAATAAATAAATAATGGAAAAAAAAATTAATTTCGTATTGACGAAAAAATTATAAATTTTCTTATGGGAAAATAATGAGTGCGAGGAGGAAAACTGAACGACGTCACCAAAAAGGACAGCTACCCGCTACCCAGAATTGACAAAACTCTAGACACGCTAGCAGAAACCAAATAGTACTCATGCCATTCGGACTCTGCAATGCTCGCACAACATTCGAGTGCTAGATGGAAAATGTATTGAAAGGACTTCAGTGGAAGACATGCCTAGTGTACCATTACGACATAATTGTCATGGGAAAAGACTTTGATGAACACTTGAAGAACTTAGAAGAAGTCATAAAACGAATATCAGCAGCTGGACTAGGGATGCCAGATTCGATAAAAGCTGGACATTCGGATTAAAAAAGCTGGATTTTCTAAAAAAAGCTGGACATTTAAAATAATGTTTTTCCAAAAAAAAAAAAGAGGTTGTTTTATGAACATAACTTTGATTTAAAAAATATTTTCCACATTGTGAGGTACATAAAAATAAAATAAAAAATATACATATAATTTTTTTAATTCAGTCTTTGAAATTTGTTTGATTTAAATAATAAATAAAAAATTAAAAAACAAACTTAAAATTTTTCAATTCAGTGTCTGTGAGAATAAAAATTAAATAATAATAACAAAAAATTAACAAAAATCTTAAAACTAAAATAAAAAAACAAATCAAAGTTAAAAAAAAAAACAATTAACAAATAACATTTCAGTCTATATACAGGTTGGTTGAAAAGTTCCTGCGCTCACCAAGAGATGGCACTGCTAGCTCCAATCTTTTTTTTTCTCAAGTTGGTATAACTGTCCTGTAACCTGTCAATTCTTTTTTTGTTTACAAGCCATTTGAAGTTGACGTGTCATTGATTTTTTTTAATATGGAAAAAATTGAATATCGTGCAGTCATTAGATTTTTTGTTTTGAAGGGTTTAAAAGCAAAATAAATTTATGAACAATTGTTAGAAGTGTATAAGGAGTCCTCACCTTCAAAACGCATCGTTGAATTTTGGGCTGGTGAATTTAAACGTGGTCGTACCAGCGTTGAAGACGATCCACGCGAAGGACGACCAATACTGCAACCACAGCAGAAATCATTGAGCAGGTACATAATATGGTTAGTGAAGATCCAAGTTTGTCTAAGCGTGAAATTGCGAATGCCATAGGCATCTCAGACGAACGAATACTGCATATTTTTTATGAAGAATTTCGTATGAAACAACTGTTTGGAAAGTTAGTGCCGCACACATTAACAATTCAACAAAAACTGGATCGAAAACAAATTTCTCAGCGTAATTTGGGGCGTTTAAAGCCGAATAAAACCGACTTCTTGCGTCGTTTTATAACTATGGATGAGACTTGGATCTACCACCATGATCCCAAATTGAAACAAGAACGTTTACAGTGGACTGAAGCTGGTTGTTCAGCTCCAAAGCAGGTGAAGTCACAACGATCAGCAAAGAAGGTTATGGCATCAGTTTTTTGGGATGCAAAAGGAATTTTGTTGATTGATTATCTTCAGAAAGGTAAAACAATCAACTCTGAATATTATCGCAGCCTTTTGGATCAGCTGGATGAAAAATTCGTGAAAAAAGACCTGGTTTAAAGAAGAAAAAAATAATTTTTCATCAAGACAATGCACTTGCTCACAAAAGTGTTTTGACGATGGCTAAATTCAAAGAATTAAAGTACGAATTGCTTGAACATCCACCGTATTCACCAGATTTGGCTCCCAGTGACTACTATCTCTTCAGAAATCTCAAACAATTCCTTCGTGGAAAGCATTTTTCGTCGAATGAAGAGGCAATAGCAGCCGTAGACGGTTATTTTGGAGAGCTTCCTGAAAACCTTTATAAGGATGGGATAAAATTATTGGAACAAGTGTATTGAGCTTCTAGGAGATTATATTGAATAAAAAAATATATTTCGTAACAAAGACAGTATTCTTTCGTTTCGAGCGCAGGAACTTTTCAACCAACCTGTAAAATACTTTTACTTTTTCCGCTACATGTATTTTGTATTGGAACTAACGGATTGTCCCAAATCCGAACCTTTGGCAGTTTGTAAAAACTTTTGAAAATCTTTACAAGATTCCTCTAAATTTGTTCGTATTAATATTTCAGCTTTAATTAAGTCGAATGACATTCGGTTTCTTTCTTTGGTGTAAAGATTATTTAAAATGCTGAAAATTCTTTCACAAAAGGCGTTGCTTACTGGTATTGAAAACACGAAACATATAATTTTTCGTAAATTTTCGAATTCATTACACTTTTGGTAAAAAACTGAGACCATATATTATCGTTTGACAAACCTTTTGGCAAGTGTTAACTTATCGTTGTCTACTGCTTCAGATATTTTAAAAATTTGTGGAAGTTGTTGTAAATCTACCCAAGAAAATTGTTTTTTTTTAAGTTTAAAAAACTATACTATATTATTCTTTAAAATCGAGTTCAAGATCCTTTTTATAAAAAATAATAATAATGATTATTTATTATTTCTTTCTTTCCAATATTTCGTCACCACATTGGGTGACTTCTTCAGGGAAATTATATAATTTTTTTCATTGTTGATTTTAAAGAATAATATAGTATAATATTGAAGATCGAATTAAGGAAAATAAATATATAAAAAACAATTTTTTTTAAAAGAATCATCTCCAAAATAGAAACGATTTTCTAAATAATTAACAGCTGCTTTTAAAAAATCTTCTGCGTCTGTCATAAACATTTTTTGTTTATTAAGATAAATATTTTTCAAAATAGTGTTGACCTTGCTGCCAAAAATTTTGTCATTTATTCTACATTGAAGGATAGTCATAAGTCGGGTCATTATATTGTACAACTCTAAAATCGTACAAGAATTACTTTTAAGAGTTGAAATAGTTGTATGAAATTCTTGCATTATGTTGTGTACAAAATATAAATATGCTTTTGACAAGCCTTCAGTTTTACATTCATCATCTTCATTGATATCATTTGTCGTAATTCCATATGAAATAAATTCCCATAAAACTTTATGGCATTTATTTTTTCCCTTTTTCAAAAAATAAATTTTTACAGCTGGCCAACAAAAAATTAGACGATCAATAGCTGGTAAAAGGGAGAGCCACCTCGTCACAATATGCCTCAAGAGTTCTTTATATTCTATACCAGCAAACGCAAAACAATCTTTTAGTTTCTCAGTGGTCAACGCCGATGAACTAAACTCATTGAATATTTTTATTTTAATGGTTTCTACATCAACAGATAATACATTTAGTGCTCTTTTAAGGCAGTTATTTACAAGATGACAATTACGGTTTGCTTTTATAATTTGCTCTGACGCATCTTTTAATTTTTGGTAAACAGAGTTGTGAATGCCGTATTTAAAAGCAGCATTATCAGCACTATATGATGTAATTTGCTTTATATCTAAATCACAATCATTAGTTATTCACATTATATTTGAAAAAATATCCCTTGAAGATTCATATAGATCGTTATAAAAGTCTAAAACTTGTTTGCGAAATCCATATTCTGGATCAGAATACTGAACACCGCATGGGTAGGTTTTGATATTACCAATATTAGATGCATCGCTACTTACAGAGAAATAATAGTTCCTTTTTAAAGCATCAACGGTTATTTCTTGTGAATAAGGGGCTAAAATATTTCTGGCAATTGCTGCTGCTTTTGTTCGCCCACAAGTTATTTTGTTGGCGATCTTGCTATCACAATATAAAACTGCGCTTAATTTAATGTGGCAATTAAGACTATTATAGCTTAACATTGTGGTAGACACATACTTACTCCGTCCTGGCGATTTGTGTTTCAATTTTTGTCTCTGTTCGGATGACAAATTTTGAAATAGTTTGAGACAATTTCTGCGACGTCTCCATTTTAACATGCTTTTTTGTTCTTATATGTTTATTTAGCGATCGACTGCCTTCATATTTTATTACAATATCTGTTTCACATAATTTACACTCTACCGTGTAATCATCTTTTTTTCGTATCCACTTCGCATATTCTGGAAATCCTTTCCATTGTTCGCAAAAAGTTGTAAGTCTTCTTTTTGTTGGGCCAGCATCTTCATCATTTTCCATTTCAATAAGTTGTTCTAAAAATTATAAAGCGGGGTACTATCGAGTAGCTAATTCTGAAGGATTTAATGAGGGCCAGCTGTTTCTGATGTTTAACCCGCAACGAAAGAAAGGATTATCTCCCGAACCACAAACGCATTAGGACGGACCTTAGGCGACTAAGACGGAGGGACACTACTTTCCTATCAAACATATGAAGGAAAAATTTTCAGGTGCCATACATATTTATAAACATAAATTTATGAACAAATGAGAATTTCGTCTGGCACTGGCTGGACTTAATATTAAGATTTAGTTTTAAGATTTGCATACTTATTGTTAGTTCACATAATTTAGGTGAAGGTTCAATAAATAAATAATGGAAAAAAAAATTAATTTCGTATTGACGAAAAAATTATAAATTTTCTTATGGGAAAATAATGAGTGCGAGGAGGAAAACTGAACGACGTCACCAAAAAGGACAGCTACCCGCTACCCAGAATTGACAAAACTCTAGACACGCTAGCAGAAACCAAATAGTACTCATGCCATTCGGACTCTGCAATGCTCGCACAACATTCGAGTGCTAGATGGAAAATGTATTGAAAGGACTTCAGTGGAAGACATGCCTAGTGTACCATTACGACATAATTGTCATGGGAAAAGACTTTGATGAACACTTGAAGAACTTAGAAGAAGTCATAAAACGAATATCAGCAGCTGGACTAGGGATGCCAGATTCGATAAAAGCTGGACATCTGGATTAAAAAAGCTGGATTTTCTAAAAAAAGCTGGACATTTAAAATAATGTTTTTCCAAAAAAAAAAAGAGGTTGTTTTATGAACATAACTTTGATTTAAAAAATATTTTCCACATTGTGAGGTACATAAAAATAAAATAAAAAATATACATATAATTTTTTTAATTCAGTCTTTGAAATTTGTTTGATTTAAATAATAAATAAAAAATTAAAAAACAAACTTAAAATTTTTCAATTCAGTGTCTGTGAGAATAAAAATTAAATAATAATAACAAAAAATTAACAAAAATCTTAAAACTAAAATAAAAAAACAAATCAAAGTTAAAAAAAAAAACAATTAACAAATAACATTTCAGTCTATATACAGGTTGGTTGAAAAGTTCCTGCGCTCACCAAGAGATGGCACTGCTAGCTCCAATCTTTTTTTTTCTCAAGTTGGTATAACTGTCCTGTAACCTGTCAATTCTTTTTTTGTTTACAAGCCATTTGAAGTTGACGTGTCATTGATTTTTTTTAATATGGAAAAAATTGAATATCGTGCAGTCATTAGATTTTTTGTTTTGAAGGGTTTAAAAGCAAAATAAATTTATGAACAATTGTTAGAAGTGTATAAGGAGTCCTCACCTTCAAAACGCATCGTTGAATTTTGGGCTGGTGAATTTAAACGTGGTCGTACCAGCGTTGAAGACGATCCACGCGAAGGACGACCAATACTGCAACCACAGCAGAAATCATTGAGCAGGTACATAATATGGTTAGTGAAGATCCAAGTTTGTCTAAGCGTGAAATTGCGAATGCCATAGGCATCTCAGACGAACGAGTACTGCATATTTTTTATGAAGAATTTCGTATGAAACAACTGTTTGGAAAGTTAGTGCCGCACACATTAACAATTCAACAAAAACTGGATCGAAAACAAATTTCTCAGCGTAATTTGGGGCGTTTAAAGCCGAATAAAACCGACTTCTTGCGTCGTTTTATAACTATGGATGAGACTTGGATCTACCACCATGATCCCAAATTGAAACAAGAACGTTTACAGTGGACTGAAGCTGGTTGTTCAGCTCCAAAGCAGGTGAAGTCACAACGATCAGCAAAGAAGGTTATGGCATCAGTTTTTTGGGATGCAAAAGGAATTTTGTTGATTGATTATCTTCAGAAAGGTAAAACAATCAACTCTGAATATTATCGCAGCCTTTTGGATCAGCTGGATGAAAAATTCGTGAAAAAAGACCTGGTTTAAAGAAGAAAAAAATAATTTTTCATCAAGACAATGCACTTGCTCACAAAAGTGTTTTGACGATGGCTAAATTCAAAGAATTAAAGTACGAATTGCTTGAACATCCACCGTATTCACCAGATTTGGCTCCCAGTGACTACTATCTCTTCAGAAATCTCAAACAATTCCTTCGTGGAAAGCATTTTTCGTCGAATGAAGAGGCAATAGCAGCCGTAGACGGTTATTTTGGAGAGCTTCCTGAAAACCTTTATAAGGATGGGATAAAATTATTGGAACAAGTGTATTGAGCTTCTAGGAGATTATATTGAATAAAAAAATATATTTCGTAACAAAGACAGTATTCTTTCGTTTCGAGCGCAGGAACTTTTCAACCAACCTGTAAAATACTTTTACTTTTTCCGCTACATGTATTTTGTATTGGAACTAACGGATTGTCCCAAATCCGAACCTTTGGCAGTTTGTAAAAACTTTTGAAAATCTTTACAAGATTCCTCTAAATTTGTTCGTATTAATATTTCAGCTTTAATTAAGTCGAATGACATTCGGTTTCTTTCTTTGGTGTAAAGATTATTTAAAATGCTGAAAATTCTTTCACAAAAGGCGTTGCTTACTGGTATTGAAAACACGAAACATATAATTTTTCGTAAATTTTCGAATTCATTACACTTTTGGTAAAAAACTGAGACCATATATTATCGTTTGACAAACCTTTTGGCAAGTGTTAACTTATCGTTGTCTACTGCTTCAGATATTTTAAAAATTTGTGGAAGTTGTTGTAAATCTACCCAAGAAAATAGTTTTTTTTTAAGTTTAAAAAACTATACTATATTATTCTTTAAAATCGAGTTCAAGATCCTTTTTATAAAAAATAATAATAATGATTATTTATTATTTCTTTCTTTCCAATATTTCGTCACCACATTGGGTGACTTCTTCAGGGAAATTATATAATTTTTTTCATTGTTGATTTTAAAGAATAATATAGTATAATATTGAAGATCGAATTAAGGAAAATAAATATATAAAAAACAATTTTTTTTAAAAGAATCATCTCCAAAATAGAAACGATTTTCTAAATAATTAACAGCTGCTTTTAAAAAATCTTCTGCGTCTGTCATAAACATTTTTTGTTTATTAAGATAAATATTTTTCAAAATAGTGTTGACCTTGCTGCCAAAAATTTTGTCATTTATTCTACATTGAAGGATAGTCATAAGTCGGGTCATTATATTGTACAACTCTAAAATCGTACAAGAATTACTTTTAAGAGTTGAAATAGTTGTATGAAATTCTTGCATTATGTTGTGTACAAAATATAAATATGCTTTTGACAAGCCTTCAGTTTTACATTCATCATCTTCATTGATATCATTTGTCGTAATTCCATATGAAATAAATTCCCATAAAACTTTATGGCATTTATTTTTTCCCTTTTTCAAAAAATAAATTTTTACAGCTGGCCAACAAAAAATTAGACGATCAATAGCTGGTAAAAGGGAGAGCCACCTCGTCACAATATGCCTCAAGAGTTCTTTATATTCTATACCAGCAAACGCAAAACAATCTTTTAGTTTCTCAGTGGTCAACGCCGATGAACTAAACTCATTGAATATTTTTATTTTAATGGTTTCTACATCAACAGATAATACATTTAGTGCTCTTTTAAGGCAGTTATTTACAAGATGACAATTACGGTTTGCTTTTATAATTTGCTCTGACGCATCTTTTAATTTTTGGTAAACAGAGTTGTGAATGCCGTATTTAAAAGCAGCATTATCAGCACTATATGATGTAATTTGCTTTATATCTAAATCACAATCATTAGTTATTCTCATTATATTTGAAAAAATATCCCTTGAAGATTCATATAGATCGTTATAAAAGTCTAAAACTTGTTTGCGAAATCCATATTCTGGATCAGAATACTGAACACCGCATGGGTAGGTTTTGATATTACCAATATTAGATGCATCGCTACTTACAGAGAAATAATAGTTCCTTTTTAAAGCATCAACGGTTATTTCTTGTGAATAAGGGGCTAAAATATTTCTGGCAATTGCTGCTGCTTTTGTTCGCCCACAAGTTATTTTGTTGGCGATCTTGCTATCACAATATAAAACTGCGCTTAATTTAATGTGGCAATTAAGACTATTATAGCTTAACATTGTGGTAGACACATACTTACTCCGTCCTGGCGATTTGTGTTTCAATTTTTGTCTCTGTTCGGATGACAAATTTTGAAATAGTTTGAGACAATTTCTGCGACGTCTCCATTTTAACATGCTTTTTTGTTCTTATATGTTTATTTAGCGATCGACTGCCTTCATATTTTATTACAATATCTGTTTCACATAATTTACACTCTACCGTGTAATCATCTTTTTTTCGTATCCACTTCGCATATTCTGGAAATCCTTTCCATTGTTCGCAAAAAGTTGTAAGTCTTCTTTTTGTTGGGCCAGCATCTTCATCATTTTCCATTTCAATAAGTTGTTCTAAAAATTATAAAGCGGGGTACTATCGAGTAGCTAATTCTGAAGGATTTAATGAGGGCCAGCTGTTTCTGATGTTTAACCCGCAACGAAAGAAAGGATTATCTCCCGAACCACAAACGCATTAGGACGGACCTTAGGCGACTAAGACGGAGGGACACTACTTTCCTATCAAACATATGAAGGAAAAATTTTCAGGTGCCATACATATTTATGAACATAAATTTATGAACAAATGAGAATTTCGTCTGGCACTGGCTGGACTTAATATTAAGATTTAGTTTTAAGATTTGCATACTTATTGTTAGTTCACATAATTTAGGTGAAGGTTCAATAAATAAATAATGGAAAAAAAAATTAATTTCGTATTGACGAAAAAATTATAAATTTTCTTATGGGAAAATAATGAGTGCGAGGAGGAAAACTGAACGACGTCACCAAAAAGGACAGCTACCCGCTACCCAGAATTGACAAAACTCTAGACACGCTAGCAGAAACCAAATAGTACTCATGCCATTCGGACTCTGCAATGCTCGCACAACATTCGAGTGCTAGATGGAAAATGTATTGAAAGGACTTCAGTGGAAGACATGCCTAGTGTACCATTACGACATAATTGTCATGGGAAAAGACTTTGATGAACACTTGAAGAACTTAGAAGAAGTCATAAAACGAATATCAGCAGCTGGACTAGGGATGCCAGATTCGATAAAATCTGGACATTCGGATTAAAAAAGCTGGATTTTCTAAAAAAAGCTGGACATTTAAAATAATGTTTTTACAAAAAAAAAGGTTGTTTTATGAACAAAACTTTTATTTAAAAAATATTTTCCACATTGTGAGGTACATAAAAATAAAATAAAAAATATACATATAATTTTTTTAATCCAGTCCTTGAAATTTGTTTGATTTAAATAATAAATAAAAAATTAAAAAAAAAACTTAAAATTTTTCAATTCAGTGTCTGTGAGAATAAAAATTAAATAATAATAACAAAAAATTAACAAAAATCTTAAAACTAAAATAAAAAAACAAACCAAAGTTAAAAAAAAAAAAACAATTAACAAATAACATTTCAGTCTATATAAAATAAAATACTTTTACTTTTTCCGCTACATGTATTTTGTATTGGAACTAACGGATTGTGCCAATTTCGAACCTTTGGCAGTTTGTAAAAACTTTTGAAAATCTTTACAAGATTCCTCTAAATTTGTTCGTATTAATATTTCAGCTTTAATTAAGTCGAATGACATTCGGTTTCTTTCTTTGGTGTAAAGGTTATTTAAAATGCTGAAAATTCTTTCACAAAAGGCGTTGCTTACTATTATTGAAAACACGAAACATATAATTTTTCGTAAATTTTCGAATTCATTACACTTTTGGTAAAAAAATGAGACCATATATTATCGTTTGACAAATCTTTTGGCAAGTGTTAACTTATCGTTGTCTACTGCTTCAGATATTTTTAAAATTTGTGAAAGTTGTTGTAAATCTACCCAAGAAAATAGTTTTTTTTAAGTTTAAAAAACTATTTTTTTTTAAAAAGAATAATCTCCAAAATAGAAACGATTTTCTAAATAATTATCAGCTGTTTTTAAAAAATCTTCTGCGTCTGTCATAAACATTTTTTGTTTATTAAGATAAATATTTTTCAAAATAGTGTTGACCTTGCTGCCAAAAAATTTGTCGTTTATTCTACATTGAAGGTTAGTCATAAGTCGGGTCATTATATTGTACAACTCTAAAATCGTACAAGAATCACTTTTAAGAGTTGAAATAGTTGTATGAAATTCTTGCATTATGTTGTGTACAAAATATAAATATGCTTTTGACAAGCCTTCAGTTTAACATTCATCATCTTCATTGATATCATTTGTCGTAATTCCATATGAAATAAATTCTCATAAAACTTTATGGCATTTATTTTTTCCCTTTTTCAAAAAATACATTTTTACAGCTGGCCAACAAAAAATTAGACGATCAATAGCTGGTAAAAGGGAGAGCCACCTCGTCACAATATGCCTCAAGAGTTCTTTATATTCTATACCAGCAAATGCAAAACAATCTTTTAGTTTCTCAGTAGTCAACGCCGATGAACTAAACTCATTGAATATTTTTATTTTAATGGTTTCTACATCAACAGATAATACGTTTAGTGCTCTTTTAAGGCAGTTATTTACAAGATGACAATTACGGTTTGCTTTTATAATTTGCTCTGACGCATCTTTTAATTTTTGGTAAACAGAGTTGTGAATGCCGTATTTAAAAGCAGCATTATCAGCACTATATGATGTAATTTGCTTTATATCTAAATCACAATCATTAGTTATTCTCATTATATTTGAAAAAATATCCCTTGAAGATTCATATAGATCGTTATAAAAGTCTAAAACTTGTTTGCGAAATCCATATTCTGGATCAGAATACTGAACACCGCATGGGTAGGTTTTGATATTACCAATATTAGATGCATCGCTACTTACAGAGAAATAATAGTTCCTTTTTAAAGCATCAACGGTTATTTCTTGTGAATAAGGGGCTAAAATATTTCTGGCAATTGCTGCTGCTTTTGTTCGCCCACAAGTTATTTTGTTGGCGATCTTGCTATCACAATATAAAACTGCGCTTAATTTAATGTGGCAATTAAGACTATTATAGCTTAACATTGTGGTAGACACATACTTACTCCGTCCTGGCGATTTGTGTTTCAATTTTTGTCTCTGTTCGGATGACAAATTTTGAAATAGTTTGAGACAATTTCTGCGACGTCTCCATTTTAACATGCTTTTTTGTTCTTATATGTTTATTTAGCGATCGACTGCCTTCATATTTTATTACAATATCTGTTTCACATAATTTACACTCTACCGTGTAATCATCTTTTTTTCGTATCCACTTCGCATATTCTGGAAATCCTTTCCATTGTTCGCAAAAAGTTGTAAGTCTTCTTTTTGTTGGGCCAGCATCTTCATCATTTTCCATTTCAATAAGTTGTTCTAAAAATTATAAAGCGGGGTACTATCGAGTAGCTAATTCTGAAGGATTTAATGAGGGCCAGCTGTTTCTGATGTTTAACCCGCAACGAAAGAAAGGATTATCTCCCGAACCACAAACGCATTAGGACGGACCTTAGGCGACTAAGACGGAGGGACACTACTTTCCTATCAAACATATGAAGGAAAAATTTTCAGGTGCCATACATATTTATGAACATAAATTTATGAACAAATGAGAATTTCGTCTGGCACTGGCTGGACTTAATATTAAGATTTAGTTTTAAGATTTGCATACTTATTGTTAGTTCACATAATTTAGGTGAAGGTTCAATAAATAAATAATGGAAAAAAAAATTAATTTCGTATTGACGAAAAAATTATAAATTTTCTTATGGGAAAATAATGAGTGCGAGGAGGAAAACTGAACGACGTCACCAAAAAGGACAGCTACCCGCTACCCAGAATTGACAAAACTCTAGACACGCTAGCAGAAACCAAATAGTACTCATGCCATTCGGACTCTGCAATGCTCGCACAACATTCGAGTGCTAGATGGAAAATGTATTGAAAGGACTTCAGTGGAAGACATGCCTAGTGTACCATTACGACATAATTGTCATGGGAAAAGACTTTGATGAACACTTGAAGAACTTAGAAGAAGTCATAAAACGAATATCAGCAGCTGGACTAGGGATGCCAGATTCGATAAAATCTGGACATTCGGATTAAAAAAGCTGGATTTTCTAAAAAAAGCTGGACATTTAAAATAATGTTTTTACAAAAAAAAAGGTTGTTTTATGAACAAAACTTTTATTTAAAAAATATTTTCCACATTGTGAGGTACATAAAAATAAAATAAAAAATATACATATAATTTTTTTAATCCAGTCCTTGAAATTTGTTTGATTTAAATAATAAATAAAAAATTAAAAAAAAAACTTAAAATTTTTCAATTCAGTGTCTGTGAGAATAAAAATTAAATAATAATAACAAAAAATTAACAAAAATCTTAAAACTAAAATAAAAAAACAAACCAAAGTTAAAAAAAAAAAACAATTAACAAATAACATTTCAGTCTATATAAAATAAAATACTTTTACTTTTTCCGCTACATGTATTTTGTATTGGAACTAACGGATTGTGCCAATTTCGAACCTTTGGCAGTTTGTAAAAACTTTTGAAAATCTTTACAAGATTCCTCTAAATTTGTTCGTATTAATATTTCAGCTTTAATTAAGTCGAATGACATTCGGTTTCTTTCTTTGGTGTAAAGGTTATTTAAAATGCTGAAAATTCTTTCACAAAAGGCGTTGCTTACTATTATTGAAAACACGAAACATATAATTTTTCGTAAATTTTCGAATTCATTACACTTTTGGTAAAAAAATGAGACCATATATTATCGTTTGACAAATCTTTTGGCAAGTGTTAACTTATCGTTGTCTACTGCTTCAGATATTTTTAAAATTTGTGAAAGTTGTTGTAAATCTACCCAAGAAAATAGTTTTTTTTTAAGTTTAAAAAACTATTTTTTTTAAAAAAGAATAATCTCCAAAATAGAAACGATTTTCTAAATAATTATCAGCTGTTTTTAAAAAATCTTCTGCGTCTGTCATAAACATTTTTTGTTTATTAAGATAAATATTTTTCAAAATAGTGTTGACCTTGCTGCCAAAAAATTTGTCGTTTATTCTACATTGAAGGTTAGTCATAAGTCGGGTCATTATATTGTACAACTCTAAAATCGTACAAGAATCACTTTTAAGAGTTGAAATAGTTGTATGAAATTCTTGCATTATGTTGTGTACAAAATATAAATATGCTTTTGACAAGCCTTCAGTTTAACATTCATCATCTTCATTGATATCATTTGTCGTAATTCCATATGAAATAAATTCCCATAAAACTTTATGGCATTTATTTTTTCCCTTTTTCAAAAAATACATTTTTACAGCTGGCCAACAAAAAATTAGACGATCAATAGCTGGTAAAAGGGAGAGCCACCTCGTCACAATATGCCTCAAGAGTTCTTTATATTCTATACCAGCAAATGCAAAACAATCTTTTAGTTTCTCAGTAGTCAACGCCGATGAACTAAACTCATTGAATATTTTTATTTTAATGGTTTCTACATCAACAGATAATACGTTTAGTGCTCTTTTAAGGCAGATATTTACAAGATGACAATTACGGTTTGCTTTTATAATTTGCTCTGACGCATCTTTTAATTTTTGGTAAACAGAGTTGTGAATGCCGTATTTAAAAGCAGCATTATCAGCACTATATGATGTAATTTGCTTTATATCTAAATCACAATCATTAGTTATTCTCATTATATTTGAAAAAATATCCCTTGAAGATTCATATAGATCGTTATAAAAGTCTAAAACTTGTTTGCGAAATCCATATTCTGGATCAGAATACTGAACACCGCATGGGTAGGTTTTGATATTACCAATATTAGATGCATCGCTACTTACAGAGAAATAATAGTTCCTTTTTAAAGCATCAACGGTTATTTCTTGTGAATAAGGGGCTAAAATATTTCTGGCAATTGCTGCTGCTTTTGTTCGCCCACAAGTTATTTTGTTGGCGATCTTGCTATCACAATATAAAACTGCGCTTAATTTAATGTGGCAATTAAGACTATTATAGCTTAACATTGTGGTAGACACATACTTACTCCGTCCTGGCGATTTGTGTTTCAATTTTTGTCTCTGTTCGGATGACAAATTTTGAAATAGTTTGAGACAATTTCTGCGACGTCTCCATTTTAACATGCTTTTTTGTTCTTATATGTTTATTTAGCGATCGACTGCCTTCATATTTTATTACAATATCTGTTTCACATAATTTACACTCTACCGTGTAATCATCTTTTTTTCGTATCCATTTCGCATATTCTGGAAATCCTTTCCATTGTTCGCAAAAAGTTGTAAGTCTTCTTTTTGTTGGGCCAGCATCTTCATCATTTTCCATTTCAATAAGTTGTTCTAAAAATTATAAAGCGGGGTACTATCGAGTAGCTAATTCTGAAGGATTTAATGAGGGCCAGCTGTTTCTGATGTTTAACCCGCAACGAAAGAAAGGATTATCTCCCGAACCACAAACGCATTAGGACGGACCTTAGGCGACTAAGACGGAGGGACACTACTTTCCTATCAAACATATGAAGGAAAAATTTTCAGGTGCCATACATATTTATGAACATAAATTTATGAACAAATGAGAATTTCGTCTGGCACTGGCTGGACTTAATATTAAGATTTAGTTTTAAGATTTGCATACTTATTGTTAGTTCACATAATTTAGGTGAAGGTTCAATAAATAAATAATGGAAAAAAAAATTAATTTCGTATTGACGAAAAAATTATAAATTTTCTTATGGGAAAATAATGAGTGCGAGGAGGAAAACTGAACGACGTCACCAAAAAGGACAGCTACCCGCTACCCAGAATTGACAAAACTCTAGACACGCTAGCAGAAACCAAATAGTACTCATGCCATTCGGACTCTGCAATGCTCGCACAACATTCGAGTGCTAGATGGAAAATGTATTGAAAGGACTTCAGTGGAAGACATGCCTAGTGTACCATTACGACATAATTGTCATGGGAAAAGACTTTGATGAACACTTGAAGAACTTAGAAGAAGTCATAAAACGAATATCAGCAGCTGGACTAGGGATGCCAGATTCGATAAAATCTGGACATTCGGATTAAAAAAGCTGGATTTTCTAAAAAAAGCTGGACATTTAAAATAATGTTTTTACAAAAAAAAGGTTGTTTTATGAACAAAACTTTTATTTAAAAAATATTTTCCACATTGTGAGGTACATAAAAATAAAATAAAAAATATACATATAATTTTTTTAATCCAGTCCTTGAAATTTGTTTGATTTAAATAATAAATAAAAAATTAAAAAAAAAAACTTAAAATTTTTCAATTCAGTGTCTGTGAGAATAAAAATTAAATAATAATAACAAAAAATTAACAAAAATCTTAAAACTAAAATAAAAAAACAAACCAAAGTTAAAAAAAAAAAACAATTAACAAATAACATTTCAGTCTATATAAAATAAAATACTTTTACTTTTTCCGCTACATGTATTTTGTATTGGAACTAACGGATTGTGCCAATTTCGAACCTTTGGCAGTTTGTAAAAACTTTTGAAAATCTTTACAAGATTCCTCTAAATTTGTTCGTATTAATATTTCAGCTTTAATTAAGTCAAATGACATTCGGTTTCTTTCTTTGGTGTAAAGGTTATTTAAAATGCTGAAAATTCTTTCACAAAAGGCGTTGCTTACTATTATTGAAAACACGAAACATATAATTTTTCGTAAATTTTCGAATTCATTACACTTTTGGTAAAAAAATGAGACCATATATTATCGTTTGACAAATCTTTTGGCAAGTGTTAACTTATCGTTGTCTACTGATTCAGATATTTTTAAAATTTGTGAAAGTTGTTGTAAATCTACCCAAGAAAATAGTTTTTTTTAAGTTTAAAAAACTATTTTTTTTAAAAAAGAATAATCTCCAAAATAGAAACGATTTTCTAAATAATTATCAGCTGTTTTTAAAAAATCTTCTGCGTCTGTCATAAACATTTTTTGTTTATTAAGATAAATATTTTTCAAAATAGTGTTGACCTTGCTGCCAAAAAATTTGTCGTTTATTCTACATTGAAGGTTAGTCATAAGTCGGGTCATTATATTGTACAACTCTAAAATCGTACAAGAATCACTTTTAAGAGTTGAAATAGTTGTATGAAATTCTTGCATTATGTTGTGTACAAAATATAAATATGCTTTTGACAAGCCTTCAGTTTAACATTCATCATCTTCATTGATATCATTTGTCGTAATTCCATATGAAATAAATTCCCATAAAACTTTATGGCATTTATTTTTTCCCTTTTTCAAAAAATACATTTTTACAGCTGGCCAACAAAAAATTAGACGATCAATAGCTGGTAAAAGGGAGAGCCACCTCGTCACAATATGCCTCAAGAGTTCTTTATATTCTATACCAGCAAATGCAAAACAATCTTTTAGTTTCTCAGTAGTCAACGCCGATGAACTAAACTCATTGAATATTTTTATTTTAATGGTTTCTACATCAACAGATAATACGTTTAGTGCTCTTTTAAGGCAGTTATTTACAAGATGACAATTACGGTTTGCTTTTATAATTTGCTCTGACGCATCTTTTAATTTTTGGTAAACAGAGTTGTGAATGCCGTATTTAAAAGCAGCATTATCAGCACTATATGATGTAATTTGCTTTATATCTAAATCACAATCATTAGTTATTCTCATTATATTTGAAAAAATATCCCTTGAAGATTCATATAGATCGTTATAAAAGTCTAAAACTTGTTTGCGAAATCCATATTCTGGATCAGAATACTGAACACCGCATGGGTAGGTTTTGATATTACCAATATTAGATGCATCGCTACTTACAGAGAAATAATAGTTCCTTTTTAAAGCATCAACGGTTATTTCTTGTGAATAAGGGGCTAAAATATTTCTGGCAATTGCTGCTGCTTTTGTTCGCCCACAAGTTATTTTGTTGGCGATCTTGCTATCACAATATAAAACTGCGCTTAATTTAATGTGGCAATTAAGACTATTATAGCTTAACATTGTGGTAGACACATACTTACTCCGTCCTGGCGATTTGTGTTTCAATTTTTGTCTCTGTTCGGATGACAAATTTTGAAATAGTTTGAGACAATTTCTGCGACGTCTCCATTTTAACATGCTTTTTTGTTCTTATATGTTTATTTAGCGATCGACTGCCTTCATATTTTATTACAATATCTGTTTCACATAATTTACACTCTACCGTGTAATCATCTTTTTTTCGTATCCACTTCGCATATTCTGGAAATCCTTTCCATTGTTCGCAAAAAGTTGTAAGTCTTCTTTTTGTTGGGCCAGCATCTTCATCATTTTCCATTTCAATAAGTTGTTCTAAAAATTATAAAGCGGGGTACTATCGAGTAGCTAATTCTGAAGGATTTAATGAGGGCCAGCTGTTTCTGATGTTTAACCCGCAACGAAAGAAAGGATTATCTCCCGAACCACAAACGCATTAGGACGGACCTTACACTCAGAAAAAAAAAGTTAGTAGAAAAATTTTTAAACGGTTTTCAATCCCACTCTACTATTTTTGTACTAATTTTTAGTAAAAATTATTATTTAGCAAATCTTTTTGCTATTTACATTTTACAAATTACAGAATTTTAACAGAATATTTACAAATTTTTGTTGCTAATTTCAGAAATCATTTTACAAATTTTTGAAAACCGATTTGCTAAAATTAGCAAAAAATTTTACTAATTTTAAAAAAATTGACATTGAAGGAAATGTTATTTCTAATTAAAACTTACACCTACAAACTTAAATTCCCTAAAAATGTTACATATATTTAACAAATAAGAGCGGCTCAATCCGGCTATGCCGAATCTTATATACCCTTCACCATGGTTGGGAAAAAACTGAAGTTTATATATGGACATATATGGAATGGACAGATTTATATACGGACGCCTTTAAGAGAAAATTAACCATTTAGTTTGGTGATAAAACTTGGACTCGGGAAGATTTATGGTTGCAGAAAATAGGTATTTAAAAAAAATTTATGTTTTGGGCATAACTTTTTTGTATCTGAACCGATATTTCCGAGTTTTTCAGCAAATATGTTATACTAAAGATTTTCGATCTTTTGCTATATAAGACGTATCCATAGCTCTAGAATAGTGTTTGTTGTTTGTGTATAAAAGGTGAAGAGGAGAAAGAAAAGAATTTCAACAAATCGTTAAAAGAAATCACTAGAACTGCATGTGTTTTATTTCTACAAAAATGTTTGATTTAGCTGGCAAATTTGCATTTGGGATTTTATTTCGCTTTTTTATTAAAAATATTTGTAATTTCTTTAGCTTAATTTTAAAAATTTAAACGAAAATAGTTTATAATTTTTTTTTTATAAATTGTTATAAGTTATGATCTAAAAGAGTTGCACTCAAAGGTAAATTATGTATACAATTTTCTTAATATGTGAGAAATAAAATGGTTTAGAAATCTTTTTATAAATTCTTTTAAATCGGAGCAAAAAATATAAATAAAACTGTTTGTATTTTGTTTGTATGAGAGGGTTTTTATAAAAATTTTGATGTTTTTAGCCTATTTATGGATTATTTAATTATTAATATAAAATTTTATTTAAATTAATTATTAAATGTTAAAAAAAAGCAAAAAATAAACTAAAAAAAAAATCTTAAGAAAATAAAAAAAAAATGTACGAAAAAAAAGTGAATTGACCGGGATTCGAACCCGCGACCCTTCCACCTGTGGTGAAGGGTATAAAAACGTTGTATTTGTTTGTATTAGAGGATTTTTATAAAAATGTTGATGTTTTTAGCCTATTTATGGATTATTTAATTATTAATATAAAATTTTATATAAATTAATTATTAAATGTTAAAAAAAAACAAAAATAAACAAAAAAAAAAAAGAAAAAGTCTTAAGAAAATAATAAAAAAATGTAAAAAAAAAGTGAATTGACCTGATTCGAACCTCGAACCCGCGGCCTTAGAGAAAAAAAGTATTTGTGACATAACGTCTAGACAACTGAGCTATTGAAGCTCACACAAAATCGTCGTCAATAGAGGTACATATATAAAAGTCTTCGTTCATTAGAGATTTGTTTAGTTTTTATTTAAATGACAAATCTTTGTATGTGTGTTGTTTGTGTATAAAAGGTGGAGATGAAAGAAAAGAATTTTAACACATGGATGTGTTGTTATGCGTAAAATTCTACATACATACTAAAAAAAGGGATTTTACTGGAAAAATTAGAGGTAGTCCTGGTTTTTTGCTAATATCTCAGCCATTTATTAACCGATCTGTCTGATTTTTAATAGCAAACAGAAATGGATCACATGTAACAGAAATAAAAAACTATCAACCTCATCATGTCTGGGTTCTTCGGAAAACCCATTTCAACTTTATAGGGTCTAAGATCAATATTGTAGAAATTACAAACGGAATGACAAACTTATATATACCCTTCCACCTGAGGTGAAGGGTATAAAAAGGTATCGAAAGTGAAGATACCGACACATGTCTAAAAAGAGGACATCCACTTAAACTAGCACTAAAAAGGTTTTTTAGTTCTAAAAATCCGCCCTAAAAACAATTAAAATTAAACCTTAAAAGTAAAAAAAAAAATTGACCAAAATATTTTTCAAAACATAAATTACCAAATTAAAACAAAATGATTAATTCGTTTTTTAAAAAATATAATCAAAATTTTTGATGCTCGATAAGAAAAATAAATTCAAAGCTTTTTATTAATATTAATAACTAAAGACATTTTACTGGATACAGCTCTTATTATAGGGACTTTTTTGCCTGTATATACAGATGTCTTCAAAGTATGAGAAATGCATATATATATACCCAGCAAAAATGAAGCTGCCAAAGAAGCAATAAAAGCATCACTACTATGGCAAAGGCATCGCTTCTTTTCTGATGGTTTCATCGATGAATTTAACATTAGCGTGTCATAGGATGGAAGTATTCATATGTAGCTACTAGCATTACTCATACTTTACTCTAAGGAAGCAACGATAATACAATGATTAGGTATTCTGATGCATGAGTGGAAAATGTTTATATACTTTGTGGTATTTAAGCTTTGATGAAAATTTAATTCATAAGGATGCAGAAAAATAAGTTTAAAGAAGCGAAATTTATGCATTGATATACAAATACATTTTTTAAAAATTTTAATGAAATTTTAGACAAATTTTAAAATATTTTTGGATAATTTAAAAACTGGTTGTACAATTTTGAAACATTTTTAGACATTTTTAAAATATTTTTGAACAATTTTAAATAATTTTTGCACAATTTTAAAACATTTTTGGGCAATTTAAAATAATTTTTACACAATTTTAAAATTATTTTGGTAAATTCTGAATTAAAACTGGAAATGATGTAGTGTTAAATAAAATACATAATGCAAAAAAGCAGAGATTGCGTCGTCATAAATATTTGAGGCTGAAAAATGCAAATTACAGGCCAGTTAGTTTCAATTAAAGATCAAAAAAATCTCTTTTTCTTGATTTTTCAAAACTTTTATAAATATTGCAAAGCTGCATAAATTCTAACCCTCATGAAATTTTAAACTAAAATATAAAAAAATGATTTAATAAATAAATTAAAAAAGTTCATCAGAACTATTTTCTCAATTTTAATAATTGCTTAAGATTAAAAAAAAATATACGATATACTATAACTTATGCTTTAGAAGTAATGAAGAGTGATATTTTAAGATATGCATCGGGTTTATATCCAGATCACTGCATTTGAAATATGAACACATGAATGCTTTTGGAAATGCCTTAGAATAACACCAAAAAATCATAAAAGAATGTCAACTAAAGTTTAGGAAGCAATGAAAGAAGTTATAGTCACAGAATGACTACCATTTTTTTTGCTGGGTATATATATATATATATATATTCATTATATATATATATATAGATATATATGTTCACAGCGCATATTGCGGGGACGGTTTTTCGTTCCACAAGTTACTATGAAGACATTTTGTTACTTTGGGGACAGTCCTCAAACTTTCCATTAATGTACTGCACACACTAAAGACATTTTACTGGATACAGCGCATATCATAGGGACTTTTTTGGCTGTATATACAGATGTCTCCAAAGTATGAGCAATACATATATATATATATATATATATATATATATATATATGTGCACGGCGCATGTTGCGGGACGGGTTTTCGTTACACAAGTTACTATGAAGACATTTTGTTACTTTGGGGACTGTCCTTTAACTTTTCCTTATTCTACTGATTACACTGAAGACATTTTACTGGACACAGCGCATTTTATAGGGACTTTTTTGGCTGTATATACAGTTGTATTCAAAGTATGGGCAATGCATATATATATATATATATATATATATATATATGTGCATAGCGCATGTTGCGGGGACGGGTTTTCGTTCCACAAGTTACTATGAAGACATTTTGATACTTTGGGGACTGTCCTTAAACTTTTCGTTATTCTAGTGTTTACTCCGAAGACATTTTACTGGGCACAGCGCATTTTATAGGGACTTTTTTGGCTATATATACAGATGTCTTCAAAGTATGGGCAATGAATATATATATATATATATATATATATATATATATATATATGTGCATAGCGCATGTTGCGGGGACGGGTTTTCGTTCCACAAGTTACTATGAAGACATTTTGTTACTTTGGGGACTGTCCTTAAACTTTTCGTTATTCTACTGTTTACACTGAAGACATTTTACTGGATACAGCGCATATTATAGGGACTTTTTTGGCTGTATATACAGATGTCTTCAAAGTATGTGAAATGAATATATATATATATATATATATATATATACATCTGTATATACAGCCAAAAAAGTCCCTATAATATGCGCTGTATCCAGTCCCTATAATATGCGCTGTATACTAAAAACTGTCCCCGCAACATGCGCTGTGAACATATATATCTATATATATATATATATTCATTGTGCATACTTTAAAGACATCTGTATATACAGGCAAAAAAGTCCCTATAATATGAGCTGTATCCTGTAAAATGTCTTTAGTATACACTTAAGACATTTTGCTGGATACAGCTCATATTACGGGGTCTTTTTTGGCTGTATATACAGATGTCTTTAAAGTATGTGTATATGTGCATAGCCCATGTTGCGGGGACGGGTTTTCGTTCCACAAGTTACTATGCAGACATTTTGTTACTTTGGGGACTGTCCACAAACTTTTCATTATTCTACTGTTTACACTGAAGACATTTTACTGGGTACAGCTCATATTACGGGGTCTTTTTTGGCTGTATATACAGATGTCTTCAAAGTATGTGAAATGCATATATATATATATATATATATATATATATATATATGTGCATAGCGCATGTTGCGGGGACGGGTTTTCGTTCCACAAGTTACTATGAAGACATTTTGTTACTTTGGGGACTGTCCTTAAACTTTTCGTTATTCTACTGTTTACACTGAAGACATTTTACTGTATACAGCGCATATTATAAGGACTTTTTTGGCTGTATATACAGATGTCTTCAAAGTATGTGAAATGCATATATATATATATATATATATATATATATATATATATATATGTGCACAGCACATGTTGCGGGGACGGTTTTTCGTTCCACAAGTTACTATGAAGACATTTTGTTACTTTGGAGACCGTCCTCAAACTTTTTATTAATCTACTGTATAAACTAAAGACATTTTACTGGATACAGCTCATATTATAGGGACTTTTTTGCCTGTATATACAGATGTCTTCAAAGTATGAGAAATGCATATATATATATATATATATATATAAATATGTGTACAGCACATGTTGCGGGGACGGGTTTTCGTTCCACAAGTTACTATGAAGACATTTTGTTACTTTGGGGACTGTCCTTAAACTTTTCGTTATTCTAGTGTTTACTCTGAAGACATATTACTGGACACAGCGCATTTTATAGGGACTTTTTTGGCTGTATATACAGATGTCTTCAAAGTATGGGCAATGCATATATATATATATATATATATATATATATATATATATATATATATATATACTATGAAGATATTTTGTTACTTTGGGGACTGTCCTTAAACTTTTCGTTATTCTAGTGTTTACTCTGAAGACATATTACTGGACACAGCGCATTTTATAGGGACTTTTTTGGCTGTATATATATATATATATATATATGCAAAGCGCATGTTGCGGGGACGGGTTTTCGTTCCACAAGTTACTATGAAGACATTTTGTTACTTTGGGGACTGTCCACAAACTTTTCATTATTCTACTGTTTACACTGAAGACATTTTACTCGATACAGCTCATATTACGGGGTCTTTTTTGGCTGTATATACAGATGTCTTCAAAGTATGTGAAATGCATATATATATATATATATATATATTCATTTCGCATACTTTGAAGACATCTGTATATACTGCCAAAAAAGTCCCTATAATATGCGCCGTATCTAGTAAAATGTCTTCAGTGTAAACAGTAGAATAATTAAAAGTTTGAGGACGGTCCCCAAAGTACCAAAATGTTGCGGGGACGGGTTTTCGTTCCACAAGTTACTATGAAGACATTTTGTTACTTTGGGGACTGTCCACAAACTTTTCATTATTCTACTGTTTACACTGAAGACATTTTACTGGATACAGCTCATATTGCGGGGTCTTTTTTGGCTGTATATACAGATGTCTTCAAAGTATGTGAAATGCATATATATATATATATATATATATATATATGCATTTCACATACTTTGAAGACATCTGTATATACAGCCAAAAAAGTCCCTGTAATATGCGCTGTATCCAGTAAAATGTCTTCAGTGTAAACAGTAGATTAACGAAAAGTTTAAGGACAGTCCCCAAAGTATCAAAATGTCTTCATAGTAACTTGTGGAATGAAAACCCGCCCCCGCATCATGCGCCATGTACATATATATATATATATATATATATATATATATATAACTTTTCGTTATTCTAGTGTTTACTCTGAAGACATTTTACTGGACACAGCGCATTTTATAGGGACTTTTTTGGCTGTATATACAGATGTCTTCAAAGTATGGGCAATGCATATATATATATATATATATATATATATATATATATATATATATATATATATATATGTATATATATATATGCATTTCACATACTTTGAAGACATCTGTATATACAGCCAAAAAAGTCCCTATAAAATGCACTGTGTCCAGTAAAATGTCTTCAGTGTACACAGTAGAATAACGAAAAGTTTAAGGCAGTCCCCAAAGTAACAAAATGTCTTCATAGTAACTTGTGGAACGAAAACCCGTCCCCGCAACATGCTCTATGCATATATATATATATATATTTCGTTTATCTGCTGTTTACACTGAAGACATTTTAATGGACACGGCGCATTTTATAGGGACTTTTTGGGCTGTATATACAGATGTCTTCAAAGTATGGGCAATGCATATATATATATATATATATATATATATATATATATATATATATATATGTGCATAGCGCATGTTGTGGGGACGGGTTTTCGTTCCACAAGTTACTATGAAGACATTTTGTTACTTTGGGGACTGTCCACAAACTTTTCATTATTCTACTGTTTACACTGAAGACATTTTACTGGATACAGCTCATATTACGGGGTCTTTTTTGGCTGTATATACAGATGTCTTCAAAGTATGCGAAATGCATATATATATATATATATATATATACATATATATATATATATATATATATATATATATATATATATACATATATTCATTGCACATACATTGAAGACATCTGTATATACAGCCAAAAAAGTCCCTATTATATTCGCTGTATCCAGTAAAATGTCTTCAGTGTAAACAGTAGAATAACGAAAAGTTTAAGGACAGTCCCCAAAGAAACAAAATGTCTTCATAGTAACTTGTGGAACGAAAAACCGTCCCCGCAACATATGCTGTGCATATATATATATATATATATATATATATATGTGTACATAGCGCATGTTGCGGGGACGGGTTTTCGTTCCACAAGTTACTATGAAGACATTTTGTTACTTTGGGGACTGTCCACAAACTTTTCATTATTCTACTGTTTACACTGAAGACATTTAACTGGATACAGCTCATATTGTGAAATGCATATTTATATATATGTGCACAGCACATGTTGCGGGGACGGGTTTTCGTTGCACAAGTTACTATGAAGACATTTTGTTACTTTGGGGACTGTCCTTAAACTTTTCGTTATTCTAGTGTTTACTCTGAAGACATTTTACTGGACACAGCGCATTTTATAGGGACTTTTTTGGCTGTATATACAGATGTCTTCAAAGTATGGGCAATGCATATATATATATATATATATATATATATATATATGCATTTCTCATACTTTGAAGACATCTGTATATACAGGCAAAAAAGTCCCTATAATATGAGCTGTATCCAGTAAAATGTCATGTAAAATGGATACAGCTCATATTATAGGGACTTTTTTGCCTGTATATACAGATGTCTTCAAAGTATGAGAAATGCATATATATATATATATATATATATATATATATATATATGCATTGCCCATACTTTGAAGACATCTGTATATACAGCCAAAAAAGTCCCTATAAAATGCGCTGTGTCCAGTAAAATGTCTTCAGAGTAAACACTAGAATAACGAAAAGTTTAAGGACAGTCCCCAAAGTAACAAAATGTCTTCATAGTAACTTGTGGAACGAAAACCCGTCCCCGCAACATGTGCTGTGCACATATATATATATATATATATATATATATATATATATGCATTTCACATACTTTAATATAATATGAGCTGTATCCAGTAAAATGTCTTTAGTTTATACAGTAGATTAATAAAAAGTTTGAGGACGGTCTCAAAAGTAACAAAATGTCTTCATATTAACTTGTGGAACGAAAAACCGTCCCCGCAACATGTGCTGTGCACATATATATATATATATATATATATATATATATGTGCTCAGCACATATTACGGAGACGGTTTTTCGTTCCACGAGTTACTATGAAGACATTTTGTTACTTTGGGGACTGTCCTTAATCTTTTCGTTGTAATACTGTTTACACTGAAGACATTTTACTGGATACAGCGCATATAATAGGGACTTTTTTGGCTGTATATACAGATGTCTTCAAAGTATGTGCAAAGAATATATATATATATATATATATATATATATATATATATATATATATATATATGTGCACAGTGCATGTTGCGGGGACGGTTTTTCGTTTCACAGGTTACTATGAAGACTTTTTGATTCTTTGGAGACTGACCTCAAACATTACATTAATCTACTATATACACTGAGGACATTTTACTGGATACAGCGCATATTATAGGGACTTTTTTGGCTGTATATACAGATGTCTTCAAAGTATGCATAATGAATATATATATATATATATACATGCATTGCCCATACTTTGAAGACAACTGTATATACAGCTAAAAAAGTCCCTATAAAATGCGCTGTGTCCAGTAAAATGGGTTCAGTGTAAACAGTGGAATAAGGAAAAGTTTAAGGACAGCCCCCAAAGTAACGAAATGTCTTCATAGTAACTTGTGGAACGAAAAACCGTCCCCGCAACATGCGCCGAGCATATATATATATATATATATATATACCCCAGACATGATGAGGACTTGATTGTTATATATTTCTGTTAAATGTGATCCATTTCTGCTTGCTATTAAAAATCAGCCAGATCGGTTGATAAATGGCTGAGATATAAGCAAAAAACCAGGACTACCTCTAATTTTTTCCGTAAAATCCCTTTGTTTTTATATGTATGTTGAATATTACGCATAACAAACACATCAATTTCTTTTCTTGAAGTAAAGAGGTGATCACCTTTTATACACAAACAACAAACACATACAAAGATTTGTCATTTAAATAAAAACCAAACAAATCCCTATTGAACGAAAACTGTTCATTTAACTCTATAAACGATGATTCCATATGGCCTTCATAGCTGAGTTGTCTAAACGCTATGTCACAAATACTTTTTTTCTCTAAGAACGCGAGTTCGAATCCTACTCAAGACACAATTCAACTTTTTTTCTTGTACATTTTTTTTTTATTTTCTTAACACTTTTTTTTTATTTTTTGTTTTTTCAACATTAAATAATTAATTGAAATAAAATTTTATATTAATAATTAAATAATCCATAAATAGGCTAAAAACATCAAAATGTGTATAAAAACCCTCTGATACAAACAAAATACAAACGGTTTTATTTCTATTTTTTGCTCCAATTTAAAAGAATTTATAAAAAGATTTTTAAACCATTTTATTTCTCATATATTAAGAAAATTTTATACATAATTTCCCTTTGAGTGCAACTATTTTAGGTCATAACTTATAATAATTTATAAAAAAAAAATTTATAAACTATTGTTTAAGCCAAGAATTTTTATAATTATAATTTGGTCTTTTCAAAACCTTAAACCCATTTGAGGGTTAATTCTTTCTTTTGCGTTCCCTTTTTTCCCCACTCCTCTACCACTTTGTAAGGAGTTTTTACTCTTTTTATAACGAGTAAATAGTTAACTGTGCCTTAAACGTTGTTAGCTGCCACTCTCTTTCTATTTTTATTTTTTAATTCGTTATTGGATATCAACAACAGCACTACGTGCAAATAAAATTCTTAAGGTAAATAAATATATTTAAATAAAATTATAAAGACCATTTCTCTAATAACCCAATATAAAACTTTTGTTTTTATTTCCATACTTTTCTACGTCTACGACGAACATTTTTGGTCCTTTGAACTGGATTTTTAAGCAAAAGTTTAATATTGGTAAAATTTTAAAAAATATTTCCAGTACTTCTCCATTTTGAAGTGAATTTTGGCGATTCATCCCTATCATCAAAAAACTTTGTATTCCATATTTTACAAAGTCCGGATAAAAAAGGTGCGTATCATTTTTTTATTGCTAGGAAAAATAAAAAGTGAAAAAATATACAAATTAAAAGATTTATTTAATTTGTTGATTGTGGTGGTTGATCGTATTACAACCCTACGCGGTAACTTTTTTATTGTTTTTACTCAACAGTGTGTTTGGTTACGCGAACGGAAAAACAGAAATTTATTTTCTAGAGAAAACACAATTTTGTGATTTTGCTTATTTTTGTGTTGAAATTTAAAATAGTGTTTAAAGTACATAGATAAATTATAAAATAGAATTTGTCTTATTATTTGCCTTAATCAAAAACCCGTCGGTAACCGTGTGATAGTGATTTATTAGTAATTTTTAATAAATTTACTTTTTGTAAGTTGGTACATTTACCATACGAACATACCTACATATATTTATTTTGTTTATTTTTATTTTGCTTTCCTCGTTTGTTTGTACGCTGATATTATTACATACATACATACGTACGGTTAAAGCTAGTGCATTTTTTATATACGCTTAAAGTAAAAATATACACTGTATGGTTGTTGTACAATTGGTGACGTCATCAATATTACCCTACACGTATGTATACAGGTAAAGGCGCTATATAAAGTGTTTGATTTTTTTATGAAAATTATTTTTATAATTTTTTTTTTTCGGATTCTTGCTATATTTTATCGGTCACTCTACAGACGGTTATAGTCGCTTCCTATAAAGTGTAATTTCAATTAGAAAATTGTTTAAAAATATTTTTTCGAGCTTTTGTGAAATTTAATAATTATTTCGGTGAACTATTTTATTTTATAACTAAAAATATTTTTTTTTGTTGTGCGGAATTTAATAATTATTTGAGACATATTTTAACAAGTTTTGATTTTCGTACATTTTCGGAGTTTTTCGTGTTTTCTTTTAATTTTTTTTTTTGAAAACAACTAATTTTCGACCTGTCAGTGACCGCACTTGACCTTTTTATTAGAGCTTCGGATGCTCTAATTGAATTCGAAGCGAATTTTAACGACCTGCGCGAAGATTTTCATACTCAATGTAGTCTTGAAATTGAGGGCGCAGAATTAAAATCTTTGTGGGATACGGTAAAGACCACGTACAACGAGTGCCTGACGTATAACGCAACGTTGAAAAAGGCGGAACCTTCAGCTAATGAAGTGGTAAAATCTAAATACAAGTTTACCTATCGCGCGTATGTAACTTGTTTGTCGAAAATAAATGACAAGCTGCGAAAGTGTGAAACGGAAATGAAGTCGCAGTTAACGACTGAAAACTTGGTGGATAACGTCTGCCATAATTTGGCTCTACCGCCATGCGACACAGATGTTTTCGAGGGCGATTATCTTTCGTGGCCTACCTTTCGTGATCTTTTTACCGCCGTTTATATTAACAATTCGCGGTTAAGTAACATTGAACGTTTGTGCCATTTAGTTAGAAAAACGAAAGGCGAAGCTCGGGAAATTGTTTCTAAATACCCTCTTACGGATCAGGGGTTTGGTATGGCGTGGAAAAACTTGAATAGGGCATATGATAATCCACGTATGTTGGTAAACGACCAGCTCAAGACGCTTTTCGGTCTTCCTTATCTTGATAAGGAAACCAGTGCAGGGTTGAAATCACTTCAACGCGGAATAAATGGTTGCCTTTCTGCAATGTCAACTTATCAGATTTCTACCGAAAATTGGGATCCGATAATTGTTTTTATTTGTCTACAACGGTTACCATCGGCCACCGTGAATATTTGGGAACAGAGTATAAGGGATAAATGGGCTTTACCACTCTGGAAAGATTTGGACCTCTTTCTCACGGAAAGGGCCCTAACTTTAGATTGTGTTCGTGACATAAAAGCTTCGGAAACTTTGAATAAGTCTTCTGGGAACAAAATTAGGACTCATTACACTAATGCGTCTTCTTCTTCCACATCGTCAAAGAATTCTTGCCCTATATGCAAGAATCAAGATCACAATCTACGGCTTTGTCCACGTTTCAGGAGCCTGTCTGTGGCAGATAGATTTTCTACAGTGAAACGATTTCACTGCTGCATAAATTGTTTATCTCGGGCTCATGACTCAAAGAGTTGCAAGAGCACACACAATTGTACCATATGCAACAAGCGCCATCATACGATGTTACATCGTGATGCGTCGTTTTTGGAAAATTCAGCGAGACAAAATAATTCGAATACGAGCTCCGCTCGGCCTAATGATACGAATTCGAATTTTGTTCGACAGAATTTTTCAACCAATGCGAATTCGGTTCCTGCTTATCAGCATGCGAACTTCACATAGGTTGATTCATCGCTACCATCCACTTCTGATGCCGCAGCTCGTGCGAATCAGCAGGTATTTCATACCTCGCAAAATAGGTCAGTTATTCTGGGAACGGCTATGGTGAATATCGTTCACCAGAGTATTACGTATCCAGCCCGTGCTCTTATTGATCCGGGTTCTGAAGCTTCGTTCATATCGGAACGTTTGCAGAACCGCCTGAAACTGTCTACGCATTTCACGAATGCTCAAATTTTAGGTGTGAATCAAGCAGTTGCTCCTAGTTCCAGAAAAATTTGTTCTATACAAATTGGCTCTCCACTAGATCCGTCTATTTTAATGGAAGCTATGGCGCTTGTCCTACCTAAAATATCAGGAAATTTGCCATCCTTGGTGATTCCATCTTATATAAAGGATAATTTGCCAAATCTACGATTTGCGGACAACAACTTTTACGACAGTCGGTCTGTTGACATTTTGCTCGGCGCAGATTTATATCCTAGAATTATTCTGGGAGAAATTAAACGCAATATTTTGGGTTCACTTTTGGCTCAAAAATCAGTTTTCGGTTGGATTATAACTGGTCCAATTTTTCAACCTCAAGTCCAAGTTTATTCCACTAAAGTAAATTTTTCTACGGAGGATAATCTCAATAGAAATCTTCTTCGATTTTGGGAACTTGAGGAAACTCCTAGGAAAAGAATTTTTTCAACTTTTAACAAAATTTGTGAGGTTCTGATGGTCGTTTCATCGTTACACTTCCATTCAAGCCTCAATTTCCTCAAATATTGAATTTAGGTATATCTAGGTCGAATGTTCTAAGGCAATATCTTCGGAATGAATCTTCTCTTCTACGAAGACCAGAAATTAAGAGGATCTATGATGGCGTCGTTAATGAATACCTGGACCTGGGTCATATGAGACCTGTTTCAACTTCACCTCCTTCAACTACCTTTGCTTGCTATTTACCTCACCACCCTGTCGTTAAACCGGAGCGAAAGACTACAAAATTGCGAGTAGTTTTTAATGCTTCGAATAAAACTTCTAATGGAAATAGTCTTAACGACTGTCTTTACGTTGGGCCCACTTTACAGTCTGATTTGGTTCTTTTGATTCTGCGGTGGCGTCTGTTTAAATTCGTTTTTAATTGCGATATTGCGCAAATGTATCGGCAAATTCGTGTAGATTCTTCTCATACTCCTTTTCAGCGGATTTTGTTCAGAGATTCTCCAACGGAGAACGTTAATGAGTATGAGTTGCAGACGGTGACTTTTGGAGTTAATTGCGCACCTTACCTAGCGATAAGAACGTTACTACGATTAGCTGACGATTCTGAGGCTGAGTACCCATTAGCATCACACATTCTACGGAAGTGTATGTATGTTGACGACGTTTTAGCTGGGGCTCATGACGTTTCAACTGCCCTGAGCGCTCGTGATCAGCTTATAGCAGCTTTGTCTTCTGCTAAATTTGAACTTAGGAAATGGACTTCTAATGAACGCATTATTTTGGACATATTTCCGTCTGAGCATTTGATTGATGCTAAACTTTTGACATTTGTCGAGTCTAGTAGTTCAAAGACTTTGGGTGTTCAATGGAATGCTCAATTGGAATGTTTTTACTTTAATGTAAACCCTATAGCCCACAAAACTGTTCACACTAAGAGGGAAGTTTTGTCAACTATTGCGAAATTGTTTGACCCTGTTGGTTGGCTAGGTCCAGTAGTTGTTGTCGCAAAAATGATTATGCAAAGGATTTGGCTTGATAACATTAATTGGGATGATTCTCTTCCACTTTCTACGGAAAGCGATTGGCAAAGATTTATTGCTTCGTATCATGAAGTTAATTGGATACAAATTCCGCGAGTATTGAAACTCCCGGCGGTGAAATTTATACGCATTTACTATCTTGTAAAACAAAAGTGGCTCCCATAAAATCGATCTCTATATCTCGTCTTAAGCTTTGTGGTGCAGTTTTGGGTTCTGAACTTTTAAAAACTGTTTTAAGTGAAATTGATGTACGGCTTCAACAGATTTATTGTTGGACTGATTCTACGATAGTCCTTTCCTGGTTGAAGAAGGACCCTTGTTCTTGGACCACATTTGTCGCAAATAGGGTGTGTTTAATTCAGGAGAATGTTGGCCAACATAATTGGTACCACGTCCGATCTGAGGATAATCCTGCCGATTTGGGTAGTCGGGGAGCCGCTCTATCGGAGCTGGAAAATAATGAACTTTGGTGGCATGGGCCCCAGTGGCTTCGTCTTGATAAATCCCAATGGAATATTACCGATTTTTCGCGATTGGACACTGACATTGAAAATTGCTCAGTTCGGAGTTTTGCTTCATTCTTTATAGACGAAGAGGGGAAGGATACATATGAGGATATTCTGAAGAACTATTCACGCCTTGATAAATCACTTCGTATTATATCGTATGTATTGAGATTTTTCTATAATACCCATCCATCTCACAGATCTGATCGTCATTTTTATGAGAGTAAAACTCTTTCGGGTATAGACATAAAAAGAGCTAAGTTACGCTTAGCCAAGGTATCTCAACAGTTTCATTTTGCTAGAGAGTACAAGTGTCTTTTGAAAAAAAGGCCTTTATATACAAAAAGTTCTTTGCTCCCTCTAAATCCTTTCTTGGATAAAGATGGCGTTATGAGATTGAATGGTCGTTTAGTTAAATCACCATCGTATACGGAACGACATCCAATAATTTTACCTTACGAGGGTAAATTTACCCTTCTGTTGACAGAATTTGTGTATCTTATTTCCATTCACGGTGGAAATCAATTGATGCTGCGAATAAATCGCATTGAATATTGGGTTCCTCGATTGAAATCTAAAATTCGAGGTGTTGTGAGTCGCTGCAAACGTTGTATAATTGACAAAAAACGTTCATGCAGTCAAATTATGGCAGCTCTTCCTCCGGAAAGAACTGCGCTTGATAGGCCTTTCACCGTCACTGGTGTTGATTTCGCAGGTCCTTTCGATATCAAGAGTTTTACTGTTAGGGCTTGTCGAATAACTAAAGGCTACGTCTGTATATTTGTCTGCTTTTCTACGAAAGCTATACATTTAGAGGCTACTACAGACTTGTCAACGGCAACATTTTTATCCGCCTTTCAACGATTTATTTCTCGCCGAGGTTGTCCTAGTACAATCTTTTCGGATAATGGCACGAACTTCGTAGGTGCGTCGCGTGAATTGGAAAAAGATTTTAAAACTTTTCTCAAGGAAAGTCAGTCCACAGTGTCTACTACGTATGGCATTCAGGGACTTTCATGGCGTTTTATCCCAGCTGGCGCTCCTCACATGGGTGGCCTGTGGGAAGACGGAGGTTAGAGTTTTAAACTACACTTTAGGAAAGAGGCACAAGGCTTCAAATATACATTCGAAGAACTTTCGACTGTTCTAGCGCGAATAGAAGCATGTCTTAATTCGCGTCCTCTTCGTCGTATGAACGAGAACCCTCAAGAGCCCGTTGCTCTAACTCCGGGTCATTTCTTAATTGGCTCTGCAATTCTAGCTCCTCCGGAGCCTGAAATTAACGAATTCCCAACAAGTCTTGTTAATCGGTTTCTTAAAATGAAAGCTCTTTCCCAGCATATTTGCCGCCGGTGGAAAGATGAGTATTTGATGGATTTGCACAAACGCTACAAGTGGAAAAATCAGGAACGCGATATTCAAGAAAACGATTTGGTCGTGATTAAACACGAACAGCTACCTCCAACTTCGTGGAGACTGGGTCTAGTCGTGAAATTGTATCCGGGTAGTGACGGTATTGTTAGGGTAGTTGATGTGCGTACAGCGAGTGGGGTTGTAAGACGAAATATTACGAAATTGGTCCCTTTGGCCAATTAACACAAAATCACATATTTTTTCATCTACTTTTTTTTAACCTATTTTTTTTCCTAGCACAATGGCCGCCTTATCGCAAAATTTGTCCGATGATGGTCTTTTGGAAGATTATGAGGAGGCTATGGAAATAGCAGAGCCTACATCTTCAGCAGCCCCTTTGGCAGCACCTTCTGAAGGAGTTACACCTACGGTTGTTGAGATTACTCCGTCAACAACATCATCGGTTTCCGAACCTTCATCGGAACCTAAAGGAACCTCGGGCTCGAATATTACCACCACTATTTCGCTTGATACCTCTGGTGTTCGGAAGTGTAGGGTCTGTAGGGACAAAAACCATCCCTTGCGTGCATGCGCAAACTTTCGTAAAATGAGTCATGAGAAAAAGTTGCGCATGGTGGTCTTACACCATTACTGATCACGTTGTTTGGCCCACACGCACACGTCCATAGATTGTCCAAGAGTTTCGAAATGTCGCCTTTGCCATGACGATCATAACACCCTTCTCCATTCGGGCCGCTTATCTCAGTCCGTCGTCAAAAAACCGCAGGAGCGTTCTGTTGCCAAAACTAAGGTTTCTTCGAAACAAAAAAAAGCCACTAATCGCCCGTCCTCGTCCGTCTCGACACTTTGTCACCTGCCTATTAGACATGTGGTGTCCTTTTCACCTACCCTTGTGGTAAAATTAAAAGTGCAGGCAAAGTCTATTTTGGTACGAGCAGCTCTGGACTCGTGTTGTAGCAACAGCTATATGTCTGAGTCATTGGCAGCACAGCTCAGACTGCCCGTCTCTACGATGGATAACAACCGTTATTGTCGCCTGACTGTCGAATCAGTTTATGATTCGGTACAGCTTACTTTGACGGCGAGGGTTACAAAGATGAAGGGCGTGAACACTCCTCCGGAATCTGTCTCGGATCTGGTAAGGGAAAATTTTGCTGGGTTTCAGCTTGCAGACCCCCAATTTAACATTTCGGCTCCAGTGGCTCTTGTCTTGGGACCAGAACTGATCCCACAGATTTTGAAGGGAAGGATTCATTCGAGCCCGGGTCTTCCTTTGGCTCAATACACCATATTTGGTTGGGTCATCTCCGGCCAATCCCCTCTTTAAGGGAACGGTCCCCTTTGGACCAACGACCTCTGTGTCAACCCGGCCCCCTTTGGGTCAAACATTTTTATTTTTTTTAACGACCTCTGTGTCAACCCGGCCCCCTTTGGGTCATACATTTTTACTTTTTTTAATGGACCTCTGTGTCAACCCTGGCTCCCTTTGGGTCATAAAATTTTTATATTTGTAATAGACCACTGTGTCAACCTGGCCCCCTTTGGGTCACCGATCCTTTGATCGATTATAACAATTAGTTTTAAGTGTTTTTTGAAAAAAAAAAAAAAAATGAATTTTTTTTATAATACTGAATATTTTAATACTTATATTTACCTTTAAGTCTTTATTGTTTAGCACTATGTTGCAACCCTTATAATGTTGCAAGGTGGCCGGCAATGTTTAAGCCAAGAATTTTTATAATTATAATTTGGTCTTTTCAAAACCTTAAACCCATTTGAGGGTTAATTCTTTCTTTTGAGTTCCCTTTTTTCCCCACTCCTCTACCACTTTGTAAGGAGTTTTTACTCTTTTTATAACGAGTAAATAGTTAACTGTGCCTTAAACGTTGTTAGCTGCCACTCTCTTTCTATTTTTATTTTTTAACTCGTTATTGGATATCAACAACAGCACTACGTGCAAATAAAATTCTTAAGGTAAATAAATATATTTAAATGAAACTATAGAGACCATTTCTCTAATAACCCAATATAAAACTTTTGTTTTTATTTCCATACTTTTCTACGTCTACGACGAACAACTATTTTCCTTCAAATTTTTAAAACTAAGCTAAATAAATTAAAAATGTTTTGTAAAAAAAAGCGAAATGAAATCCCAAATGCAAGTTTGCCAGCTAAATCAAACTTTTTTGTAGAAATAAAACACATGCAGTTCTAGTGATTTCTTTTAACGATTTGCTGAACTTCTTTTCTTTCACCTCTTCACCTTTTATACACAAACAACAAACATACAAAGATTTGTTATTCAAATAAAAACCACACAAATCCCTATTGAACGAAAACTGTTCGTTTAACTCTATAAACGATTATTCCATATGGCCTTCATAGCTGAGTTGTCTAAACGCTATGTCACAAATACTTTTTTTCTCTAAGAACGCGAGTTCTTAGAGAGAGTTCTTAGAAGTTGAATTGTGTCACTCAAGACACAATTCAACTTTTTTTTGTACATTTTTATTTTCTTAAGACTTTTTAATTTTTTTTAACATTAAATAGTTAATTTAAATAAAATTTTATATTCATAATTTAATAATCCATAAATAGGCTAAAAACATCAAAATTTGTATAAAAACCCTTTGATACAAACAAATAACAAACGGTTTTATTTCTATTTTTTGCTCCGATTTAAAAGAATTTATAAAAAGATTTTAAACCATTTTATTTCTCATATATTAAGAAAATTTTATACATAATTTCCCTTTCAGTGCAACTATTTTAGGTCATAACTTATAATAATTTATGAAAAAAAAAAAATTATAAACTATTTTCCTTCAAAATTTTAAAGTTAAGCTAAAGAAATAAAAAATATTTTTTAATAAAAAAGCGAAATAAAATCCCAAATGCAAATTTGCCAGCTAAATCAAACGTATTTGTAGAAATAAAACACATGCAGTTCTAGTAATTTTTTTTAACGATTTGTAAAAAAATAGTTTTTTGGTCAAAAAAAGCTTTTTTTAGAACTAAAAAGATTTTTGAAAAAAAATATGACAACACTGATTGGCATTATGATCGTGATTGTTGTTGTTTTTATTTTATTTGTTGAACTTTTTGTCTTTCACCTCCTCACCTTTTACCCACAAACAATAAATCCTTACAAAGGTTTGTCATTTAAATAAAACCCAAACAAATCTGTTTTAAACGAAAACTCTTTATTTACTTCTATTAACGACGTTTACTTATGTCCTTCAATGGCTCAGTGGTCTAAGCGCTTTGTCACAAATAAATTTTTTTTCATTTTGTCGCGCGATCGAGCCCCGTCTATTCAACTTTTTTTATTTTTATATTTTTTTAACACTTTTTTTTTATTTTCTTAAGACTTTTTGTTATTTTTTTTAACAAAACAAATGCGTCCAGCACACTTGGCTTAACGACGTCGGTCAGCTTTTCTGTATAATTGGAGAACGGAAAGAGTAAAAGTTTCCAAATAAGGTGCAAGCATCTTGGTTATCAATACACAACATCTGACCAAATTTGGGCGGGATCCTTGAATTGGGTGTGGCACAAAATAGATGAATTTATATCTTAAGAACGGTAAGACCGTAATTAAACACTCCATAAATGAGTAAAAACATGAAAATTTTTATAAAAACTAAAATTTTAGAGCTGTAATATGACCTATGGATACGTCTTATATATCCAAAGATCGGAAATCTTAAGTAGAACATATTTGCTAAAAGTAGTTATGACCTAAACTTACATTTTGTTAAATACCTATTTTCGGGCACCATAAATCTTTCAGAGTCCAAGTTTTATCACTAAACTAAATGGTAAATTTCCACTTAAAGATGTCCGTATATAAATCTGTCCATTCCATATATGTCCATATATAAACTTCACTATTTTCCCAACCATGGTGAAGGGTATATAAGATTCGGCATAGCCGAATTTAGCCGCTCTTACTTGTTTTTTATCATGTTTTAATATTGGCCTTTTATAAAATTTAACAAAAAAAAAAAAAAAAACAACATATAAATTTATGTTCAGCTGATAATATTTAAAAAGTGAGTCAAGAGGTAGTTTTTTCAAAAAACTCGATTATACGGTCCATTAATTTTCCGTTATGTACAAGCTTTGACGGATATCTGTTTTACGGACGTTAAATGTGTTGAACAATCCAGATTCATGATTCCGTATCTGTCGAAGGGACCGTAAAAATGTTTACTTAATCATTGTGCATTTATTTAATAGCTTATGAGTTTTTTACCACCAATACTTTAGTTTACTTAGAAATTGTTCAATTCATTGTCATTTTTCTCATCGATAGAATGCCGCCAATTAAATCAGTCATGCATATTTTTGTAATCCAGAGCTGATTAACATATTTTGTACAAAGATCTACATACTTTTATAAAAAATTTAACAGTGTTATTAAATCAACGAATAAAATCGCGTATATAAAAATTTTTAATAAAATTTTAAAACATAGATAAAACAAGTTATATATTTTACTGCCAAAAAAGTTACGAAAATGAAAAGGTTAAAAATAACCAAAACGGCAACGCTGCATACAATACATACAAATATACATTGCCACAATACAATATAACATATGAGGGCGTGAGAATAGAAATACGACCCAATATACCATAAAGCAATCAAACTGCAATACAACGTGAGAATAAGCTTTTATTAATAGTGTGTTTTAAGCTTTTCTTAATTTCGCTTATTATAATATTTATAAAATGTGAATTCACAAGCAGTATTTAACAATGCTAGAGAAAAGATTATTATACATAACTTTTTCTCAAGTATGCTTTTGAACAACATACAACAACAATGCAATGACGATTGAAATAGAAATATTTTTCAATACATTCTAGTCTTGTTGTCTTTGTTCTACGCTTATAATGCATACAACAAGTGCCATTACTTTTTCTTTCAATTTGTCAAACGTCTTTTGCGTGTACATTTAGTTGTAAATTTTATATAGTGAACGTGCAATTGCATATTAAATTTAATTATTTTTATTTATGGTTAAAATTTATTATTATTATTTAAAATTAATTATTATTTTTTATATTTAAATGGAGTTATTATTATTTATTTTTAAAATTAAAATAAAAAATAAATTAAAGAAAATAATTATTATTTCTCTTTTTCAACTATTAATAATATATTATTTTTGTAAGCTTATTCTACAATTGCAAGAATAAGCTTATAGTAATCATACACACCTAATATTTTCACGAGGGTTCCGTTTTGATTTTTCTACAATTGTTACGATAGCCTTTTTCAATATATTCTCAAGTCTTTTTCAAGCTTAAGCTTATACTAATATTTTTCTCAAGTCATTTGGTATGTTGGGGACTGAGAGAATCATACATATACGACCGCATCAAGAAAAGAGTACTCTCAGTCGTATTTCTATTCTCAAGCGCTCATATGTTTTATTGTGTGGTATGCGGCAATGTACTCATAACACCCATACCTAAATAAAAGCAGAAGGCGGAACATTTTATTCCGCTTAGCTTTTACGCTGAAATGCCATACATAAATAAGAGTGGTAACGCTACGTCAAAACGATAAATAGAGAGTTATCAAAATAAATATAATAACACTGATTATTTTGACAATAACAATATTTGGTGTTTGTATTTTGTAATTTGTAAGTTAAAATTGATATAAAAAATTGATAATATATACTATAATTTACACAGAACACAATATATAATTTTAAAGATTTACTTACCTCCATTTTCTAATAACAAATATATTTTTTATTTGCTTGTTTATATCTTCTTCTTTTTTATTTGTTTTCATTTGTTCTCTTTTGCAGCTAACTTCACTATTTAACGCCTTGTCAAAATCGGATTTTTCAATTGCAAAGCGTTGCCGTCTCGTTATTTGGGTATGCTACATACAAATTGTATGGGCATAAGAATTTTTGACAACTAAAAAACGCTTTTCGCTTTTTTTAGGTATGGGTGTAAGTGGTTAAAGCGTCGTCAACTTAAATAATATAAAGTTTTTTCATGTTACATTTTTTCGACAAAATCAATTTAAAACGTTCACTATATTTTTAAATTTTAATTTTTGATTTCAATTCATTCTGATAGGAGATATAAAGAACACAATGTGAATACATCATCATTATTACCATCATCAGAAAATTTTGAACACAATATGGAAGAAGAGGGTTCAGCAAGCGAACTAGATAGAATTTCTTTGACAACTTCTTTCGATATTTTGAAATATTATTTTGGGCGGTCAGTGGAAAAAAGGAAATAAAATGTTCTCGTACAAGACATTCACAACAAAAGTTGTCGATAAAGTTTTAGAAATTTGGGGCAAATTGAAGATTGATCTAGCTAAAAGATTAACAGTCTCAAAAAAAAACTAAATACATTAATTGACATATACTATGGTGGCCAAAAGTATTTTGACAAAAGCATGAGCTACTTTTAAACGTTTATTGTTAATTACTTATTAGAGTAACAACAAATTGTTTAACTTTTATGAGGAGATGTTTCTTTGAATTACTCAGAGAGCACAAAATAATGGCAGTTTTACATGCGCTATTTTTTTTTGTAAAGCTTTAACTGAGAATCGAAGCAATAACACGTGGACAAAAGTATTTTCACATTGCACTGTTTTATTTAGTTTGATCTAAGAATTATACCAAACCGGTTTAAAATAAATTCAATTGTATTCTTTGTATTATAATTGTTTAATAAAGAAAATAATAATTGAAATAATGATAAAAATTCAGGAGTTAAGCCAAAATATCCGTATGGATGTTACGAAGTATAATGCTGGTATTTCTGTAGAATATATAAGAAAATTATATAATATCTCTCGTCAAACTATTTATTACCAAATAAATAAATATAAAAAAAAACAATTCATTCGACAACAGACCCAGATCTGGTCGCCCACGTGTAACAACTCTTAAACAGGATCGCAAAATCATAGCAAGTGTTAGAAACAATCCACTGTTAACACCAAAAGCTGTATCGATTTCACTGAATCAGGACTATAATATAGCAGTCAGCAGAAAAACTGTCCAAAGGAGATTAAAAGAATCCACATTTAGGACCTATGTAGTCAAAAATGTGCCCTATATATCTCCAACAAGATTAAACGTTTGGAGTTTGCTAAACAATATGTCAACAAGCCTATATCGTTTTGGGAGCAAGTTTTATGGACTGATGAAAGTACTTTCGAGTACCATGGTTCTAAAAAGAAGCAATTCTATCGACTACCTCAAAAAATAAGGCAAAAACATGCCCTCGTTAATGAACGCATACCCCATGGCGGTGGTTCGGTAATGTTCTGGGAATGCGTGTGTAACAGTGGGTTAGGAAACTTGGTTCCAATAGATGGCACGATAAATAAAGACAAATATTTAAACATATTGAACAATTACGCTTTTATATCAGGTGATACGCTCATCGGGGATTCCTTTATATTGCAACAGGACAATGCTCCATGTCACAAAGCTAGACTTATAACTGATTTTTTAAGAGATACTGGTGTAAATACTTTAGATTATATGCCTTTTATTTCCCCCATTTTTTATGTAATTTTTTAATGGATAAATAAAAAAATACAAACAAATTAAAAAAATATTTTTTTTGTCAAAATACTTTTGGCTACCATAGTACAAGCAATTGAATAAATGCGGACAATAATCTCATAAATTTTATCTATTTGTTGATGGTACAAAATAAATATTCTACATCGCAGAATGCAAATTCTCACTAAAATTAAATCGTTGCAACTGTGGTAAAATTCCAGATGACCTCAAGGACTTGATGTTTGATCAGCATAATGAGAGGAAATTAACGATTCCTATTGTATAGAGGATCCTACAGAAACAGAAGTATCTACAATAGCACCAACACTTCAATCATCTGGTGATGAAACATATCAGCCAACTCCTTCAGAATTGCAACATGATATTGCAATGGAAATGGCTAAGACATCGGTCGAATCACTTTATTGTCCAAGATATAGTATACCAAAGTTTGGGGTGTTAATCAGAGTGTCATCTTGAAACTCAGCTTTGTTTGAAGACATTGCATTTAAAGATAAGCATGGTCAAACCGAGAGAGAAATTGCTAAACTTAGAAAGTTCTCCGCTAACGCCAAAAAGGGTGTTTGAAAGCTTTTTCATTTGACGGTCGGAAAAACGACGCATTGACTCGAGAAAAAATTTATGAAGTTTACAATTCGAGAATGCAGAAGAATCGCATTTAGTCGTTGTTCATGAGCGAAATTCCAAATTACTTGCTTATGTCGACTTGGAAGGCAAAGGTGAAAATGCTGAAGTAAAACAAGCAGCTTTAAATGCATTTTCCCAAGAAAAGGATCTTCCTCTTGATAATTTAATTGGCATTTGCTCTGACGGTGAAGTTACAAACACTGGTACGATGAGGGGTATACTGCGACGATTTGAATTGCAGCTGAAGAAACCATTACACTGGTGGATTTGTTTACTACATTTCAGTGAGTTGCCGTTTCGAAATTTGTTGAATGCATTGGAAAAATCGCAAACGACTGGACCAAGAACCGCAACTGGAGTAAGCAAAAGAGATTCAAGATTGCCATACCCCACAGGTACTTTTCACAATTAAAAAAAATTCTCTATAAGCCTCATAATTTTGTAATAAATTTTGAATAATCAATATAATTGTCAGGTAGTTCCGAATTTTGAAGCGATCCCACTTGAAAACATGCCTCCACCATTGGATGAAGATCAACAGAAGGAACTTTCAATGGATGTGAAGTATCTATACCAAATTGCTAATGCTGTTTCGAATGGTCGCCTTTCAACCAAACTAGCAAATCTTAAACCGGGTCCTGTATCACATGCTAGATGGCTCACAAAAGCCAATAGAATACTTCGTATTTACGTTGGAACTAGCAAGCCATCCGAAAATTTTAGCAAGATATATAATGCACGTACAGTTCCCATGTATTTTAACGTCAACTATTATGAGTCGGTTGTATATGGTAGTGTTTTGCTTGGAAAATTCATACGGTGGATGTAATATTTGCCAGACAATTTACGTTCGGTGGTAAACACCGTAATTAAAAATAATACCTATTTTGCATATTGTGAAAATGTTTTGCTCAGCATGCTCTTCGACGATCGACAACATATTCAGAAGTATGCACTGGAAAAAATTTGATATAAACCGTCTAATATGCGTACCTACGTAAAACCGAAAATTAACTTTGATTCCACTAAGATCGTTCATATGATTGATTTGGACGACGATGAAAAGCTGTCAGAACCACCATTAACAAGAAACATACCATATGAACATTTGAAAACTTTTTTTGATGATGACGAAAATGAAGATCCACCGCTAGACGATCCGAAGATGCCATGTCATATTCAAGGTACCGAGCGGTACGTTCAACTCCTGCATTTGATAAAAACCGCAAAGCGATCATGGCAACTTCGTTAGCCAGCCGAAGTAAAATGAGTCGAATGGAATCCAAGCAAGATTTGCAAGGAAATATCTGAATTTTAAAATAAATCCCCATATTTTCACACATTTTTTTTTCTATCGGCAAATAATACAAACTATCATTTTCATTAATAAATAATTCAAATTTACATTAATAAATAATTAAATTTCATCAAAAATAATTCATATAAAGATTCAAACAAATACTTTAATTGAGTATTAATGGTGTTTTAACATAAAATTTTAGCTGACAACTGTTAAATGATGGAAATAATTTTGAGTCACGCTTATCACTATGACGACTAAGGTAAGAAACAATATTGAAAATAATTTTTATTTGGCAAATAAATGCTGAAATTGAGTTTCGCTTATGAAAAATCTAAAGAAATCAATTTTTCGACCAAAACTCGTTCAAAATAATTTTTTTTTCTAAAATCTGATATTACCATCGCCTTTAACGTGCGAATTTATTAAGAAATGAGCTATTTGATACGGGAGAAAATACGTCAACATAGGTTTGGAGCCTTGAAAATAACAAAAAAGAGGAAAAAATAACGTTTTTTAGACAAAAAAAAACAAAAAAAAATTTTTTTTCGAAAAATGATATCTCCATCATTTTAAGCGTACAATTTTACATGTAAACACTAGAGACATTTTACTCGATACATCGCATATTACAGGGACTTTTTTGGCTGTATATACAGATGTCTTCAAAGTATGGGCAATATATATATATATATATATATATTAGGGCGGGTCGATTTGTAGGGAGTGAAAAAATTCACCAATTTCCCTATTATTTCCGTATTCTATGGGTTATTCCATGAAAATTTGCCGAAGGAACCATACCTCTATCGTTAAAATCGAGTCCCCTACTTTTTGTTGGTAGATTTTTTCCCAAATTGACGTTCGTATGAAATATTACCTACACGTTAACATCCATAACTCAAAAACTATCGATCGGCCAAGAAAAAATAGTACTTCAATATATCTCTTTTAGTTGACAGATTAATATCAGGTAATTCACAGCCCACGCCAAAAGAAAAAACATCATGAGAGAACAAATGTTGCAAACTACTGCGTTGGGTATCTGTTGGATTTTTCGATGAACCAGGCTCTGAATCCATTTTTTAAACCGTCACTAAAAGAATTATATATGTTTTTCATAGAATAATAATATAACTATTAACTATAATAGTTAGCAATGTTTTTACACTTACCTTTAAATCTTTTCTAAATTTCAAAATAGTTTGATTATTTGTTAGTTATTTCAAGCATACACTGGAATCCCCACCCCGCCAACTACAGCTGATTGTTTCGTCCAATTAGAATTGCTGTGTATTTGTTGTTGTCAAAATGACGTCAGCGAAGAATTATTCTTTATAAATTGTATGCAAACCGAAAAAAGAGAGCAAAAATAAAAAGGGGAAAAAAATCAAAAAGTTGGTTTTATGTGTTATTTTGTTTTAGCAATATCGCATGAATTAATCAACCGAATTCGATAAATTTGGGCTTAAACTCTTCGTTTTGAATTGTAAATTGAATTAAATAATGGATTGAGCCAAAAAAATGGCCATGAAAGTAATATTCTTGGACAAAATCATGAAAAAAATGGAAAAAGGCTCCAAAAAATTTGGACAAAAATGCCCGTAACTTTTGAACCGTTGGACCAATATATATATATATATATATATATATATATATATGCATTGCCCATACTTTGAAGACATCTGTATATACAGCCAAAAAAGTCCCTATAAAATGCGCTGTGTCCAGTCAAATGTCTTCAGAGTAAACACTAGAATAACGAAAAGTTTAAGGACGGTCCCCAAAGTAACAAAATGTCTTCATAGTAACTTGTGGAACGAAAACCCGTCCCCGCAACATGTGCTGTGCACATATATATATGCACATATATATATGCATAGCGCATGTTGCGGGGACGGGATTTCGTTCCACAAGTTACTATGAAGACATTTTGTTACTTTGGGGACCGTCCTCAAACTTTTAATTAATCTACTGTATACACTAAGGACATTTTACTGGATACAGCGCATATTACTTTTTTGGCTGTATATACAGATGTCTTCAAAGTATTTGAAATGCATATATATATATATATATATATATATATATATATTCATTTCGCATACTTTGAAGACATCTGTATATACAGCCAAAAAAGTCCCTATTACATGCGCTGTATCCAGTAAAATGTCTTCAGTGTAAACAGTAGAATATAACGAAAAGTTTAAGGACAGTCCCCAAAGAACCAAAATGTCTTCATAGTAACTTGTGTAACGAAAAACCGTCCCCACAATATGCGCCGTGCACATATATATATATATATATTTATATATATATATATATGCATTGCCCATACTTTGAAGACATCTGTATATACAAGCCAAAAAAGTCCCTATAAAATGCGCTGTGTCCAGTAAAATGTCTTCAGAGTAAACGCTAGAATAACGAAAAGTTTAAGGACAGTCCCCAAAGTAATCAAAATGTCTTCATAGTAACTTGTGGAACGAAAAACCGTCCCGAACCATGCGCCGTGCACATATGTATATATATATATATATATATATATATATATAATATATATATGCATTGCCCATACTTTGAAGACATCTGTATATACAGCCAAAAAAGTCCCTATAAATGCGCTGTGTCCAGTAAAATGTCTTCAGAGTAAACACTAGAATAATGAAAAGTTTAAGGACAGTCCCCAAAGTAACAAAATGTCTTCATAGTAACTTGTGGAACGAAAACCCGTCCCCGCATTATGTGCTGTGCATATATATATAATAATGAAAAGTTTAAGGACAGTCCCCAAAGTAACAAAATGTCTTCATAGTAACTTGTGGAACGAAAACCCGTCCCCGCATTATGTGCTGTGCATATATATATATATATATATATATATGCATAGCGCATGTTGCGGGGACGGGTTTCGTTCCACAAGTTACTATGAAGACATTTTGTTACTTTGGGGACTGTCCTTAAACTTGTCGTTATTCTAGTGTTTACTCTGAAGACATTTTACTGGACACAGCGCATTTTATAGGACTTTTTTGGCTGTATATACAGATGTCTTCAAAGTATGGGCAATGAATATATATATATATATATATATATATTCATTGCCCATACTTTGAAGACATCTGTAAATACAGTCAAAAAAGTCCCTTTAATATGCGCTGTATCCAGTAAAATGTCTTCAGTGTAAACAGTGGAATAACGAAAAGTTTAAGGACAGTCCCCAAAGTAACAAAATGTCTTTATAGTAACTTGTGGAAACGAAAAACCGTCCCCGCAACATGCGCCGAGCACATATATATATATATATATATATATATATATATATGCACATATATATATATATATATATATATATATATATATATATATATATATATATATGTGCATAGCGCATGTTGCGGGGACGGGTTTTCGTTCCACAAGCTACTATGAAGACATTTTGTTACTTTGGGACTGTCCCCAAACTTTTCGTTATTCTACTGTGTACACTGAAGACATTTTACTGGATACAGGTCATATTACGGGGTCTTTTTTGGCTGTATATACAGATGTCTTCAAAGTATGTGAAATGCATATATATATATATATATATATATATATATATATATATATATATATATATGTGCACAGCACATGTTGAGGGACGGCTTTTTCGTTCCACAAGTTACTATGAAGACATTTTGTTACTTTGGGGACTGTCTTAAACTTTTCGTTATTCTACTGTTTACACTGAAGACATTTAACTGGATACAACCGCATATTATAGGGACTTTTTTGGCTATATATACAGATGTCTTCAAAGTATTCACAATGAATATATATATATACATATATATATATTATATATATATATATATATATATGCATTTCTCATACTTTGAAGATATCTGTATACACAGGCAAAAAAGTCCCTATAATATGAGCTGTATCCAGTAAAATGTCTTTAGTTTATACAGTAGATTAATAAAAAGTTTGAGGACGGTCTCCAAAGTAACAAAATGTCTTCATAGTAACTTGTGGAACGAAAAACCGTCCCCGCAACATGTGCTGTGCACATATATATATATATATATATATATATATATATATATATATATATATATATATATATATATATATATATATATATATATAAATATATATTCATTGCCCATACTTTGAAGACATCTGTATATACAGCCAAAAAAGTCCCTATAATATGCGCTGTATCCAGTAAAATGTCCTCAGTGTAAACAGTAGAATAACGAAAAGTTTAAGGACAGTCTCCAAAGTAACAAAATGTCTTCATATTAACTTGTGGAACGAAAAACCGTCCCCGCAGCATGTGCTGTGCACATATATATATATATATATATATATATATGCATTTCACATACTTTGAAGACATCTGTATATACAGCCAAAAAAGACCCCGTAATATGAGCTGTATCCAGTAAAATATCTTCAGTGTAAACAGTAGAATAATGAAAACTTTGTGGACAGTCCCCAAAGTAACAAAATGTCTTCATAGTAACTTGTGGAACGAAATCCCGTCCCCGCAACATGCGCTATGCACATATATATATATTGTGCACAG